>OX451737.1:1156649451-1157300931 GCA_948472305.1 Vicia faba | reverse complement strand
AAATTCAAAGACATTTAATTTAATAAATAAAAAAATATATTTTTTGGATTTTTGAGAAAAAATAATTAATTTAACAAATTAAACCAACTTCTAATTGATTTTAATTATGAAAAAATAATTTAAGTTATCCTAATTACTAATTAATTAATGAAAAATAATTTATGAAAAATCTAATTCTCATGTTTTGTGATTTTTTGATTTAATTGGAAAAAAATGATTTTTAAAACAATTTAAAAAATAAAATAAACAATAAAAGGAAAAAAAAGAAACAAAAATTGAGATGGGCCTGACGTGAAGAGTAATCCTGGGGGTGCAAAACTTAATTTTCCAGACAAAGAATAGTTGACCCAAGGTTGCGCCTGATCCAATGTCATTATCCTTTGGAGGGTTCACCATGTGCTACGCCTGTGGTGTGCTAGATCTGGACTGATGATGGATCTAGTGGATGAGATATTGAGGTGTATGGTAGGCGCGTTTGGATTGATAGTATCAGATCTGCCATTAAATTTTAGGAAAAATATTATGTAGGAGGCAGGGATCGAACCCCTGACCTCCTACACACGCGCGTCTTGAAACCTTCCCTACTTGCCACTAGGCCATTTGGCCTTTTGTTAATAGAAACCAACAACAAATAATATAATGGATAATGAGGCAATATTATAAGAAAAATGCGTGAATTTCAAACTATCCACTCAGGTATTGACACACCTTCATCTTCTTCCCCAGAGACTGTTGTTTTAGAGAGAGCTTTTACCTACGGACGAACTCGTCACTATATGATATAGTGACAGTTCTTGTGCATGTCTACAAACCTGCAAACATAAAAAATGCAATCAAAGCAGAATAAATTCCATCCAAAGCCATGGATCGATTGCAAATCAACCCCTGAACACAAAGAGTTCCTTACTTTGGCCTAATTTTGCCTCTAACTAGGGTTCCCCAAATTGGAGCTCCGGAACCCTAGCCATGGCAGATGCCCATACCTGCACTCAAACTTCAATCAAAGCATTCCAATACACTGTAAATATGATAACAAGCAGAGATATATGATCAAAAAATGTTTATGATGCAAGAGTCATTGTAATCGAGTTTTAGAAAAAGGGCAAACCGTGATGTTCGTGTAGCGCGTTTCTGGGCTTGTTGAGACTTGGTGATACTTGCAATCGCTTCAGAGGATGCTCAGGGATGTGATTTGATCCTTGGAATTTCTTGAAATGGCCTGTAGAAGGGAATACGATCTTCACTTTTTTGACAAAAAGATTAACTTTGTTCTTGCTCTAGGGAGGCAGGTTGTGCGTGAATTCTTTTATCTAGGGTTCATAATGTTGTGTGCATATGTACTGAATCCAATTAGGTCACTTTAATTGGAAGGAATCAAAAGATTAATGGCCTTGAAGTTTGATTCAAATCTTTCCAAAATTGGAGATTTCCTCTTGTTTTGGCTTGGCACGATTTGTTTGATGTTATATAGCTTGCATGACCCATAATTCAATGTAAAACAAATCTCATTCTACAAATTTGATTTAATTTGATTTTATTTTATTTTTAAAAAAAGGCATGGAGGGTCCCATAGGTCGTGGACCATGCTAGGACTAAGATTCAATCTTGAAAAGATGGGCCCATGTGGAAAAATTGCAATTTTGGGCATTGTTGACTTTATGCAAATTTCCAAAAATGGCCAACTTTGACAATGCATATCTCTCCTAATTTTAACCCTAAGAGGGTGTTCTTGGACTTTTTAGAAAGCTTAGAATGTCCCCTAAACAACCTCTTTGGTTTCATCTCCATTGGGTCTTCCATGTTCTTGTAAGAAGCTTTGACCCAAAAGGTGTTTTTGTTGACTTTTTGAAATGACCTATAATGTCTGAATTTATATATTTTTATGAGTGCATTTTTTGAACTTGAGGGATGAATATGAATTGTAGGGAATTTGATTCTCTTCAAAATGAGCCTTGGATGAGAAATTTCTGATAAAGTATGAGAAAGTTATGCCTGGTTAAAGTTTGGTTGACTTCTCCTATAGAAACCCTAATTTAGCAACTTTTGAGTTTTGATGAATTAGGAGCATTCCTTGAGGAATCATGATCAACCCTTGATAAAATGATGGATATCACCCCCAAAATGTTGATGTTAACCAAAAATCTTGAAGTTTGATTGTATATGGGCCATAGTTGACTTTTGATCTAGTACAGTTGATTTTCAGGTATCTGAGCAGTTGACTGAGCAAACTTCTTGTGCAAAGCATGAAACTTGACATGGATGATCTTGAGGGCATATTAGGGAAATGGAAACCATTTAGGACCCTTGGAACCTAAACATCTTGATGAGGAGTGAAACCCTAGTTTGAGGCTCATTGTCTTAGGAGGAGGATTTGTCTGGTTAGTCCTTAGTCAACTTGAGCAATTGAGAACCTCTAGGAGTATGTTTTGAGGTAAAATGGGAGGGAAAATTTTGGGGTACAACACTTCTTATCAATCAATGCTAAGATAGCGATATCTAAAGGAGGAGGAAAAGAACATAGACCTTTTGAGTAGGTAGGACGCTCGTAGTTGCTTGCTCTTGAACTAAAACCATTTCCACACTTACACTTTCAAAAACACCTGCAATACAAACATCTCTATGAACTATTTTCAAAACCAACATTTTCTATGCATTCTTATAGAGACGAGAATCACTATAAAGTTCACCGCAACAAAGGCATTTTGCAAAATACTTTCAAACTTACACCCACCACAAAGCACGTTTTCAAGCAAAGCATTTTCAAGTTATCTAGCAAGCAACTAAGAGCCCATAAATAACTATCGATGAAAAGGGTGCTAACACCTTCCCTTTTCATAACCTACCCCCCGAACTCAAGAAAACATCTCAAAGGTCTTTCCTGTTATTTTCACCCTTTCCTTATTGGATAAAAGAAAAGTCAGTGGTGACTCTTGCTATCCGCAACAATTGCGATCAAACGCAAAACAACCAAGTCAGTTCTCCCACCGTATTATAGAACTGGCGACTCTGCTGGGGATAAAGACTTAAAAGTGGGGTTACCTTAGAGTTAGATCACATTTTATTGCTTTCATTGTTTGATTCATTTGCTTTACATTTTTGGTTCCTTGTTTGGCCTTGCATTGATCCTCTACCCGGATCTAGGGAACCTCTTTGGGTAAGTAGCAATAGATTGTAGAAACTATACGGTGTAGACCGATATGGTTGAAGCAATGGCTATGTCAGTGTGACGCATTTGTTGGTATCGGTATCCTTTGTTTTGAATCAAGGAGAATACGGGGTCGCTGAGCTGTGTCATGAAACACTAACTGACCATAGAACCTTAATTGAACAACTTGGCCATTAAGAAGTAGTGAGATAGCTAACATTGGTGTAAAGCTGAAGATTGGTTGATACTCGATTCTACACTCATTGAGATCGGACTTTTGGGATATCTCAGAAGCAAGAAAAGATTGACTGTGTTGAGACAATGCCTAAAAGAAAGGTCAGTGATATTGAGAATCCCTAGAACCCGGTTACTTTCTAGGACAGGTTGAGCCAACTAAACTTCAAGAGGGTACTTACCTATGACCCCATGCAAGCCTAAAACTAAGGATTTGTTTGCTTTGTTTGTACATAACAACTTGTTTGCTTTTTCTTATGTATGATTACTTGTACATAACATCATAAACATCATAAACATCATAAACATCATAAACATCATAACATCATAAGCATTCTCACTAACCATTTCAAGGATTTAGGAAATTATCTTTGTTCTGTTTTGTAGGCCATGATTCCCATTCGTAGGAATACCATTTGAGTCAGCTTTGTGAAAGCGCATCCTCAACTTCAAGAATTATCATCAAGGGTTCCTAGAGATTCTCCCTTCACCAAGAAATATGGTCGACTTCTCAACTTGGCTACCTTAAACTTCCAAGAAGAAATGATGTGTGTGCTCTTCCAATTCTTTGATCCTATACATCATTGTTTCACCTTTCCTTACTACCAATTGGTGCCTACATTAGAATAATTCTCTCAATGGTTAGGAGTGCTTGTGCTTGATCTAATATCGTTCACCGGTTTAGAGGAGACTCCAAAGCCTGAAGTCATTTCTGAAGCCTTGCATTTAAAGAGATCTAACATTATAACGAATTAGGAGACAAGAAGTGGAGTTAAGGGTTTCTTAGCCAAGTTTCTGTTGGAGAAGGCTCATTCATTCTGAGAGGATATGGATTTTCAAGCTTTTGAAGATGTCTTGGCCCTTCTAATCTATCGTTTGGTTCTATTTCCAAATCCGGACCAACTCATAGATGTGAATGCCATCAAGGTCTTTCTCTCTCCCAATCTTGTACCTACCCTGCTTGGAGACATTCTACATTGTCTCCACACTCGCACCATGAAGAAAAGAGGTACTGTTTTGTGTTGCATTCCCTTACTCTCTAGGTGGTTTATTTCGCATCTACCTCGATCAACATTGAAGAATGAGCAAGGCTTGACATGGTCTCAAAGGATGGTGTCACTCACACCTTCTGATATTTATTGGTGTTCTCGATCCTTGGAGGATATTACTATCATCAACCATTATGGGGAATTCCCTAATGTCCCTTTGCTTGGCATCAAGGGAGGTATTACCTACAACCCTTGTTTGGCCTTACAACAGTTTGGGTATGCACGAAGAGATGGTCCCCATGATGCACTCATCCAAGGATTGGTATTCAATTACGAGGGTAATGACCAAGGCTATCGTCAAAGGTTCATACGAGCTTGGAGAATGATAAAAAAAGTGGATAGTAAGACATTGGGGCATAATAATTCCATTCCCCTTGAGCCTTACCTTAAATGGGTAGGAACTCGTGCTCAAAGTATCATGATGCCTTACCTCCCCATCCTACCTATCATCATGGAGCCTATTGCTGAAGGAGATGTTTCGTATACTGTCCTTTATCCTGATATGCCCACTTCTCTTGAAGATTTGCAAAGAGCTTGGATTCAGCTAAATGGGGAGAGTGAAACCTTCGAAACCCAGTTCTACGCAAGTGAAAAGAAGGTTTTGGAGCTTACGAGATAGCTTCATGAAGAGCAAAGTTTGAATGCTTACATTGCGCCAAAAAGGATGCGCTCAACCTTTTTGTCTTATGAGTTTATTTTGTATTTATTTCTTCCATTGTAAGCCCAAGGGGCATGGTTGTAATCAATATTAACTTATTATTACAATTAATGTTTGTTCCCTTTTGTCTAAACAAATTTAAATCTTGTAAATCCTTGAAAACATTGCATCCACATACCATTCATCATATCATGACAGGTTTTTCTCCACACGGGTTTCTCATCCGCTTACTGTTTATTTCAAGGTAGAGATGGCTCTAGAACAGACTATCAAGGACATTCAGGCTCAAAATGCTCAACTTCAAGAATTGTTCTTGAACCTATCCAAGGGGCAAGAAGAAGTGAAAGCACTCCTCACTAGGGGCAAGACCATGGAGAATCCTGAGGACAACAAGGATGACCAGTTGGAACAGCTACAAACTTAGATAGCCACAATGAAGATCCAGATGATGGGGTAGATGGTAGGCCATATGGCTCTTATCCAAAAATTATCTTGGGGACAATAAGAGTTGAGAGCCCTTGTCAGCAAGCTTCATCAAGATGGATGCAACCGCATGAAACAAGCTGTCGAGGGTGGGGATCAAGTAGTTAGTCAGCCCCTGATGAGACAAGAAGTTGGCTTGGTGGAGAGTAGACCTTTCCAAATTGATGCTACGTCATAAGCCCACCAACAACCTCTCCGACAATGACAGAGTAATCAGCGTAAGCGGGATACATCCAAGAGGCAATATACCAAATTCAACTTGCTGATGTCGCAAGCCTTGCAACACATGTTAAAGTTGAATTTGGTCACATTGAAGGATCCTCCTCGGAATCCTAACACTTACACTCCTAGTTACCATCCCAATGAAAGGTGTGCATATTACTCCAATAGTTCGGGGCATGATACTGATAGTTGTTGGACGTTGAAATATAATATTCAAGACCTGATCGATGAAGGAGCATTGGAATTCGCACAAGATGGTCAACTGGAATTTTCCTGGCATCCCTCCAAGGCACATCATCTGAAGTGACAAAGTTTAGACAGAGAAATTTTTGTTCATTCAAATTTTCAGTTGTAATTTCTTTGTTTTGTTTAAACACTTATCTTTATGTCAGACTTTGGTTACTTTTATTAATGCATTGCATATGCTTGTCTTGAATTAATCCATTCATTTTCATTATATTTAAACTGTGCTTTTTACTCCCTTTTGTGATATTCAACTCTTGTTTAAAAGTTGTAAGCCTTTAGAGGGAGGATGACGAAACTAATACCACAATCTCATACAGTATACTTTT
This sequence comes from Vicia faba, assembly GCA_948472305.1. Classification (NCBI taxonomy): domain Eukaryota; kingdom Viridiplantae; phylum Streptophyta; class Magnoliopsida; order Fabales; family Fabaceae; genus Vicia; species Vicia faba. The sequence continues at coordinate 1,157,294,568 of OX451737.1, read as the reverse complement.
GGATAGACCTTACTGACGATGTACATGCGCTCTTTTAATTCCTAAATAGTGGAGTTATAAGGAAGATAATTCCTTAGTCAACCCCTTTGAGCCTAAGAAGTAGGTGTTGTACCCCAAAATTTGCCCTCTCATATTTCTCAAAATATTTCAAGAAAAATTCACAAGTCCAACCCGGCGCGTCATATTCAGGTATTCTTTCGCCAAGATATCTCTGATAACGTATTCTCAAATTCAGGTTCGGCTTAAGAGTCAATTCTTTAAAGAAGGTATCCGAATGTGTGAGTTTTCTCGAAGAAATATGGTGGAAAAGTGTGCTGAAAGTGCAGTTTTTACGCGCTAAAAAATTCATAACTTGAAGATCGTGGCTCGTATTGAACCCGTTCCGGTGGCCAAAATTCCGTCTTGATATTATCTACGTTTTCATCTCTCACAGCTGGAAGCCAATTTCGATCAGAAGGTCTTGAAAAATGTGGATTTATCAAGTATTTTTGCACAGAAAATTTGTGACAGAAGTTTATTTGCGTCATGTTCAGAAAATCATAACTTGGTCGATTTTCATCGTATCGAGCTGGTTCCGGCGCCAAAATTTCACAAATTAAGGTGAATACATTTTCACAGAAGGTATTGAGTTCAAACGGTATTCAAAAGGCCTTCGTTTTATGCTCAGAGTGCGTGACACGCTGAAAATCCTGAATGCTGAATATTATTTCATCTGGGCCGAAACTTCGAAAATTCATAACTCGGTTAATTTTTATCGGATTGGACTCATATTTTTACACAAGGTCACTGACTCATAGATCTACAACTTTGCTTCAAAAGTCGAGACCAAATTATGCACCGATCAATACCATTTTTTTATTGAAGAACGTGTCAGAGTCGACACTGGAGCCCAAAATAAGTTTGTCTGAGCTGAAACTTCAAAAATTCATAACTAATTCACCGTTTATCCGATTGAGCCGATTTTCGGACAGGAGTTAGTTCTTGATGTCGGCTACATTTTGTCTTCACATTTCAACTTCAAAAATTGCACTTAAGTCCCTGCTATTTAGCCTGGAAAGTGACGAACTCAAGTAAACATTGGAGGCCCAATTGCACATTCAAAGCCCATTTTCTTTACCCTAATTTCCATTATATAATCACCTTCTTTTCACACAAACCAGGGAGGAGAAAAAAAAGAGAGAAAAAACCTTACCACAACACTGTTAGAATATCAAATTCTTTCAAGAACCCTAAAACCTTGAAATCCTTATTACAAATCCCTCTCTCACTACAAACAAGCCATCACAGTTACAAACCAACACCTCACTACTTCTTCAGTAAGGGTAAGGCTGGCTTGATCTCCATGATCCAAAAGGCATAAAAGCATTCACGTCACTAATTTTCCAGTAAGGGTAAGATTGATTTGATCTCCATGATCAAAAGGGTATAATCATTCATACATGCCATATTGTGCCTAAACATTAAATTTCTTCATATATTGGCTTTATTTGCATTTTTAATATTTTATTTAATGTGTTCATGAGATTCAACACTGCAGATTTAGACAGGATCCCCATGCAGGTTCATTAAGGAACGTTGAGGCCAAAAGCCAAATGGCCAAAAGCCAAAAGCCAAATGGCCAAAAGCCAAAAGCCAAAAGCCAAAAGCCAAATGGCCAAAAGAATAACTTATGCATGACACTAATACATGGCGAGACGGACATCCTGAGAAGATTAAGGAACGTTGAGGCCAGAATACAAATGGCCAACAGCCAGAACACAAATAGCCATGAAACCCAATCCAATGGCCAAAGAATGCAGACCACGGTACTCAAGAGTCAATGAACACGCACGTGATGCCAGAAAGTTAAACAAGGCTTTTTGTCTAATGGGCCAAATTGCTTCCAAAAAACCTCCCTTTGGTCTGAATACCCCCCATGGTTTGCATTGTTTTTGATTTCTATTTGATTTTCTTTTAATTCTTTTAATGTTTTAATTATTTCTTTTAATTCCATCAAATAATTTTCATAATAAAAATAAAATACAGAAAAATCAAAAAAAATGTTTATTGTTATTAATATTAATTTCACCATTATTTTTGTAAATAAACTTTAAACAATTAATTAGATTAATTTAGGTTTCAAAACTTTAATATTTTTCTTAACAAATTAAAATATGTAGAAATTAGGGTTTTTAACTTTTTATCACTTTTCTTAATAAATAACTTTTTCTTATTATTATTATTATTAATTACTAATTTATTTTGTAAATAAACATATACATAAATATTTTAGTAAATTAGGTTAAAACTTTAATATTTTTTCATTAATAATTAAAAACAACTTAGAATTAGGGTTTCTCTTCAATTTTAATTTTTTTATTTCATAAATACAAAAAACATAAAAAACATTTCTTTTTCTTTTTTAATAAAATAATTAATCAACTTTTAATTCAATTTAATTTCAAAAGGGTCCAACGCCCTCGAAGGTGCAACTTTAATTCATTCGCGCATTTATTCTTATTTTTTCTTTGTGAATATTATGTAACTGCTCAAGCCGTGTAATAGTAATTAGGAATTTGTTTATTTTCCGCATTTTTTTATTAAAAACGGGTCTTTGTTAATTTGGCGATGTATAGACCCGCGCCTTGTAATAGCGTAGGATTTACCTTTCCGTCATTTAAATTTCCGCACTTTTAAACTGCTAAACTTTGCATGAAAGAATGAATGCCTAAATTAAAAACAATGCGTAGCTCACCAAATGCATGATCAAAGACAAATATTAACATGAAAATAACACACAAATTCACACACCACTCTTAGGGTACGCCTCACTGTTGCCTTGCCCTCTAAACGTGGTCGTCGAGTATAGGACGTTTTAGTAAGTCCTTATGTCCGTTGATCCATATGCCTCAAAACAAGTTGCCTCGGAAAAGTTGCCTCGAAACGGTTGCCTCGGAATAAAAAAGGATCAATGGCATAAGGGTAGCTTCTAAGGTGTCCTACTGTTGCTCTGGTGACCACACTGTCCCTACAAACGAATTGACCCGAACACCTCCAACGGTGGTGCTACCTATCTCTCAATGGTGGGATGGCACTACCTTAAGGACATTTACACAGCCTAATTCCTTAGGGTAGGTAGATGACTCATAGATACTTGCTCTATTCAAAAACAAATCAAAACTCTTTTCACACCGACACTTCCAAAAAGCTTCCAAAACAATTTTTCAAACACTCTTGAGGACTGATACAAGAGTTATTCAGAAAACTTTGACGAAACTTTTTCAAACCCACTCACAATTGAAAAGCAAACACTTTTGAAAACACAATGAGTAAGTATCTAAGAGCCCATGGATAACCATGGATAGAAAGGGTGCTAACACCTTCCCTTTCTATAAATCTACCTCCCGAACCGAGAAACTATCTCATAAGGAATTTTGTTGTGCTTTTGTCCTGTCCATGTTGGAGAAAATAAAAGACGGTGACGACTCTTGCTTCCGTGACATTTCGCGAACCAGCGTTAAACAGTCAGTTCTAAATCCACCGATCACAGAACTGGCGACTCTGCTGGGGACTCTTATAAAGTGAGGTGTACCTTAGGATTAAGATCACTTGTGTTTTCAATTGTCTGAATTGTTTGCTTTATTATTATGGGTCTGTCTTGGGAGTTCTATAGATCCTAACCCGGATCTGGGGGATACCTTCTTAGAAAGTAGCAACAAGACTGTGAGGGAACTGTGCGGGGTATACCGACATGGTTGAAGCAGTCTGCTACATTGATGTGGCACTTTGGTGAGTACCGGTAACCCTTGAGTCCAGTCAAAGAGAGTACGGGGCCGCCGCGTGGTGTCGTGAAGCATCAACTGACCTTAGGAACCTTAATTGAACCATCTTGGCCTCTTTAGGGTAGTGAGATAACTGACTTTGGTGCAGTTCGAGGTTGGTTGATACTCGATACTACACTCAATTGAGGGTTGTTTTCTTGGAATATTTCGGTCGCCAGTTCAGTGGCCAAATCGAAACGATGAATAATGAAAGCAATCCAATGATATTGGGACCCTTAGAACCCGGTTACTTCTGATAGGACAGGTTTTGAGCCCACCAACTTCAAGAGGGTAGTACCCCAGACCCCATGCTGGCCTAAACTCTAAGGGCTCTTTGTGTGACTTGTGTGCCTTCAAACTTGACTATTTGCATGCTTGTTATCTGACACATGAGTTCCTTGCAGGTTTAACAGTCCTTAATTGGGACTCATTACAGGGCCTACTTACATCACTCCATGCATAGCATACCATCATACCATCATACCATTGCATGCATCCTGCATAAGGACTAACCCATTTCAAGGATCTCAAGGGCTTGTGATGCAGGTCATGATGAACCAACTGTCCAGCAAGGGGCAAAGGGGATTTATTTTCCTCTAGACAAGGTTGTCAGGGGCTATGACCCACTCGATATGGTGAGCCTTGACTCTTGAATAAGGCCTCTCAACAATACACAGTGCCTTTCATCAAGCTACAAAATGCAGATTCTAACAAAGTTTCTTGTTTATCCTGCGAGGTCCTTGAAAACATTGCATGCATATCATACATATCATTGCATAACAGGTACCCTTTTGACAGGTCACTTACCTTCTTCGCTGTTTATTTCAGCAATGGCTTCCCAACAAGATAACCAGGGTCTTCATGCTCAAGAGACTCAGTTCAGGGAGATCTTCCTAAGCCTATCCAAGGGGCAGGAAGAGCTGAGGGCACTCCTCGTGGGGAATTTGGCCAAGAAAAGTCCCGAAGATGACAAAGACGAACGGCTGAAACGTCTGCAAGCTGAGGTGGATGCAATGAGAACCCAAATGCTGGGGCAAATGGCTCTCATCCAAGGCTTAGCTCGGGAGCAAGAAGAGTTGAGGACCATGATCAGTCAACTTCATCAAGACATGAAGCAACCAGTCCAAGTCAGGGACCAAGTCATTAATCAGCCTCCAAGAAGTCAAAGGTTTGGTTCAATGAATAGACCTCTCCAAGCTGCTACTACTTCACAGGTCCAACCACAACCCCGCCCAGAGCAACAGGTTGATCAGAGTAAGCCTAGCAGGTCCAGGAGGCAATTCACCCAGCTCAACGTGTCGCTGTTTCAAGCTTTACAACACCTGTTGAGTTTGAATCTGATTACACTAAGAGCTCCTCCCCGGAATCCCAACATCTCTGCTCCTAACTATCATCCCAACAAAAGGTGTGCATACCACTCTGATAGTCCCGGACATGACACTGCCGACTGCTGGGCGCTGAAAAACAAGGTCCAGGACCTGATTAATGAAGGAGTAGTGGATTTCACCCAAGTGGGTCAGGCTGAGTTCTTCTACTATCCCTACAGGATGCATCATTTGAAGTAACAAGTCCTGAGATGAGAAGACCTTTTGCCCATTAGAATTTTCAAGTTGTAATTTTCTTTTGATTGTTCAAACATTTTATTCATGTCAAACATTGTTATTTCATTAATGCATAGCATATGTCTGTTTTGAATCAATATATTCGCATTCGCTATATTTAAAATTGCTTTCGTTTTTTGTGATGTTCAATGCTCGATTAATAATTCTAAGCCTCTTGAGGGAGGATGACGAAAACGATACCACGATCTTTACAGTATGCTTTTGAACAGACCCCGCTGATGAAGTACAAGCACTGTTTCAAATCCCTAAACACTGGAGTTATAAGGAAGATAATCCCTCGTCAACCCCTCTGAGCCAAAGAAGTAGGAGTTTTCTTTTCGAAAATTAAAACCCTTAATCATAACCTGGGGCAGGGTAGTTCTCTCAGTTGATCCAGGTGCACAACGAATGGCATCAAAAGAAGTCCTTCTGAAACAAAAGACATTGATGGTTCCAAATAACCATAAAAACAGGCAGTCATTACCAAAATCAAAAAGCCCATTAAGTCAAAACCTATGAAGGAGACTTACAAAACTGGGGCATCCCGCTGACTGTAATCACAAAAGAAACAGTTCAGGCAAAAAACAGGGATAACGAAATCAAAAAAAAGGAAAGAGGTCACACAAACCCTCAATAACAAAAAGGAATGACTGCCTATTCAAAATAAACTATCAACATCCGAACCATCACGGAAATATCAGGACAAAAACTCAAATAAGGTCTAACGCACGATCAGCTGAGTTTAGGATTGAAGAACATCACGAAGAGCGGGTGGGTACAAATAATTTGAGCATTTATCCTTTGTTTCTTAAACCATGAACCAGGCCACGTTATAACCCTTAAAATTCCTAGCTGAAGCATGGGTTAGTTCGAAAGCATACTGTTACGAAAGGTATCCTGACTCCTTAAGGCCTACGGTAAATACGGAGTTGACATCACGTTTTACAAACATTCACTTGTTTTATGAAAAAGAATGCATTTTCAAAATCTTCAAGACAGACATAAGCTTTGCATTTTTGATATAACATTGTTTACATATGACTATTTGTTTGAACAGCAAGGAAATTTGCACGATGAATACCTAGTGAACAAAAGCACTTCCAATTAAGGGGCAGACGTGATTATTGTCCATCATCTGGGGCAATTAAGTCAAGATTCGGAGAATCTCTCAAAAGGCCAAACAGCCAGGGGCAAACCTCTATCTGGATCACTTGGGGCATTGGACGATCAAATGAAGATCTTCTGGTATGGCGACACAACGCTACAACAGGGGCACCTCCCTACATCCTGAGAGCGTGGACATAGTCGAAAAAAATACTGCGCATAATCAAAGACCCGCTAGGTTGACACACCTAGGCAAAAATAAGGGCTTCCCGGCGAACTAAAAGGGTTCGGGAAAAATAAGGGATGAAATGAAAATAATCTGTGCACCCGGCAAGTCGAAAACCTGAAAAGGCGGCTTGGGCAAAAAAGGGTATCCCGATGGACTGAAAACCCGAAAGGGCAGTCCAGGCAAAAGTTAGGGATCAAAGCGTACGACTATGTCCCGGCATCTCGTCACTTGCCTACCAAAAGAAGATTTGTCAATCGGCAGTCACCAAGCACCTCCACAGGTAACATCATAAACAGGGGCAATAATGAGTGGTCTAGGTGATCCAGTTGCTCTGTCAACCAAAGTACCAAGGAAAGGTCAATCAAAAGATGATTACCATCTCCCTTTACAGCTTCAGATCAACCCTGGTAACAAGCCAGAAAAATTCGGTGAACGACTGATCGTGGGTTAATATCTGAAACTAAACAGGACAATTATCTACTTGATCATCCTCAGGCAACCCTACACCGGTTCCTTTTCTTTCAGAAGAAGTCTTACACGGGCTCATCAACAGGCGACCCTACACCGGTTCCTTCTCAACCTCAGATGTAGTTTCACACGAACTCATCATCAGGCAACCCTACACCGGTTTCCTTCTCAATCTCCAGACGAAGTCTTACACGGACTTATCTCAAGATGACCTTACCCCGGTTCATCCAGAAGTCTTACACGGACTTATCCCAAGATGACCTTACCTCGGTTCCTCCAGAAGTCTTACACGGACTTATCCCAAGGTAACCTTACCCCGGTTCCTCCAGAAGTCTTACGCGGACTCATCACCAAGTAACCTTACCCCGGTTCCTCCAGAAGTTTTACACGAACTTATCCCGAAGTAACCCCACACAGGTTCCCTTCTCAAACTCTAGACGTAGTTTTACACGGACTCGTCATCAGTAAATCCTACACAAGTTTCCTTCCCAGCTCTAGATACGGTTTTACACGGAATCGTCATCAAAGTAACCCTACACAGGTTCCTTCTCCATCTCAGATGCAGTCTTATACGGACTCATTATCAGTAAACCCTACACAGGTTTCCTCCCTCCAAAGATGCAGTTTTACATGAGCTCATCATCAGGCCTCTGCCAGTATCTTCTCCCACAGAAACAGGGGCAGTAATGAGTGGTCTAAGCAATCCAATTGCTCTGTCCACCAAGGTAACAAGGTAAGTTCGGCTGAAGAACGTAACCAAGATATCTTAATTCCCCAGAGAGTGAGCCAAGATTCGACAATTCTCTCCTAAGCAGTTGGTCTCCCATCAGCCCTGAAAAGGCACAACATCCCTAGCAGTCTTGATCTAAGATTGTTCCCCGGCGGAATATCGAACATCAAGTGGAGCCATTCCCCAGTCCAATCTGAAGAAGTTTCCCCAGGAGAACTTAATCAAACTCCCCAGCAGGAAGCTTATCCCCAGTAGATTCTGGAAGATTACCCCTGCAGAGTACGAACGCGTCTCCCAGATTTTATTCAAAGGTTATTTCCCCACCAGGATATAACTGGGTTATCCACAGCTAATGGCCACGGAAAGATCGTCCTCGGCGAAGTCTTCCTATCCCCAGCGGAGTTCATCAGATCTTCCAACAAAGCTCATCAATGGTATCCCCAACGGAGTTATCATCAAAACCTCAGCGAAGTATCTCTTCCTACAGAGTTCACTCCCCGCAGAGTAATCTATTCGCCAAGTTTATTCCCCAACAGAGTCATCTTCTCCTACCGGTATTCTTGCAATCATCATCCCCAGCGGAAACAACGAAGCTCTATTCCTCAACATTAGCCCAAGATTCAATTTCCCGGCACTCGTCAAGGATTTACTTTCCTAGACAAAAAAATACATTCATAAGCATCACATTGTCATACATTATAGCATGCATACACGCATCATATCACCCCAATCTCATTTATTTTTGAGAACATCATGACATCATGCATGTCATACATTATGACATTGCATACAACTAACTCGTTACTTTTTCAGGAAAGAACGATCAACAGATAAAAGTCTTTACCTTTTGAAGTAGAAGACGTCCAAGATTCCTTCATCGTCCCGCTGAGGTAGTAATCGCCCAAGGTTCTCTCATCGTCCCGTTGAGGTAGTAATCGCCCAAAGGTTCTCTCATCGTCCCATTGAGGTAGTAATCGCCCAAAGGTTCTCTCATCGTCACGTTGAGGTAGTAATCGCCCAAAGGTTCTCTCATCGTCCCGTTGAGGTAGTAATCGCCCAAAGGTTCTCTCATCGTCCCGTTGAGGTAGTAATCGCCCAAAGGTTCTCTCATCGTCCCGTTGAGATAGTAATCGCCCAAAGGTTCTCTCATCGTCCCATTGAGGTAGTAATCTCCCAAAGGTTCTCTCATCGTCCCGTTGAGGTAGTAATCGCCCAAAGGTTCTCTCATCGTCCCGTTGAGATAGTAATCGCCCAAAGATTCTCTCATCATCCTGCTGAGGTTGTAGTCGCCTAATATTCTCTCATCATCCTGCTGAGGTAGTAATCGTCCAAGGTTCTCTCATCGTCCCGTTGAGGTAGTAATCGCCCAAGGTTCTCTCATCGTCCCGTTGAGGTAGTAATCGCCCAAGGTTCTATCATCGTCCCGTTGAGGTAGTAATCGCCAAAGGTTCTCTCATCGTCCCGTTGAGGTAGTAATCGCCCAAGGTTCTCTCATCGTCCCGTTGAGGTAGTAATCGCCCAAGGTTCTCTCATCGTCCCGTTGAGGTAGTAATCGCCCAAGGTTCTCTCATCGTCCCGTTGAGGTAGTAATCGTTCAAGGTTCTCTCATCGTCCCGTTGAGGTAGTAATCACCCAAGGTTCTCTCATCGTCCCGTTGAGGTAGTAATCGCCCAAGGTTCTCTCATCGTCTCGTTGAGGTAGAAATCGCCCAAAGGTTCTCTCATCGTCCCATTGAGGTAGTAATCGCCCAGAGGTTCTCTCATCGTCCCATTGAGGTAGTAATCTCCCAAAGGTTCTCTCATCGTCCCGTTGAGGTAGTAATCGCCAAGGTTCTCTCATCGTCCCGTTGAGGTAGTAATCGTCCAAGGTTCTATCATCGTCCCGTTGAGGTAGAAATCGTTCAAGGTTCTCTCATCGTCCCGTTGAGGTAGTAATCGCCCAAAGGTTCTCTCATCGTCCCGTTGAGGTAGTAATCGCCAAGGTTCTCTCATCGTCCCGTTGAGGTAGTAATCGTCCAAGATTCTCTCATCGTCCCGTTGAGGTAGAAATCATTCAAGGTTCTCTCATCGTCCCGTTGAGGGTGTATCTGTTAACGACTAACATTACCAGACTCGATTCTGGTATCCTGCCAGGGCACGTCTGAAGAGTTCGAAGATCCGATTCTTATATCTTGCCAGGGTGTATCTGTTGATGACTATATTCTCCGGACTCGATTCCTGTATCTTTCCAGGGCACGTCTGAAGAATTTAAAGATTTGATACCTGTATCCATCCAGGGCACATCTACATAAAGAGTTTGAAGATCAACTTCTGTAACAGGCCAGGTAACTATTTTCTTTCTCAGGTACGCAAGTTCTCACTAAGGAATCTCTTACGCGATCGACACCCAGATGGCACCTATAATCCCATCCATATACCAACAGTCTCCAAATGGCATCTATAATCCCATTCCCGACAAAGCTCCGTCACAGCTCCAGATGGCATCTATAAGCCCATCCCCCCATCCATCACTTCCAAATGGCATCTATAAGCCCATTCCCCTACATCACATTGCTGATACTACACCATGCGAGTGCAAATTTCTGGGCACTTTAGTGTTCAATCATCTTCCACCTTTGGATCACGAAAGGCGCGCAAGCCAATCTACATCCTCAGGTTTAAGAAGATTGAACAGGGGCAACTGTTGTACCCCAAAATTTGCCCTCCCATATTTCTCAAAATATTTCAAGAAAAATTCACAAGTCCAACCCGGCGCGTCATATTCAGGTATTCTTTCGCCAAGATATCTCTGATAACGTATTCTCAAATTCAGGTTCGGCTCAAGAGTCAATTCTTTAAAGAAGGTATCCGAATGTGTGAGTTTTCTCGAAGAAATATGGTGAAAAAGTGTGCTGAAAGTGCAGTTTTTACGCGCTAAAAAATTCATAACTTGAAGATCGTGGCTCGTATTGAACCCGTTCCAGTGGCCAAAATTCCGTCTTGACATTATCTACCTTTTCATATCTCACAGCTGGAAGCCAATTTCGATCAGAAGGTCTTGAAAAATGTGGATTTATCAAGTATTTTTGCACAGAAAATTTGTGACAGAAGTTTATTTGCGTCATGTTCAGAAAATCATAACTTGGTCGATTTTCATCGTATCGAGCTGGTTCTGGCGCCAAAATTTCACAAATTGAGGTGACTACATTTTCACAAAAGGTATTGAGTTCAAACGGTATTCAAAAGGCCTTCGTTTTTTGCTCAGAGTGCGTGACATGCTGAAAATCCTGAATGCTGAATATTATTTCATCTAGGCCGAAACTTCGAAAATTTATAACTCGGTCAATTTTTATCGGATTGGACTCATATTTTTACACAAGGTCACTGACTCATAGATCTACAACTTTGCTTCAAAAGTCGAGACCAAATTATGCACCGATCAATACCAGTTTTTTATTGAAGAACGTGTCAGAGTCGACACTGGAGCCCAAAATAAGTTTGTCTGAGCTGAAACTTCAAAAATTCATAACTAATTCACCGTTTATCCGATTGAGCCAATTTTCGGACAGGAGTTAGTTCTTGATGTCGGCTACATTTTGTCTTCACATTTTAACTTCAAAAATTGTACTTAAGTCCCTGCGATTTAGCCTGGAAAGTGACGAACTCAAGTGAACATTGGAGGCCCAATTGCACATTCAAAGCCCATTTTCTTTACCCTAATTTCCATTATATAATCACCTTCTTTTCACACAAACCAGGGAGGAGAAAAAAAAGAGAGAAAAAACTTTACCACAACACTGTTAGAATATCAAATTCTTTCAAGAACCCTAAAACCTTGAAATCCTTATTACAAATCCCTCTCTCACTACAAACAAGCCATCACAGTTACAAACCAACACCTCACTACTTCTTCAGTAAGGGTAAGGCTGGCTTGATCTCCATGATCCAAAAGGCATAAAAGCATTCACGTCACTAATTTTCCAGTAAGGGTAAGATTGATTTGATCTCCATGATCAAAAGGGTATAATCATTCATACATGCCATATTGTGCCTAAACATTAAATTTCTTCATATATTGGCTTTATTTGCATTTTATGATTTTATTTAATGTGTTCATGAGATTCAACACTGCAGATTTAGACAGGATCCCCATGCAGGTTCATTAAGGAACATTGAGGCCAAAAGTCAAATGGCCAAAAGCCAAAAGCCAAATGGCCAAAAGCCAAAAGCCAAAAGCCAAAAGCCAAATGGCCAAAAGAACAACTTATGCATGACACCAATACATGGCGAGACGGACATCCTGAGAAGATTAAGGAACGTTGAGGCCATAACACAAATGGCCAACAGCCAGAACACAAATGGCCATGAAATCCAATCCAATGGCCAAAGAATGCAGACTACGGTACTCAGGAGTCAATGAACACGCACGTGATGCCAGAAAGTCAAACAAGACTTTTTGTCTAATGGGCCAAATTGCTTCCAAAAAACCTCCCTTTGGGTCTGAATACCCCCCATGGTTTGCATTGTTTTTTATTTCTATTTGATTTTCTTTTAATTCTTTTAATGTTTTAATTATTTCTTTTAATTCCATCAAATAATTTTCATAATAAAAATAAAATACAGAAAAATCAAAAAAAATGTTTATTGTTATTAATATTAATTTCACCATTATTTTTGTAAATAAACTTTAAACAATTAATTAGATTAATTTAGGTTTCAAAACTTTAATATTTTTCTTAACAAATTAAAATATGTAGAAATTAGGGTTTTTAACTTTTTATCACTTTTCTTAATAAATAACTTTTTCTTATTATTATTATTAATTACTAATTTATTTTGTAAATAAACATATACATAAATATTTTAGTAAATTAGGTTAAAACTTTAATATTTTTTCATTAATAATTAAAAACAACTTAGAATTAGGGTTTCTCTTCAATTTTAATTTCTTTATTTCATAAATACAAAAAACATAAAAAACATTTCTTTTCTTTTTTAATAAAATAATTAATCAACTTTTAATTCAATTTAATTTCAAAAGGGTCCAACGCCCTCGAACGTGCAACTTTAATTCATTCGCGCATTTATTCTTATTTTTTCTTTGTGAATATTATGTAACTGCTCAAGCCGTGTAATAGTAATTAGGAATTTATTTATTTTCCGCATTTTTTAATTAAAAACGGGTCTTTGTTAATTTGGCGATGTATAGACCCGCGCCTTGTAATAGCGTAGGATTTACCTTTCCGTCATTTAAATTTCCGCACTTTTAAACTGCTAAACTTTGCATGAAAGAATGAATGCCTAAATTAAAAACAATGCGTAGCTCACCAAATGCATGATCAAAGACAAATATTAACATGAAAATAACACACAAATTCACACACCACTCTTAGGGTACGCCTCACTGTTGCCTTGCCCTCGAAACGTGGTCGTCGAGTATAGGACGTTTTAGTAAGTCCTTATGTCCGTTGATCCATATGCCTCAAAATAACTTGCCTCGGAAAAGTTGCCTCGAAACGGTTGCCTCGGAATAAAAAAGGATCAATGGCATAAGGGTAGCTTCTAAGGTGTCCTACTGTTGCTCTGGTGACCACACTGTCCCTACAAACGAATTGACCCTAACACCTCCAATGGTGGTGCTACCTATCTCTCAATGGTGGGATGGCACTACCTTAAGGACATTTACACAGCCTAATTCCTTAGGGTAGGTAGATGACTCATAGATACTTGCTCTATTCAAAAACAAATCAAAACTCTTTTCACACCGACACTTCCAAAAAGCTTCCAAAACAATTTTTCAAACACTCTTGAGGACTGATACAAGAGTTATTCAGAAAACTTTGACGAAACTTTTTCAAACCCACTCACAATTGAAAAGCAAACACTTTTGAAAACACAATGAGTAAGTATCTAAGAGCCCATGGATAACCATGGATAGAAAGGGTGCTAACACCTTCCCTTTCTATAAATCTACCTCCCGAACCGAGAAATTATCTCATAAGGAATTTTGCTGTGCTTTTGTCCTGTCCATGTTGGAGAAAATAAAAGACGGTGGCGACTCTTGCTTCCGCGACATTTCGCGAACCAGCGTTAAACAGTCAGTTCTAAATCCACCGATCACAGTAGGAGTTTTCTTTTTCACACAAATTGAAACCTTTAATCAAAACCTGGGGTAGAGTAGTTTCTCAGTTATTTCAAATGCATGTTCAGTCGCAAGCTTTCACTTCATAAACAATGAATGACATCAAGAACATCCTTCTTAATCAAAAGACGGTGATGGTTCCCTATCAAATAGGCAGTCATTATCTCTCAGATAAAATAGCCCACTAAGTCAAAACCTACGAAGGAGACTTAAGAAACCGGGGCATCCCGCTGGATGTAATCTCAAAACAAGAGCAGTCAGGAAAAAATCAGGGATAATGAATAAAAAAAGGAGATCACTACAAATCCTCGACGACATGAAAAATGTTGCAAAAATGACTGCATTCTCAAATAAACATCCAAATATCTGAACCATCATTCCAGATTCAATAGGAGTTAAAACGCACAATTAACTGAGTTTAGGACTGGAGAATATCATGAAGAACAGGTTGAGTACAAATACACTTTGAGCCTTATCCTTTGTTTCTTAAACCGTGAACCAAACCACGCTACAACCCTTTAAAAAGTCCTAATTGAAGCATGGGTTAGTTCGAAAGCATACTATTACAAAAGGTATCCTGACTCCTATAAGGTTTACTGTAAATCCTGAGTGGAATTCATGTTCTTACAAAATTCTTTTATCTGCTAAAAATGGATTTTCAAAACTTCAAGATAAACACAAACTTTGCATTATATTGAATACCGTTGTTTGCGTATAGCTATTTGTTTGACAATAGAGAAAATCGCATGACGAACATCCAATGAACGGAAGTTCTCTCAAGAAACATAATCTTTTCAAATGGAAAGACACTTTCAATGACAAAACTCCTATAAGCAAGGGGGCATGGTATGATCATTTTCTAGCACATCTGGGGGCAGTCAAGTCGAGATTCCAAGAAATCTCTCAAGAAATGCTGAATAACCAGGGGTAGGTCTGTATTTGAATCACTTGGGGCATTGAATATGAATTCCAGCAAAGGGTTACGTACGAACAAGCAAACATTTTCTGGAAGTACTACAACACTTGCTACTAGGAGAAATGACAAATCCCCACAAAGTCCTTTTCATAGGGTGATCCCCAGTCAAGTCCCCACAATATCATCTCTATAAGGCTATCCCCACAGAATAATCTTCTCGGATAAGGGTACGAACCCCTCAAATCCAAATTCATGGATATCCCCATAAAATTGGATCCAGGAAATCCCCAGCCAGAGATTCAATCTCCAAAAAACCCTCTTCCCAGCTGAGGTGGTCTAAAGAAGAATCCTCGAGGAGTTCTGCCAAAAGAAAGCACATTCTCAGCAGTTTGTCAAATATCCTCTTCAACGGGGTTTATTTCCCCAACAAACTACAGATTCCCCAACTTGATCTTGCCTATCATACTTTTACAAATTAATGGAACACAACTCTTAATCCCTAGTGAAGTCATCAACAAAGCTCCTCTTCCCCATTAGTGTTTACCACTATCACCAGCGAGTTGCTACAAAGCCTGGAAGCCAATCATATAACAATTAACTTCATTATCCCCAACAAGTTGTTAACTTCCATTCTATCCAATCAAGAGATAACTCCCCATTAGAGCAACGGACAACTAAAACTCATGAACTCTTTTCCCTCAAGCATAAATCAACGCTCTCCACAAATATTTCTCAAGCCAAAGCCAATCTTCCCCCAGCGGATTTCTCCTCAAACAACAAAAACAGGAATCCCCAGTGGAAACATTCTAAACAAGGTTTAAAGATGTGCATACTCTTCATTTCCAACAACATTCCAGGATTTAACTTTCCAAAGCTCCCCAACACTTGTCAAGGATTTATTTTGTGAAGCAAAGATACATTTCAACAAATATTTCACATTCATACATCATATTACATACATGATAAATGCATACAACATAATCTCATTTATTTTGAAAACACCATCAAGCCATGCATACATCTACATGCAACTAACCCTCTTCCTTGCAGGGAAAAGTCAATCAACAAAAGTCCTCTTTGGTAAATACCACAACCATTTCTCAATAGGTCGGAGATTAATTCCTGAAACAAGCCAGGGAAACTATCTCTATGACCAACAAAAAGTAAGTTCCATATCAATACCTGAAACAAGACAGAACAACTATCTGTGAGCGACTGATTATAGATTAATACCTGAAACAAGACAGGACAATTATTTGCATGAGAAGATTGAAGATTAACTCCCAAAACAAGCCAGGGAAACTATCTTTCTTTCTCAAATAGGTCAGAGATTAATTCCTGAAACAAGATAGGGCAACTATCTCCATGACCAATAAAAATCAAGTTCCAGATTAATACCTGAAACAAGACAGGATAACTATTTGTGAGCGACTGATTATAGATTAATACCTGAAACAAGACATGACAACTATCTACATGAGCAGATTTAAGATTAACTCCCGAAACAAGCTGGGGAAACTATCTTTCTTTCTCAAATGGGTCAAAGATTAATTCCTGAAACAAGACAAGGCAACTATCTCTACGACCAACAAAAAGCAAGTTCCAGATTAATAACTGAAACAAGACAGGACAACTATCTGTGAGCGACTGATTATAGATTAATACCTGAAACAAGACAAGACAATTATTTGCATGAGTGGATTGAAGATTAACTCCCAAAACAAGCCAGGGAAACTATCTTTCTTTCTCAAATAGGTCAGAGATTAATTCCTGAAACAAGACATGGAAACTATATCTATGACCAATAAAAAGAAAGTTCCAGATTAATACCTGAAACAAGACAGGACAACTATCTACATGAGCAGATTGAAGATTAACTCCCGAAACAAGCCAAGGAAACTATATTTCTTTCTCAAATAGGCCAGAGATTAATTCCTAAAACGAGACTGAGCAACTATCTCTACGACCAACAAAAAGAAAGTTCCAAATTAATACCTGAAACAAGACAGGGTAACTATCTATGAGCGATTGATTATGGATTAATATTTAAAACAAGACAGGACAACTATCTACATGAGTGTTGTACCCCAAAATTTGCCCTCCCATATTCTCCAAGAAATTGCCAAGTCAAACTGCAAAAATTCCCCAAGGGTTGCACAGTCAAAGGTCTCCTATACAGTCAAGATTAGGGTTTTGAGTCTGATCAAGAAAAGGAAGTTTTCAAAGGCCCAATCAAGTCTCACATGCCTACAAATATGGTCAAGCATCCTCATATCAAGTTTCAAGGCATTCAGCTCAAAATTGCACAGTCAAAAACCCTAATTGCACTACAGTCAACTGTAGGGGCAAAATGGTCATTTGACAGTCAAAAGTTCAAATTTTTGGTCAACATATCATTTTGAAGCCACAAACATCACTTGATCAATGCTTGATCATGATTCTCAAAATTTGGCTCAAAAATCATCAAGATGCAAAAGTTTCCTTATTTGGACAGCTGAAAAAGTCAACTGAAATTGACCAGGGCATAACTTTCACATGGATTATCAGAAAAATTCCATCCAAAGCTAATTTTGAATAGAAATACATTTCCTACAACTCATCTTCATACTTCAAGTCCAAGAAATGCTCTCACAAAAAGTTATCAATTTCAACATTATAGGTCATTTTCAAAAGTCAACAAAAAGGGACTTTAAGTCAAAGGCCATAACTTGAGATTGGTAAATCAAAATGACATGGGACCAAAGACATTGGTTAGAGGACTCAAAGACCTTTCCAAAATGTCCAAGAACATGAGAAAAGCTTAAAAATTGAGCAAGTTATACCTTGTAGAAGTTGGGAAATTTTTGGATATTTTGGAAAGTCAACATTACTTCAAATGACCTAAAATTGCTAATGGGCCTATTTTTCTTCCATAATTCATCATCCATGACATGTGCACGACCACTTGGCCCAAAGGGAAGTATTTTCTCATTTTTTATTTATTTATTTGAATTTTTATTTATATTAATTCATTTAAATCATTTAAATATGTGAAAAATATTTAACTTACCCTAACCAATCTTTTTATACATGTTTTAGACTCAATAATTCGTGCACATTCAAATATGGGAAGATTTGGTTTGATTGGATCCTAATTGACACAAAATTGCATGGAAAAAGATATGAAAAAGATCCTTAAAATCAAATTTTCAAAAACCATCATTGCATTGGATTTGTTCTACTTTTCTTGACCTAATTCACTCAATACAAATGCCTGATCACAACCCTAATGAGAATGGACACTAAGCTGCGCAAAAGAACACAAAGCAAACTTGAAATTTTTCTCCACAAAGTCAATTCTGAAAACATCCTTCCAGGGCGATTCAAGACCTAATTCTTGTTCCATTAGCTTCCTTGGAGATCACTGAACACATTCCAATCAAAGACAACCATCAAAACACGAGGAATTGGTAACATGAACGCAAACTGTATCAAGAAAAATCCATGATCGTATTTTAATTTTTAGACATTCTCATAGCATTTTAATGGTTGATTCGTGTTCATTATGAAGTTTTGAAGCTAACCAATGCATTCAATTATGTTTTTATGCTATATACGCGATTTCACCATGTTTGAATTTTAGGGTTTACAGAGCTTCAGATTAGGGGTTTTCGACTGGGGAAAAATTGGCCCTCAAGACCACCACCATTCAAACCACTGCATTTGGACGAAGGCAATGGAACCCTCGCGCTCAATTTATGAGCGTTAGAGGGCTAATCGTTATTTTCCCATAAGCTGCCTAAGGGAACGTATGGAAAACCGTGGCCAATATGTTCTTGTTTCAGAAAAAAGAAGACACGCGAAGAAGATGGTATCGTGGCCATCAATGATTGGACGGTTTAAAAATTCGCGCGCGTTGGGGGCCACTGACTCTCTTTTCTTTTATAATATTCATTAACTATTATATATTAAATGTAATTGGAATGGCTCAGTGGTAGGTACACACGCTTGCAATATCCATGACCTGGGTTCGAGCCCCAGGTCTACGTTATTTCCATATTATTTTGCAATATATGTTCATATGCAATTTCCAGGTTGGAGCGCACCATACACTCCCAAGATCCAGTCATCCACGCGTTGGTTACATCAATCAAAAGGTTCAGATTTAAGGCATATGGTAGACCCTGGTCAAAGGTGCCACATGGTGTCTGGAAAAGTCAATGGACCTGAAGGTCATTGGGCTCAAATTCATGGGCTACACCTCCTATCTGGGGACTGATACCCCCTTGGTTTGCAACTTCTTTTAATTTTCTCTTTTTTTTTATTCTTGTTATAATTTTTATTTTTCTTTTAATTACTGTTTGTTTAATTAATTATATTTTCATAAAATCATAAAACACATAAAAAAGTCAGAAAAGAGAAAAAATAATTAATATTTTTATTTCTAGTATTTTTATAAATAAATTTGCATGTAAATAAAATTAATCTTAAATTAAGTTGCAATTTTAATTCTTTTCATAATAAAATCTAAAAGATGTAGAATTAGGGTTTATTCAATTTTTCATCCTTTTATTTATTTTCTTTCATAAAAATTTAATATTATTTATTTATTTTTATAATTAAATTGTATATAAAAATTAGGTTTAATTTAGGTTAAATTTTAACGTCTTCTTAATAAATTAAAATAAAATAGAATTAGGGTTAGCGTTTAATTGCAATTAATTCTTTTTCTCATTAAATTCCTAAAACACTAAAAAACACCAAAACAAATTCTTGCATTCCTTTAATTTTAATTCCTCATTAATTTTAAATTTTGCAAAAGGGTCCAACGCCCTCGTTTCGATTTAATTTCGCATATTTATTTTATTTTGCTTAAATAATTATGTACCTCTCCCGAAGCCATGTAGATTATTTCTCGCACTTTTCAATTCTTTATTTACTTTGTTTATTTATTTTCTGTCAAATCGGGTCCTGGTTAATTTTGGCGATGTGGACCCGCGCCATTTGTAATAGCTTAGAATTTACTTTTCAGCAAATATTTTAACCGTTAAACAAAGCATGCAAGAATGAATGGCCCTAAATAAAAACAAGCGTAGAACACCAATAACATGACAAGATAAATGCAAATGAAAACGACACACAAATCGCACACACCACCCCTAGGGTACGCCTCACTGTTGCCTTGCCTTCGAAAGGTGATCGTCGAGTAGAGGATGTCTTAGTAAGTCCTCATGATCCGGGAACCTGGCATGAGGGTAGCTTCTAAGGTGTCTTCCCATTGCTCCGGTGATCACCACGTCCCTAATCTCGAATTGACCCGAACACCTCCAACGGTGGTGCTACCTACCTCTCAATGGTGGGATGGCACTACTTTAAAGGACATTTACACAGACGAATTCCTTAGGGTAGGTAGACGACTCTAGATACTTGCTCTAAATTTCAAAACAAATTCAAAAATACTTTTCATACCAACACATTTTCAAAAGCTTTCGAAAGCAAATTTTCAAACACTCTTGAGGACTGATACAAGAGTCGAACTGAAATTTTCAAAGAAACTTTTTAAACCCACAGTTGAAAAGCAAACAAACCATTTTTTGAAAACACAAATGAGCAAGTATCTAAGAGCCCATGGATAACCATGGATAGAAAGGGTGCTAACACCTTCCCTTTCTATAATCTACCTCCCGAACCGAGAGCAATCTCTATAAGGAATTTTTCTGTGCTTTTGTCCTTTCCATTTGGAGAAAATAAAAGACGGTGGCGACTCTTGCTTCCGCGACATTTCGCGAACCAGCGTTAAACAGTCAGTTCCAGATCCACCGATCACAATGAGCATATTGAAGATTATCTCCCGAAACAAGTCAGGGATACTATCTTTCTTTCTCAAATAGTTCAGATATTAATTACTGAAACAAGACATGGTAACTATCTCTATGACCAACAAAAAACAAGTTCCAGATTAATACCTGAAACAAGACAACTATCTTCGAGCGACTGATTGTAGATTAATACCTGAAGCAAGACATGACAACTATCCACATGAACAAGTTTTGGATCAACTCTCGAAATAAAACAGGGTGACTATCCACACGACCAAGCATCTCCTTCAACGCTTCATTGTGGAAAGTATTTCCACTTCAAATACAAAATCCTGAAAAGCATTTTCCCCAGAGACTGAGTTCTGGAAAGCATTTCCTTCAGAGGAGTTCTGAAATGCATTTCCCCTTCAGCACTTCATTCTGAAAAGCATCTCCTTCAGCGCTTCATTTTGAAAATCACTTCCCCTTCATATACGGAATCCTGAAAAGCATTTTCCCCAAAGACCGAGTTCTGGCAAGAATTTCCTTCAGAGGAGTTCTGAAATGCATTTCCCCTTCAGCATTTCATTCTAAAAAGAATCTCCTTCAGCGTTTCATTTTGAAAAGCATTTCCCCTTCAGATACGGAAT
This sequence comes from Vicia faba, assembly GCA_948472305.1. Taxonomy (NCBI): domain Eukaryota; kingdom Viridiplantae; phylum Streptophyta; class Magnoliopsida; order Fabales; family Fabaceae; genus Vicia; species Vicia faba. The sequence goes on along the minus strand of OX451737.1, from coordinate 1,157,273,173 downwards.
CCTGAAAAGAATTTTCCCCAGAGACCGAGTTCTGGCGAGCATTTCCTTTAGAGGAGTTCTTAAATGCATTTCCCCTTCAGCACTTCATTCTGAAAAGCATCTCCTTCATAAGTTTTATTCTAAAAAGCATCTCCTTTAGCGCTTCATTCTGGAAAGCATTTCCCCTTCAGATACGGAATCCTGAAAAACATTTTCCCCAGAGACCGAGTTCTGGCGAGCATTTCCTTCAGAGGAGTTCTGAAATGCATTTCCCCTTCAACACTTAATTCTGAAAAGCATTCTTCAAGATACAGTCAAGCTTAGACTCGGTCTAATTTTTATCAAAAATCACCTTTATATGGCATCTATAAGCCCGTCTTCGACAACTCTCCATCATCTCTCCAAATGGTATCTTTAAGCCCATTCCCTACACAATCAATGGACACATAGTCGAGTGCAAATTTCTAGGCACTCTAGTGTTCGATCATCTTCTACCTTCAAGCTACGAACGACAACATGCCATACTCGCTTTTCAGGTTTAAGAAGATTGAACAGGGGTATCTGTTGTACCCCAAAATTTTCCCTCTCATTTCTCAAGATTTTTCTCACAAGATTTCTACTGGGTCAAGACTGCACAAGTTTCCATTGATAATGTTGGGCTCTCAAGCATCAAATCAAAGAAGAGTAAGTTTTCTTTGATTCATAAGCTTTGATTGGGAATTTGGCCTCCTTAGAGCAAGCTTGGTTCAGAGGCTTCGATTGGGAATTTGGTCCCCTTCGAGCAAGCTTTGGTCCACCAGTTTCATTTGGGCATATGGCCTCCTACAGGCTTGCTTCAATTTAGAAGGTAATGGCCTCATGCATGATTGCTTCGATTCATAAAGCAGTTGGTCTCCTGCATGTTTGCTTCGATTCACAAAGCAGTAGACTACTACATGATTGCTTCGATTCACAAAGCAGTTGGTCTCCTGTATGTTTGCTTCGATTCACAAAGCAATGGCTATCTTCATACAAGTTTCATTTGGATAATGGCTATCTTCATACAAGCTTTGATTGGGAAATTTTTTCCTTCGAAGAAACCTGTTTCGATTCACAAGGCAAGGGATCCCATCATGCTAGCATGCCACCTTTAAACCCTTCAACACACATAGTTTCTACACTATGACACAAAACCGGCGCATTCGAGGAACATGAAGTTAGTGGATTCGAAAGACACATGTTTGGTGGTCCATCCAAAGAACATAAATTTGTTGGATTCGAAGAACATACATATGGTCCATTCGAAGGACATACATTTGGCCCCTTCGAAGGACACACATATGGTCCATTCGAAGGACATACATTTGGACCTTCGAAGGACACACACATGGTCCATTTGAAGGACATACATTTGGCCCATTAGAAGGATACACACATGGTCCATTCGAAGGACATACATTTAGCCCATTCGAAGGACACACACATGGTCCATTCGAAGGACATACATATGGTCCATTCAAAGGACATACATTTGGCCCCTTCGAAGTACATACAATTGGTCCTTTCAAAGGACACACAATTGGTGTTTTGTATTTTGATGAGTCTGGTCAAAAAACAGTCTACTGTGAAATAGTCCTGCACCAAATTGCCACAACACCAAAACTGCTACAAAGTAATCCTACTACACTACTCCCATATTTGCACCAAATTGGCATACACGAGCTGCACCTTGAAGGCTATGAAGACAGCATACCCAATTTGTTCAAATTTATTTTGTTTCCCCCCTCAAATCTCAGCCAAACTCTTCTATAAATAGGATGTTCCACAACACATCTAGGGGGGCTTTTTAGTAGCTGGAGAGACTTTTGTTATGTAAAAAAAATCATCAAACACTCTTAAACTCTCAAAATATCACAAAAACCTTAAACCCCTTCATACATTATTGAACCCAGAACCAAAAAGAAACAAAACAACTTTGTTCTCTCTTTCGAATCCAAGTTTCCCTGTCCTTCGAACAACTTCTTTCCTTCCTTCGAATCCAAGAGTATTCAAGGAAGCAACTCAAGATTCAAAACACCAACTCCAGATTCAAAGTAAGTCTTCCTGACTTTAACCCTTTCGTTTCAACCATGTAAATAGCCTTTTACTTATTTTTCGTTTCTACCCTTTGGTTTGTTTTCTTTTCTTGTCCAAATATATGTTAGAGACTCACCTGTACAGGCCATGAAACGATATTAGCATGGCTTCGACCCATACTGCTATCATGTCCCAAACGAAAGAAAATATAAAAAGGTGTGTGAATTGAAAGGGTGTGCTTTGATACACACTGATTTGTAGGCCCAAACTAAAGGAAAAAGAGTGTGAACCGAAGGATGAAACACTGGTTGCAGGCCCAATCGAAAGAAGGAAAAAAGGGTGTGAATTGAAGGACACCTGCTTCGATCCAGGATATCTTTTCTTCCTCTCTTTTGCACTATTTTTTGTATTTATATTTTTTATACATTTTATTTCAATATGGATGTAATAATTAGGACTTTTATTGCTTTCCAACCCCCATTTGTAAACTTATATACCCCATGCCCCAAAACATGTAATAGCGTAGGACTTTTATTTTCCGCATTTTTATTGCTTTCATAAATGTTAGTAACGAGGGTGTGTATGGCAAGATAAAATCAACAAGTAGACAACCCTAATCAAAGAATAAATGCATGCAATCAAACACACTATACACACATGCACCTCTAGGGTAATCCCACTTGTTGCCTCGGAAAATAGTCATGTCCCTCGAATATGGGCGTTTTAGCAAAGACCCTCGATAAAAAGATCGTAGCACCTAGATGTCCCTCGATGTTGCCTTTTGTAAATGATCTAGTCCCTAAGGAAAATTGCTAAAACGTCTCATAGGTTTCCTTCTAATACTATACGACTGACCCACGCCCGTCCCTTCACATCTAACGATGAGGCTTCTTATCAATCAATGGTAAGATAGCAACATCTAAAGGAGGAGGAAAAGGACATAAACCTTTGAGTAGGTAGGACGCTCGTAGTTGATTTCTCTTGAACTAAAACCATTTCCCCACTTACACTTTCAAAAACACCTTCAAAATAAACATCTCTTTGAATTATTTTCAAAACCAACACTTTGTATGCATTCTTATAGAGACGAGAATCATTACAAAGTTCATTGCAACAAAGGCATTTTGCAAAATACTTTCAAACTTACACCCACCACAAAGCACATTTTCAAACAAAGAATTTTCAAGTGATCTAGAAAGCAACTAAGAACCCGTAGATAACTATGGATGAAAAGGGTGCTAACACCTTCCCTTTTCATAACCTACCCCCCGAACTCAAGAAAACATCTCAAAGGTATTTCCTGTTCTTTTCAACCTTTCCTTATTGGATAAAAGAAAAGTCAATGGTGACTCTTGCTATCCGCAACAATTACGATCAAACGCAAAACAACCAAGTCAGTTATCCCACCATATTATAGCTATAAACGGTGTATACAAAAATAAGATGGTGGAGATGGGAAAAGAAGTATTTTTTTAAAATTTTAAAACACATGTGTGTTGGTTAATTTTAAGAGAAGAAACATCATCATCATATCCGAGTGGAAAACAAACTTACTAGTCACAATTATGAGAAAGGAGCATTTGCATCATCTCATAGTGGAGGGCATAGCCTTGGATTTAAAAACAACAAGACATCACTCAACATCTTAGTGGAAAATGGCTCACTTCACTGCATATCATAGAAGTATAGAAACTTACATCACAACAAGAATCAACAAGAGTCTAATCTTTTGAGAAAAGTTTTAAAATAAAAAACCAAAGTGGAAAAATGGTTTGAATGAGGTTAATGACTTTTATTCTTAAAAAAAAGATGTCAAAGTATGATTAAATTGATTAAAGGTTTAATTAAGAAAAAAAATATTTTGAAAATGCATGGACCTAAGTCCAAGTTTATTATAAAAGCGGTTCAAGTTTGAAATACAAGAAGATCTTCAGAAAAATATCAAGGACTTCAGAAGAAATTCAAACCAATTCATTGGAGTAAACCCCAAGGACCTCAGAACATCTTCACAAAAATATCAACCAAAGATCATATAGTCCAAGGTCTCAGGGCTACTAATCATAAGTCTCAAGAATCCACAACTCCAAAGTGCCAGGGATAGTAACCAGACAGTCCTAGTAACTTTAACATTTTTTAAAATCCAAGTTGATTATTAAGTATATTTACAAAAGAAAATAAAGCTAAAGTGAGCAAAGATAAAAAGACAGAAAGTAAATACTTAAATGAGCAAATGGTAAATATCATGAGATATAAATGCTTAAAGGTAAATGACATAAAGTAAAGACATAAAATAAATGCATGAAGTAAAGTCAATGATTAATAGTTAATGGTTAGAAATTAGTGATTAGTAGTTGAGGGTTAAATGATCTTTATAAGAGTGATCCATAATGATTTGAATATTGAGCCTAGATCAAAGTTGTTGAAGACTCATTAGAGAATTGATAGAATCAAAACATCCTAACAATGAGCTTTAAAGGTTATTAACCATAGCTAAATATTTAATCATCCTTAGGCTTACAAACACAAGGTTTGAACCACTAACAATCAATCAACTAAAAGAAAGGGGGTTCCAAATGACACGATCCATGATGGTTTGAGCCTTGAACATAGGTCAAAGTTAATGAAGACTCATTAGAGGATTGATAGAATCAAATCCTCTTAACAATGAGCCAATGTTTTTGGCCATAGCTCAAAACATAACCATACTTGGGCTTGTAAACATCATGTTTGGGCCACTAAGAACCAATCAATTGGAAGGAAGAAAGGGGATGAGATGAAAGGGAAAGGGTAAATCACGACGTAACCAATGTCTCAGATGAATTGAAATTAGGGTTTCAAATATCATCAACATCATTCATCCATTTTGGTTGATTTGGCTTTTCAACCTATCAACACCCAAGATCCAATGAGGTTGAGGAACTTGTCCCAAAATAACAGTCAAGTGTCTCCAAATCAGAGCCAATCACAAAAATTATAAAATATAATTAATAAAAGAAATATGTAAATGATTAATAAAAAGGAAATAATTGGTAAAATACACAAAGTGTATTAAAATACCAAATAAAAAAACCAAAAAAAATATCAGAGGTCAAACATGAGCCAACAAGTGTTGACAAAAAATTTTAGATTTTTAAAAGTCAGGAACTATTTTTAAATTATAAATAAATTAACAAAAATAAACCAAAATTTGTAAAAATAATAGTAAAATAAAAAATAAAAATAAAATCAAGTCACCAATATTTGTCGAAAGACCATTGGATCCTTCCATATTTTTTCAGAATTTTTAAAGACTAAAAAGTATTTTTAAACAATTAGAACAAATAAAAAAATAGCAAAATTATAAATCAAATCATGAAATAAAATTATGAAAAAATAAGAATCAGAAAGAGAATATTCAAAAGTATTTTTGCTAATTTTTTCATAATTTTTGAATCAGACATGAAAATTTTATGAATTTTTGAAGTTTAAAACAATTAAAATTAAAATTAAAAAATAAAATAATAAACCAAAATAATATGGACCATTAGATCAATGTCAAAACGCGTTAGTAAGTAGATCCAAGGGATCTGACACGTTGTGCATGATATGATCTTCATTTAATAACACATCAGATCATTAATAAAATCAAAATTTATAAAATAAAAACAAAAAAAATATGGGTCATCTGATCAAAGTCAAAACGCGTTAGTAAACAGATCCAAGGGACTTGGAGCGTTGTGCTTGATATGGGCTCTATTGAAAAACATACATAATCAGTTTAAACCGAGCCAATCAAAATAAAACAATTGTCACGCTCTCATTGGTTGAAGAATGACACGTAGGTCGTCTTCAACCTCTAGACGCCTGCAAATTGAGATCTTATGAGATTTTTCAAACAAAAAAATCAGGAGCTCATAGTGGTATCCTCATACACGTCTAATCAAGACGATCTCAACCATATCATTGTGCCAAATTTATATAAATCACAGCCTAGTCGATTTGGAAAAAACCAGAGCAAAATGTGAAAACGAGTTTTGAAACTAAATGCTCAATTCTTAATGAAAATGAAAACTAAAAGAAGTATGAGGATCAGAAGAAGAAGGACTACAAATTAGTAACTTATTAGGATCAATTTGGGTAAGAATTCTATCTGATTGAAGCTCAAGAAAATGGTTATGAAACTGAACTTATGTGGTTGATTTATGGCTCGAATTGCTCGGTGTAGGTGATGGGGAGTTTGTATAAGAGTGGAGAATGATAAATCAAAAAATAATTTGAGGTGAGAATGCTTGAAATTATGAAATGGATTTTCAAATTTCAAGCTTCGAGTGAGACTTTGGCAGAGTGATTGTGGCTCTCTAAAACTTAGAAAATGAATGGAGAGTGGTCTTCTATTTATAGGAGAGTGAATGGTGATGAGAATTGGAAGAAATAGTGAGGTTTGGAGGGAAATCACATGGAGCCCAAAAGTGAGAAAAGTGTGACTCTAATCCACCTAAAAATATCTAATTCTTGTGTTTTGAGGATTAAACAAGTATGAGCTGAAGGGTGAGAAAACACTTAGAAGGGGGGTTGAATAAGTTTTTCCTTTTTATCGTGCAATACTAATGGAAGGACACATGTATTTTTATCCTGGTTCGTTTGAAACTCAAACTACTCCAGTCCACCCGCCAAGGTGATTTCGCCTCTCTCAACGAGGACTTAATCTACTATAATCAAATTGATTACAAATGCACAATCGAACTGTTGTGACTAACAATACAATGCATAAGCTAACTGCAAGTGACTAACACCTCTAAGACTCAACTAGTCCTAGCCCTCTTGAGAAATCTGACCCAACTGGTCTCTCAAGGAACACTTACAAAGTTATCTCTTAATAGTAGTGAAATAGAATACTTCTAATAAACTTTATCACAAACTATGATTTATCACTAAGATTGTTTCCCAAAGCGTAAGATCTACCCACTATACAGTATTGGTTTACAAGTATGAAAACAGTGAGCGTAAGTATATTTTTCGTGGATCAGTAACCTTTCTTTGAAACAAAAGATCTTATATATATATATATAGCTTCCAATTCTTGATCGTTACAGCCTTGATAAGAGTGCATGCATTTAATGATGCGTGTAGGCTTGGTCTTTATGTTTCCAATGCTCGTGCGTAGTACACTTGAGTGTGTTAGCCGTCTTAGCATTTAATAACCAACGGTACTGTCAGAGCTTATCTTTGGAAGCTTAAATGTTTGCTTAAAGCGTTGTCAATTCAGAGTATACTTTATCTTTTCTTCTATCAGAGTTTTCTTCAATTTATGTGTTCATCAGAGTTTGCTTTACTCTTGCATTATCAGATGTTGCTTTCAGCGTGCTTCTTTCAGATCTTTGCTTCAGCTAGATTTATCAGAGGTTGCTTAGGATTTTCTAGTCATCAGAGTTTGCTTTGGAGTGCTTCCTTCTGATTTTGCTTTAGACTTGCGTAGAATGTTGTTTCTTTCTAAGATGCATGAGTCAGAACATTATCTGAACTTAGAGAACACACAAGTCAGAATATAAAATATATTTCACAAAATTTCATTTCATTGTTATCATCAAAACTCTAAGATATGATTAGAACCAAACTTTGTTCTAACATGAGAAAGTTTGTTAATCATGTTTAAATCAAAAACGTGCACACATTTGGTGATTAGAGAGTACATTATGGAAAATGCAATCTGACTTAGTGAGAAAGTTTCAGTTTCAAGGTACCAACTTTGCAACCATGGTGCGAACAGCCAAGGACCTTTATGGTGCAATATTGGATTCTTCAGAAAGTTGAATGATCAATCTTGACAAATTGATTTGGATGTTTTCATTTAAATTCTTGAGAAAAAAGTTATGATCATTTGAATTCATGAAAAACACACGGATTCTCATACTTAGAAAAATTTCTAAGTATAGAGCTTCAAAATGACCTATAATGTTCTTCAAAGTTACAAGTCCTTACCCAAAAAAATTAACTCTTGATTCTTGAATATGAAATGAATTAAACCCTTCAAATTTTATTGTTGAATTGAGATCATTCAAAAATTATAAAAATTGAAAGAGTTATGGCCTTTGGAAGATGATAAACAAATTTGGAGAAATCTACAAATGACCTATAATCTTTTCAATTCTTTAAATACTTTCCATATCTTTTCAATCCTTGCACCTTGAAATGTAGTAGACATAATCAAGTTTATTGTGAAAAAAGAACGAGCTCAAGGAGTTAAAGATGATCAAGGTATAATCCTTTGAAGTCACACAAGAGAATTCCATAGCTTTTCCAAAGGACTCGTAATCTTCTTCAAACTTAAATGGTCTTCCATTAAAAATTAGCCTTAGATCATTGAAGAGAAGTTAATAAGGACTATTCAAAGAGAACCATGGTTTTGGAATAAACCTAAAATCTCAAATAATGAGCAAGATAATGGTCTTTGAAAGTCAACCCATCCTCACTCAGAGAGTACCAAAATGACTTGTAACCCCTTTCAACTTTTGATGACTTTCAAATCATAAATGGATATTGAAATGTAAAAATAAGTTGTTATAAATGATGTATGAATCCATAGTAAAAAGAACTAACTCAAAATGTTGAAAATTGAGAGAGTTGTGCACATGTGGTCACTGAATCAAGTGTTTGCTCAATTAGGTCAAACTTGTTGAATCAACCTTGAATCTTTTGAAATTTATTTGCAAAATAGAGTATGATGGATAACATGTAGACCTTGAAATGATCTTGTCTTGAAGCACACTTAAAGGTGTAGCTTAAGTCTCAATGAAACTTGTTGAAGAAGACATGGAAATAAACACATGAACATATGGATCTTCTTGATGGATCCAACCATTATCTTTGAGATAATCTTGACCTTAAATGAAATTGAGAGAGTTCTTTAAACCAAATAATTATGATGCCATTAACATAACCTTGAATCTCAAACTTTTGGACTTTATTGAATAACCATTTGACTGAGGACTATCCCTCTAAACGCTAGGTTAGATGGTGAGATAGGTGCAATTATGTCATCACCTACAATATAAACATCCAAAGAAACATATATACATATTTTGATGTTAGTCAAGGGTTAATAAACATAAGATACACATGTACAAGATACACAATTCAAGGTGCTTTGAGATCCCTCAAGAGAAAACTTAAAGATAGGAGGAAGTAGAAAAGAGAACCAATCCTAATGTGTGATCTTGATGCATTGATATTATGATATGATGAGAGGATCTTAGGGTCAAAATTGGGGTATAATAGTTGCCCTTATTTAAGCGTAGTCTATTCCGAGACACGAATGTTAGAAACAATGTATCAACGCGATTGAAGATACTTAAATACAAAACAAACCCTATTTTTGGCCCTAAGATGCCATGCAATGCTTATGATTATGAATGTAAAAGATAAACTTCAAACAAGTGACACAGGACACCATTGGGGAAGAAAAAATAATATAAACAACCTAAGGAAGAGAGTTCAACCAGGAAAATAAATCACTGGGGATCAGTCCAATTCTTGGGATGACTATGAATAAGCAAAACAAAAATCACAATTAAATAATCAAAATACAAAGTAAGAATTTTAATGGGGAAATCATTAACAATGCAAACAAAAAGCCAACAAGAGGTAATCTTTAATAAAGGATTATTGACTCGACTGGGAAAAGAAAACTTAACTCAGTTGGAGAAAAATTAACTCCACCGGGGAAAAGAAAACTTAACTCTACTTGGGTAAAGCTCAACGAGGAGACAAGGTAACATAATCTTAATAAATGAGGGAAAAGCAATGGATAACTGAAAGAACTGGAAAAACTCATCGGATAAAAATCAATGAAGTAGCCATCGAATATTTATTTATCTCCCAAAGGAGAAAGGGAAATATTGAAGAAAACCTGAAATGGAGAAATCACGGTCTTTCGACTAAGAAATCGGGTAAGGGAGTCGTTTATGCGAGGAGAAGGTATTAGCACCCCTCACGTTCGTAGTACTCTACGTTATCCACTCTTGTTGTTTATCTAATGGATGTGTTTCAAATCTAAACTTAAGAGCTAAAATAAAGTGAAAAGATGGCATGCATGCAAAAGAAAAGAGAAAATAATGTAGGGAAAATAAAGTTGTGCTTGCTTGGGCCCTACCTCAATGCCTATGTATCCTTTTTGAGGAATCAGAGTTATCATAGTTTGTCTCACATGTTTTAGTTCGTTTTGTGTTTTTTTAATGAACAATATTAATTTCGTCTTCTACCGCAACTCGGCCTTTGGAGACTCACGCATCAACACATAAGTGAATTAACATGTTCTACCTAACAAGGTACTTGCAAAAAAAATTCCCTAAGGCGGATAACGCTACATTTTTGCTCTAGAAATTTAGACATAGTGCCACACGACCATTAGGGATTTACGCGCCGTGTTACGTAGAGTAGAATTGACACATCCTTTTGAAGTTTGCAAGAAATTCCCGAAGGTGATAAGAGTTTGCATTGGTTGATGTGTTTTACTGATAACGAGAAATCGTATCATATAATTACTACGCTTTTTACTGATTTTATAATACATTGAGTCGTCTAACTCCCGATTATTCCGAGTTTTTATGTCTTTTCACAGGTACAACATTTGTAAACTCAAACCAATGAAAAAGGACTACATGAAGGAGGCTAGACAATAAACAAAGAGAAAAGAACCAAATCTGCAAAGTTTGGAGATTTTGGAGCAGTGACGACCGTCACACCCTGTGACGACCGTAACGACCCCCCAACTTGAAACAACACTCGTCACAAATCACTGACGAGCGTAATGCGATATTCAAGCGCATTACGACCGTCACCCACCTATGACGACCGTCACGCGCGTAAAGATGAACGTTGTGAATTGGTGGAGACGTGGGCAACATGAGGGCAGAAGTGTTCTCCTATTTTCCCTCCACTCAGTAACCATGCACCCTATATTTCCTCCACTCAAGCCTTTTCTCAAGATTCTTTCAACTGCTATATTTTCTCCTATATATATGTGTGGTAGTGCAAAAGGAAAGGGGTCGAAGGAATTCTCCCAGAATAAAATTACTACTTTTACAATTATTTTTATTTCCTTGTTTTTGAGCATTTTCTACGTACTGTAATTTCTACTTCCAGCACTATTTCAAGCATTAGTTTTAGGGTGTTAATTCTTCATTTAAGAATTAACACAATTTGTTGATTTCGATCAAGCAGCAAGGAATATTGTAACATTTCAAGATTACCATAGCAACGTTATTTCCAGGTTTTTTTTTATTGCAATTAATATTTATTCATTCTTGTATTATGCCAATTATTTCTATGGATTATATTTTGAATTGCATTGTTATTAAATATATTATGTCCGGCTAAATTATTCGTACCGGTATGTGACTCTTAAGAACCGAAAGAATTCAGTGATACCTTGGCCAAAAATATTTATAAAACAATTTCTGGTTTCCAATTTCCATGTTTAATTTAACTACCCTGTCACGAGAGTGAGAGGATAATTAACACGATTTTGCCACGAGAGTGGGAAATTAATTAAGGCAAGAACCTGCATGCGAGAGCTGGGGTTCAACCCAGATAGTGGTAACGAAACATTAATTTTTAAATACACGAGAGTGTTTTAATAAATTAATTAAACTCAAATTGTTTTCAAAAAGTGTTATTAAATTTAAAGTGCATCCACTAGGTTTAGTAGCATGACTTATTTCATGAACACGAGAGTGTATGTCTCAGGTTTTTAAACAATTAGTTTTTACCGAAATACTTTATAGGTCAAGCGATTCACCGAATTCTCGAAGTCCGACTATCACATACCGGTATAACATTTACTATTATTTTTAATTAAACTATTTCCCCCCTAAAATAAAATATCCATCGCTTAGTTAAACAAACTGTAGCATTAGATCGTATGCGATTGATCCTCAGTCTCTGTGGGTTCGATAATCATTTAAAACTAGAACGACTAAACTGTATACTTGCAGTTAGTACCCCGATAGACTCATAAAGTCCCGATCAAGTTTTTGGCGCCGTTGCCGGGGACTGATTAGTCAATTAATTATGATTCTTCTGTTGCGCGTTTAGACTAGGCAACAGAAACCCTTTTTCGATTTGTATTCCAAGGACCCGCTCACAAGGCGAACCACTTGACAAATTGACAGACAGACCTGAACGCATCTATTCCGTAAGACGTGCAGTCAGGGATTACTGTTTAAATCACGCTATTCCTTTACCCAAACCCGAAATCAAGATTGATTCTGAAACAGATTCTAATTCTTCCTCTGAGACCGAAACTAATCCAGAATTAGACATGGCCGAAGAACAAAGGACTCGTCCACTGAAGGAGTACGCAGCTCCATCACAACAAGAACCCCACAACAGCATTGCTGCTCCAGCAATAAATCGAAACGATTTTGAGTTGAAACCATCATTGATATCAGCTATCCAACAACGCCAATTCTCTGGAGATCCTACCGAGGATCCAAATGAACATCTTACAAAATTCGTTCAATTTCCGACACAGTTATAGCAAATGGTGTTAGTAAAGATGCAATAAGATTACGTCTTTTCCCTTTCTCGCTAAGAGATAGAGCTTAGGCTTGGTTGCAATCCTTGCCATCAAACTCCGTCACTACGTGGGAAGGACTTAAGATTGTATTTTTAGCACGAACTTTCCCCCAAGCAAGACTGCTGCACTAAGAGCCCAAATCAACAAATTTAGGCAGAAGGATACTGAATCGCTATTCGATGCATGGGAACGCTACAAAGATATGATGCGAATGTGCCCACATCATGGACTAGAAAAATGGCTGATCATCCACACGTTTTATAATGGACTCTTGTACAACACAAGACTCTCTATAGATGCCGCTGCAGGTGGTACACTAATGGACAAGCCTTATGACGAAGCTAACCAACTCATTGAAAATATGGCTCAAAACCACTATCAGTGGGGAGGAGAAAGAACATCTGTGGAGAAAACTCAAACCAAAGGTGGGATGTACGAGATTAGTAGCCTAGATAAAGTTAATGCTAAGGTAGATGCTCTTACCCAAAAGATAGAAAGTTTGACCTTACCTCCTGTAGCCACCGTGGCCGCACTTACCCCAAACTGCGAAGTTTGTGGAGTTCCTGGTCATGTTGGAACCGAATTTCAAATCTTAGCAGGAATATCAGTTGATCAGGTAAATTACGCTCAAGGTAATCCTTATGCTAATACCTATAATCCTGGTTGGAAGAACCACCCTAACTTCTCGTACAAGAGCAATAACACTTTATATGCACCTGGCCAAGCACCTATTGTACCTCCAGGTTATCAAAAACCCGCTGTTAATGTTCCTAACATTCCTAAGAAATCTAACCTTGAAATCCTAATGGAAAATTTTATCGCTAATCAAGCTCAACAAAACAAAGAATTCCTCAATCAGAATATTCACACCGGTGAACAGTTGAAGCTATTAGCAAATAAGGTAGATGCCCTAGCAACTCACAATAAAATGTTAGAAACCCAAATCTCCCAAGTAGCACAACACCAAGCTAGCTCTGCCGCACCTGCTGGTACATTTCCTGGACAGCCACAACCCAATCCTAAAGGACATGCAAATGCTATCACATTACAAAGTGGGACAGCCCTTGATGGACCGGTAGATCCTAGACTCCAAAACCCGACCATGTATCAGAAACCTGAAAAAGAAGTAGAGAAGTCGAAAGATCAATCTGATTATGTAGAGGAAGACGCGAATGAGAACAGAGAGGCTTCAGAAAAACCTTACGTGCCTCCACCACCATATAAAACACCAATTCCATACCCTCAAAGACTTGCAAAAACCAAGAACGAGGGGCAATTCAAGAAATTTGTAGAACTTCTGAAACAATTAAACGTTACTATTCCGTTTACAGAAGCTATAACCCAAATGCCGTCATATGCTAAATTCCTAAAAGAAATATTGTCTAATAAGAAAAAAATCATTGAAAACGAAACCGTTATGCTAACTGCTGAATGTAGCGCCATAATTCAAAATAACATGCCTCCAAAGCTAAAAGATCCTGGTAGCTTCTCCATACCATGTGTAATTGGTAAATCTGTCATAGATAAAGCTCTATGCGATTTAGGAGCAAGTGTTAGTATAATGCCCTTATCTATTTGCGAGAAGCTCAAATTAGGTGACATGAGACCTACCAAGATGTCCCTACAACTAGCCGACAGATCAGTCAAATTCCTTGTTGGTATGCTAGAAAACATCTCTGTCCGAATAGGACAATTTTACATACCGACTGACTTTATAATAATGGACATCAAGGAAGATTCAAACATTCCCATCATATTAGGAAGACCATTTTTAGCTACTGCATGAGCCATCATTGACGTTAAGAAAGGAAAGCTTACCTTCGAGGTAGGAGAAGAAAAAGTAGAATTCATTCTTTCCCAATTCTTTAAAGCCCCTGCTATAGATGATTCATGTTGTCTCCTAGATATTATTGATGAATGTGTCAAAGAACTAGAAAGCCAAGAAGACACCTATTCTGAGATGATGAAAATTCCGACACCAACTATCCTCAAGGACGATGACTGGAAACAAGAACATTTAGATGCCAACCTAAGCGAATGTTTCGCCTTAACACCCGATCCTGCCCCAACTGATAAGAAAACTGGTATAGAGCTTAAAACATTACCTGAAGATCTTAGGTATGAATTTTTAGATAAAGAACTCGAACGGCCAGTTATAGTCAATGCCAATTTAGGGAAGATCGAAACCAAAAAACTTCTTAGTGTGTTAAGGAAATATCCAACCGCGTTAGGCTATAATATATCAGATCTAAAAGGAATAAGCCCTTCTCTCTGTATGCACTGCATTATGCTGGAGGAGGACTGCAAGACTTCTAGAGAACATCAAAGACGAATAAATCCTATCCTAAGTGAAGTCGTTAAGAAAGAAGTGCAGAAACTGCTAGAGGCAGGCATCATATACCGAATATCAGATAGTAACTGGGTCAGCCCAATTCACGTGGTGCCTAAGAAAGGAGGTGTTACGGTTATAACGAACACAAAAGGCGAATCGGTAGCACAACGTACCCAAATAGGATGGAGAATGTGTATCGATTATAGAAAACTAAACAAAGCTACACGCAAGGACCATTTCCCATTACCATTCATTGATCAAATGCTCGAGCGCTTAGCCAAACATTCCCATTTCTGCTATCTTGACGGATACTCAGGATTCTTCCAAATTCCCATTCATCCTGATGATCAAGAGAAAACCATGTTCACATGTCCCTATGGTACCTTTGCATACCGAAGAATGCCATTTGGACTATGTAACACACCTGCAACTTTCCAACGATGCATGATGGCAATTTTCGCAGACCTTTTAGACGAAATTATGGAAGTATTCATGGACGATTTCTCTGTCTGTGGAGAAAGTTTTGACGGATGTTTATCAAATCTTGAATTAGTACTGAAACGTTGTGTCAATGTCAACCTAGTGCTCAATTGGGAAAAATGTCACTTCATGGTGAGACAAGGAGTTGTGTTGGGTCACATTGTATCAAGCAGAGGGATTGAAGTCGACAAAGCAAAAATCGAAATTATCAAAAACCTTCAACCACCCAAAACAGTTAGAGAAATAAGAAGTTTTCTAGGACACGCTGGTTTTTACCGATGTTTTATAAAAGATTTCTCTAAAATCACTAAGCCATTAACTGAATTATTAATGAAAGAAGCCGAGTTTATTTTCGACGATAAATGCTTGAACGCATTTGAGACGCTTAAGGAAGCCTTAATTTCAACACCTATTATGCAACCTCCCGATTGGAACCTACAATTTGAAAAAATGTGCGATGCGAGCAATTATGCTGTAGGCGCAGTCCTAGGACAACGCAAAGATAAAAAGCTTCACGCTATCTACTACGCAAGTAGAACACTCGATCCCGCACAAATGAATTACGCCACTACGGAGAAGGAACTCTTAGTTGTTGTATTCGCATTGGATAAATTTCGTTCCTACTTAGTGGGCGCCAAAATCATTATTTACACGGATCATGCAGCGGTCCAATACTTACTAAGTAAAAAGGATGCCAAACCGCGACTACTCAGATGGACCTTACTCCTACAAGAGTTTGACTTGGAAATAAAAGACAAAAGAGGGACTGAAAACGTGGTAGCTGACCATTTATCAAGATTAGATGGAATCCAAACCGAGAGTGTTCCCATAAACAAAGATTTCCCTTATGAACGCCTTATTGCTAAGCTAGATATGGCTCCTACCGACAGTTTAGATCAACACAATGAACCTTTAACAATTGCGGTAGTAAAAGTCATTTGTACCAATACCACATTACCATGGTACGCTGATTTTGTCAACTATTTAGCTTCTGGTGTTTTACCACCTGATTTAACGTACCAACAGCAGAAGAAATTCTTCCATGATCTTAAACACTACTTTTGGGATGAACCATTACTCTTTAAAAGAGGCGCCGATGGTATCTACCGTCGCTGCATTCCTAACAATGAAATAGACAACGTCATTTCCCATTGCCATTCCGCCCCTTATGGTGGACACGCTAGTACATCGAAAACTTGTGCAAAAATACTTCAAGCTGGCTTCTTTTGGCCTACTTTATGGAAAGGCGTCCACGTAGCAATTATGAACTGTGATAGATGTCAACGCACAGGAAATATATCTAGACGCGACGAAATGCCGCAAAAAGGAATCCTCGAAGTAGAAATTTTCGATGTATGGGGAATTGATTTCATGGGACCATTCCCCGCATCTTTTGGAAATAAGTATATTTTGGTAGCCGTTGACTACGTATCAAAATGGATTGAAGCCATCGCTGCACCCACAAATGATACACGAGTGGTACTTAAACTATTCAAGCATGTTATCTTCCCACGCTTCGGTGTACCAAGACTAGTAATCAGTGATGGCGGTTCCCATTTTATCTCTAGAATTTTCGAAAAATTACTTTCAAAATATGGCGTTAAACATCGCATAGCCACACCATACCACCCTCAAACGAGTAAACAAGTGGAAGTGTCAAATAGGGAGATAAAACAAATCCTTGAGAAAACCGTAGCCACATCCAGGAAAGATTGGTCCTCCAAGTTAAATGATGCTCTTTGGGCATTGTGATACGGTGGGAGAACTGACTTGGTGTTTTGCGTTTGTTTTCGCACTTGTTCGGTTTAGCAAGAGTCGCCACCGACTTTTTATTTTATCCTAAAGGAAAGGTTAAAAAGCACAGGAAAAACCTTTTGAGATGTTTCGTGGGTTCGGGGGGTAGATTATGAAAAGGGAAGGTATTAGCACCCTTTTCATCCATGGTTATCCATGGGCTCTTAGTTACTTGGTTTTAGATCACTTGCCTTGATTTTTGATTGCTTGAAATGGTGTGTGTATTTGTGTTTTGAAAATGCTTTTGAAATAGACGCCTTTGTTTCGGCAACCGTTGTAATGACTCGTGTTTGAGTATATACAAGGGTGTGTATCTTTTCGAAAAGATGTTTCAAATGTTTTTTTGGAAGTTTGTTTCGGAAGTGTTTGTGGAGTGTGGTTTTGAAAAGGAGGCAAGTGTTTTTGCAAGTTTGATCCAAGTAACTAAGAGTTTTTTCTACCCCTAATGTAATCAAAGGTTTTTTCTCATATTTTAACCCTTTTTTAACAATTTTGTTCCACCATTGTATTTGGTGGACAATCTTGCGTTTAGGATGTTTAATGGGACAGGCGCGGGTCATCGTATGGACCATGAATGCAATGATGCCAAGTGTCTTTGGCAATTTGTTTAAAGGGACTTGATCATTTTGATAGGCAACTTTCGAAAGCGTCATCGAGGGACTTATGATCATTTGAATTGTTTTGCCAAAGAAACTCGACGTGCAAGCATGGCCCATTTTGGAAGGCAACATGTGGGATTACCCTAGGGGTGCAAGTGTGATTGTGTATTGATTTCATGCATTTGTCTTGTATTAGGTTATCTAGCGTTTGATTTTATGTACATACAAACCCTAGGTCTAACCATGGTATATTTGAAAGCGGTAAATTGCGGGAATTTAAAGTCTACGCTATTACAAAATAGTATCCGGGAGTGGGGGTACAATTAGTTACAAATGGGGGATGAGACTTTAAATAATTACAACCAAATTGAATCGATCGCAATGTAAAATATAATGTATAGCAATGTATAAGAATAGCAAATGTAAATGTGTCAATGTATGTGTGTATTGTAAGCGTGTAAGTGTATGATTATTTACAAGTTTGAGAAATGTTAACTTAATGAGAAAATTAAGTGTGTTTGATTTGATTTTTGTATTCTTGTATTTTGTTTAATATGTACAAATAAAGTATTTTAAGAAAAGAAAAGTATTAACTTAAGAAAATTAACATTTCATGTATAAAAAAATTTAATTAAAGAAAGTAGAAGTTTAATTGTAATTTTATATGTTTCAATGTTTTTATGTACAAAATAAAAAAAGAAATATTTCCTATGAAAAAATTAATGCTTTGGTGTATTTTAATTAATGTATTATTTATAAACAAAATTATGATTATATAAAAAAAAGAAAATCAAAGAGTTAATGAAATTTTGAATGATAAAAATGTATGTTAATTAATAAAAAGATAAGATATGTTTCATATAAAAAAAGAATAGTTTAGAGATGGAATGGGCTTTAAGGGTTTATGTTGGCCCAAACAAAGTAGCAACGTGGGGGGTGTATGCCAAAAAAGGCCATTGGGCTTAAGAGAACCGGCCCAACCGGTCTGAAACAAATGCCAGGGGTTCAAATTGTTGTTTCATTATTGGAATTAGGGTTTGTTTGTTACGAACGGCGCTGTTCACTTCGCTTCTTTCTTCATCTTCTTCGCCATGGATCCTCCTCTGAATGCCTCTCCGCTCAAGGCCACTGAGCGCCAACATCCTTCCTCTTCCCTTCATTGGTCACTCAGCAACGTTCACACAGGTAAATGGCTTTGT
Source organism: Vicia faba (assembly GCA_948472305.1). NCBI lineage: Eukaryota > Viridiplantae > Streptophyta > Magnoliopsida > Fabales > Fabaceae > Vicia > Vicia faba. The sequence goes on along the minus strand of OX451737.1, from coordinate 1,157,254,180 downwards.
TCGTTTTTTGACAGTCTTTTAGGTTTTCCAATTTTTAATGATTTCTATTCTTTGCATGTCCTGATTCTTTGTGATTTGTGAGGTACTTTAAGGAAAATGGAGTTTTTTTATACCTTTTGGAGGAGATGGAGGAGGAATGAAGATGGAGGCGCTCAGGCGGCCAAGGCGGATGCTTGGTGATGGCGCGCTTTGCTTGGAAACCTTGGTATCTTTACTTTTGCCTTCTTTCAGGTTTTATGATGACAAACTTGAAAACCTATCTTTTGTCACTTCTTTCCTCTTCTAGCTGCCTATGCTCACTTCGATTATGTATGCTTCTGTGTGTTTGCCACTACATGCTTTCAATGATGTTGATGTTGGTAGCCCAATGATGAGGAAACTCTGAGGGCTTGTGTTGCCTGAGTATGCTTGATTTTTCTCTTCCTCTCGTTGGCTTACTGAGATGCTTCAATGGTTTTATTGCCCTGTGATGAATCACAATTCTGAGGGCTTAGAGTTTTGACTGGAATTTGTGGATGTTTGGTTTATATGTTTGAGTTGCTTTGTATCACCCTGTGATGAAACATTCTGAGGGTGTTGACTCGAAAGGCTTATGCATTAGCAGGTTTATTCATGTCTTTGAGCTTGATGACAGGCACAGGTTTTAGGTGTTTGGAATGGTAAGGCTTTTCTCTGGTTTAGGCCTTTTGGCTTTGTTGATTGTTGTTCTGGTTTTTGGAGCTTGGCTTCAGCAGGTTGAGTGTTTGAATCAGATTTGGGGCTTTAGGTTTGACAGGGTTTTAGACTTGAATGGTTTGATTTGGTTCAAGGTTTGACACAGTTTGGCACGGCTTGCTATTGCAGGTTAAAGGCCTTTGGTTTTGTCATGCTTGATGCAGGTATGAGGCTTGGAAGATTGAGCTGTTTTTTGCCCTTGGTTTATGTGGCTTGTGATAGCTTTTAAAATGTTTAGGCTTCGGGCTTTTTGCGCTTTGGGCGTGTATGTTTGAATGCCTTTTTTTTTCTTTTGCTTTTCTATCTTCTGAGATATATGATGCAGGTTTTTTAGGTTGAGGGCTTTCTTGTATATTTCTTTAGGGTCTTTTCCCTCTTGTTTTTTAAGGGCAGGAGGAGCTATCTTTTCTTGGTCAAACTGGTGGACAGGTTTGCAAGGCTTGATGTTTTCCCTCTTTGTGATATCCTGCTACATATGTTCTGCCCCCTTTTGCTGTGTATTCTGATATGCTGTTTATATCTCTGCCTTCTTCTTTTCACTGTGTTATTACAGTTTGTTTTTATATCTCTTTGTCCTCATGCCTAAACCTGTTGTAAGCCTGCTTTCTTTTTCTCTTTTCTCTCTCTCTTGATTTAAGCATTTTAATATTGCTTATCATGTACTTTAGCTGAAAAGGTGACTGGTGGAAAATGATGAAAATGGATCTTGCTTGCATATGTAGTTTAGCTCTGCATACTTTATGTACTTCTTCCATCTTTTCTGCTTCTTTGTGATAGCATTTGTACTTCTTTGATAGCTTTTCATCTCTTGGCAGCTCGTGGACAATTTTTGACAGCTTTTTGGCTTAGTTGCTTTGACATTTAGTTCAGTTTGGACTTTGGTTTGTTTGGCATGCTGTTTGTTTTGACCATTGGTTAGGACTTTTGGAATTATGCAGTATGTAACTTTTGTGCATTTTCAAACTTAAATTGCAAGACATTCCATCCCTCTTTGTGAACCGGGAGAAATCCCGTGATTTGCAGAGAGGGCAAACTGATTCCGACCAGTTGCCTTTAATGATGAATCTTTAAATTATTGTCTGTCTTTCAATTATTTTGACTGCATTTGACTTTTCCTTCTTTTCTTTGTTTTGCAGATAAAAATCAAATGGATAGGAGTATCAGTAGAAGCTGAAGATTTGAAGACTTAGGATAGTTTTATTTTACTTTGAATTATTGTAAAATTATTATTATGAATACTTGGTAAATAAATACCGTATTCAAATAACAATTGTAACGAATAATTAAAGATGAATGAAAACCAATTTTTATCAGTTAATTCCTCTTTCTGCTGTCTATTTAATTATTTATAAATTCTTAAATTATAATAAATGGAAATAAATTCCAATTATCTTAACTTAGAATAAATAAACAATTAATGAACAATATGGTTAATCAATAATAAACCCGGCGCTCCAAAGCAATGCACAGTCAATCACAACAACTGCCCAAATGTCTTTTCTCTTAATGATTCAATCAAACACTGCAAACTCAAACCAAATGCCTCTTTCCACTGATTTAGTCAAACACTGCAAACCCAATCCAAATGCCTCAGTCCAAAATTCAGAGTAAACTGAAAAGAATTAAGAATTAATTCTTTCCGAGAAATGTGCGCGCAAAACCCTAGTTCTTGATTAAAATGCCAGAGAAACGCCTGCCTGATCAAAACCTGAGCCAACTCAACCAAACCCTAGCCAAGGTATTGAACTTTTTGAAAATCAATGAAAACCCTAATTTTTGTCTGACGGACGAGAAAAGTCTGTTTGACCGATTCTTGAGCCAATCTGAAAAATCAGGAAAAGCCTGAAGCTGTGATTTCTTGAGGAAAAATACGAGGGCAAATTTTGGGGTACAACAGTTGCCCCTGTTCAATCTTCTTGGACCTGAAGAGTTAGATTGGCAAGTTTTCCGTTCGCGACTTGAAGGTAAAAGGAGATTGGACACTAGAGTGCCCAAAAATTTGCACTCAGTGATGTGATGGTAGAGGGAATGGGCTTACATATGCCATTTGGTGATGGGCTTAACGATGCCATCTAGGAATGTGACCGAATCTTGTCGGGGGATGGGCTTAGCGATGCCATCTGGAAATGGGCTTAAAGATGCCATTTGGAAATGTCTGGAGGAGGATGGGCTTATAGATGCCATCTGGAAATTGTTGAACTGTATGTCACTGGTGAGTGGACGAGTATCAGCAAGGCCTCCATGTTTTGGAGCATCTCTGAACTGGGGTTCTGAACAAGCAGTAGATTGACATCCATGTTTTGGAGAATCCGTAAACTGTTTTCAGGAGTTGGAGTTGAATAAGCAATAGAGCAGCATCCGTTGTTGGGAAGCATCCGTAAACTGTTTTCAGAAGTTGAAGAAGGAACCGGTGTAGGGTTTCCTGATGACGAGTCCGTGTGAAACTGCATCTGGATGAATCTGGAATAAGTATCAGAATGTCGCCGTGTTTGGGTCACATCTGAACTATTTCTGGATGAATCCCGGAAGATGATGGTCTTCGTTTGTCGACTGAACTTACCTGAAAAGGTAAAGAGTTAGTTGTATGCAATGTCATGATGCATGATGCAATATATGTTATATCAATGTTCATGATATGAATGTGATGAATGCGCATGTAAGTTGATGAGCTATCTTGCTAAGGATAGATGAATCCTGGAGGGCTGGAGATAAAAGAATCTTGACTGCTGCCGGGGAAAATAATTCCTTGGCTGCTGCTGTGGAGGGAAAGAATCTTTTGATCGTTGAAAACGAGAAGTCCTGGGACCACTGTTGGGGAATCAGAAGCTTGGGTTGTATGCCAAACTACTGGGGACTTCCTGTCTTGAGGAGATCTTCACTGGGGAATATTCGAATATTCTGTGAGGAACTGAGAATGAGAGTCTTCACTCTGCTTGGGGATTGATAATTGGAATTTTTAGCTCCGCTGGGGATCTTGAAACTTGACTCTGAGGGGAATTAGATTCTGTAAGGCTCTCTGGTTGGGGATTACAAGAATCTTTTGATTGTTGCAGGTACTTGATGTCGGGAATGGGCTTACAGATGCCATTTGGAGATAGAATGGATAGTTAACTGGAGATGTGTTGAATCGTAAGTTGAAAGAAAGAACATGCGTAGGGTTTTCTGATGATGAGTCCGTGTAAAACTGCATCTTGGATTTGAGATCTGTATGAGTAGCAGAATGACTTCCGTGTCTGGAGTATATCTGAAACTGTAACTAGGATCTGAATGAGTGACAGAATGGCTACCGTGTCTGGAGCGTATCTGAAACTGTATCTTGGAGTAGAGATCGTGTCTGGAGCGTATCTGAAACTGTATCTTGGAGTAGAGATCTGTATGAGTAGTAGAATAACTTCCGTGTCTGGAGTATATCTGAAACTGTAACTAGGATCTGAATGAGTGACAGAATGGCTACCGTGTCTGGAGCGTATCTGAAACTGTATCTTCCGACAGGTGATGAAGGAATTGCTGAACACTTTTGACATTCGAATGCCCCAAGTGGTGATATAGATAATTTCCTGGCTTGTTACAGGTGTTAATCCACAATCAGTCGTCCACAGATGTTTTCCTGGCTTATTACAGGTGTTGATCTAGAACTTAAGAAAGGTGACAGAATGGCAACCGTGTCTGGAGCACATCTGGACCGTATCTTCTAACAGGTGATGAAGGAATTGTTGAACACTTTTGACATTCGAATGCCCCAAGTGGTGATGTAGATAATTTCCTGGCTTGTTACAGGTGTTAATCCATAATCAGTCGTTCACAGATATTTTCCTGGCTTATTACAGGTGTTGATCTGGAACTTAAGAAAGGTGACAGAATGGCAACCGTGTTTGGAGCACATCTGGACCGTATCTTCCAACAGGCGATGAAGGAATTTGTTGAACACTTTTGACATTCGAATGCCCCAAGTGGTGATGTAGGAGTCTTGAATCAGATTACTCTGCAAATTGAGAGATTTCTTGAAATCTTGACTGGACTACCCCAGGTTAACTGAACTTTGAAAGATCTGTTGAAACCTTGACTGGACTGCCCCAGGCTAATCGGATGGTGACATATCATGCCCCCTGTTGATAGGAGATTTGTCGTTGGAAGTGTCATCCTTTTGAAGTGATTTTAACTCACTGAGAGAGTTTTCGTTCCTCCGAACATTCGCTGTATGAATTTCTTCGTTGTCCAACAAATAGCCAAATGCAAACAGTGATATTCAAGCAAAGTTTATGTTTGTCTCGAAGTTTTGAAAAATGCATTTTTTAGCAGAAAACTTTTTTTTTAAGACAGATCAACATATGATTTAGAGCAAAGCCTTACAGGAGTCAGGATACCTTTTGAACAGTATGCTTTCGAATTAACCCATGCTTCAATTAGGACTTTTGAAGGGTTGTAACGTGGCCTGGTTCATGGTTTAAGAAATAAAGGATAAAGGCTCAAAGTATATTTGTACCCACCCGCTCTTCGTGATGTTCTTCAATCCTAAGCCCAGTTAATTGTGCGTCGCACTCTATTTGAGTTTGGAACGACTTTTTGGGTGATGGTTCACCAATGAATTTGGGAGACAGTCATCCTCTCCTTCTTTCTTTGCAACATTTTTCATGTTGTTGAGGATTTGTAATGACCTCACTATTTTGATTTTGATTTGTTATCCCTAACTTTTGCCTGACTGTCTCTGTTTTCGAGATCACAATCAGCGGGATGCCCCAGCTTTCTTAAGCCTCCTTTACAGGTTTTGGCTTAGTGGGCTTTTTCTTTTTTGAGAGATAATGATTGTCTATATGATAGAGAACCGTCACTGTCTTTTGATTCCAAGGGAATGTTTTTCTTTGTCGTCGTTCGTTGTATTACGAACTGAGAGTTTGCGACTTCAATGCGCATTTTCTTTTGAATTAACTGAGATACTACCCTACCCCAGGTTTATATCAAAGGTTTTGATTGTTTAGAACAGAAAACTCCTACTTCTTTGGCTCGAAGGGGTTGACTAGGGATTAACTTCCTTATAACTCCAGTGTTTGGGAATTGAAAGAAATGTCTGTACATCATCAGCAAGGTCTGTTCAAAAACATACTGTATGAGATTATGGTATTGTTTCATCATCCTCCCTCTAAAGGCTTGCAGCTTTTTATCAAGAGTCAAATATCATAAAGAGAGTATAAGAGTAGTGAAAACGAATGGATGAATTCAAGACAAACATATGCAATGCATTAATGAAACAGAGTTTAACATCAACAGATAATTGTTTGAATAACAAAAGAAATTACAACTTTGAAAATTCAAATGAAGCAAAAGTCTTTCAGTTTGAGCTTCGTCACTTCAGGTGGGGAACCCCTCAACGGAAGATTTTCATCTCGCCATCTGGCATGAACCTCAGCACTCCAATGTCAATCAGATCTTGAATCTTGTTCTTCAGGGCCCAACAGTCGTCAGTGTCGTGTCCCGGGCTGTAAGAGTGGTAAACACAAAATGCATCGGGATGATAGTTAGGAGAGGAGGTATTTGGGTTCCGGATAGGATCCCTCAAGGCAGTCAGATTGACCTCTAACAAGCGCTCTAGAATTAGAGACGACGGTATGTCAGTCTCAGTGAACTGTCTTCCCGACGTATTTTGATTACGCCGATTTCCCCGTTGACGCTGGCGAGGTTGTTGATGGGCTTGTGACCCTGAAGCAAGCAGAGGAGCCTTCCCCTTGTCTTCTTGAATGGATGGAGGTTGAGTGGTGACTTGCTCTTCAACCTCAGATGTTTGCCCCAGTTGATTGTTCCGAAGCAGTTGGTTGATGTTGTACCCCAAAATTTGCCCTCCCATATTTCTCAAAACATTTCAAGAAAAATTCACAAGTCCAACCCAGCGCGTTATATTCAGGTGTTATTTCGTCAAGATATCTCTGATAACATATTCTCAAATTCAGGTTCGGCTCAAGAGTCAATTCTTTAAAGAAGGTATCCGAATGTGTGAGTTTTCTCGAAGAAATATGGTGAAAAAAGTGCGCTGAAAGTGCAGTTTTTACGCGCTAAAAAATTCATAACTTGAAGATCGTGGCTCGTTTTGAACCCGTTCCGGTGGCCAAAATTCCGTCTTGACATTATCTACGTTTTCATCTCTCACGGCTGGAAGCCAATTTCGATCATAAGGTCTTCAAAAATGTGGATTTATCAAGTATTTTCATACAGAAAATTTGTGACACAAGTTTATCTGTGTCATGTTCAGAAAATCATAACTTGGTCGATTTTCATTGTGTCGAGCTGGTTCTGGCGCCAAAATTTCACAAATTGAGTTGGCTACATTTTCACAGAAGGTATTGAGTTCAAAAGGTATTCAAAAGGCCTTCATTTTTTGCTCAGAGTGCGTGACACGCTGAAAATCCTGAATGCTGAATATTATTTCATCTGAGCCGAAACTTCGAAAATTCATAACTCGGTCAATTTTTATCGGATTGGACTCATATTTTTACACAAGGTTACTGACTCATAGATCTACAACTTTGCTTCAAAAGTCGAGACCAAATTATGCACCGATCAATACCAGTTTTTTATTGAAGAACGTGTCAGAGTCGACACTGAAGCCCAAAAGAAGTTTGTCTGAGCTGAAACTTCAAAAATTCATAACTAATTCACCGTTTATCCGATTGAGTCGATTTTCGGACAGGAGTTAGTTCTCGATGTCGGCTACATTTTGTTTTCACATTTCAACTTCAAAAAATGCACTTAAATCCCTGCGATTTAGCCTAGAAAGTGACGAATTCAAGTGAATATTGGAGGCCCAATTGCACATTCAAAGCCCATTTTCTTTACCCTAATTTCCACTATATAATCACCTTCTTGTCACACAAACCAGGGAGGAGAAAAAAAGAAAAAAGAGAGAGGAGAAAAAAAGAGAGAAAAAAACCTTGCCACAACACTTTTAGAATATCAAATTCTTTCAAGAACCCTAAAACCTTGAAATCCTTATTACAAAGCCATCTCAGTTACAAACCAACATCTTATTACTTCTTCAGTAAGGGTAAGGCTGGCTTGATCTCCATGATCCTAATTTTCTAGTAAGGCATAAAAGCATTCAGGTCACTAATTTGCCAGTAAGGGTAAGATTGATCTGATCTTCATGATCAAAAGGGTATAATCATTCATACATGCCATATTGTGCCTAAACATTACATTTCTTCATATATTGACTTTATTTGCATTTTTATGATTTTATTTTAATGTGTTCGTGAGATTCAACACTGCAGATTTAGACAGGATCTCATGCAGGTTTATTTAGGAACGTTGAGGCCAAAAGCCAAATGGCCAATGGCCAAAAGCCAAAAGCCAAAAGCCAAATGGCCAAAGTAGAAAAACTTATGCATGACACCAATACATGGCGAGACAGACATCCTGAGAAGATTAAGGAACTTGAGGCCAAAACGCAAATGGCCAAAAGCCAAAAGGCAAATGGCCAAAATAGAACAACTTATGCATGATGAGGCCAAAACACATATGGCCAACAGCCAGAACACAAATGGCCAAACCACTCCAATTCACCTCCAAAAAGGGGACAGAAACCCCCCAAGGTATTGTATTTTCTTTCTTTTCCTTATTTTATTTATTTCAATTATTTTTTTTTATTTTAATTAATTCCTTTAATTTAACTTATTTTCATAAAATATAAAAAATAGTAAAAAACAGAAAAGTCATAAAAATGAAAATATATTTATTTAATTAATATTTTTTGTAAATAAATCTCACTAACTAATTAGATTTAAATCTAGGGTTAATTTTAATATCTTTTCTTAATAAATTAAAAACGTGTAGAATTAGGTTAATTATTATAATTACTTTTTCTTTTATCTTTTAAATTTTCACCATAATTAATTATTGAATATTATTTTTGTAATTAAATTACCATGTAAATAATTAGATTAATTTTAGGTTTAACTTTAACATGTTTTTCTTAATAAATAAAAATTGTAGAATTAGGGTTAATTAATTAATATTTTAATTTCATTTAATTCACATAAAAAACATAAATCCAAAAAATACCAAAAATAATTTCTTTTTATTTTTTTTATAATTAATTTAATAATTTAATTTAATTTCATTAAAAAGGGTCCAACGCCCTCGCTTCTAATGTTAATTTAATTCGCGCGTCTTATTTTGTTTCTTCTAATTATTTATGTAATTCTCCCAAAGCCGTGTAATTTTATAATTTCTCGTACTTTTACTTTATTTCTTTATTTTTCTGTCAAATCGGGTCCTGGATTAAATTTGGCAATGTGGACCCGCGCCTTTGTAATAGTTTAGAACTTTTAATTTCCGCATATTTTTTAACTGTTAATAATTGCATGCAAGAATGAATGTCTAAATAAAAACAAACGCATAGATCACCTTGACATGAATAAGACAAAATAACTGAACATGACACACAAATCACACACCACCCCTAGGGTACGCCTCACTGTTGCCTTGCCTCGAAAGGTGATCGTCGAGTAGAGGATGTCTTAGTAAGTCCTCATGATCCGGGAACCTGGCATGAGGGTAGCTTCTAAGGTGTCTTCCCATTGCTCTGGTGATCACCATGTCCCGAACCTCGAATTGACCCGAACACCTCCAACGGTGGTGCTACCTACTTCTCAATGGTGGGATGGCACTACTTTAAAGGACATTTACACAGACGAATTCCTCAGGGTAGGTAGACGACTCTAGATACTTGCTCTAATTTCAAAACAAAGTCAAAAATACTTTTCACACCGACACCTTTTCAAAAAGCTTTCGAAAGCAATTTTTCAAACACTCTTGAGGACCGATACAAGAGTCGAACTGGAATTTTCAAAGAAACTTTTTAAAACCCACAGTTGAAAAGCAAACAAACAATTTTGAAAACACAATGAGCAAGTATCTAAGAGCCCATGGATAACCATGGATAGAAAGGGTGCTAACACCTTCCCTTTCTATAATCTACCTCCCGAACCGAGAGCAATCTCTTTAAGGAATTTTTCTGTGCTTTTGTCCTTTCCATTTGGAGAAAATAAAAGACGGTGGCGACTCTTGCTTCCGCGACATTTCGCGAACCAGCGTTAAACAGTCAGTTCCAGATCCACCGATCACAGAACTGGCGACTCTGCTGGGGATATCTTTATAAAGTGAGGTGTACCTTAGGGTTAGTTCATAACTGTGTTTTCAATTGTATTGACTTGCTTGCTTTACTATTGTGGGTTGCATGGGAGTTACATAGATCCTAACCCGGATCTGGGGATACCCTGTTTAGGTAGCATAAGCTGTGAGGGACCTGTCCGGCGTATACCGACATGGGTGAAGCAGTGGCTACGTTGGTGTGGCGCCTTGGTCTGTACCGATATCCCTCGTGTTGAAACGGGGAGAATATGGGTCTTCCAAGGAGTCATTAAGCACCAACAGACCTTAGAACCTTAAATGACCCAACTTGGCCATTAGAACAGTAGCAGTATCCTACGCCCATTGAGGCTAAACTCTCGTGATGGTTCTGGCCGCAAGAAAAGATTGCGATGCTGGAGTTATGACCGATTGAGGGTAGTCAATGATATTGGGATCCTCTAAGAACCCGGTTACTTTTGATAGGACAGGTATGAACCAACAAACTGAAAGAGGGTAATACCTAGACCTCATGCTGGCCTAAACTCTAAGGGCTTCTCTGGTGTGACTTGTATGCCTTCGTACTTGATTACTTGCATGCTTGTTATCTGACCCATGAGCTATCTGCAGGTTTTGTTTATAGTCCTTAATTAGGACTCATAACAGGGTTTACTAAGTTTCTTGCAGGTTTTGTTTTTAGTCCTTAATTGGGACTCATAACAAAGTATACTGAGTTTCTTGCAGGGTTGGTTTATAGTCCTTAATGAGGGCTCATAACAGGGTTTATTCATATTACCCCATGCATCATGACATCATACCATTGCATACATCTTAACCCATTTCAAGGATCTCAAAGGTTTGTGATGCAGGTCAGGATAAATCAAACATCCAGCAAGGGGCAAAGAGGATTTATTTTCCTCTAGCCAGAGTTGTCAGGGGCTATGACCCACTTGATATGGTGAGCCTTTGACCCTTGAAGAAGGACTCTCAACAAATATGAAGTTCCTTCGATCAAGCTACCGGATCCCAAATTCTAACAAATTTTCTTGTTTATCCCGCGAGGTCCTTGAAAACCTTGCATGCATATCATACATATCATTGCATAACAGGTGTCCTTGTTGCAGGTCACTTACCTTTCTCACTGTTTATGTCAGCAATGGCTTCTCAACAAGATAACCAGGACCTTCACACTCAAGAGACTCAGTTCAAAGAGATCTTCCTAAGCCTATCCAAGGGGCAGGAAGAGTTGAGGACACTCCTCATGGGGAATCTGATCAGAAAGAGTCCTGAAGATGACAAGGACGAACAGCTGAAACATCTACAAGCTGAGGTAGACACATTGAAAACCCAGATGCTGGGGCAAAGGGCCCTCATTCAAGGTTTAGCTCAGGAGCAAGGAGAGCTGAGGGCCATGATCAGTCAGCTTCATCAAGACTTGAAGCAACCAGCCCAAGTCAGGGACCCAGTCATTAATCAACTTCCAAGAAGTCAAAGGTTTGGGCCTCCCCAAGCGGCTATTACTTCACAGGTCCAACAACGACCTCGCCAAGAACAACGGGCTGGTCAGAGCAAACCAGACAAGCCTAAAAGGCAGTTCACCAAGATCAACATGTCGCTGGATCAAGCACTACAACAAATATTGGAGGCAGGGCTGATCACCTTAAGGGCTCCTCTCCGGAATCCAAACACTTCTGCTCCTAACTATCATCCCAACGATAGGTGCGCATACCATTCTGATAGCCCGGGGCATACTACGGACAACTGCTGGCCTCTCAAAAACAAGATTCAAGACATGATCGACGCTAGAGAGATTCAGTTTGAAGTACCTGAGACTCCGAACAAAATCACTGCTCCCTTGTCAAAACATGGCTAGGATTGAGAAATTTTTGTTCATTAGAATCTTTCAAGTTGTAATTTTCTTTTGATTGTTCAAGCATTCCATTCATATCAAACGTTGTTATTTCATTAATGCATCGCATATGTCTGTCTTGAAGTAATATATTCGTATTCACTATATGCAAATTATTTTCATATTTTTTTCTGATGATCAACGCTCGATTAATAATTCTAAGCCTCTTGAGGGAGGATGACGAAAACGATACCACGATCTTTACAGTATGCTTTTGAACAGACCCCGCTGATGAGGTACATGCATTGTTTCAATTCCTAAACACTGGAGTTATAAGGAAGATAATCCCTCGTCAACCCCTCTGAGCCAAAGAAGTAGGAGTTTTTCTTTTCGAAAATTAAAACCCTTTATCATAACCTGGGGCAGGGTAGTTCTCTTAGTTGATCCAAGTGCACAACGAATGGCACCAAAGAAGTCCGTACAAAACAAAGAAGACAGTGATGGTTTCGAATAATCAATAAAGAAAGGCAGTCATTATCTCAAAAAATAAAAAACCCATTAAGTCAAAACCCATGAAGGAGACTTACAAAACTGGGGCATCCCGCTGACTGTAATTCCAAAAAAGGAAACAGTTCAGGCAAAAAAGAAAGGGATAACAAAAATAAGACAAGAAAGAGGTCTTACAAACCCTCAACAAAAAAGGAATGACTGCCTATTCAAAATAAGTTATCAACATCCGAATCATCACCGGAAAATCAGAGCAAAGACTCAAACAAGGTCTAACGCACGATCAACTGAGCTTAGGTTTGAAGAACATCACGAAGAACGGGTGGGTACAAATAATTTGAGCCTTTATCCTTTGTTTCTTAAACCATGAACCAGGCCACGTTATAACCATTAAAAGTCCTAGCTGAAGCATGGGTTAGTTCGAAAGCATACTGTTACGAAAGGTATCCTGACTCCTTAAGGCTTACGGTAAATACGGAGTTGACATCACGTTTTACAAATATTCACTTGTTTTATGAAAAACAATGTATTTTTAAAATCTTCAAGACAGACATGAGCTTTGCATTTTTAACATAACTTTGTTTGCATATGACTTTTTGTTTGAACAACATAGAAATTCGCACGACGAATGCCTAATGAACAGAAGTACTTCCAATCAAGGGGCATGGCATGACTATTGTCTATTATCTGGGGCAATTCAGTCAAGATTCGGAGAATCTTTCAAAATGCCAAGATAACCAGGGGCAAATCTCCGCCTGAGTCACTTAGGGCACTCCAACAACGAATCTTGCCTGATCAAACATCTTCTGGTGGCGTGGCAAAATACTTCCAACAGGGGCAACTCCCCACATTCCCTGAACGGGGACATAGTCGAAAAAATACTACGCATAATCAAAGGCCCGCTAGGTTGACATACCTAGGCAAAAATTAGGGCTTCCCGGCGAACCAAAAGGGTTCGGGCAAAATGAAGGGATGAAATGAAAAATCTGTACACCCGGCAAGTCGAAAACCTGAAAAGGCGGCTTAGGCAAAAATGGGTATCCCGGTGGACCGAAAACCCGAAAGGGCGATCCAGGCAAAAGTTAGGGATCAAAAGGGTATGACTATGTTCCGTCATCTCGTCACTTGCCTACCAGAAGAAGATTTGTCAATTGGAAGTCATCAAACACCTTTACAGGTACCTTCTTCTCCAACAGAAACTGGGGCAATAATGAGTTGTCTAAATGATCTGGTTGCCCTGTCCACCGAGGTGCCAAGGTAAGTTCAGCTGAAGAAGGCGACCAAGATACCTTCACTCCCTGCAGAGCGAACGCGTCTCCCCGGTTTTATTCAAAGGTTATTTCTCCACCAGAGCTTATAACTGGATTATCCTCAGCTAAAAGCCACGGAAAGATCGTCCTCGGCAAAGTTCTTCTTATTCCCCAGCGGAGTTCATCAAAACTTCCAACAGAGCATAACAACGGTATCCCCAGCGGAGTTATCCTCATCAACCTCAGCAAAGTACCTCTCTTTCCCTGTAGAGTAATCTATTCGCCAAGTTTATTCCCCAACGGAGTCATCTTCTCCTACCGGTATTCTTGCAATCATCATCCCCAACAGAAACGAAGAATCTCACTCTTCAACATCATCCCAGGATTTGACTTCCCGGCATCCGTCAAGGATCTATTTTCCCAGACGAAGATACATTCATAAACATCACATTGTTATACATCATGATACATGCATATACGCATCATATCATACAATCTCATGTGTTGAGAACATCATTGCTTGATTCATATCATGCATTGCATATGACTGACCTTTACCTTTCAGGAAGGATACAGTTAAATGATCAGCTATGTAAACGAATACAGTCAAAAGAGACCAACCCAGTCAAAGAATACAAATCCAGTTAAATCAATGCCTAAAGATTTCTCTGATACAACTCGTCGTTATAGACACCCGTCGTTATAGACACTCGTCGTTATAGACACTCGTCGTTATAGACACTCGTCGTTATAGACACTCGTCGTTATAGACACCCGTCATTATAGACACCCGTCGTTATAGACACTCGTCGTTATAGACACTCGTCGTTATAGACACTCGTCGTTTTAGACACCCGTCGTTATAGACACCCGTCGTTATAGACACTCGTCGTTGTAGACACTCGTCGTTATAGACACTCGTCGTTATAGACACTCATCGTTATAGACACCCGTCGTTATAGACACCTGTCGTTATAGACACTCGTCGTTATAGACACTCGTCGTTATAGACACTCGTCGTTTTAGACACCCGTCGTTATAGACACTCGTAGTTATAGACACTCGTCGTTATAGACACTCGTCGTTATAGACACTCGTCGTTATAGACACCCGTCGTTATAGACACCCGTCGTTATAGACACCCGTCGTTACAGACACCCGTCGTTACAGACACCCGTCGTTACAGACACCCGTCATTATAGACACTCGTTGTTATAGACACTCTTCGTCATAGACACTCGTCGTTATAGACACTCGTCGTTATAGACACTCGTCGTTATAGACACTCGTCGTTATAGACACTCGTCGTTATAGACACTCGTCGTTTTAGACACTCGTCGTTATAGACACTCGTCGTTATAGACACTCGTCGTTATAGACACTCGTCGTTATAGACACTCGTCGTTAAAGACCACCCGTCCATGGAAATAACCTGTCAGTAGAGACAACTCACCAACCTTTATTCTCCAAGACTCAATTCCTGTATCTCGCCAGGGCACGTCTGAAGAGTTTAAAGATTCAGCTCCTGTAACCAGTCAGGACACATCTATACAAAGCATCTGAAGACCAGATCCTGCAACATGTCAGGTAATCATTGTTCTTTTTTTTGTAGGTATGCAAGTTCTCGCTAAGGAAGCTCCTATGCGATCAACATCCAGATGGCATCTATAAGCCCATCCACCTTCCATCATCTCGTAGCATGGCATCTATAAGCCCATCATCCTATTCATCAATCTCTAAATGACATCTATAAGCCCATTTCACCATCACACTGCTACTATGTGAGCGCAAATTTCTGGGCACTCTAGTGTTCAATCATCTTCCACCCTCGGATTACGAAAGGCATGTCAGTCAATCTGCATCCTCAGGTCTAAGAAGATTGAACAGGGGCAACTGTTGTACCCCAAAATTTGCCCTCCTATATTTCTCAAAACATTTCAAGAAAAATTCACAAGTCCAACCCGGCGCGTTATATTCAGGTGTTATTTCGCCAAGATATCTCTGATAACATATTCTCAAATTCAGGTTCGGCTCAAGAGTCAATTCTTTAAAGAAGGTATCCGAATGTGTGAGTTTTCTCGAAGAAATATGGTGAAAAAAGTGCGCTAAAAGTGCAGTTTTTACGCGCTAAAAAATTCATAACTTGAAGATCGTGGCTCGTTTTGAACCCGTTCCGGTGGCCAAAATTCCGTCTTGACATTATCTACGTTTTCATCTCTCACGGCTGGAAGCCAATTTCGATCATAAGGTCTTCAAAAATGTGGATTTATCAAGTATTTTCATACAGAAAATTTGTGACAGAAGTTTATATGTGTCATGTTCAGAAAATCATAACTTGGTCGATTTTCATCGTATCGAGCTGGTTCTGGCGCCAAAATTTCACAAATTGAGTTGGCTACATTTTCACAGAAGGTATTGAGTTCAAAAGGTATTCAAAAGGCCTTCATTTTTTGCTCAGAGTGCGTGACACGCTGAAAATCCTGAATGCTGAATATTATTTCATCTGAGCCGAAACTTCGAAAATTCATAACTCGGTCAATTTTTATCGGATTGGACTCATATTTTTACACAAGGTTACTGACTCATAGATCTACAACTTTGCTTCAAAAGTCGAGACCAAATTATGCACCGATCAATACCAGTTTTTTATTGAAGAACGTGTCAGAGTCGACACTGAAGCCCAAAATAAGTTTGTCTGAGCTGAAACTTCAAAAATTCATAACTAATTCACCGTTTATCCGATTGAGTCGATTTTCGGACAGGAGTTAGTTCTCGATGTCGGCTACATTTTGTTTTCACATTTCAACTTCAAAAAATGCACTTAAGTCCCTGCGATTTAGCCTAGAAAGTGACGAATTCAAGTGAATATTGGAGGCCCAATTGCACATTCAAAGCCCATTTTCTTTACCCTAATTTCCACTATATAATCACCTTCTTGTCACACAAACCAGGGAGGAGAAAAAAAGAAAAAAGAGAGAGGAGAAAAAAAGAGAGAAAAAAACCTTGCCACAACACTTTTAGAATATCAAATTCTTTCAAGAACCCTAAAACCTTGAAATCCTTATTACAAAGCCATCTCAGTTACAAACCAACATCTTATTACTTCTTCAGTAAGGGTAAGGCTGGCTTGATCTCCATGATCCTAATTTTCTAGTAAGGCATAAAAGCATTCAGGTCACTAATTTGCCAGTAAGGGTAAGATTGATCTGATCTTTATGATCAAAAGGGTATAATCATTCATACATGCCATATTGTGCCTAAACATTAAATTTCTTCATATATTGACTTTATTTGCATTTTTATGATTTTATTTTAATGTGTTCGTGAGATTCAACACTGCAGATTTAGACAGGATCTCATGCAGGTTTATTTAGGAACGTTGAGGCCAAAAACCAAATGGCCAATGGCCAAAAGCCAAAAGCCAAAAGCCAAATGGCCAAAAGTAGAAAAACTTATGCATGACACCAATACATGGCGAGACAGACATCCTGAGAAGATTAAGGAACTTGAGGCCAAAACGCAAATGGCCAAAAGCCAAAAGGCAAATGGCCAAAATAGAACAACTTATGCATGATGAGGCCAAAACACATATGGCCAACAGCCAGAACACAAATGGCCAAACCACTCCAATTCACCTCCAAAAAGGGGACAGAAACCCCTCAAGGTATTGTATTTTCTTTCTTTTCCTTATTTTATTTATTTCAATTATTTTTTTTTTATTTTAATTAATTCCTTTAATTTAACTTATTTTCATAAAATATAAAAAATAGTAAAAAACAGAAAAGTCATAAAAATGAAAATATATTTATTTAATTAATATTTTTTGTAAATAAATCTCACTAACTAATTAGATTTAAATCTAGGGTTAATTTTAATATCTTTTCTTAATAAATTAAAAACGTGTAGAATTAGGTTAATTATTATAATTACTTTTTCTTTTATCTTTTAAATTTTCACCATAATTAATTATTGAATATTATTTTTGTAATTAAATTACCATGTAATAATTAGATTAATTTTAGGTTTAACTTTAACATGTTTTTCTTAATAAATAAAAATTGTAGAATTAGGGTTAATTAATTAATATTTTAATTTCATTTAATTCACATAAAAAACATAAATCCAAAAAATACCAAAAATAATTTCTTTTTATTTTTTTTATAATTAATTTAATAATTTAATTTAATTTCATTAAAAAGGGTCCAACGCCCTCGCTTCTAATGTTAATTTAATTCGCGCGTCTTATTTTGTTTCTTCTAATTATTTATGTAATTCTCCCAAAGCCGTGTAATTTTATAATTTCTCGTACTTTTACTTTATTTCTTTATTTTTCTGTCAAATCGGGTCCTGAATTAAATTTGGCGATGTGGACCCGCGCCTTTGTAATAGTTTAGAACTTTTAATTTCCGCATATTTTTTAACTGTTAATAATTGCATGCAAGAATGAATGTCTAAATAAAAACAAACGCATAGATCACCTTGACATGAATAAGACAAAATAACTGAACATGACACACAAATCACACACCACCCCTAGGGTACGCCTCACTGTTGCCTTGCCTCGGAAGGTGATCGTCGAGTAGAGGATGTCTTAGTAAGTCCTCATGATCCGGGAACCTGGCATGAGGGTAGCTTCTAAGGTGTCTTCCCATTGCTCTGGTGATCACCATGTCCCGAACCTCGAATTGACCCGAACACCTCCAACGGTGGTGCTACCTACTTCTCAATGGTGGGATGGCACTACTTTAAAGGACATTTACACAGACGAATTCCTTAGGGTAGGTAGACGACTCTAGATACTTGCTCTAATTTCAAAACAAAGTCAAAAATACTTTTCACACCGACACCTTTTCAAAAAGCTTTCGAAAGCAATTTTTCAAACACTCTTGAGGACCGATACAAGAGTCGAACTGGAATTTTCAAAGAAACTTTTTAAAACCCACAGTTGAAAAGCAAACAAACAATTTTGAAAACACAATGAGCAAGTATCTAAGAGCCCATGGATAACCATGGATAGAAAGGGTGCTAACACCTTCCCTTTCTATAATCTACCTCCCGAACCGAGAGCAATCTCTTTAAGGAATTTTTCTGTGCTTTTGTCCTTTCCATTTGGAGAAAATAAAAGACGGTGGCGACTCTTGCTTCTGCGACATTTCGGGAACCAGCGTTAAACAGTCAGTTCCAGATCCACCGATCACAGTTGACGAGAACTCTGAGTTCCTCCTGTCTTTGAGACAAATCCTGGATGAGAGCCATCTGGCCCACCAGCTGCCCCGTCATTTGGATCCTCATTGTTGTCAGCTCAAATTGCAGGGCTTCCAACTGATCACTCTTGGTATTGTTTGAATTCCCCTGGACCAAGCCCTTTGTGAGGAGAGCTTTCATTTCTTCTTGCCCCAGTGACAGGTTCAAGAATATTACCTGCAGCTGAGCAGTCTGGTCCTGGATATCCTTGACAGTCCTTTCTAGAGCCATTTCTTACTGAAATAAACAGTATGAGAGTAAGGAAACCTGAAAAAGGGAAAACTGTCAAAATGCAATGCATGATATGTGGATGCATGCTTTCAAGGATCTCTTTGGGGTAAACACAAGAAAATGTTAGAGGTTGAACTTCGATCTTTGATTGGAGAACTTTTGCACCAGTGGATGTCTTTCCACAAGAATCAAGCTCACCATGTCAAGTGGGTCATAGCCCCTGATTCAAGTTGTTGTACTTGATCTTTGATTGGAGAACTCTACACCGGTGGATGTCTTTCCACGAGAATCAAGCTCACCATGTCGAGTGGGTCATAGCCACTGATTTGAGTTGTTGTACTTGATCTTTGATGGCATTTGTTAGAGGAGAAACCTCTTGTCTCTTTGGTAGACGTCTGGTTCAACGTAAACCTGCATCAAAAGAACCCTCGAGATCTTTGAAAAGGTTATTGAAAATGCCATGGTATGATGTTATGATGTTATGTACATGTATGCAAAAGCAAGTGAGTGTATATACATGTAATCATATTCACACAAAGCAAACAAGTCCTTAGGTTTAGGCTTGCAATGGGGTTGTAGGTAAGTACCCTCTTGAAGTTAGTTGGCTCATCCTGTCCTAGAGTAGAAACTGGGTTCTAAGGAGCTCAATATCATTTGATTGTTTTCCGTGTTCATCGTTTTGGTTTAGCCACTTAACTGGCGACCAAAATATTCCAAGAAAACAACCCTCCATGAGTGTAGTATCGACTATCTACCAACTTCAGACTGCACCAAAGTCGGTCATCTCACTACCCCTAAAAAGGCTAAGATGGTCAATTAAGGTTCTAAGAGTTCGTTAGTGCTTCACGACATCACTCAGCGGCCCCGTACTCTCCTTGATTGAACTCAAGGGTTACCGGTACTCACAAATATGTCACACTAACATAGCTTACTGCTTCAACCATGTCGGTATACCCTGCACAGTTCCCTCACAGTTTTATTGCTATTTACCTAAAAAGGTGCCCCAAATCCGGGTGTAGGATTTACAACAAAACCCAAACAAGGACCCAAAAAGTAAAGCAATCAAAGCAATCAAGGCAAGAATATAAAGGTGATTTAAACCCTAAGGTAACCCCACTTTTAAGTTCGTCCCCAGCAGAGTCGCCAGTTCTGTGATACGGTGGGAGAACTGACTTGGTGTTTTGCGTTTGTTTTCGCACTTGTTCGGTTTAGCAAGAGTCGCCACCGACTTTTTATTTTATCCTAAAGGAAAGGTTAAAAAGCACGGGAAAAACCTTTTGAGATGTTTCGTGGGTTCGGGGGGTAGATTATGAAAAGGGAAGGTATTAGCACCCTTTTCATCCATGGTTATCCATGGGCTCTTAGTTACTTGGTTTTAGATCACTTGCCTTGATTTTTGATTGCTTGAAATGGTGTGTGTGTGATCGGTGGATCTGGAACTGACTGTTTAACGCTGGTTCGCGAAATGTCGCGGAAGCAAGAGTCGCCACCGTCTTTTATTTTCTCCAAATGGAAAGGACAAAAGCACAGAAAAATTCCTTAAAGAGATTGCTCTCGGTTCGGGAGGTAGGTTATAGAAAGGGAAGGTGTTAGCACCCTTTCTATCCATGGTTATCCATGGGCTCTTAGATACTTGCTCATTGTGTTTTCAAAAATGGTTTGTTTGCTTTTCAATTGTGGGTTTTAAAAAAGTTTCTTTGAAAATTTCAGTTCGACTCTTGTATCAGTCCTCAAGAGTGTTTGAAAAGATGCTTTCGAAAGCTTTTTGAAAAGTGTCGGTGTGAAAAGTATTTTTTGATTTGTTTTGAAATTAGAGCAAGTATCTACGAGTTGTCTACCTACCCTAAGGAATTCGTCTGTGTAAAGGTCCTTAAAGTAGTGCCATCCCACCATTGAGAGGTAGGTAGCACCACCGTTGGAGGTGTTCGGGTCAATTCGAGGTTCGGGACATGGTGATCACCAGAGCAATAGGAAGACACCTTAGAAGCTACCCTCATGCCAGGTTCCTGGATCATGAGGACTTACTAAGACATCCTCTACTCGACGATCACCTTTCGAGGCAAGGCAACAGTGAGGCGTACCCTAGGGGTGGTGTGTGACTTGTGTGTCAGATTCGTTTATTTTATCTTGTCATGTTATTGGTGATCTAGCGTTTGTTTTTATTTTTGTCCATTCATTCTTTCATGCCTTGATTAACAGTTAAAAAATTGCGGAAAGATAAAATTCCTACGCTATTACAAAGGCGCGGGTCCACATCGCCAAAATTTCCAGGACCCGATTTGATAGAAAAATAAAGAATTAAAAGAACAGTAAAGTGCGAGAAATTAATTACACGGCTTTGGGAGAGGTACATAAAAATTATAAAGAATAGAAAATAAACATGCGAATTAAATAAGAATTAAAAACGAGGGCGTTGGACCCTTTTTGCAAAATTAAATTAAATGATGAAATTAATTAAAATTAAAAAAGAAAAGGAATTGTTTTTGGTATTTTTTGGTATTTTATGATTTAAATGAAAAAGAATTAATTAAAATTAAACCTAATTCTACAATTTTTATTTTATTATGAAAACATGTTAAAGTTTAACCTAAAATTAACCCTAATTAATTTACATGCAATTTAATTACAAAAATAAATATTTTAATATTTAATTATTATGAAAGAAAATAAAAAAAGGGATAAAAAATTAATTAAACCCTAATTCTACCAATTTTAGATTTTTATTATGAAAATATTACAATTAAACCTAATTTAATAACTAAAATTAATAACTGCAATTTATTTACAAAAATACTAAAATAAAATATTTATTATTTTATTATCTTTTCTGATTTTTTATGTGTTTTTTATATATTATGAAAATATTAAATTAATTAAAAAAAACAATAATTAAAAGAAAGTAAAAATAATGAAAAAAATAAAAAAAAATGTAAAAGAGTTTGCAAACCTAAGGGGGTCTGCCCCCTAATTTGGAGGGTGAATCTTTAGCAATTTGGGCCCATCAACCTTGGCCTCTTTGACTTTTTTCACTAGTATGTCCAGGCGTTGACTGACGTTCATCGTAGTCTTGCAATCGTGACCCTTTGATTGGTCCTGGCACACGCGTGGACGGCTTAATTCTGAGGATGTATGATGCGTCTTCAGCATTGAAACTGCACATGAATATTAAATGAAGAAAAATATGAAAGGGGGTGGGGACCTGGGGCTCGAACCCAGGTCCTGAACATTACCAACCAACACGCTTGCCAACCGTTCCAAACGCACTTTCTGTATGTTAGATATCAAACAAATATTATAAAATAAATCCACGCGTTAGTGCTCTTTGCGCGCGAAAATTTAAACGCTCCAATCATCGCTCTACACATCATCATCTTCCTCGCGTTGTTCTTTTTTTCCTGAAACAAAGAAAGAACTGGCAACGGTTTTGCACCGTTCCAGAAAGTCACTTTCAAAAAAATAGTGAACAGGCTATAAGGCCTCATAAATTAGGCGCGAGGGTTGGTTTCTCTTCGTCCAAACATGATTGATTCAATGGTCCAGGTTTTGAATGCCAATTTTCCTTAAATAAAAAACCCCAATTCACAGTTTCATAAACCCTAAAATATGACAATGGTAGATTCGCATAGAGGTGATAAAAACACAATTAAGCAATTGGGTTAGCTTCAGAATCAGTTAACTAATAAGAATTCATGAACAAAATGCAATGAATGTGCTTAAATTATAAAATACGATTATGAAAAAAAAGTGAAAAAGCTTGACTTCTGTACAATGATTCAAAGGGTTAGGGACTGTGTTCTTGATCCAGGAAGGTTCTTTGATGTCCCAGGAATGTGATAGAATCGTTGTTTCACCTTGAAAAGCACTGGAATATGGTTTTCAGTTTTTGAGTTTTCAAGAGAAATTTCAAGTGTTCATGTGCTTTTTCTGTGCAGCTTAGAGTCAGTGAGCACAAGGGTTTTGATCCAGCTTATGTATGGAATAAATTAGGTTAAGTTTCTTGTCCAAGGAATCAAAGAATTGATGTATGGATATTTGATTTTTATGGCAAAATATTTTCAAATCTTTTCATGCAAATTTGCTCTCAATCATATCCAATCACCTTCAATTCTTCCCTAACTGATCATGCACGAATTTTTGAACCTATTACATGTACAAAAAGATTTGATAAATTAGGTTTAGTATTTTCCATGTATTTAATTAATTTAAATGAATTATTAATAATAAAAATCCAAATAAATAAATAAAAAATGAAGAAAAACTTCCCTTTGGGCCAAGTGGTCGTGCACATGCCTTGGATGATGAATTGTGGAAGAAAAAGAGGCCCATTAGCAATTTTAGGTCATTTGAATCAATGTTGACTTTTCAAAATATCCAAAAATTTCCCAACTTCCACAAGGCATAACTTGCTCAATTTTTAAGCTTTGCTCATGTTCTTTGACATTTTGGAAAGTTCTTTGAGTCCTCTAACCAATGCCTTTGGTCCCATGTCATTTTGGTTTACCAATCTCAAGTTATGGCCTTTGACTTAAAGTCCCTTTTTGTTGACTTTTGAAAATGACCTATAATGTTGAAATTGATAACTTTTTGTGAGAGCATTTCTTGGACTTGAAGTATGAAGAGGAGTTGTAGGAAATGTCTTTATCTTCAAAATGAGCTTTGGATGGAATTTTTCTGATAGTCCATGTGAAAGTTATGCCCTAGTCAATTTACAGTTGACTTTTTCAGCTGTCCAAATAAGGAAACTTTTGCATCTTGATGATTTTTGAGCCAAGCTTTGAGAATCATGATCAAGTATTGATCAAATGATGTTTGTGGCTTCAAAATGAGATGTTGACCAAAAATTTGAACTTTTGACTGTCAAATGACCATTTTGCCCCTACAGTTGACTGTAGTGCAATTAGGGTTTTTGACTGTGCAATTTTGTGCTGAAAGTCTTGAAACTTGATATGAGGATGTTTGACCATGTTTATAGGCATATGGGACTTGATTGGACCCTTGGAAACTTCATTTTCTTGATCAGAACCAAAACCCTAATTTTGACTATTCAGGAGGCTCTCACACTATGCAACCCTTGGGGGAATCTTGAAGCTTTGACTTGGCAAACTTTGAAGAATATGGGAGGGCAAATTTTGGGGTACAACAGTTGCCCCTGTTCAATCTTCTTAGACCTGAGGATGCAGATTGGCTGACGTGCCTTTCGTAATCTGAGGGTAGAAGATGATTGAACACTAGAGTGCCCAGAAATTTGCGTTCACATTGTAGCAGTGTGATGATGGGAATGGGCTTATAGATGCCATTTGGAGATTGATGAATAGGATGATGGGCTTATAGATGCCATATGGATCTTGATCGCGTAAGAGATTCCTTAGCGAGAACTTGCGTACATGCAAAAGAAAAATGAGTACTTGACATGTTGCAGGATCTGGTTTTCAGATGCTTTGTATATATATGTGTCCTGACTGGTTACAGGAATCGGATCTTTGAATTCTTCAGACGTGCCCTGGCGAGATACAGGAATCGAGTCTGGTAATGTTAGTCTTCAACGGATACACCCTGGCAAGATTCAGGCATCGGACCCTCGAACTCTTCAGACACACCCTGGCAAGATACAGGAATCAGATCTGGTATTGCTAGTCTTCAACGGATACACCCTGGCAAGATTCAGGTATCGGATCCTCGAACTCTTCAGACACACCCTGGCAAGATACAGGAATCGGATCTGGTAATGTTAGTCTTCAACGGATACACCCTGGCAAGATTCAGGCATCGGATCCTTGAACTCTTCAGACACACCCTGGCAAGATACAGGAATCGGATCTGGTAATGCTAGTCTTCAACGGATACACCCTGGCAAGATTCAGGTATCGGATCCTCGAACTCTTCAGACACACCCTGGCAAGATACAGGAATCGGATCTGGTAATGTTAGTCTTCAACGGATACACCCTGGCAAGATTCAGGCATCGGATCCTCGAACTCTTCAGACACACCCTGGCAAGATACAGGAATCGGATCTGGTATTGTTAGTCTTCAACACATACACCCTGGCAAGATTCAGGTATCGGATCCTCGAACTCTTCAGACACACCCTGGCAAGATACAGGAATCGGATCTGGTAATGCTAGTCTTCAACGGATACACCCTGGCAAGATTCAGGCATCGGATCCTCGAACTCTTCAGACACACCCTGGAAAGATACAGGGATCGGATCTGGTAATGCTAGTCTTCAACGGATACACCCTGGCAAGATTCAGGCATCGGATCCTCGAACTCTTCAGACACACCCTGGCAAGATACAGGAATCAGATCTGGTAATGCTAGTCTTCAACGGATACACCCTGGCAAGATTCAGGCATCGGATCCTCGAACTCTTCAGACACACCCTGGCAAGATACAGGAATCGGATCTGGTAATTGGTCATCAACAGATACACCCTGGCAAGATTCAGGAATCAGATCTTTAGTTGCGACCATTGATGGTAATCGTTTTTGTACTTTTGTCCTGAAAAGACAAGTGTTAGTTGTATGCGATGTCATGTGGTATGACATGCGAGATGCTCTCTGAATACGTGAGATTGTATGTTCATGATGCGTATATGCATGCTATAATGTATGAAGATGTTTATGAATGTATTTTTCGTCTAGGAAAGTGAATCCTTGATGGGTGCCGGGAAGTCATATCCTGGGCTGATGTTTGGAGAACAGATTTTGCTTCCGCTGGGGATAATGATTGCAAGAATACCGGTAGGAGGAGATGACTCCGTTGGGGAATAAACTTGGCGAATGGAATAAATCTGTGGGGAGGAAAGTACTCTAACGATTTTGCTGGGAAGCAATACTCTGTGGGGAGAGAGATACTTTGTTGAGTTGTTGATAATAACTTGCTGGGGATATCTTTGTTGTGTTGGAAGTGCTGATAGACTTCGCTGGGGATAAGAAAGAACTGTGTTGACGACGACCTTTCTGTGGCTTTTGGCTAAGGATAACCCAGTTATATCCTGGTAAGGAAATAACTCTGTGAATAAAGCCGGACGACGCGTTCGTGCTCTGCGAGGGATAAGCTTCCAGAATCTACTGGGGATAAGCTTATTGCTTGGGGAGATGGATTCCAACTTTCCTGGGGAACTAGATTGGACTCTCCTGGGGAAGTTTTGAACTGCGGGGGAAGTGATTCCTTTGAAAGTCGAATATACCTCCGGGGAACAATCTTTAGACCAAGATTGTCGGGGATGCTTGTTAAGAATATGTATGCTGCCGGGGAATGTTGAGATCTGCTGGAGGATACCCAACTTCCTTAAGATTTGATATCTTTGCTCGAGGAGAGTGTACTGACTTGCTGACTTACTCTCTGGGGAATTAAGGTGTACTGGTTATGCTCTTTAGCTGAACCTACCTTGGTACCTTGGAGGACAGAACAATTAGATTGCTTAGACAACTCTTTATTGCCCCTGTTTCTAATGTTACTTGTAATTAATCCTTTGTTTCGTATGCAAATATTCATGAGTTAGCAAATTATTGTCAATGCATATATCACAAATTGAACCTTGGACGTTCTTCGCAAGACAACACAGAAAAGGAAAAATAATTGGCACTTTTAACTGAAAAATATATTTGTATTGATTTTTGAATGGCCTATAAATAGGCGTTTGGTGTACAAGAGGCTGACGTCCTAGTAAGAGAACGCCGCCGAGCAAAAGAGTTTATACAAATTTTGTACAAAAGAAAATAAAACAGCTGTGTGAAATGAATGATCCCACTGGGTTTCAACTCTGCTATTGCCTTTATAACTCCGAGCGTCTCATCACTTGATGACCTAAACGAAGATGAAGTTGACTGATCGAGGCCGTCTGAGCTTGATGTAGATACCGGATTCTGGATGCAAAGTGATCCAATGAGACATAGTATTACGCTTTTATCCCTAATTTTTGCCTGGACCGCCCTTTCGGGTTTTCAGTCCACCGGGATACCCATTTTTGCCCAAGCCGCCTTTTCAGGTTTTCGACTTGCCGGGTGTACAGATTTTTTCATTTTCATCCCTTCATTTTGCCCGAACCCTTTTGGTTCGCCGGGAAGCCCTAATTTTTGCCTAGGCATGTCAGCCTAGCGGGTCTTTTTTATGCGTAGTATCTTTTTACTATGTCTGCATTGGCGGGGTGAGGAAGGTCGTCACCATCCATATTGGTTAGAATCATGGCTCCTCCTGAGAACACATGTTTAACCACAAATGGCCCTTCATACGTAGGGGTCCATTTGCCCCTTGGATCACTCTGAGGAAGGATGATTCGTTTGACTACCAGATCCCCAACTTGATATTCCTGTGGTCTGACCTTTTTGTTAAATGCCCTGATCATTCGTTTCTGATACGTCTGACCATGACAGATAGCAGCGAGTCTCTTTTCGTCAATTAAGTTTAACTGATCAAGTCGTGTCTGGATCCAATCATCCTCGTTCAGATTTGCATCCTTCATTATTCGGAGAGAGGGTATTTGCACTTCGATCGGTAAGACTGCCTCCATACCATAAACCAAAGAGAAAGGAGTTGCCCCGGTTGACGTCCTAGCTGAGGTACGGTACCCATGTAGAGCGAATGGTAACATCTCGTGCCAATCCTTATAAGTCACTGTCATCTTCTGCACGATTTTCTTGATATTTTTATTAGCTGCTTCTACAGCCCCATTCATCTTCGGTCTGTAAGGAGAAGAATTGTGGTGCTGTATTTTGAACTGCTCGCAGAGCTCAGTGATCATCTTGTTATTCAGATTGTTACCGTTGTCTATAATGATCCTCTCTGGGACGCCGTACCGACAGATCAGATTATGTCGGATGAACTGTGCCACGACAGTCTTGGTTACCGTAGCGTAGGAAGCTGCTTCGACCCACTTCGTAAAATAATCAATCGCCACTAGGATGAAGCGATGCCCATTAGATGTCGTAGGTTTAATCTCACCGATCATGTCTATGCCCCACATTGCGAACGGCCAAGGCGCAGTCAGAACATTCAGGGGGACTGGAGGAACATGCACCTTGTCTGCATAAATCTGGCACTTATGGCATGTCCTGGAATGTTGGTAGCAATCAGCTTCCATTGTGGACCAGTAATACCCTGCCCGAAGGATCTTCTTTGCCATTGTATGTCCACTGGAATGTGTACCAAAGGTCCCTTCATGTAGCTCTTCCATGATCATTTCTGCTTCAGTCTTATCCACACAACGCAGTAAGGTTGAATCATGGTTTCGCTTGTACAAAATGCCGTTGCTAAGGAAGAACTTTGCTGCGAACCTTCTCAGGAACTTCTTATCATTGATAGAGGCACCTTCAGGGTATTCCTGAGTTTCCAAATATCTCTTCACCTCATGGTACCAAGGCTTCTCAGTTACCAATTCAGTCTCGAGATCACAACAGTATGCCGGTTCGTCCAGTTTCCAGATGATGATCCGGGGAGCCTCATTATCCCATTTGACCTTGAACATAGAAGACATTGTAGCTAACGCGTCCGCCAGCTGATTCTCTTCCCTTGGAAAGTGCTCAAAGGTTATCTCCGTGAAGTGGGGGATCAAGGTCAACACACATTCTCTGTAAGGAATCAGGTTTGGATGTTTCGTATCCCACTCTCCTTTGATATGATTGATCACGAGAGCGGAATCTCCGAAGACACTCAGAAACTTAATCCTTAGGTCGATCGCAGCTTGAAGACCCATGATGCATGCCTCATACTCCGCCATGTTGTTGGTACAGTTGAAACATAGTCGGGCAGTGAGCGGAGTATGAGTGCCTTGCGGTGATATGATTATAGCGCCGATACCGTTTCCCAAAGCATTGGAGGCTCCGTCAAAGTGCATAGACCATCGGGATCCTTCCTCAGGTCCTTCATCCGGTCCAGGTACTTCACAATCAGTCACTATCATGATGCTTTCGTCTGGAAACTCAAAGTTCATTGATTGATAATCATCGACTGCCTGATGTGCCAAGTGGTCTGCCAATACACTTCCCTTGATGGCTTTCTGGGTCGTGTACTGAATGTCGTATTCCGTCAAGATCATTTGCCATCTTGCAATTCTCCCAGACAGAGCAGGCTTTTCGAATATGTACTTTATAGGATCCATCTTTGAGATCAACAAGGTAGTGTGAGTCAGCATATACTGTCTCAGCCGGCGAGCAGCCCATACCAAAGCGCAGCAAGTTTTCTCAAGCAGTGAGTATCGGGTCTCACAGTCGGTAAACTTTTTGCTAAGGTAATAAATGGCATGCTCTTTTCGGCCAGACCCGTCATGCTGCCCCAGCACACACCCCATTGAGTTGTCAAGCACTGTTAGATATAGTATCAGAGGTCTCCCTTCAACCGGTGGCATAAGGATGGGTGGTTCTTGGAGGTACTCTTTGATTCTGTCAAAAGCGGCCTGACATTCATCATTCCAACGTACTACCTGATCTTTCTTCAGCAGCTTGAAGATTGGCTCACAGGTAGCAGTCAGGTGTGAGATGAAGCGAGCAATGTAATTCAGGCGTCCTAAAAAGCCTCTGACCTCTTTCTCTGTCCTAGGAACTGGCATCTCTTGAATAGCTTTAACCTTAGCAGGGTCCACTTGAATACCCTTATCACTTACAACGAAGCCTAGCAACTTCCCAGATCTTACCCTGAAGGTGCACTTGTTCGGGTTCAATCTCAGCTTGTACAGTTTCAACCGGTCAAACAACTTCTGCAGATGATCTAGATGCTCTTCCTCAGTCTGGGACCTTGCGATCATGTCGTCAACATACACTTCTATCTCATGATGGATCATGTCGTGAAATAAAGCAACCATGGCACGTTGGTAGGTTGCCCCAGCGTTCTTTAGTCCAAAAGGCATGACCTTGTAGCAGAAGGTGCCCCACTGAGTAACAAAGGTAGTCTTCTCCATGTATTCAGGTGCCATCTTGATCTGATTGTAACCTGAAAAGCCATCCATGAAAGAGAACACCTTATGCTGAGCTGTATTATCAACAAGGACATCAATGTGAGGTAGAGGGAAGTCATCTTTGGGGCTGGCCCTGTTCAGATCCCTGTAGTCGACACACATTCTGACCTTACCGTCCTTCTTAGGTACCGGCACCACATTAGCAACCCACTGAGGGTAAGAAGTCACTGCAAGGAACCCAACGTCAAACTGTTTCATAACCTCGGCTTTGATCTTCTCAGACATCTCTGGACGCATACGGCAGACCTTTTGCTTAACCGGAGGGCAGTCTTCCTTAGTTGGTAAGTGATGGACCACAATATCGGTATCCAACTCGGGCATGTCTTCGTAGGACCAGGCAAAGATCTCCATATAATCATGCAGCATCTGAGTCAACCATTGCTTCACGCTGAGCTCTAGGTTGGCACCAATCTTTACCTCTTTCCTGTCTGCCTCAGTACCCAGGTTTATTGTTTCAACTGGCTCTTCATGGGGTTGAATTGCCCTCTCTTCCTGAAGTAACAGTCTTGCAAGCTCGCCAGGCACTTCGCAATCATCTTCACCTTCGTCTTCGGCTAAGTTGATCGGATTTTCGAAGTCATAACTGGCAGTAGCAGAGTCGTTACCAGTGAGATCCAGAGTGGATTGAAACCTGTATGAGTGAGTGTGTGTGTAAATACAGCTGTTTTGAAATATATGTAAAGGAAAGAAAGACAGAAAAGGAGCATAAGATTTGTAATGCGAGAAAACGTCCAAGATTTTCATTTATGATATATGAAATGACAATTTATATGCCCTCACAAATGAAACCACGGTGCCTCGGGTAAGACACCGGGCCATAGAGTTCAATTTATTATTTATTACAAATACCAAAAACATAGGAATTCATTACTTAGTAACAAGAGAAACAGGTAGATTGTTCTTTGCACTCCAATTGTTAAGTCCACTGTCGGTTGCCGGGTAAATCTAGCTATCAAACTCAGCTTCATCCACTTCGTCTTCGTCCCCAATGGCATTCACTCCATGAGCAGGCAGGGGAGCTGTCACTACATCAGGCTTCTCAGATGCCTCAAACTGTACCTCCTTGGCGTCAATAAGGTCCTGCAGCTTGTTCCTTAATGCCCGACAGTCATCAGTGGAATGCCCCGGGCTATCAGAATGGTAAGCACAGCGAGCATTTGGGTTGTACTTAGGAGATGTAGTATTTGCAAACTTCGGAGCCTCTCTGACGGTTACTAAGTTGGTTGAGAGCAACTGTGGTAAGATCTGCGACAAGGTCATACTCAAACGGGTGAATTCCCTTCTGGGTCTCTCAGCCCTTGGTTGGTTAGCTTGCCGAGGAGCGGCAGCAGGCTTGGCAATCATTAACGCACTGACAGATTGGCGGCGCTCTGGTTTGTCTTGCCTTCTAGGCCCATACACCATGCTGGCCTCTTTATTGAAGGGTTTCTTCTCTGAACCTGTAGATGCACCCTTTGGAATCTTACCAGACTTCAACCCAGCCTCAATTCTCTCTCCAGTCAGAATCAGATCAGTGAATCCAGTAGAAGAATTCCCAATAAGATGGTTGAAAAATGGCCCAGATAGGGTCCCCAAGAACATGTCTACCAACTCCCGATCAGTCAACGGAGGCTGCACCCTGCCAGCCAGATCCCTCCACTTCTGAGCGTACTCTTTAAAACCTTCACTTGAACCTAACGACATACCCTGGAGTTGGGTACGTGTAGGGGCAAGGTCGGCATTATATTGATACTGCTTATAGAAAGCAGTAGCCAACTCCTCCCAGTTACGAACCTTGGTCCCATCCAGCTGATAGAACCATTCGAGATGAGTCCCTGAAAGACTCTCCTGGAAGAAGTGGATCCACAAATTCTTATCCGCTGAGTACGGTTGAATCTTCCCGACATAGGACCTGAGATGTAGCTTGGGACAAGACGCCCCGTCGTACTTGGTGAAAGATGGTGCTTTGAATTTATGAGGGATGATCACACCAGTAGACAAACCCAAATCTCCAAAATCCAGCCCAGGTACCTGTTGTATCTCCATAGCATTCAACCTATCCTCCAGTTGCTTGTATCTGTCTTCTGCCGGAGGATACTGCTCTTCATCAAAATCAGTCTCGTTGTCGGAGACTACCGGACTAGGACCTTTTTCCGCTTGAGGAGTACTCTTGCCAATAGAAGAACCAGCCTCTTCATTCTGCAGAGTATTGCCAAACCTTCGGCCCGAGCTGAACAGAACAGTCCTTCTCTTCTTCTTCTTTTCCTTTTTCTGGAGCAGAGCCTTCAGCTCTTCTTGGCCCTGAGCCAAACCCTTGATTAATTCCTGAAATTGCGCATTCTGCGCCTGAAGAGCTTTGATGGATGTCTCAGTTGATAATGAGTCAGGATTCATGATGCTGAAATAAACAGCGAAGAACTGTAAGCAACCTGAAAAGAGGAAAAACCTGCTATGCACATGATGAATGATATGTGTTTATGCAATGCATTCAAGGGTTCGAAAGTTCAAATTTGTTGTAGACAAAAAGGAACACACGTTATCATTAAGGAAATCATTATTTAGTACATCAAAGCCTCATGGGAAAAATAATACAAAGGCAAATCAATCCCAAAATATACTACGCATCCTCTTTGGAGCTATGTAAGTGTTGAGATTCCTCTCCTCATGCAACAGGCGGGTGAGCTCCAAGACCTTCTTTTCACTGGCATGTAGACTGGTCTCAAGAGAATTCCGTTCTTCCTTAAGCTGGATCCAGCTCTTCTGCATCTCTTCCCAGGATGTGGGCATATCAGGGTGCTGAATAGTGTAGGACACTTCTCCTTCCAAGACTGGCTCTTTGATCACAGGGAGCATATGGGGATAAGGCATCACTAACTTCTGGGAGCGCGCTCGTACCCACTTGAGATAAGGTTCCAACGGGATGGAGTTCCTGTGCCCCAGTGTCTTACTGCCTATCCTACTTGGCATCCTCCAGGCTCTGATAAATCTTTGGCGAAGTCTTTGAGTATCATTGTCGAAGTCAAAAACTATGTCAGGAATTAACATGTCATGAGGACCATCCCTCCGAGCATAACCAAACTGTCTCCAAGCCAGGCATGGGCTGTAAGTAATACCTCCTCTGATTCCAAGTAAAGGAACATTAGGGTACTCCCCGCAACGATCAATGATAGTGACATCTTCTCGGGACCGAGGGCACCAATGTATATCTGCATGTGTAAGAGTCATCAACCGCTGTGACCATCTCAAACCCTGCTCGTTCTTCAAAACTGATTGTGGAAGGTGCGAAATAAACCACCTTCCCAGGAGAGGAGTGCAACACATAAGGACACCTCTTTTTCTCATGGTTCGAGTGTAACATGAGTGAAGGATGTCCCCCAACAACGTAGGTATAGGATTCCTGGACATAAAGATCTGGACAGCACTGATATCTATAAGCTGATCTGGGTTAGGGAACAACACCAAACCATAGACAAGGAGGACCACCACTTCTTCAAAAGCTTGCAAATCAAGGGAGTTCCAACACTCATGGGCCTTTTCAAACAGAAACCTGGCTAAGAACCCTTTGATACCACTTCTAACTTCCCAATGTCCCTTGAGGTCAGATGACTGTAGGTGCAAGGCTTTAGCAATCTCTTCAAGCTTGGGTTCCTTTTCCGTACCGTTGTAGGGTAGCTGATCAAGGATAGGGATCTTCAGGAGCCGGGAGAACTCCTCCAATGTAGGTACCAGCTGATAGTCCAAGAAGGTGAAACAGTGATGCAGAGGGTCAAAGAACTGGAATAGGACCTTTATCATATCTTCCTCAATGTTGGTATTGACCAAGCTGATGAGACTTCCATGTCCTTCACTGAATGAAGAGTTCTCGGGAATCCTGGATATAAGCTCCTTAAGCTGAGGAGGGATCCTTACAAGACTGACTTGAATTGTCTTCCTGCGAACAGTTTCCATGTCCTACAAAACAAGAACAAAGATGAAGATTCGAACCCATGAACTGGTTAGTCAATGCATATGATGCTGGATGATGTCATGATGCTATGATTAAACACACCACAGATATTTACAAAGACAAACATGTAAGGCACACAAGGCACACAAGACAAGCCCTTAGGGTTTAAGGCCAGCATGGGGTCTGGGTAGTACCCTCTTGAAGTTGGTGGGCTCAACCTGTCCTATTAGAAGTAACCGGGTTCTAAGGGTCCCAATATCACGGGATTGCTTTCATTGTTCATCGTTTTGATTTAGCCACTGAACTGGCGACCGAAATATTCCAGGAAAGCAACCCTTAATTGAGTGTAGTATCGAGTATCAACCAACCTCGGACTGCACCAAAGTCAGTTATCTCACTACCCTAAAGAGGCCAAGATAGTTCAATTAAGGTTCCTAAGGTCTGTTGATGCTTCACGACACCACGCGGAGGCCCCATACTCTCCTTGACTGAACTCAAGGGTTACCGGTACACACCAAAGTGCCACATCAACGTAGCAGACTGTTTCAACCATGTCGGTATACCCCGCACAGTTCCCTCACAGCCTTGTTGCTACTTTCTAAGAAGGTATCCCCCAGATCCGGGTTAGGATCTATAGAACTCCCAAGACAGTCCCACAATTTAAAGCAAGCAAAGCAATACAATTGAAAACACAGTTATGAACTAACCCTAAGGTACACCTCACTTTATAAGAAGTCCCCAGCAGAGTCGCCAGTTCTGTGATCGGTGGATCTGGAACTGACTGTTTAACGCTGGTTCACGAAATGTCGCGGAAGCAAGAGTCGCCACCGTCTTTTATTTTCTCCAAACGGAAAGGACAAAAGCACAGAAAAATTCCTTAAAGAGATTGCTCTCGGTTCGGGAGGTAGGTTATAGAAAGGGAAGGTGTTAGCACCCTTTCTATCCATGGTTATCCATGGGCTCTTAGATACTTGCTCATTGTGTTTTCAAAAATGGTTTGTTTGCTTTTCAATTGTGGGTTTTAAAAAAGTTTCTTTGAAAATTTCAGTTCGACTCTTGTATCAGTCCTCAAGAGTGTTTGAAAAGATGCTTTCGAAAGCTTTTTGAAAAGTGTCGGTGTGAAAAGTATTTTTTGATTTGTTTTGAAATTAGAGCAAGTATCTACGAGTTGTCTACCTACCCTAAGGAATTCGTCTGTGTAAAGGTCCTTAAAGTAGTGCCATCCCACCATTGAGAGGTAGGTAGCACCACCGTTGGAGGTGTTCGGGTCAATTCGAGCTTCAGGACATGGTGATCACCAGAGCAATAGGAAGACACCTTAGAAGCTACCCTCATGCCAGGTTCCCGGATCATGAGGACTTACTAAGACATCCTCTACTCGACGATCACCTTTCGAGGCAAGGCAACAGTGAGGCGTACCCTAGGGGTGGTGTGTGACTTGTGTGTCAGATTCGTTTATTTTATCTTGTCATGTTATTGGTGATCTAGCGTTTATTTTTATTTTTGTCCATTCATTCTTTCATGCCTTGATTAACAGTTAAAAAATTGCGGAAAGATAAAATTCCTACGCTATTACAAAGGCGCGGGTCCACATCGCCAAAATTTCCAGGACCCGATTTGACAGAAAAATAAAGAATTAAAAGAACAGTAAAGTGCGAGAAATTAATTACACGGCTTTGGGAGAGGTACATAAAAATTATAAAGAATAGAAAATAAACATGCGAATTAAATAAGAATTAAAAACGAGGGCGTTGGACCTTTTTTGCAAAATTAAATTAAATGATGAAATTAATTAAAATTAAAAAAGAAAAGGAATTGTTTTTGGTATTTTATGATTTAAATGAAAAAGAATTAATTAAAATTAAACCTAATTCTACAATTTTTATTTTATTATGAAAACATGTTAAAGTTTAACCTAAAATTAACCCTAATTAATTTACATGCAATTTAATTACAAAAATAAATATTTTAATATTTAATTATTATGAAAGAAAATAAAAAAAGGGATAAAAAATTAATTAAACCCTAATTCTACCAATTTTAGATTTTTATTATGAAAATATTACAATTAAACCTAATTTAATAACTAAAATTAATAACTGCAATTTATTTACAAAAATACTAAAATAAAATATTTATTATTTTATTATCTTTTCTGATTTTTTATGTGTTTTTTATATATTATGAAAATATTAAATTAATTATAAAAAAACAATAATTAAAAGAAAGTAAAAATAATGAAAAAAATAAAAAAATGTAAAAGAGTTTGCAAACCTAAGGGGGTCTGCCCCCTAATTTGGAGGGTGAATCTTTAGCAATTTGGGCCCATCAACCTTGGCCTCTTTGACTTTTTTCACTAGTATGTCCAGGCGTTGACTGACGTTCATCGTAGTCTTGCAATCGTGACCCTTTGATTGGTCCTGGCACACGCGTGGACGGCTTGATTCTGAGGATGTATGATGCGTCTTCAGCATTGAAACTGCACATGAATATTAAATGAAGAAAAATATGAAAGGGGTGGGGACCTGGGGCTCGAACCCAGGTCCTGAACATTACCAACCAACACGCTTGCCAACCGTTCCAAACGCACTTTCTGTATGTTAGATATCAAACAAATATTATAAAATAAATCCACGCGTTAGTGCTCTTTGCGCGCAAAAATTTAAACGCTCCAATCATCGCTCTACACATCATCATCTTCCTCGCGTTGTTCTTTTTTTCCTGAAACAAAGAAAGAATTGGCAACGGTTTTGCACCGTTCCAGAAAGTCACTTTCAAAAAAATAGCGAACAGGCTATAAGGCCTCATAAATTAGGCGCGAGGGTTGGTTTCTCTTCGTCCAAACATGATTGATTCAATGGTCCAGGTTTTGAATGCCAATTTTTCCTTAAATAAAAAACCCCAATTCACAGTTTCATAAACCCTAAAATATGACAATGGTAGATTCGCATAGAGGTGATAAAAACACAATTAAGCAATTGGGTTAGCTTCAGAATCAGTTAACTAATAAGAATTCATGAACAAAATGCAATGAATGTGCTTAAATTATAAAATACGATTATGAAAAAAAAAAGTGAAAAAGCTTGACTTCTGTATAATGATTCAAAGGGTTAGGGACTGTGTTCTTGATCCAGGAAGGTTCTTTGATGTCCCAGGAATGTGATAGAATCGTTGTTTCACCTTGAAAAGCACTGGAATATGGTTTTCAGTTTTTGAGTTTTCAAGAGAAATTTCAAGTGTTCATGTGCTTTTTCTGTGCAGCTTAGAGTCAGTGAGCACAAGGGTTTTGATCCAGCTTATGTATGGAATAAATTAGGTTAAGTTTCTTGTCCAAGGAATCAAAGAATTGATGTATGGATATTTGATTTTTATGGCAAAATATTTTCAAATCTTTTCATGCAAATTTGCTCTCAATCATATCCAATCACCTTCAATTCTTCCCTAACTGATCATGCACGAATTTTTGAACCTATTACATGTACAAAAAGATTTGATAAATTAGGTTTAGTATTTTCCATGTATTTAATTAATTTAAATGAATTATTAATAATAAAAATCCAAATAAATAAATAAAAAATGAAGAAAAACTTCCCTTTGGGCCAAGTGATCGTGCACATGCCTTGGATGATGAATTGTGGAAGAAAAAGAGGCCCATTAGCAATTTTAGGTCATTTGAATCAATGTTGATTTTTCAAAATATCCAAAAATTTCCCAACTTCCACAAGGCATAACTTGCTCAATTTTTAAGCTTTGCTCATGTTCTTTGACATTTTGGAAAGGTCTTTGAGTCCTCTAACCAATGCCTTTGGTCCCATGTCATTTTGGTTTACCAATCTCAAGTTATGGCCTTTGACTTAAAGTCCCTTTTTGTTGACTTTTGAAAATGACCTATAATGTTGAAATTGATAACTTTTTGTGAGAGCATTTCTTGGACTTGAAGTATGAAGAGGAGTTGTAGGAAATGTCTTTATCTTCAAAATGAGCTTTGGATGGAATTTTTCTGATAATCCATGTGAAAGTTATGCCCTAGTCAATTTACAGTTGACTTTTTTAGCTGTCCAAATAAGGAAACTTTTGCATCTTGATGATTTTTGAGCCAAGCTTTGAGAATCATGATCAAGTATTGATCAAATGATGTTTGTGGCTTCAAAATGAGATGTTGACCAAAAATTTGAACTTTTGACTGTCAAATGACCATTTTGCCCCTACAGTT
This sequence comes from Vicia faba, assembly GCA_948472305.1. NCBI lineage: Eukaryota > Viridiplantae > Streptophyta > Magnoliopsida > Fabales > Fabaceae > Vicia > Vicia faba. Next base: position 1,157,216,177 of record OX451737.1, on the reverse strand, counting down.
GACTGTAGTGCAATTAGGGTTTTTGACTGTGCAATTTTGTGCTGAAAGTCTTGAAACTTGATGTGAGGATGTTTGACCATGTTTATAGGCATATGGGACTTGATTGGACCCTTGGAAACTTCATTTTCTTGATCAGAACCAAAACCCTAATTTTGACTATTCAGGAGGCTCTCACACTATGCAACTCTTGGGGGAATCTTGAAGCTTTGACTTGGCAAACTTTGAAGAATATGGGAGGGAAAATTTTGGGGTACAACAGTGTGTATTTGTGTTTTGAAAATGTTTTTGAAATAGACGCCTTTGTTTCAGCAACCGTTGTAATGACTCGTGTTTGAGTATATACAAGGGTGTGTATCTTTTCGAAAAGATGTTTCAAATGTTTTTTTGGAAGTTTGTTTCGAAAGTGTTTGTGGAGTGTGGTTTTGAAAATGAGGCAAGTGTTTTTGCAAGTTTGATCCAAGTAACTAAGAGTTTTGTCTACCCCTAATGTAATCAAAGGTTTTTTCTCATGTTTTAACCCTTTTTTTAACAATTTTGTTCCACCATTGTATTTGGTGGACAATCTTGCGTTTAGGATGTTTAACGGGACAGGCGTGGGTCATCGTATGGACCATGAATGCAATGATTCCAAGTGTCTTTGGCAATTTGCTTGAAGGGACTTGATCATTTTGATAGGCAACTTTCGAAAGCGTCATCGAGGGACTTATGATCATTTGAATTGTTTTGCCAAAGAAACTCGACGTGCAAGCATGGCCCATTTTGGAAGGCAACATGTGGGATTACCCTAGGGGTGCAAGTGTGATTGTGTATTGATTTCATGCATTTGTCTTGTATTAGGTTATCTAGCGTTTGATTTTATGTACATACAAACCCTAGGTCTAACCATGGTATATTTGAAAGTGGTAAATTGCGGGAATTTAAAGTCTACGCTATTACAAAATAGTATCCGGGAGTGGGGGTACAATTAGTTACAAATGGGGGATGAGACTTTAAATAATTACAACCAAATTGAATCGATCTTAATGTAAAATATAATGTATAGCAATGTATAAGAATAGTAAATGTAAATGTGTCAATGTATGTGTGTATTGTAAGCGTGTAAGTGTATGATTATTTACAAGTTTGAGAAATGTTAACTTAATGAGAAAATTAAGTGTGTTTGATTTGATTTTTGTATTCTTGTATTTTGTTTAATATGTACAAATAAAGTATTTTAAGAAAAGAAAAGTATTAACTTAAGAAAATTAACATTTCATGTATAAAAAAATTTAATTAAAGAAAGTAGAAGTTTAATTATAATTTTATATGTTTCAATGTTTTTATGTACAAAATAAAAAAAGAAATATTTCCTAAGAAAAAATTAATGCTTTGGTGTATTTTAATTAATGTATTATTTATAAACAAAATTATGATTATATAAAAAAAAGAAAATCAAAGAGTTAATGAAATTTTGAATGATAAAAAAGTATGTTAATTAATAAAAAGATAAGATATGTTTCATATAAAAAAAATAATAGTATAGAGATTGAATGGGCTTTAAGGGTTTATGCTGGCCCAAACAAAGTAGCAACGTGGGGGGTGTATGCCAAAAAAGGCCATTGGGCTTAAGAGAACCGGCCCAACCAGTCTGAAACAAATGCCAGGGGTTCAAATTGTTGTTTCATTATTGGAATTAGGGTTTGTTTGTTACGAACGGCGCTGTTCACTTCGCTTCTTTCTTCATCTTCTTCGCCATGGATCCGCCTCTGAATGCCTCTCCGCTCAAGGCCACTGAGCGCCAACATCCTTCCTCTTCCCTTCATTGGTCACTGAGCAACATTCACACAGGTAAATGGCTTTGTTCGTTTTTTGACAGTCTTTTAGGTTTTCCAATTTTTAATGATTTCTATTCTTTGCATGTCCTGATTCTTTGTGATTTGTGAGGTACTTTAAGGAAAAAGGGAGTGTTTTTTATACCTTTTGGAGGAGATGGAGGAGGAATGAAGATGGAGGCGCTCAGGCGGCCAAGGCGGATGCTTGGTGATGGCGCGCTTTGCTTGGAAACCCTGGTATCTTTACTTTTGCCTTCTTTCAGGTTTTATGATGACAAACTTGAAAACCTATCTTTCGTCACTTCTTTCCTCTTCTAGCTGCCTATGCTCACTTCGATTATGTATGCTTCTGTGTGTTTGCCACTATATGCTTTCAATGATGTTGATGTTGGTAGCCCAATGATGAGGAAACTCTGAGGGCTTGTGTTGCCTGAGTATGTTTGATTTTTCTCTTCCTCTCGTTGGCTTACTGAGATGCTTCAATGGTTTTATTGCCCTGTGATGAATCACAATTCTGAGGGCTTAGAGTTTTGACTGGAATTTGTGGATGTTTGGTTTTTATGTTTGAGTTGCTTTGTATCACCCTGTGATGAAACATTCTGAGGGTGTTGACTCGAAAGGCTTATGCATTAGCAGGTTTATTCATGGCTTTGAGCTTGATGACAGGCACAGGTTTTAGGTGTTTGGAATGGTAAGGCTTTTCTCTGGTTTAGGCCTTTTGGCTTTGTTGATTGTTGTTCTGGTTTTTGGAGCTTGGCTTCAGCAGGTTGGGTGTTTGAATCAGATTTAGGGCTTTAGGTTTGACAGGGTTTTAGACTTGAATGGTTTGATTTGGTTCAAGGTTTGACACAGTTTGGCACGGCTTGCTATTGCAGGTTAAAGGCCTTTGGTTTTGTCATGCTTGATGCAGGTATGAGGCTTGGAAGGTTGAGATGTTTTTTGCCTTTGGTTTATGTGGCTTGTGATAGCTTTTAAAATGTTTAGGCTTCGGGCTTTTTGCGCTTTGGGCGTGTATGTTTGAATGCCTTTTTTTTTCTTTTGCTTTTCTGTCTTCTGAGATATATGATGCAGGTTTTTTAGGTTGAGGGCTTTCTTGTATATTTCTTTAGGGTCTTTGCCCTCTTGTTTTTTAAGGGCAGGAGGCGCTATCTTTTCTTGGTCAAACTGGTGGACAGGTTTGCAAGGCTTGAGGTTTTCCCTCTTTGTGATATCCTGCTACATATGTTCTGCCCCCTTTTGTTGTGTATTCTGATATGCTGTTTATATCTCTGCCTTCTTCTTTTCACTGTGTTATTACAGTTAGTTTTTATATCTCTTTGTCCTCATGCCTAAACCTGTTGTAAGCCTGCTTTCTTTTTCTCTTTTCTCTCTCTCTTGATTTAAGCATTTTAATATTGCTTATCATGTACTTTAGCTGAAAAGGTGACTGGTGGAAAATGATGAAAATGGATCTTTCTTGCATATGTAGTTTAGCTCTGCATACTTTATGTACTTCTTCCATCTTTTCTGCTTCTTTGTGACAGCATTTGTACTTCTTTGATAGCTTTTCATCTCTTGGCAACTCGTGGACAATTTTTGACAGCTTTTTGGCTTAGTTGCTTTGACATTTAGTTCAGTTTGGACTTTGGTTTGTTTGGCATGCTGTTTGTTTTGACCATTGGTTAGGACTTTTGGAATTATGTAGTATGTAACTTTTGTGCATTTTCAAACTTAAATTCCAAGACATTCCATCCCTCTTTGTGAACCGGGAGAAATCCCGTGATTTGCAGAGAGGGCAAACTGATTCCGACCAGTTGCCTTTAATGATGAATCTTTAAATTACTGTCTGTCTTTCAATTATTTTGACTGCATTTGACTTTTCCTTCTTTTCTTTGTTTTGCAGATAAAAATCAAATGGATAGGAGTATCAGTAGAAGCTGAAGATTTGAAGACTTAGGATAATTTTATTTTACTTTGAATTATTGTAAAATTATTATTATGAATACTTGGTAAATAAATACCGTATTCAAATAACAATTGTAACGAATAATTAAAGATGAATGAAAACCAATTTTTATCAGTTAATTCCTCTTTCTGCTGTCTATTTAATTATTTATAAATTCTTAAATTATAATAAATGGAAATAAATTCCAATTATCTTAACTTAGAATAAATAAACAATTAATGAACAATGTGGTTAATCAATAATAAACCCGGCGCTCCAAAGCAATGCACAGTCAATCACAACAACTGCCCAAATGTCTTTTCTCTTAATGATTCAATCAAACACTGCAAACTCAAACCAAATTCCTCTTTCCACTGATTTAGTCAAACACTGCAAACCCAATTCAAATGCCTCAGTCCAAAATTCAGAGTAAACTGAAAAGAACTAAGAATTAATTCTTTCCGAGAAATTTGCGCGCAAAACCCTAGTTCTTGATTAAAATACCAGAGAAACGCCTGCCTGATCAAAACCTGAGCCAACTCAACCAAACCCTAGCCAAGGTATTGGACTTTTTGAAAATCAATGAAAACCCTAATTTTTGTCTGACGGACGAGAAAAGTCTGTTTGACCGATTCTTGAGCCAATCTGAAAAATCAGGAAAAGCCCGAAGCTGTGATTTCTTGAGGAAAAATACGAGGGCAAATTTTAGGGTACAACAGGCATATATGATAGCTTTTAAAACCCCTATCGAAACAACGCCGTTTAAATTAGTTTATGGAAAATCTTGTCATTTGCCAGTAGAATTAGAACATAAAGCTTATTGGGCCATTAAAACCCTTAACTTAAATTACAAGATTGCTGGCGAGAAACGAGTATTAGATATCCATGAATTAGAAGAATTGCGTTTAGACGCTTATGAAAATGCTAGAATCTATAAGGAAAGAACAAAAAAATGGCACGATAAGCGTATCTCGCGGAAAGAATTTAAGGAAGGGGACATCGTACTCCTATTCAACTCTAGACTGAAACTTTTCCCGGGAAAATTACGTTCCAGATGGTCAGGACCATTCGAAATTAACAAAGTTTTCCCAAGTGGTGCGATAGAAATTAAAGGAAATTCTATCGAACCATTGATAGTCAATGGCCAGCGCTTAAAGCACTACTTTAACGTCAGAAATATCAACTATTCGGCTTATCTTCAGTTAAGTGAGCCACCTACCCCGATACCTAACTGAATAGGTATTATCTGTCGAGTCGTCGACATAAAACAAAGGCGCTTCGTGGGAGGCAACCCATGTTTTATTTTAATTATTTTTCTTGTTTTTACATGTTTTTATTTTTCTTTTCTTTTTCTCAATCTTTAAAATTTTCATGATTGCATCTCTTACTCCTTTTTGTTTTATTTTTCTTCTATTTTTATTTTCCCTTTAAACTTTCTTTTTCTTTTTGATTTAACTTCGGCAATTTTTAACCTGAAAATACTAACTTAGTTTTTCCAAACATTTATTAAATATTTTCAGGGGGTAATTCTTTTGCTATCATATTTAGCTCCATGGCATGTGTAAACTTCATGAATATCACTTTGAGAAGCAGACACTAAAGAAGACGCTTTGAGGATCTGGCTGAGCGGAAAATGTGCCCTACAATCTATGTTGATGACCATGCTATGACTGCTCTTGGCATTCGTGAGAGTGTCATGTATTTGCTACATCAGATTGGCTGGGACACTGCTCCTATCCGAAGACGGTATTGTACTTACAAGAAGCTGACCCTTGAGTTCCTGAGCACCCTGAGCTACATTCCAAATCACGGGTTAGGATTCAACCGTGGGTTGATCACTTTCAGGTTGTTTGACATGGACTACCGCTATAACCTTAGGGAGTTTGCCCACCTGCTAAGATTCCCTTTTGGACCTGATGTTATCACTATGACCCAGGAGGACCTCTTGCTTGATTCTGACCTTGATTTTTTCTAGGGAAGCATTGCTGGCAATAACCATCCAGAGCCGTTTGACCTTTATTCTGAGTGCATCCACAACCCGACTATCAGGTACTTTCATAAGATCATCGCCCATACCCTTTTTGGTAAACAGCAAAATGTTACATCTGTGTCCCGCGATGAGCTCTTCATTATGTACTGTGTCTCCCAGAGCCGTCCGGTAAACGGTGCCGCTTATATGCTAGCTAACATGGAGTGTATTATCCAGACTCCGAATGCACCAATCCTGTTGGGTGGTTTAGTCACTATGATATCAAATGCAATTGGACTCCGCATGCCTATGCTAGGATCAGCCCCGCATTATGGAATAAAGCCGATGAACATTGAATTTTGCTTCAACACTAGCTTTATCGGGAATCTTGGGCCAGATCAATTTGAGCTGTTAATTAATCATGAGACTGTCCACCAGTTTATGCTCCCGAACCCTATCACTATTGTGCATAATAGAGCAAACTGGCTTTTTGACCTCTACCATCCTGCTACACCGCCTTCGTCTCCTTCTACTGTTGATATTTACGAAGTACCTAACACCTATCACGATGCTGAAGACCCTGCCACACCATCGGGATACCATCAGTTCCCCGATCCATGGGAACAGCAAGTAGCTTCTACTGAGACCGCCACCCAGGCTCCAGAGATCTCACCACCGCCTCCACCTATTGTTACCCTGCACTCTTTGCATGAAGAAATTATTGAAATGCGGGGCGAGCTTACATCTCTCCGAGTGGACTTCATCGCTTTCATGGATTTGGTGACCGACCAGCTGGATTTCATGCACCATCATATGTTCCCGACTCCCCATGGCTAGAGTTGTCGTTGTTATCTTGTTTTATTCTCTCGCATTTGTACATACAGTGAGGACACTGTTTAGTTCTAGTGTGGGGTGGATTCTAGTTGTTTTAGCATTTTATCATTTTTATTTTTAGTTATTTCGAAACAATTTTTATGGATTAATTCAATTATTTATCAAGTACCAAGTTTATTTTATTTTTTCATTCATTTTCATTTTCAGTATATTTTTTATTTTCTTTTAATTTACTGTTTATATTTCACGCAAATATTATTTCATTATGTGTTAGTAAATAATATTTCAGAACTTTAATTATTAGAATATTTCAAAATATTTCAAAACTTTAATTATTAGAATATTTCAAACTTAGAATATTAAGAAAATAATAAAAAAATTATATAAACATCTCTAACGGTCTTGTAACGGTCTTCTCATTAATAACATTGAACGTGTTACGACCGTCACACCCTCGTGACGAGCGTAACACACATTTTTGCCATGTTACGACCGTCACACCCTCGTGACGACCGTCACACGCATAATATATCAGAACGGCTATTACAGAACCGTTCCAACCATTCTCTTCTTAACCACATTTCCTCCATTGTTACAGAACCACACGAAAAATACCCACTCCACTCCATTTTTTTCTCAAACTTCCAAATTCCCAACACTAATATATTATCCACCCACTACCCCAATTTCATTCCAAACCCTTTGCAATCAGTTCTACAAACACCATGGCCAACAATCAACAAGCTCCCGCCCTCACTTTCAGATCCGACGAACAAGGAGAAAACCAACGGGTCAAATTTCAGAAGTTTCAACGCCGAGGTCTCCAACCTACATGGTACGTTGATATTGACTGTTTGAGGAGTTTGGGACTACTTGACAGTGTCCGCCAATTGTTGCAGAGTGTGGATTTATGGAACTTGTACCGCGAACCAAGACCGATTTATGAAACTCTTACTCTTGAGTTTTTGAGTTCCTTTGTTTACATCACTCCGCCAGGTGCCACGAACCAACTGTCAGGCCTGGCCAAATTTTGCATGTTTGGCATTGAGCACGAGTTTCCCCAATCCGACATCGCGTGGCTTTTAGGCTTCGATTCGGACGAAGGTGTCCATCTCCGGGTGCCGGATAATTTTGGTGAGGAAGCCTTCAACTTATGGCACAGTTTGACGAATATCCGTGCCGGATCCTACGACCACCTAAATGCCACCCACATTCATAATCCGGTCATCCGCTATTTCCACCGCATCCTCAGCAACATAATCTTCGCCCATGACAGCAACCACAAGCTCAACTCCAATGAGCTCTTCTTTATGCATTGCGCGTTCACAGGGCAAAAGATCAACGCCGCCCTGTTCTTACTCGCTCACATCCACTCTATTTGTGCTAGAGGCGGAAAACCCTTTTATTTCGGAGGGCTGATCACTTCACTTGCCATAGGTCTGAACTACGGTGCTGCTCTCGCGATTATGCCTTCTATGGCACCGGCTTTGCTAACTTTGGATCACTGCAAAGCCGCACATCTTATTTATGAGCGGGAGGATGGCAGATTCCACCCTGTGATCAGGAACACTGTTTATCAGAACATCATTTTGCCTTGCAGGGACCGAATCGATCCACGAAACCGAGCAAACTGGTTGTTCGATCCTGCAGCTCCCGCGGGGCGTGCACCTACTCATGAAGACCAACCTGCAGCCCCTACAGACGAAATGCAAGAAGAGCTAGATAGTGCCCCTCCCGTCCACGACATTCCAGGATCCTCATCTGCACCACCTTCTATTACTCTTGAAGAGATCCTCCGCGCCATTCATATGCAAAACCAAATGAGCGCAGCGCTTGAAAGAAGGCAACATGAGCAATATGAGTCTCTGTGCGCTCAAAACGCTCAGATCTTGACTGGGCAGCGGAACATGAATGAGAGATTAGATGAGGCCCTATCAGAGCTCAACGCCTTAAGGCTGGACGTCAGCACCCTTAGTTTCCAAGATACTGACACAGAAGCCACTCCTACCAGACGCTCTCGCACCAGGAGTAGAGGACGTGGTCACCAGTAATTTTTCTTTATTTTTTATGTAGTTTATTATTTTTCTGTTTCATTTCCTTTCCGTTTGTTTTTGTAATTGTACTTCCCCGCCTATATACCGCAACATTGAGGACAATGTCGGATTTAGTGTGGGAGAGGTACCTTTCCTTCCTTTATAAACTAGTAATTTTTATGATATATCTCGATTTAAATTCTTCACTTTATTCAGCCATACCAAAAATTTTTATCTTCGCATTAGCCCGACATACCTATTTTAACGAAATCCCCAGTTAGGAAACCCGAAAACGACATAATAAGATCGATATGATTATGACACCGTAGACTTCCTACTTACGCGATCCGTTTCAATAACCATTATACCGACATCTAGAGTTTTTTTAGTTCTACAGTAACCCCTAGTAGTTTATACTAGCAGTCAGCACCGTCTTGACACAAACCACGTGGAGAATCGATGAATATAAGTGTTTGATGCCTGATCATTAAAATATCCTTCCTATCTCGCTTCTAAAAGAAAAGAAATTTTGTGCACCAAAATATACGGTCACATATAAGAGTTGAGAAAATAACGAAGGAATCCAGTGTTGGTTGGTTAAGAGGTATCTGGTTCTGAACTCGGTAGGGCGTGCTACGGCCCGATCCCCCACAACCTCCAACTTGGATAACATATGTAGGGTTGCCACATTCGTGTACCAGACCCCGTGCTAAAAGGATCAAAGTCACTAACTGGTTACTCCACTATGTGCATGCTAAGACAAAGGGCTTAATGTGATTGCGCCAGAACGAAACCGGGTGAAATAGATACGAGGAACTCTGGGCAGAATTATAACGGAACTGTTGGATAGCTCGTTTGAAATGGAAGCCTACGACTAAGCTTATTGCTTGTGTCATTAGCATATCTTTAGTGTTTCACTTAAGTATTGGCCGAACCGACGAGGATTTCTCGAAATTGCTTTAAAAATCCAAGGTATGTCATGCATATGCGCTTGACAAAACTTGTCCGACCTTTTGAATGACTATTTGCTTGAGGACAAGCAAAGGTTTAAGTATGGGAAAATTTGATAACGAGAAATCGTATCATATAATTACTACGCTTTTTACTGATTTTATAATACATTGAGTCGTCTAACTCCCGATTATTCCGAGTTTTTATGTCTTTTCACAGGTACAACATTTGTCAACTCAAACTAATGAAAAAGGACTACATGAAGGAGGCTAGACAATAAACAAAGAGAAAAGAACCAAATCTGCAAAGTTTGGAGATTTTGGAGCAGTGACGACCGTCACACCCTGTGACTACCGTAACGACCCCCCAACTTGAAACAACGCTCGTCACACATCACTGACGAGCGTAATGCGCTATTCAAGCGCATTACGACCGTCACCCACCTGTGACGACCGTCACGCGCGTAAAGATGAACGTTGTGAATTGGTGGAGACGTGGGCAACGTGAGGGCAGAAGTGTTCTCCTATTTTCCCTCCACTCAGTAACCATGCACCCTATATTTCCTCCACTCAAGCCTTTTCTCAAGATTCTTTCAACTGCTATATTTTCTCTTATATATATGTGTGATAGTGCAAAGGGAAAGGGGTCGAAGGAATTCTCCCAGAACAAAATTACTACTTTTACAATTATTTTTATTTCCTTGTTTTTGAGCATTTTCTACATACTGTAATTTCTACTTTCAACACTATTTCAAGAATTAGTTTTAGGGTGTTAATTCTTCATTTAAGAATTAACACAATTTGTTGATTTCGATCAAGCAGCAAGGAATATTGTAACATTTCAAGATTACCATAGCAACGTTATTTCTAGGTTTTTTTATTGCAATTAATATTTATTCATTCTTGTATTATGCCAATTATTTCTATGGATTATATTTTGAATTGCATTGTTATTAAATATATTATGTCCGGCTAAATTATTCGTACCGGTATGTGACTCTTAAGAACCGAAAGAATTCAGTGATACCTTGGCCAAAAATAATTATAAAACAATTTCTGGTTTCCAATTTCCATGTTTAATTTAACTACCCTGTCACGAGAGTGAGAGGATAATTAACACGATTTTGCCACGAGAGTGGGAAATTAATTAAGGCAAGAACCTGCATGTGAGAGCTGGGGTTCAACCCAGATAGTGGTAACGAAATAATTTTTAAATACACGAGAGTGTTTTAATAAATTAATTAAACTCAAATTGTTTTCAAAAAGTGTTATTAAATTTAAAGTGCATCCACTAGGTTTAGTAGCATGACTTATTTCATGAACACGAGAGTGTATGTCTCAGGTTTTTAAACAATTAGTTTTTACCAAAATACTTTATAGGCCAAGCGATTCACCGAATTCTCGAAGTCCGACTATCACATACCAGTATAACTATTACTATTATTTTTAATTAAACTATTTCCCCCATAAAATCAAATATTCATCGCTTAGTTAAACAAACTGTAGCATTAGATCGTATGCGATTGATCCTCAGTCTCCGTGGGTTCGATAATCATTTAAAACTAGAACGACTAAACTGTATACTTGCAGTTAGTACCCCGATAGACTCATAAAGTCCCGATCATTTACCTTAAATAAGGATTTGAAAGTTGTTATATGTTTTATGGATTTGCAAAGAAAAGAGTTTTAGTCTTAATGAAAGGATGCAAAAGAAAAGAAAAACATCTAAGGGAGACTATCCTAGATCTACCCCTAATGTTATCATACAATGATGGATCGTAAGGTTGAGTTTTGAAAGGGAAATATATACCCTATGTTAGCATGCATAGATACGTATCCTAATGTCTAGCTCGAAAGCTACTCTAATCGAGCGATCCTAAAGGAAGCATACAAATTCCTATTCTAAAGGAACATGGTATGTACAAGGATGAAAAAACAAGCAAGCTCAAAAGATCACACACATTCCATGAGTAGTTCACACTAACTCGGGTAAAGGCCTAACTAAGATATAAATGATAGAGGTAGGTAAAAAATACAGTAGAGATGCTTTATCCAAGGGGTCATATCAACCGAGGCAAACAAGTGAGAAAAAGGATGAAGCAGGAAGCTTTAGCCAATGGGTCATATCAACCGAAGCAAACAAGTGGGAAGGGAACAAAGCATCTATACAATGGTATAATATTACTAGGCATGAAGAGTAAGGGGGACAGTGATAAACACGTAGCGTCAATGTCGACCAACGTGATCTCAAGACAAAGTGTGGGGGTTTGATTGTGAAACCCTTTTCAACTTGACGACTCGATAACAAGAGTAGGCACAACTCCAAAGCATCACGGTGCGTCACGAACAAAGGATGACACATACTAGAATGTGCGGGGGTTGATTGCGAACCCTTTCCACTCGCCTCCTTTTGAGGACTTCAATAAGGGACGGGGGAATAGATGTGAGAACAGATGTAAACACACATGCAGAATACCTACTTCAAAGGTAGGATTTTAAACAAACACATATAACATGAAGAAAGATGTTTCTGCTACAGGACTTTAAACAACAACTTCGAGCGCACGCTCTTTATTTCCTACTTCTCATAATATTTAGAAATCAGTAAAACACGAAAAGATAAACTGGAAGCAGAATGATACCGAATAAACAATAGTTCTTAGAAAAGCAAGCATAGCAGAGAAACCCGGAAAACTTCGAGCAAGCTAGCATCAACTAACAAAGCAAGTCAGAAATCAGCAATGTGAAAATAAATCACATGTGCAATGTGTGCATCGGAAGCATCTGCATCACAATCAATACACCTGCACAAGAATCCATAATCCATACAAAAACACAAGAAATGTATATTTCCCATGTAATGAGAATCAAGATAAATCACGTCAGAAGTGAATTTCAAATCCACAAATAAAGTGGAATGCAAATGCTTTTCAATCGAAATAAATGATCGAAAACTCTCTTGAAACACTGTGCACATGTCAACGAATGAGTTAGAAATAACAAGGAATGATAATCGAAGTTAAACATCTATATCACAAATTAATTTCTAAAATCCATTAAAAATCTAACAAGTTTTTTTTATTGATTTTGTAACTCTTTATCATAAAAAAAATTAGCAAAGAAAAAGTCCTAACTCTAACATTTTCTAATGTATTGATTATATCAATAATTTTTTATTAACAAAAATAATGAAAAAGAAATTAACTAAAATCTAATGAAAAAGAGTCAGGGGGTGTAACTGGATTCAGGTGGTGTGGTAGTCAAACCAGGCGCTAGGCCCTTTTACAGAGGATCCAATGACATTTTTTGGTGTTCAAGGCTTTGTTGTATCAATAATGTGGGCCTAAGGACTAAGCAAATCGGTCCACCATCCATAACACAAGTCCATTCTTGATTTATTATTAAAAACATTATTCCAAGTTAAATGAAAATAATAATTAAAAAATAATTAAAGGGCCAGAAATGTGAAACGTGAAGATTTTGGTTCAGTGCTAGGTTAGACGCTTCAGCTTCTAATAGAACAAGCTTCTTATCCACAAAACTCGAGGACGACGATTTCACTGATCACCTCTTTCCAGCGACAAAGAATCAAAGAGAAACTCTAAGACTTCACAGAAACACCAGGTAATACAAGCTTCCATTGATTATTTTCTTCTCACTTTTGCGCATAATCTTCTTGTTCTACCTGCTCCTCCTACTTCATCTTTTTCTTCTTTTACTGCGTTATTGCATTTTCTTTGATGCACGAATCAATACAATTGTCGCAGGTTCAAGGTTTGCGATGTTGGTATGAAGCAACATTGGCGTAGCTGTGTGATGAAATTGGATGCGCATGTTGCAGTAGTGTTGAAAGGTGTGCTTTGAATTTGTTGTTGCAACTTATTGAAGCTTGATGAATTATTACAGAATTCTTTGTGATGATTGAAGAAGATTGCAAGTTGTTGATAAAGGTGATTACGGTGATGAAGTTGCAGAAACAATGATGAAGATGATGTAGGGAGCGAAGAACTGGTTTCAGAGAGAAAGAGATGAAGTTCTGAGTTTTTTGGTGTGATTCTTCTACTGATGAAGAATGAGTCTCAACAAAGGTGAGTTTATGTTTTGTAATCTGTTAGTATTGTAAAAGTTGGTTAGGATTGAATTGATCTGAACCCTTGGATCTAGATTTCTGTTAGGGAATTGAAGGGTATAGATTAGGCGGTTAGAGAGGTTTAGAAATCTGTTATAAAAATGAGAAAGTTAGTTTTTTGTTATGGTTGTTATAAGTGAGCTGGCACAGTTTTGGTAAGTTATAAACAGTTAGAGGAACGAATGGCAAGGTTGATGGAAATTATGGACTGGAGAATCGGTTATAGTGATCTAGATTCAGTTAGTAATCTTTTAGAAGTCATTGGTTCTGAAACCTCTTTTAGTATTTGGAACTGCTATGCTGTTAGAAATTCTGCTTGGTAACTAGATCTTCTTTGAGTTTTCTGGTTTCTGTTAATAGTTTTGGACATGTTTTTGAATTATCTAGTTTTTGCAACATGAACTATTTCGAAGTATTTTTCTATTTTTGGTAGAGGAACTAATCTAGTTTTATGAATAGGTGCAGGGTTGCATTTGATTAATTGGTAGGCATGTTCTTGAAAACGGGAACAGACGGTTTTTTAAAAGCTTGAAGAGGAAATTTTGAAGATACAAAATTATGGATTTATGGCAAGGATTTGAAGGATATTGAAATGTGAAGGTTTTGGATAAAAGATTAGGTTAGAGCATTAAGTTTCTTGGTAGGTTTTATTTAAATATGTAAGGATGGTGACAAAGTCTAAAAGCACATGTGTTAAAATGTAACCTTGGAATTTTGTAATCTTTGGAGGACTCCCTGATAATTCCCTCCGGTATTCAAAGTGTTACCTTCCAACTTGCCTTTGTAATCAGCCCTTGACCAATCATGAACTTAAGAACCTTTGATGTCATCTAAACACATCTAGGAAACTTGGATGAATTGATATTGTAGCTTGCATTTGTTATGAAATTGGATGATGTTTTGAAATCAATACTTGAATTTAAATGATATTTTTCTTGAAATAATCCAAGGCAAACTCCATGATCAAAATTCAAATTCATTGAAAGAATCCCAAAGCAAATGACTTATATGATAAGCCATGAAGTGAGCCCAATCTTCAATTGATGACCATGAACCAAATAGTCCCTAATATCACCCTTTATCCTTTATGAGAGAATGAATCCAATACCTTGATCCACATGAATCTTGTGTAACAAACAATAAGCGAACCAACCAGACTTATCTTAATGAATTCACAATGCCATCCTTATATCACGTCTGGTTATCCAATAACACCTATTGAAAACGTTGATAAACCCAAGTATGATAGGATATAAAACCTAATCTTCTTTTGAATGGAAGGGATCCCCTTGAAACCACAAAAATCCTAATTCCACGCCTTCACTAATAGAAGGAAAATCAGGAACATCAAATTTTATTTCATATGCACTCCTCAAAAGAATGTGAAAAACCTGCTTGGACAATCACTGGTCTTTTGAACTTCAAATGCTTTATTGAACGTGAATATATGTTATATTTGTAACCTAATGGAATGTATGAAGATGAATGCAAAAGCCTAAGCTAGATAAAAGAAATTAGGAGGAAAATTTTTGGTGTACAACAGCTGCCCCTAATCAAAATTCTTAAACCTAAAGCGAGATTGACAACGACAACCTTTCGAGCGATAAGGTGGAAGGAGATTGAATACAAAAATAAACTCAATATTGAACTCTAAGTTAAGACGATGTATATCAACACAAGGTATAATTTTGATGGCCTCTTAGCACTGGACTAAAGAATAAATTTATAGATGATAGATAGGGATCAAAGATTGTGGAACTTGATCCAAAAATGCTAGTAATGACTAGACTTCGTAGAATGCCAGAACACTGCATTCTGAGAAAAAATATGCGAGTGACGACTCGACTCCACATAATGCCAGAATATTGCATTCTCAAGAAGAAAAGTAACGGCCAAAAGGTGCTAGTAACGACTAGACTTCATAGAATTCCAGAATGTTGCATTCTAAGAAAAAGGTTAAGACCGACATATGCTAGTATCGAATAGACTTTACAGAATGTCAAAATGCTGCATCTTGGAAAAGGTAAGGACAAAAAAATGCTAGTAACGACTAGACTTTATAGAATACCAAAACACTGCATTCTGAGGAAGGTAAGGACCAAAAGATGCTAGTAACAACTAGACTTTACAGAATGCTGCATTCTGAAAAAGGTAAGGACCAAAAGATGCTAGTAACAACTAGACTTCACAGAATGCTAGAGCGCTGCAATCTGAGAAAGAATAACGGCCTTACAGGGGAAGACTAGTAACGACCAAACTTCTTAAAATAACAGTAACGACTAGTCTCGATTGAACTGGAATAGTGCCTATCTGAACCAAAACTCATTGGCACGTTATTGAAACGCTGGGTGACCGAGTGAAGGTACAAGTAATGACTCGACCTTAAGAATACTCCAAAGAATGTGCCATATTAGATCACAAACTAAAACCAAGAGTAATGACTCATGCTTTAAGAGGAACTAGTAACGAATAGACATTAATGAGTACTCCTCAGAATACCAATAACGATTGGATCCACAAAACAAGGAGATCACCTGATAATCTCGAACCCAGAAGAAGAAGTAATGATTGACCCTAACCAAGGAATTACAGAGATGAAACGAGACAAATATTAATCTGACTTAGTAGAACCTAGTAATGACTAGACTCAACCAATACGAAATGAATGCCAGAATGTTGCACTAAAAAATCAGGTGACAAGTCGCAAACTTAACCTTGGTAGGAATGGTATTTACCAAACCACAATGTTGCGCTAGGGCGAAGCTAACAGCAACAACGCAAATGAGTAACGACTCGATAGGGGAAGACTAGTAATAAATATACTCCTCAGAACACTGAAACACTGTATTCTGAAAAAGATACGCGAGTAACGACTCGACTTCAAAGGTGCTGATAACGACCAGACCAAAAGAAATGCTACTCTAGGAAAGAACTGGATTGTAACAAGTCCAATGAGTAGAGAATCGTAAAAGGACGACATCGAATAAGAAATAGAAACATCTAGCCCGAAAACAAAGTTATGTCAATAACGTTTGGACACGACCCACGAGGACCTACATGGAGATAAGGAATTCCCTTATGAGAGGGGCAAGAAGGCGACCGACTTAAACGAAGTAAGGGATCAAAGGAGAAAACACATACGACAAACTCATGATTCAGGGATCACAGGAGAATCAAATTGATAGACTTGTGACTTAGAAGTCGGGGAAGAAATAAAATTAACATACTCACGATTTAGGAATCGGAGAAGAAACACATTGACAAACTCATGATTCAGGGATCGAAGAAGAAACAAATTGACAAAATCACAATTCAGGGACCAGAGAGGAAATGAGTTAATAAACTCACGATTCAAGATCAGAGAAAAGACAAATCTGACAACCCGGGAGTTGAATGTATGTGGCCGAGGGAATACATATAGATAGAAGAAACTAGCCAGAGGTAGACTCTTAACAAAGATGTCACAAATATATGTTTGGAGTTGGTAGCGAATATACGACAAGGACTAACCAAAGAAAAACCTATCAAAGATACCAACAAAATATGTTCGAAGGAAAAGACACATATATCAGATATCGAATAAACATGCCCGGGGTTGGTAGCAAACATAAAAAAGATATTGGGTACATGCCAGGTGAAATTAGACATGTGCAAACAAGGAAGAGGCCGACTGAAGAAGGTTCCAACAAGGAATGCTAACCGCAAATAGACTCCTGGAGAAAGAACACCAATTGAAGGAGAATTGGGGATAAAATATGTGTCTGGTCAGAGTTAGAAACATATAAGAAAGAGACCGACCAAAGTAGACTCTTAACAAAGGATGCCTGCACAAAGGCAAATCAACAAAGAGGCTAAGCCGAAGCTAGACTCCTAAGAAATTAACGCCGATCAAAGGAGAATTCCATAATGAAAAGAAGACTAGCCGAAGGTAGACTCTTAACAAAGATAATGGAGACATATGTCAGGCCAGATTTAGATATATACAAGAAAGAGACCGACAAAAGAAGGCTATAACGAAGAAACACCAATCGAAGGCGAACTTACTGGGGATACAAACAAACATTGACTCTGAATAGAACGCCGATCGAAGGAGAACATACAAAGAAACGAGGCCAGCCGAAGGGAACTCTTAATAAATGATACCAGTCGAAGGTGGACTTCAAGATAAAGAAACCAGTCGAATGGGAATCTTTAACAAGGAATACTATGTCGAAGGTAGATTCCTAAGAAAATAACACCGATAAAAGGATAACTTACAAATGAAAAGAGACTAGCCGAAGGGGACTCTTAACAAAAGGCATCAGCCGAAGGTGGATTTAAGGAAAATAATGCCGACCAAAGAAGAACTCACAGGTGTGATCAGTGGGAAGAGAACTGACTGTTTTTGAATGCTGGTTCGCGTTTTGCGTTTGTTTTTGCAAAATGTCGCGGTGAGCAAGAGTCGTCACCGTCTTTTATTTTATCCAACAAAGAAGAGAAAAAAGCACAGAAAAATTCCTTTTTCGAGATGTTTCTCGGGTCCGGGAGGTAGATTATAGAAAGGGAAGGTGTTAGCACCCTTTCTATCCGTGGTTATCCACAGGCTCTTAGGTACTTGCTCAAAGTGTTTTCAAAAATTGCTCTTCTTTGTGTTTGTGGGTGTGAAAGAGTTTTTTTGTTTGAAAGGAGTGTAAGTGCGAAAAGTTTTGTTTTGTTTTAAAAGGAGCAAGTACTTAAGAACCATCTACCTACTCGAAAAAAGAATTAATTTGTGCAAATGTCCTTTAGACAACGATACCCCACTATTGAGGAGTAGGTAGCATCGTCGTTGGAGTTTTAGGGTCAATTCGATTAAGGGACGTGTGGTCACTAAAGCAATGTTAGGATGCCTTAGCGGTAACCCTAATGTCTTAGATCATTTTTCCGAGGCAACCGTTTCGAGGCAACTATGATCTTTGGACAAGAGGGCGACCTCTAAAACTTCCTATACTCAATGACCATGTTCGAAGGCAACCAAGTGAGGTGTACCCTAAGAGTGCACATGTGCGAGTGTGTTGTTTCGGTTAATTTTATCTTTGTACATGTCATGGGTGAGCTATGTTGATTTTAAGTTCATACATTTGATCTTGTCATGCATTCCCTATTACCAAACATCTAACAATGTATAGTTGTGGAATTTAAATTTGCGGAAATTAAATCTAAACTATTACAAGGCGTCGGACATTTACATCGTCAAAAACAAACCCTTTAATTTAAATTGCGGAAAGTAAAATGAAGCGATAAATAATTAAAGTCCTAATTAAAAGCTATTACATACCGGAAGCAATTACAATATTGGAATCAAATGTATCGCGTGCAAGGAATTAAATCGGTGCATTTTTTAGGATTTTGACCCTTTTTGAAAAGAAAGCATTTTTTTGTTGTTTTTTTGAATTAAATGGAATTAAATCTAAATTAACAATTAAATTAATTAATTAATGAAAATATTTTTTGGATTTTTTATATTTAAGGAGATAAAATACATTGATTAAAAGTTAGTAAAACCTAATTATCTAAATTAATTTTAATGTATTGCAAAAAATGTTTAAAGTTAAACCTATTTAAAACTAAATTAATTAAGTTAGTATTTATTTATAAAAATAAAATGATGAATTTAATAAAAATAATATTTTTTGTGTTTTCTGATTTTACGAGGAAAAAGTATTAATTGGTTAGTTTTAAAATAATAAAAATAATAATGCAAAAACAATTAAATAAATAAAATATAAAAAGAAGAGAAATAACCAAAGGGGGTGTTGGGCCCAATCTGGAGGTTTGTTCAGCAATTTTCCAGGCCCAAACGTGCAAGCCTTGTTTGACATTCTGGAATTCCATGCACATGCGTTGACTAGGTCTTATGGTGGTCATCATTTTTAGGCCATCAGATTTGGCCTGGAGACCATCTGGCGCCTAGAGATTTGAGGAGTATGGTGTGCTACGCTTGCTGAAATCACATGCAATTGCCTGAAGAAAAAAATGCAACAAATGTATTGGGGGACCTGGGATTCGAACCCAGGTCCCATGAGATTTTCCACTAGCGCCTCTGCCAGCTGAGCCATTGTGTTTTATTGTTAGTATATTGAGTAGTGAATATTATATTGGAAAACAATCAATATGCCTGGAATAAAAAAAATGAGCGCCAATAATTTGAATCAGCGAATAGGGTGTGGCCACGTAATCGTCTTTTTCACTGGCCCCTGTATATTTTCCTGCGGATTCTTATCCGCAGCAAAATCCGTGGCTTCCACCTATAATGAATTCTAGGCTACAAAAATGCAAACCAAGGCCATCATCATGCTCGCCTCTTCCTCCTAGATTCATCCATGGCCATTGATAGTGTTGATTTTACCTGAAACGGAAATTCCTAAAAACAAGAAACCCAAACCCTAGTTTCGGGTAGGGCTTTACAGGCTACAAAAACTCAATTGAATATTGCAGAATGATTGGAAATTGAATGATAAGCATGATTGTACAAAAAATTTGCTCAAAAGATGCAGGAATATGGTAATACGATTTCGTGTACAGGGTCACTTTCAGAGAAGTTTACCGTGCGTTTTAGGTGACGAGAGGGCTTGGTTTTGATTCCTATCGCTTCAGTGGATGGCAAACAAGAAGTCTATGTTGAGCTTTTGCCTTGAATTGGACTCTAAGGCTGATTTCGATTTCCAACTTTTCAAGCTTTTTTCAAGTTTTGGTTTCTCTGATTATGCAGCCTTTTGGTCATCCTCTTTGTGCCTTTGCATTGTGTGAGTATAATAGAGTGAATTAGGTTAAGAATTGGGCTTTGAATCCATGAGTATTGATGATTCAAGATTTGATATGATCTTCCATGAACAAGCTTCCATATTTATCAAAAAATCCAATATTTGGTCATGATATGCCTTGATTCGAATTTGGTCATGTCCATAATGATATTAAAGACCTGTAATAATCAAAAAGATACCATTTGATTAAGATTTGGATTTTATTTGGATTTAAATTGATTTAAAATGAATTAAATCAATAAAAATCAAATAAAATAGAAAAATTAATAATTGGACATAAAATTGAAGATATGACACGTGTGTGGTGTGACAAGATCAAATCAAGTGGAAAAAAGTGGGCCCATTTGGCAAAATTTGAAGTTTTGGGGATAGTTGACTTTTGGCAATTTTGGAAAAATGCCCAACTTCAACAATGCATAACTTCTTCAATTTTGAACTTTTGGAGGTGTTCTTGGATTTTTTTAGAAACCTTGAGATGTCCTCTAACCAACCCTTTTGGTCTCATCTCATTTTGCTATTCCATGCTCAAGTTATAAGCTTTGGCAAAAAAGGTATTTTTGTTGACTTTCAAAAATGATCTATAATGTCCAAATTTGTAACTTCTTGTGAGTGCATTTATTGATCTTGGGGTGTGAATATGGATTGTATGAAATTGAATCCTCTTAAAAATGAGCTTTGTATGGGTCATTTCTCATAAAGTATGAGAAAGTTATGCTTGGTCAAAGTTGAGTTGACTTTTCCTACAAAACCCTAATTTAGCAACTTTTGAATCTTGATGAATTTTGAGCAATCCTTGATGAATCATGATCAACCCTTGATCAAATGATGAATTATCCTTAAAAATGAGAATGTTGACAAAAAATCTTGAGGTTTGACTATTTGTAGGTCACAGTTGACTTTTGCCCTAACACAGTCAATTTTTGGACCTCTTGAGCAATTGACTGACCAAACTTCCTCTGCAAGGCTTGAAATTTGACATGGATGAACTTGAGAACATATTAGGACATTGTGGAGCACTTGAGGTCATTTTGATGTAAGGACCTTGATGCAACACAAAACCCTAATTTGAGATTGACTGCCTTAGGAGATGATTTGACTGTCCAACTCTTGAGCAATCTTGAGCAACTTGGATATTATTCTTGAAATGTCTTGAGAAATATGGGAGGGAAAATTTTGGGGTACAACAGTTTCCCCTGTTCAATCTTCTTAAACCTGAGGATATAGATTGGCTTTCGGGCCTTTCGTGATCCGAAGGTGGAAGATGATTGAACACTAGAGTGCCCAGAAATTTGCACTCACATGAAGTAGTATCAACCTTGTGATGTCGGGAATGGGCTTACAGATGCCATTTGGTGATTTTCGGTAGGTGGTTTGAACTTTGACCGGATCAGCATCAGAAAAATCTTTAGGAATCGATTTAACTGAACCAGAGGGGGTTTTGTCTCCATTGACTGCGTCCGCATCAGAAAATCTTCAGGAATCAATTTAACTGGTTTTGTCTCCATTGACGGCGTTCGCATCAGAAAAATCTTTAGGAATCGATTTAACTGGTTTTTGTCTCCATTGACTGCGTTCGCATCAGAAAAATCTTTAGGAATCGATTTAACTGGTTTTGTCTCCATTGACGGGTTGTCTCTTTTGACGGGTTGTCTCCATTGACGGGTTATCTTTATTGACGGGTTGTCTCTATTGACGGGTTGGCCTCAGAAAAATCTTTAGGAATCGATTTAACTGATTTTGTCTCCATTGACGAGTTGGCCTCAGAAAAATCTTTAGGAATCGATTTAACTGATTTTGTCTCCATTGACTGGCTTTGCCTCAGAAAAATCTTTAGGAATCGATTTAACTGATGTTGTCTCCATTGACTGGCTTTGCCTCAAAAATCTTTAGGAATCGATTTAACTGATTTTGTCTCCATTAACTGGCTTTTCCTCAGAAAAATCTTTAGGAATCGATTTAACTAATTTTGTCTCCATTGACTGGCTTTGCCTCAGAAAAATCTTTAGGAATCGATCTAACTGATTTTGTCTCCATTGATTGGCTTTGCCTCAGAAAAATCTTTAGGAATCGATTTAACTGATTTTGTCTCCATTGACATAGTTAAGAATTTAACTGCATCTTTCCTGAAAGGTAAAGGTCAGTCATATGCAATGCATGATATGGATCAAGCAATGATGTTCTTAACATAAATGAGATTGTATTATATGATGCGTTTATGCATGTATGGAAATGTGATGTTTTAGCTGGGGAAAATAAATCCCGGAGCTGCTGGAGAATAGAGTTGGATTCTTCGTTTCCGCTGGGGATGATGAACGAAGATGATAAACTTGCAAGAGAGGATAACTCCATTGGGGGATAAACTGATGAAGAGATTACTCCGAGGGGAATTACTCTGTGGGGAAGAGATGCTCTGCTGAGGATTTTAACGATAAACTCCGATGGGGATTCCGCTGATAAGCTCCGCTGGGGATTTCAATGATAAACTCTGTTGGGGATGGATTACCGTTGCTGGTGATATTAAATCTGTTGAGGATTGAATTCCTGCTTGTGAAAGGAAAGAACTTCGCTGGGGACGATCTTTCAGTTGTAACTTGCTGGGGATATCCCTGTTAGACTCCTGTGGGGATAATCCTCTGAATTTGGCTGGGGAGATTTATTTTGTACTCCACTGGGGATAAACCTCTAGAGTCTACTGGGGATGATGATCCAACTCCGCCGGGGAAGCTTCTTTAGACCGTGTTGGGGAAATATTGACTCCACCAGGGGTATCTTGTATTCTGCCGGGGAACATTCTTATACTCCATTGAGGAATATTAAGACTGTCGGGGATACTCTTACACTTGCTGGGAAATATTCTCACATTCTGCTGGGGAATATTAAGACCCTTTTAGTGCTGATGGTAGACTAACTCTACTTGGGGAGAGTATTGTTGATTCGTTCATAGTTTCAAGTCTTAGCTGGGAGAGCTACCATTACTGTCTCATTCTGCGGGGGTGAAAGTATCTTAGCCACATTCTTCAGCTGAACTTACCCGGTACCTGGTGGACAGAGCAACTGTACAGTTCAGACGATTCTTATTGCCCCTGTTTCTGATATTACCAGTAATTCATCTTTTGTTTCGCATGTAAATATTTATGAGCAGCAATTAATGTTAAATGCATATATCAAAAATGAACATTGGACGTCCTTTGCAAAACAAAACAGATAAAGGAAAAACAGTTTGAAATTTGTCTGAAAATGAATTGTATTGATTTTGAAGTTTGGCCTGTAAATAGGCGTTTTTGTACAAGAGGCTGGCGTCCTAGTAAGAGAACATCGTCGAACAAATAGAATTTACACAATTTGTGAAAAGAAAAACAAAACAGCTATGTGAATGATCCCACTGGGTTCCAACTATGCTATTGCCTTTATATCCTCAAGCATCTCATCACTTTGCTACTGGTTAAAGATGAATCAGATTGATCAGTGCCGTCCAAGCTTGATAGTTGATACCGAAGTCTGGATGCAAGGTGATCCAATGAGACATAGTGTTACGCTGATCCCTAATTTTTGCCTGGACCGCCCTTTCGGGTTTTCAGTCCACCGGGATACCCTTTTTTGCCCAAGCCGCCCTTTCAGGTTTTTGACTTGCCGGGTGTACAGATTTTTTCATTTTCATCCCTTATTTTTGCCCGAACCCTTTTGGTTCGTCGGGAAGCCCTTATTTTTGCCTAGGACAGTCAACCTAGCGGGTCTTTGATTATGCGTAGTATCTTTTTACTATGTCTGCATTGACGGGGTGAGGAAGGTCGTCACCATCCATGGTGGTTAGGATCATAGCTCCTCCTGAGAAAATGTTCTTAACCATAAATGGCCCTTCATAAGTAGGGGTCCATTTGCCCTTGGGGTCACCTTGAGGTAGGATAATGCGCTTGATTACAAGATCTCCAACCTGATACCCTTGTCGTCTGACCTTCTTGTTAAATGCCTTGATCATCCGTTTTTGGTACGTCTGACCATGACAAATAGCAGTGAGTCTCTTTTTGTCGATTAAGTTCAGCTGATCAAGCCGGGTCTGAATCCAGTCTTCTTCGCTCAAACCTGCATCCTTCATAATCCAAAGAGAGGGTATCTGAACTTCAATGGGCAAGACTGCCTCCATGCCGTATACCAAGGAATAGGGGGTTACCCCTGTTGATGTTCGTGCTGAGGTACGGTACCCATGAAGAGCAAATGGTAACATCTCGTGCCAGTCTTTGTATGTCACTGTCATCTTCTGCACAATCTTCTTAATGTTCTTATTAGCCGCTTCGACTACCCCATTCATCTTCGGCCGGTAGGGAGAAGAGTTATGATGCTGTATCTTGAATATCTCGCAGAGCTCAGTGATCATCTTGTTGTTGAGATTGGTACCATTGTCCGTAATGATCCTCTCTGGTACACCGTATCAACAAATCAGATTGTGCCGAATGAACCGTGCCACGACGTTCTTGGTTACGGTAGCAAAGGAAGCTGCTTCAACCCACTTTGTAAAGTAATCAATCGCTACCAGGATGAAACGATGCCCGTTGGATGCCATAGGTATGATCTCGCCGATCATATCAATGCCCCATATTGCAAAAGGCCAAGGTGCCGTCAAGACGTTTAGATCTTTTGGTATCAGAAGAGTAGTATGAGTCAACATGTACTATCTCAGCCGGCGAGCAGCCCATGCCAAAGCGTAGCAAGTTCTCTCGAGCAGTGAGCATTGGGTCTCACAATCGGTAAACTTTTTGCTAAGGTAGTAAATAACATGCTCTTTTCGGCCAAACTCGTCATGCTGCCCCAGCACGCCTCTTTGTATTATCCAGCATTTTTCAAGTATGAGATCAACGGTCTTCCTGCAATCGGAGGCATCAGCATTGGTGGCTTGGAGGTAGTATGACCCTCTCTTCTTGGAGCAGTAGTCTAACAAACTCATCAAAAACTTCGCAATCATCTTCACCTTCGTCTTCGACTAAGTTGATCGGACTTTCGAAGTCATAACCGGCAGTAGAAGAGTCGTTATCAGTGGGGTCCAGAGTGGATTTGGATCATGATATGTGAATGTGTGTAAAACAGTTGTTTTGCAATATATAATAAAAGAAAAACAAGGAGCGCAAGATTTGAAATGCAAGAAACGTCCAAATGCTTTTTTTAATGATATATGAAAATGACACACATAAAGCCCTCACAAATGAAGCCACAGTGCCCCGGGTAAGACACCGGGCCATAACGTTTGAAAAATTGTCTATTACAAATTCAAAACAAAAAGTTTCATTACTGGGTGATAACAGAAACAGGCATAGAATCCTTCGCTGTCCAGTTGCTTAATCCACCATTGGTAGTCGGGTAGATCCAACTGTCGATATCAAACTCTTCATCATCGTCACCACTGATAGCATTCACCCCTGCATCTTGTTTAGGCTTCTCTGGTGATTCGAACTCAATCTCCTTCGCATCAATCAAGTCTTGTACCTTGTTCTTCAAAACCCAACAATCATCTGTATTATGCCCCGGGCTATCAGAGTGATAAGCACAGCGGGAATTAGGGTTGTACTTTGGCGACGTAGTGTTTGGATTCTTTGGGGCTTCCTTTAGAATCACCAGATTGGTCTTCAGCAACTATGGCAGAATTTGAGACAAAGTCATGCTGAGACGAGTGAATTGCCTTCGAGGTCTCTCGTCCTTTTGTTGATTATGGTGCTGAGGAGTACCAGCCGGTTTTGAAATTAGAACCGCATTAACAGCTTGGCGGTGTTCAGGTCTATTCTGTCTTCTCGCACTGTAGACATCACTTGACTCTTTCTTAAAGGACTTCTTCTCAGTTCTTGATGAGGAACCCTTCTGTATCTTACCAGCCTTAATACCAGCCTCGATCCTCTTACCGGTCAAAATAAGCTCTGTAAACCCAGACGAAGAGCTTCCAATTAAGTGATTGAAAAATGGACCAGACAGGGTCCCCAGAAACATATCAACAAGCTCCCGATCAGCCAAGGGTGGTTGTACTTTTCCGGCGAGGTCCCTCCACTTCTGAGCATAGTCTTTGAATCCTTCACCCGTTCCCATTGACATGCCCTGGAGTTGGGTACGCGTGGGAGTGAGGTTGGAGTTGTACTGGTACTGCCTGTAGAAAGCAGTAGCCAAATCTTCCCAACTGCGAATACTGGCTCCATCCAATTGATAAAACCACTCAAGCTGAGTCCCTAAGAGACTGTCTTGAAAGAAATGGATCCATAGGTTTTTATCAGCGGTATAAGGCTGAATCTTCCTTACATATGACCGGAGGTGCAGCTTCGGACAAGAAACTCCGTCATACTTAGCAAAGGCTGGTGCCTTGAATTTGTGGGGAATCACTAGCCCAGATGATAGACCTAGATCACCAAAGTCCAGACCAGACACTTTCTGAACTTCCATAGCATTCAACCGATCTTCCATTTGCTTGTATCTCTCCTCGGAAGGAGGATAATGTTCTTCATCGTAGTCTGTCTCGTTGTCGGAGACCATAGGGCTAGGAGCCCTCCTTTCTTCTTGACTATCTTTCCCTCCATATGAGGTAGTCAGATCAACTTCATTCTGAAGCCTGTTTCCAAACATGTGCCCTGTGTTAAACAGGATTGTCCTCTTCTTCTTCTTCTTCTTCTTCTTCTTCTTCTCTTTCAGAATCAGGGTCTTCAGGTCCTGCTGACCCTTAGCTAGATTCATGAACAACTCTTGAAATTGGGCATTCTGGGCCTGAAGGGCCTTGATAGCTTGCTCAGTTGAAGGTTCAGCAGACATGATGAGTGCTGAAATAAACAGCGAAGAAGATAAGAGCCCTGTAATGGGTACCTGTTTATGAAGTGCATGGGATGAAATGCGTATGATTTATGATTTCAAAGACAATCGGGAGATTCAAATTTGTAAACAAGAAAGGAAACACACTTTATTAGATAAACTTTGGAATTCAAATTGTTCAACTGATGCCCTCAAGGCGTTACAAGAATGGAAATACTGAAAAGTAAATAAAAACTGGAAAGGAAATTATCAAAGGTCAATCAACGCTCCCATGGTCTCTTCTTATTAGTGCGGACATAGTCATTAAGAATCCGCTCGTTCTCCAGCTGCCTAGTCAACCTCTGGATCTTATGCTCTTGCTCGTTGAACTTCTCTCGGTAAGAATCCCATTCTTCCCTCAGTTGCATCCAAGATCTTTTCAGTGCCCCAATGTCAGTGGGCATATAAGGATGGAGGATGGTTGGAAGAACTCCTTCTTCATTAGCAACTTCAAGAGTGACAGGCCGGACGACTTCATATGGCATACCTAACTTTTGGGCACGGATGCGGACCCATCTGAGATATGGCTCAATTGGAAGGGAAGTCTTTGGACCCAGCTCGTGTGGATCAGATTGGTGAACTCTATCCCAAGCCCTTATGAATCTGCGACGTTGCTCGTTGCTATCCCCTTGAAAATCAAAGATGGTACTAGGCATTAACAGCTCATGAGGTCCTTCTCTTTGGGCTCTCCCAAACTGACGTAGAGCTAAGCAGGGGTTGTAAGAAATTCCTCCATGGGTTCCTAGAAGTGGAACGTTAGGGTACTCCCCACAGCGATCAATAATAGTCACCTCGTCCATACCCTTGAGAGTCCAGATGATGTCATTATGCGAGAGAGACATAACCCTATAAGCCCAGCCCATGCCTTCTTTATTCTTCAGCACAGATTTGGGAAGGTGCGAAATAAACCACCTTGCCAATAAGGGAGCACAACACATCAAGGTTCCCCGCTTTCGAGCAGTACGAGCATAGAGTTGATGAAGAATGTCACCTAAAAGAGTGGGTGCAGGGTTGCGAGAGATAAATATCTTTATCGCATTCACATCAACAAAGGAGTCAGAGTTCGGAAACAATACCAAGCCGTATATCAGAAGGGCCAGAATATCCTCGAATGCCTTGAAATCTAGGCTATCCCAGAAATAGTTAGCCTTACCAACCAAAAACTTAGTCAGAAAGCCCTTTGCTCCACTTCTAGTCTCACAATTAGCCATTACCTCCTCTTTGGTCAAATGAAGGGCTGCAGCAATCTCTTCGGGCCTAAGAACCTTTTCCCAACCAGTAAACGGGGTCTGTTCCAGAACAGAGATACCGAGCAACTCAGAGAAGTCTTCTAGGGTGGGAACCAGCTGATAGTCTTGAAAAGTAAAATAATGGTACATCGAATCATAGAATTGGACCAAGACTTTCATCATCTGTTCATCCATCTGGGAGATGACCAAACTAAGAAGATTCCCATGTCTTCTGATGAAGGAAGTAGTATCTGGCATCCTTACAACCAAATCTTTAAGCATAGTGGGAACCTGGACAAAGTTAATCTGGATGGTATTCCTACGCATAGGCATCATGATGACCTACAAAACAGAACAAAGATGAATCCCTCCTGTCTTTGAAATAGGTTAGTCTTATGCAAGATGTATGCAATGTTATGATGTCACGATGTCATGATAGTAAGCACACCACAAGTATCCACAAAAAGCAAACATGGTAAAGGCACACAAGTCACACAGAGAGCCCTTAGATTTCAGGCTGGCAAGGAGCTTAGGTACTACCCTCTTTCAGTTCAGTTGGTTTAAACCTGTCCTAAAAATAGTAACCGGGTTCTAGAGGATCTCAATATCACTGACTACCCTCGATCGGTCATAATTCCAATTTAGCAACCTTTTCTTGCAGCCGGAATCATCGCGAGAGTTTAGTCTCAATGAGTGTAGCATACTGCTACTGTTTTATGGCCAAGTTGGTCAATTTAAAGGTTCTAAGGTCAGTTGGTGCTTAATGACCCCTTAGATGACCCATATTCTCCTCGTTCCAACGAAAGGGATATCGATACAATCTAAAGTGCCACACCAATGTAGCTACTGCTTCAACCGTATCGGTCTACGTCGTACAGTTCCCTCACAGTTTATTGCTACTTACCTAAAGGGTATCCCCAGATCCGGGTTAGGATATATAGTAACTCCGATACAAGCCCATAAATATAAATCATTCAAAGCAAGCAATTGAAAACACAATGATCTAATCCTAAGGTACACCCCACTTATTAAATTCCCCAGCAGAGTCGCCAGTTCTGTGATCGGTGGGAAAGAGAACTGACTATTTTTGAATGCTGGTTCGCGTTTTGCGTTTGTTTTTGCAAAATGTCGCGGTGAGCAAGAGTCTCCACCGTCTTTTATTTTATCCAATAAGGAAGGGAAAAAAGCACAGAAAAATTCCTTTTTCGAGATGTTTCTCGGGTACGGGAGGTAGATTATAGAAAGGGAAGGTGTTAGCACCCTTTCTATCCGTGGTTATCCACGGGCTCTTAGGTACTTGCTCAAAGTGTTTTCAAAAATTGCTCTTCTTTGTGTTTGTGGGTGTGAAAGAGTTTTTTTGTTTGAAAGGAGTGTAAGTGCGAAAATTTTTATTTTGTTTTAAAAGGAGCAAGTACTTAAGAACCATCTACCTACTCAAAAAAAGAATTAATTTGTGCAAACATCCTTTATACAATGCTACCCCACTATTGATGAGTAGGTAGAATCGTCGTTGGAGTTTTAGGGTCAATTCGATTAAGGGACGTGTGGTCACTAAAGCAATTTTAGGATGCCTTAGCGGTAACCCTAATGTCTTAGATCATTTTCCGAGGCAACCATTTTGAGGCAACTATGATCTTTGGACAAGAGGGTGACCTCTAAAACTTCCTATACTCAATGACCACGTTCGAAGGCAACCAAGTGAGGTGTACCCTAAGAGTGCGCATGTGCGAGTGTGTTGTTTCGGTTAATTTTATCTTTGTACATGTCATGGGTGAACTATGTTGATTTTAAGTTCATACATTTGATCTTGTCATGCATTCCCTATTACCAAACATCTAACAGTGTATAGTTACGGAATTTAAATTTGTGGAAATTAAATCTAAACTATTACAAGGCGTCGGGCATTTACATCGCCAAAAACAAACCCTTTAATTTAAATTGCGGAAAGTAAAATGAAGCGATAAATAATTAAAGTCCTAATTAAAAGCTATTACATACCGGAAGCAATTACAATATTGGAATCAAATGTATCGCGTGCAAGGAATTAAATCGGCGCATTTTTTAGGGTTTTGACCCTTTTTGAAAAGAAAGCATTTTTTTTTGTTGTTTTTTGAATTAAATGGAATTAAATCTAAATTAACAATTAAATTAATTAATTAATGAAAATATTTTTTGGATTTTTTTATATTTAAGGAAATAAAATACATTGATTAGAAGTTAGTAAAACCTAATTATCTAAATTAATTTTAATTTATTGCAAAAAATGTTAAAAGTTAAACCTATTTAAAACTAAATTAATTTAGTATCTATTTATAAAAATAAAAGGATGAATTTAATAAAAATAATATTTTTTGTGTTTTCTGATTTTATGAGCAAAAAGTATTAATTGGTTAGTTTTAAAATAATAAAAATAATAATGCAAAAACAATTAAATAAATAAAATATAAAAAGAAGAGAAATAACCAAGGGGGGGTGTTGGGCCCAATCTGGAGGTTTGTTCAGCAATTTTCCAGGCCCAAACGTGCAAGCCTTGTTTGACATTCTGGAATTCCATGCACATGCGTTGACTAGGTCTTATGGTGGTCATCATTTTTAGGCCATCAGATTTGGCCTGGAGGCCATCTGACGCCTAGAGATTTGAGGAGTATGGTGTGCTATGCTTGCTGAAATCACATGCAATTGCCTGAAGAAAAAATGCAACAAATGTATTGGGGGACCTTGGATTCGAACCCAGGTCCCATGAGATTTTCCACTAGCGCCTCTGCCAGCTGAGCCATTGTGTTTTATTGTTAGTATATTGAGTAGTGAATATTATATTGGAAAACAATCAATATGTCTGGAATAAAAAAAATGAGCGCCAATAATTTAAATCAGCGAATAGGGTGTGGCCACATAATCGTCTTCTTCACTGACCCCTGTATATTTTCCTGTGGATTCTTATCCGCAGCAAAATCTGTGGCTTCCACCTATAATGAATTCTAGGCTACAAAAATGCAAACCAAGGCCATCATCATGCTCGCCTCTTCCTCCTAGATTCATCCATGGGCATTGATAGTGTTGATTTTACCTGAAACGGAAATGCCTAAAAACAAGAAACCCAAACCCTAGTTTCAGGTAGGGTTTTACAGGCTACAAAAACTCAATTGAATATTGCAGAATGATTGGAAATTGAATGATAAGCATGATTGTACAAAAAATTTGCTCAAAAGATGCAAGAATATGGTAATACGATTTCGTGTACAGGGTCACTTTTAGAGAAGCTTACAGTGCGTTTTAGGTGACGAGAGGGATTGGTTTTGATTCCTATCGCTTCAGTGGATGGCAAACAAGAAGTCTATGTTGAGCTTTTGCCTTGAATTGGACTCTAAGGCTGATTTCGATTTCCAACTTTTCAAGCTTTTTTCAAGTTTTGGTTTCTCTGATTATGCAGCCTTTTGGTCGTCCTCTTTGTGCCTTTGCATTGTGTGAGTATAATAGAGTGAATTAGGTTAAGAATTGGGCTTCGAATCCATGAGTATTGATGATTCAAGATTTGATATGATCTTCCATGAACAAGCTTCCATATTTGTCAAAAAATCCAATATTTGGTCATGATATGCCTTGATTCGAATTTGGTCATGTCCATAATGATATTAAAGACCTGTAATGATAAAAAAGATACCATTTGATTAAGATTTGGATTTTATTTGGATTTAAATTGATTTAAAATGAATTAAATCAATAAAAATCAAATAAAATAGAAAAATTAATAATTGGACATAAAATTGAAGATAGGACACGTGTGTGGTGTGACAAGATCAAATCAAGTGGAAAAAAGTGGGCCCATTTGGCAAAATTTGAAGTTTTGGGGATAGTTGACTTTTGGCAATTTTGGAAAAATGCCCAACTTCAACAATGGACAACTTCTTTAATTTTGAACTTTTGGAGGTGTTCTTGGATTTTTTTAGAAACCTTGAGATGTCCTATAACCAACCCTTTTGGTATCATCTCATTTTGATATTACATGCTCAAGTTATAAGCTTTGGCAAAAAAGGTGTTTTTGTTGACTTTCAAAAATGACCTATAATGTCCAAATTTGTAACTTCTTGTGAGTGAATTTCTTGATCTTGCAGTGTGAATATGGATTGTAGGAAATTGCATCCTCTTCAAAATGAGCTTTGGATGGGTCATTTCTAATAAAGTATGAGAAAGTTATGCTTGGTCAAAGTTGAGTTGACTTTTCCTACAAAACCCTAATTTATCAACTTTTGAATCTTGATGAATTTTGAGAAATCCTTGATGAATCATGATCAACCCTTGATCAAATGATGAATTATCATTCAAAATGAGAATGTTGACAAAAAATCTTGAGGTTTTACTATTTGTAGGTCACAATTGACTTTTGCCCTAGCACAGTCGATTTTTGGACCTCTTGAGCAATTGACTGACCAAACTTCCTCTGCAAGGCTTGAAATTTGACACGGATGAACTTGAGAACATATTAGGACATTGTGGATCACTTGAGGTCATTTGGATGTAAGGACCTTGATGCAACACAAAACCCTAATTTGAGATTGACTGCCTTAGGAGATGATTTGACTGTCCAACTCTTGAGCAACTTGAATATTATTCTTGAAATGTCTTGAGAAATATGGGAGGGAAAATTTTGGGGTACAACAATAGGGGATAAAGATATGCATGGTTGGTTAGAGTTAGACATACAAAAGGGAAATTGGGCATCAAGAAACAAATTTTCGGAGTTG
The DNA here is from genome assembly GCA_948472305.1 of Vicia faba. NCBI lineage: Eukaryota > Viridiplantae > Streptophyta > Magnoliopsida > Fabales > Fabaceae > Vicia > Vicia faba. Next base: position 1,157,182,961 of record OX451737.1, on the reverse strand, counting down.
ATAGCGAATACAAGAAAGAGACTAATCGAAGAAAGCCCTAACAAGATAGGATGCATTGGCCTAACCAAGGATTCCAAATAACTTGACTGTGAAGAGACACTGAAGGACTCTTAATAGAGAAGGTTAGCTAAGCTAATGAAAGGAGAGCCCGATTAGCACGGATACCAAAGGCAAGGAACTGACTAAGAAGGACCTTCAGAGAGCCCCGATCGAAGGTGAACTCTACAAAAGAAAGAGACCAACCGACGAGGACTCTAACAAGGATTGCCAAAACACGTTGAGATTTTGATAGGTTACAAATGCGTATGAATTACAATGAACCTTAGGCCAGAAGTGGGGTGTTATATTCAAGAGTGGCAATTATCTGAATTACCACACACCAAGCATGGATACTCAAATACTTGAGAAATAAGAAAGGTTATACACCGACTCTTTGTCGCACTCAGAAGGCAAGGAAAACACGAATAAAAATAACCAAGGGCTTGCAAGGGAAAGATAAAACAACGACTTACTGGGGAAATGGAAAGCACCAAAGACCCGATTAGTGGTAAATCGAAACAGATTCCTCCAGGGAAACATAATGGGATCACCCTAAGCTTACTGTAGAGGTAATTCAAATCTGAGTGCATAACAATTTGGTTACCACAAGTGAACATAACTGGCTTATACCTTAATGCATGTTTGAACTTTTTCATAGCGTAATGCTCCATGCAGTGGAAATGATACGCCTTTTGGTAGATGCAATGTAATGATGCATGTTTAGCAATGTATTGGGGAAAGCATGTCAATAATCGGCTGCTGAGAAGATAAAGAACATTCGAACGATTATATTTACACATCTGAACTTCTATAGAGAAAAATCCCTCTAAACTTCAATGGGAAAATGAGATCCAGGACCACCGGCCTCTGAAGATTGATATCATCGGGGAAGTAACTTTCTAGGGAAATACTGCAAAAATAAATGCATTTTAGAGAAAATCTTGACCTATGATCCAAATCTTAACTTCCTGGGGAAAAGATCCAACATCTCTTTCCACGGATAAAGAGAACCTTGTTAGGAAGTGGGACCTTCGGATGTAAGTCCTTGATGAAAGTGACTTCGACTGAGGAATCGTAGAAATTCTTAAATAAAATAATTCTACCCAGACCATATTGGGGATACTACCGTTGGGGGTAATAATATTCACTTGCGGAAGATGGGGGTATCTTTGAACCATAAGCTTGAGGTTCAGAAATCCACTGAGGAGATATTTCAGCAAAACTCTATCATTAGGGATAAAGGAGCCCTAAATGACATTCGTCTATGCACATCGCTCCAAAAAAACAGGAGACTTGCTCCACTGGGGCATAATAAGCATGTTGATCAAACATCTCTTCAAGAAAACCTGACAGGTGCAAACTTCCTTGGGGAGAAAAGATACAAACTACATGGGGACAACAAATGACAACCTCACTGAGGAGATAAACTGAGACGCAGGGTATCAACTTCAAGGGGATATAACAAAGGTATCCATTCCAATGAAACGATCCTTCCCAGATTCTTCGAAACAAAGTAGACTACTCTGAAGAAGAAGATTATACAGAAATGTGCTAAAATGCACTTCTTTGGAGATAAGCCCTTTGGAAGGGACAAAATCTTAAACAAAATCTTATCAAGAGTGCAGACTTCAGTGGGGATTACGCATGGGTATATGAAATTCTGGTATCAGATATGTGATATCGAAGGAGATTTCACGACACAAATATCTGAGGATAATATAATATGAAACAATATTAAAAGCAGTAAAAATACAACGGATTGTTAACCCAGTTCAGTGTACAATAACACCTACTCTGGGGGATACCAAGCCAGGGACAATTCCACTAAATAGAATCAATTAATATGCCCTCAGTAAACAACCAGTTTACGATCTAATCACTTAATCACTATCTGTGCTATGCCTAAGACACACCTACGTATGAAATCCTCCTCAAATCCCTTCAATCACTAACAGTGAAAAACAACAGAATTATCATGTTTGAAAAACCTCAATCATTCAATACTTAAAAGCTTATGAATGATCCACAATTTACAACTCAAATAACAACTCAAGTATTGAATCAATACTAGAGTTATTACAATTAAAAGATTCAGACTTCTAAAACACACAAAGTATATTTTTCTTCAATTGTTGCCATTGTACGAATAAGGATGCAAGTCCTTATAAAGGCGCAACAACTTCTTTATGGGCTTCGAATGAAAAACAAATATTGCAATATATTGAATCCCTTGAATATCTCCATGAAAGTAGGCCAAGATATAATCCATATTGTTGCACCCCAAAATTTGCCCCCTCATTTCTCAAGGAATCACCATGGATCCTCAAGTTTGCTTCCATCCAATTCCAAGCCTTGAACTGCAATTTTCCAAGAAAATCACTCACAAGGGCAAAATGGTCATTTGCATATTGAAAAGTCAAACTTTGACTTTTGGATCAAAATCAAGCTTCAAGAATCATATTTCATCAAGACACATTGAGATATGAAGTTTGTTTCATCAAGAAATCTAAAAAGTCAAAATTCTATATACTTAGAACTTTCTAAGTGATTAAGAAAATTATGACAAGCTCAGAACTTCTGGCCAGATTTTCACCATGATGCAAGCTGATTCTGGATCAACTTCTGACACAAGAGTTTTAGATCTCAATAAGATCTGAAACATTGCAGAACAAAACTTCTCCTAGAAATGATGGGATTTCAGGTTATAACCTCTCAAAGACACGTCCTTGAAACTGAAACACTCAGCAAATTCTGGACACTTTTAAGACAGAGTTTGATCAGAACTTCTGGGCAAGTTTTCACAAAGGTTCGGTCAGAATTTGCCAGGGTAATGCAAAGAAGTTTACAAAGCGTGTTACAAACTTCCTGGAAAGCCTGAGAGCTCCTTCAGAACATACTGGAGCCAGAAGATGCAAAGATCAAAGGTTGGATGCTACGCTGAAGCAAAACTTCTGATCCAGAACTAAGCCATGGTGTAGAATCTCACGTTGCAGGATTTCTGGTTGTGATAAGTCTCATCATCATTTAATGCTCATTTAATGCTCACAACCACTTTTGAGTCTTTATCCAAAGGATCTCTACCACATGTACCTCTACTATCTTGGGATAGCAAACTCTGATACTAGGCCCATGCTTTGCTTTTTATTTTTCCTTAATTCCTGCTGACAACTCCAGCTCAAGCATGGCTAAAAGCTGCTAACCAACAGCTAATTCAGACTACGCATGCATCCAATAATTACACCAAACTAGCATACGAAGACTGTGATCAAAAGGAAAGGGAACAGGATGCCAAAAAGGTTCAAATCCCATTTGTTCCCCCCCCCCCCCAAAATCACAACAAATTTCACCTATAAATAAGTTGCTCCGTCACACTTTCAAGGAGCTGGCTTTTGGAGAGAACTATCAAAAGAGAAAAAGAAACCTGTGAAACCCTTCATAAAAATCCAGATTTCCCAAACAGAAAACCAAACGTTTGTTCTTCCCTTTGAATCAAAGAACATGGCATTTTCTCTTCCGTTGCTCTTGCTGATTCCAGAACATCCAAAGGCAGCAACTCAAAGCTCCAAGCACGCTCCAGGTTCAAGGTAAGTCTTTTTGACTTTGCTTGTTTTTAATTTTGAACATCATTAACATGTAAGTATCATAGTATTAATGTTGTCCATATCATTTCATAAGTAGAAAAACTGTGGATCAGAGTTTCTTGATTAGGGCTAGACTCAGATTTAGATTTAGAACTTCTATAAACTGTTGTGTTGTTATCCTTCTGATTTGTTGTTTAAAAAGAACTGAATAAATTGCTGATGTGTTGATTAAGAGTTGAAATATGGAATAAAACTTATGATGTTCACTCACAGTTTTAGCACAACACAGAACTTCTGAATTCTCCTCACTATCTAAACACACTGAACTTCTGATTTTCATGCGCTGTTAACACAAACTGAACTTATGATTCTTACATGCTGATAACGCATTGAACTTCTGATGTTCACTCACTGTTTTAACACTTAGAACTTTTGATTTTCATGCACTGATAACACGCTGAACTGCTGATTGTTTGATCACTGTCTTAGCACCATGCAGAACTTTTGAGTTCTTCCTACTGTTTTGACACGCACAGAGCTTCTAAGGTTTTCTCATTGTTCTAACATTCAGAAGTTTAGCACATAGCAATCCAGAACTTCTGTGTTTTCCCTCTAATGTGTCTTGCAGGACCTCAGAGTGTACCAATCCAAAACTTTTGATTCCATTGACGTTCACTTCTGAGTTATCACGTGCTTGGCTTCAGAACTTCTGATCCTTGTTGTTTTGCTTGTAGCAGCACGCTGAGTCTACGTCTCATTTATTTTCCTTTTCATCATTTTTTAACATAAAAGACATAAAAATATTTTCTTTCTTTTATTAATTTATTTTCTTTTTTAAGACAAAACCATTTTCTAAACAAATCTTTTTTTTCTTTCTTATATTGTACATTTCAATATGGTTGTAATAGTAACTTAGGATTTAATTTTATTTGCAACCCCCATTCATAAATATGTACCCCCATCCCTAAAATATTGTAATAGTGTAGGACTTTACATTTCCGCAATTTATTGCTTTTGAATGTAAATGCTAGTAACTAGGGTGTGTATGGCAAGACATGAAATTGACAAATAGATCACCCTAATCAAGACTAAAATGCATGCAATCAAACACATTTTGCACACATGCACCCTTAGGGTAATCTCAGTTGTTGCCTATCGGAAAAATAGTCATGTCCCTCGAACATTGGCGTTTTAGAAAAGATTCTCGATAAAAGATTATAGTCCCTCGATGACCCTCGAGGTTGCCTTCGATAAACGATCTAGTCCCTAAAACGACATTGCTAAAACGTTCCATGGGTTGCCTTCTATGACTATACAAACGTCCCAACGCCCGTCCCTTCACATCCAACGATGGGGCTTCTTACCAAATCAATGGTAAGATAACAACATCTAAAGGAGGAGGAAAAGAACATCTAAGACCTTTTGAGTAGGTAGGTTCTCTCTTAGTTGCTCGCTTGCTCACAACAAAAACATTTTTTACACCAACACTCTCATTTTGAAACATTTTCAAAAGACAACACTTTGTATGCGTTCTTATAGAAACGAGAGCCATTACAAAGGAAACCCTTTTCAAAATCACTTTCAAAAAACACATCTCATAAACACTTTCTTGAAAACATTTTCGAAACAAACACTTTGTACGCGTTCTTATAGAGACGAGAACCATTACGAAGTTATATTTTCAAAATACTTTCAAAACCCACAAAGCACACATTCAAACAAAAGCAAGTGATCTAGCAAGCAACTAAGAGACCATGGAAAACCATGGATGAAAAGGGTGCTAACACCTTCCCTTTTCATAATCTACCCCCCGAACTCAAGAAAACATCTCTAAAGGTCTTTCCTGTGCTTTTTCACATTTCCTTTTGGATAAAAGAAAAGTCAGTGGTGACTCTTGCTAAACCGCAACATTTGCGAACACAAACGTAAAACAATCAAGTTAGTTCTCCCACCATATCACAGAACTGGCGACTCTGCTGGGGAATATATAAAAGTGGGGTTACCTTAGGGTTAGATCACATTTACTTGCTTTCTTTGTTTGATTTGTATGCTTTAAATTATGGTTCTCTGTTTGGGCTTGCTTTGATCCTCCACCCGGATCTAGGACACCTTTTTAGGTAAGTAGCAATAGATTATGGAAACTGTATGCTGTAGACCGATACAGTTGAAGCAATGGCTACGTTAGTGTGATGCATTTGTGGGTACCGGTATCCCTCGTGGTGAATCGAGGAGAATACGGGGCCGCTGAGTGGCGTCATGAAGCACTAACTGACCTTAGAACCCTAATTGAACAAACTTGGCCATTAGGACGTAGTGAGATAACCGGTTTCGGTGTAGAGCTGAAAATTGGTTGATACTCAATGCTACACTCATTGAGACCGGACTTTTGGGATATCTCGGCTGCAAGAAAAGGTTGATTGAGCCGAGACAATGCCTAAAAGAAAGGTCAGTGATATTGAGATCCCTTAGAACTCGGTTACTATTAACTAGGACAGGTTGAGCCAACTAAATGTCAAGAGGGTACTTACCTACAAACTCCATGCAAGCCTACAACATAGGGACTTGTCTACTTTGTGTGAATATGCTTATTTGTATATAAACTTGCTCACCTCGCATATTTGTACATAACATCATAAACATCATACCATAGCATTTTCAATAACATTGAACCATAGCATTTCAAGGATTTCGAGGGTCTTTGATGCAGGGTCACGTTGAACCAGACGTCTATCAAGAGACAAGAGGATTTATTTCCCTCTAACCAAACGCTGTCAAAGTTCAAGTACAACAATTTGAGTCAAGGGCTACAACCCACTTGACATGGAGAGCTTAATTCTCGTGGAAAGACATCCACCGATACAAAGTTCTCCAATCAATGTTGTAAGTGACTACTAACATTTACCCTGCGAGATCCTTGAAAACATGCATCCACATATCATGCATCATATCATGACAGGTTTCTCCCATACAGGTGTCCTTATCTTCCTACTGTTTATTTTAGTAAGATGGATATGGAACAAACGGTGAAAGGCATCCAGGCTCAAAACGCTCAACTTCAAGAGATGTTATTGAACCTATCCAAGGGGCAAGAAGAGGTGAAGGCTCTCCTTACAAGGGGCATGGTCATGGGGAATCCGGAGGGAACCAAGGATGATCAGTTGGAAAGGCTACAAACTGAAATGGCAACAATGAAAGTCCAAATGATGGGACAACTAGTGGGCCAGATGGCTCTTATCCAAAATTTGGCCCAATGACAAGAAGAGCTGAGAGTCCTCATCAACAAGCTTCGTCAAGACGAATGTAACCAAATGGGGAAAACATCTAGAATTGGGGATCAGGTCATCATTCAGCCTCCCTTGAGACAAGAATCCGGTTTAAGGGAGAGAAGACCTTCCCAATTTTCTTCCACGTCACGAGCCCAACAACGACTTCGTCAACATCAATCGGAAAATCAGCAAAGGTAAAGTGAGCCCAAAAGACAGTTTACCAACATCAACATACCACTGTCCCAAGATTTGTAACACATGATGAGGATGAATCTGATTACACCAATAAGACCTCATCCAAATCCCAAAACTTTTTCTCCCAGCTACAATCCCGATGCCAGGTGTGCCTATCATTCTGATAGTCCTGGACATGATACAAACTATTGTTGGGTGTTGAAGTACAAGACTCAAAACTTGATTGACAAAGGAATGCTGAAGTTCACACAAGATGGCCAGACTGAATTCTTCTTCCAAAGGCTCACCACCTAAAGTGACAAGTTCAAACAAAGAGGCTTATGTTCATTTTGAATTTTCAAGTTGTAATTTCTCTTTTGTTATTCAAACAATTATCTATTAATATCAAACTTTGTTTCATTAATGCATTGCATATGTTTGTCTTGAATTCATCCATTCGTTTTCACTATATTTAAACTATGCTTTCTACTTCCTTTATGACATTTAACTCTTGCTAAAAGTTACAAGCCTTTTAGAGGGAGGATGCCGAAAACAATGCTATAATATCATACAGTATGCTTTTGAACAAGACCTTGTTGACGATGTACAGGCATTCCTTCAAATCCTAAACACTGGAGTTATAAGGAAGATAATCCCTAGTCAACCCCTTCGAGCCAAAGAAGTAGAAGTTTTCTGTTTTAACACAAATTGAAACCTTTAATCAAAACCTAAGGCAGGGTAGTCTCTCAGTTGATTCAAACACGCGTTTAGCCACAACTCTCATCTCGTAATACAACGAATTACATCAAAAATATTCCTCTGAAATCAAAAGACGGTGATGGTTCCCTACCAAATAGGTAGTCATTATCTCTCAAAAAAGAAAATCCCACTAAGTCAAAACCTACGAAGGAGACTTAAAGAAAACTGGGGCATCCCGCTGACTGTATTCTCAAAACAAGAAAAGTCAGGCAAAAATTAGGGATAAAAAATCAAAAGAAAGAGGTCACTACAAATCCTTAACAACATGAAAAAAATGTTGCAAAAATGAATACCTTCCAACAAACTTAACTTGTTTGAACCATCACCAACGCGTCATTCCATACTCAATTGGAGTTCAAACGCACAATTAACTGAACTTAGGACTGAAGAACATCACGAAGAACGGGTGGGTACAAATACACTTTGAGCCTTTATCCTTTGTTTCTTAAACCATGAACCAAGCCACATTACAACCCTTCAAAAGTCCTAATTGAAGCATGGGTTAGTTCGAAAGCATACTGTTACAAAAGGTATCCTGACTCCTGTAAGGCTTACTCTAAATCCTGAGTTGAAATTTCTTTACTCGCTAAAATGCATTTTCAAAAGTTCCAAGACAAACATAAATTTTGCATTACTTGAATATCACTGTTTGCATATGGCTATTTGTTTGACAGCAGGGAAATTCACACAACGAATATCCAGTGAATGAAAGTTTTCTCAGTGAACAAAATCACTTCAAGTAGGGTGACACTTCCAATGACAAATCTCCTATAAACAAGGGGGAATGACATGTCACTATCCAGCATACTTGGGGGAATCTAGTCAAGATTCCAAGAAATCTCTCAAGAATTGCAGAGTAACCAGGGGCAAGTCTCTGTCTCCGTCACTTGGGGCATTGAACGTCAATCTCAGCGAAGGGTTACGTACAATTAAACATTTTCTGAAAATACCACAAACATTTGCTGCTAGGGGAAATGACAAATCTCCCCAAAATTCATCTCATAGGATGAGTCCCCAGCAAGAGTTTAATCTCTGAAAACCTTTCCCCAGCTGAGACAATCTCAAGAGTCCTCGAGGACTTTCCCCAACGAAGTCGTCACTTCTCTAGCAGACTGGAAACAGGGTTTATTTCCCCAACAAACGGTAGGATTCCCCCAACTTGTGTTTGCCTCTCTGACTACTACAAATCAGAGGACCACAACTCCTCTTTTCTACAATCCCCAACAAGTTACTATGAAGCCTGGACCCGACCAAATATCAGTTCAACTTCATCCATCAAGAGATAATTCCTAGTAAAGAAATGAACAACTGAGACTCCTGATCTCTTTTTTCCAATCAGGAATCAACACTCTCCAACATAGTATTCTCAAACAAAGTCAATATTCCCCAGCGGAGTTCTCCTCAACAAAATAGGAATCCTCAGTGGAAACATTCTAGGCAAAGTTTGAAGACATACCTACTCTTCAACAGCAATCCGAGATTTAATAACTCCCTAACACTTGTCAAGGATTTATTCTCCAAGACAAAATTACATTTCAACAACATTCATAGCAAATTCATACAAAATACATATAACACAAATCTCATTTATTTCGAGAACATCATTACACAATGCATACATCTTGACATTGCATACAACTAACTCTTTACCTTTTCAGGAAAGATCGATCGACAGATAAAAGTTATCATCTTTTGGAGTAGTAATCATCCAAGATTCCTTCATCATTCTGCTGAGGTAGTAGTCGTCTCAAGATTCCTTCATCATCCTGCTGAGGTAGTAATCATACCAAATTCCTTCATCATCCTGCTGAGGTAGTAATCGTCCCAGATTCCTTCATCATCCTGCTGAGGTAGTAATCATCCAAGGTTCCTTCATCATCCCGCTGAGGTAGTAATCGACCAGGATTCCTTCATCATCCTGTTGAGGTAGTAATCGTCCCAGATTCCTTCATCATCCTGCTGAGGTAGTAATCGTCCAAGATTCCTTTATCATCCTACTGAGGTAGTAATCGTCCCAGATTCCTTCATCATCCTGCTGAGGTAGTAATCATACCAGATTCCTTCATTATCCTGATGAGGTAGTAATCATCCAAGATTCCTTCATCATTCTGTTGAGGTAGTAATCGACCAAGATTCCTTCATCATCCTGTTGAGGTAGTAATCGTCCAAGATTCCTTCACCATCCTGCTGAGGTAGTAATCGTCCCAGATTCCTTCATCATCCTGTTGAGGTAGTAATCGTCCCAGATTCCTTCATCATCCTGCTGAGGTAGTAATCATCCAAGATTCCTTCATCATTCTATTGAGGTAGTAATCGACCAAGATTCCTTCATCATCTTGTTGAGGTAGTAATCGTCCAAGATTCCTTCATCATCCTGCTGAGGTAGTAATCGTCCTAGATTCTTTCATCATCCTGCTGAGGTAGTAATCATCCAAGATTCCTTCATCATCCTGCTGAGGTAGTAATCGTCCCAGATTCCTTCATCATCCTACTGAGGTAGTAATCGTCCAAGATTCCTTCATCATCCTGCTGAGGTAGTAATCGTCCCAGATTCCTTCATCATCCTGCTGAGGTAGTAATCATACCAGATTCCTTCATCATCCTGATGAGGTAGTAATCATCCAAGATTCCTTCATCATTCTGTTGAGGTAGTAATCGACTAAGATTCCTTCATCATCCTGTTGAGGTAGTAATCGTCCAAGATTCCTTCATCATCCTGCTGAGGTAGTAATCGTCCCAGATTACTTCATCATCCTGTTGAGGTGGTAATCGTCTCAGATTCCTTCATCATCCTGCTGAGGTAGTAATCATCCAAGATTCCTTCATCATTATGTTGAGGTAGTAATCGAACAAGATTTCTTCATCATCCTATTAAGGTAGTAATCATCCAAGATTCCTTCATCATCCTGCTGAGGTAGTAATCGTCCCAGATTCCTTCATCATCCTGCTGAGGTAGTAATCACCCAAGATTCCTTCATCATCCTGCTGAGGTAGTAATCGTCCCAGATTCCTTCATCATCCTGCTGAGGTGTAATCATCCAAGATTCCTTCATCATCCTGCTGAGGTAGTAATCATCCAAGATTCCTTCATCATCCTGCTGAGGTAGTAATCATCCAGATTCCTTCATCATCCTGCTGAGGTAGTAATCGTTCAAGATTCCTTCATCATCCTGCTGAGGTAGTAATCGTCCTAGATTCCTTCATCATCCTACTGAGGTAGTAATCATCCAAGATTCCTTCATCATCCTGATGAGGTAGTAATCATCCAGATTCCTTCATCATCCTGCTGAGGTAGTAATCATCCAAGATTCCTTCATCATCCTGCTGAGGTAGTAATCATCCAAGATTCCTTCATCATCCTGATGAGGTAGTAATCATCCAAGATTCCTTCATCACCTTTTTGGAGCAGTAATCTTCAAAGATTCCTTCAACACTCGTTCAATTTCAGATACAGTTCAGATACGCTCCAGACACGGACGCTATTCTGATAATCATTCAGTTCCAGCTTACAAGTACAGTCCAGCAATCATTTTTGGATGGCATATTTAAGATAATCTCCAACAACTATCCATTATCTCTCCAAATGGCATATTTAAGCCCATTCCCTACATAATCAACTAAAACATCTTCGAGTGTAAATTTTCTGGGAACTCTAGTGTTCAATCATCTTTTACCTTCAAGTCACGAATGGCAGATTTACCAATATAACTCTTCAGGTGTAAGAAGATTGAACAGGGGAAGCTGTTGCACCCCAAAATTTGTCCTCTCATTTCTCAAGGAATCACCCTGGATCCTCAAGTTTGCTTCCATCCAATTCCAAGCCTTTAACTGCAATTTTCCAAGAAAATCACTCACAAGGGAAAAATGGTCATTTGCACACTTAAAAGTCAAACTTTGACTTTTGGATCAAAATTAAGCTTCAAGAATCATATTTCATCAAGACACATTGAGATATGAAGTTTGTTTTATAAAGAAATCCAAAAAGTCAAAATTCTAAATACTTAGAACTTTCTAAGTGATTAAGAAAATTATGACAATCTCAGAACTTTTGGCCAGATTTTCACCATGATGCAAGCTGATTCTGGATCAACTTCTGAAACAAGAGTTTTAGATCTCAACGAGATCTGAAACATTGCAGAACAGAACTTCTCCTAGAAATTCTAGGATTTCAGGTTATAACCTCTCAAAGACACGTCCTTGAAACTGAATCACTCAGCAGATTCTGGACACTTTCAAGACAGAGTTTGATCAGAACTTCTGGGCAAGTTTTCACAAATGTTCAGTCAGAATTTGCCAGGGTAATGCAAAGAAGTTTACAAAGCGTGTTACAAAATTCCTGGAAATCCTGGGAGCTCCTTCAGAACATGCTGGAGCCAGAAGATATAAAGATCAGAGGTTGGATACTACGCTGAAGCAGAACTTCTGATCCAGAACTAAGCCATGGTGTAGAATCTCACATTGCAGGATTTCTGGTTGTGATAAGTCTCATCATCATTTAATGCTCATTTAATTCTCACAACCACTTTTGAGTCTTTATCCAAAAGATCTCCACCATGTGTACCTCTACTGTCTTGGGATAGCAAACTCTGATACTAGGCCCATGCTTTGCTTTTTGTTTTTCCTTAAGTCGTGTTGACAACTCCAGCTCAAGCATGGCTAAAAGCTGCTAACCAACAGCTAATTCAGACTACGCCTGCATCCCATAATTGCACCAAACTAGCATATGAAGTCTGTGATCAAAAGGAAAGGGAACAGGATGCCAAAAAGGTTCAAATCCCATTCCCCCCTCCCCCCAAAATCACAACAAATTTCACCTATAAATTTCAAGGGGCTGGCTTTTGGAGAGAACTATCAAAAGAGAAAAAGAAACCTGTGAAACCCTTCATAAAAATCCAGATTTCCCAAACATAAAACCAAACCTTTGTTCTTCCCTTTGAATCAAAGAACTTGGCATTTTCTCTTCCGTTACTCTTGCTGATTCTAGAACATCCAAAGGCATCAACTAAAAGCTCCAAGCACGCTCCATGTTCAAGGTAAGTCTTTCTGACTTTGCTTGTTTTTCATTCTGAACATCATTAACATGTAAATATCATAGTATTAATGTTGTCCATATCATTGCATAAGTAGAAAAATTATGGATCAGAGTTTCTTAATTAGGGCTAGACTCAGATTTAGATTTAGAACTTCTATAAACTGTTGTGCTGTTATCCTTCTGATTTGCTGTTTAAAAAGAACTGAATAAATTGTTGATGTGTTGATTAAGAGATGAAATTTGGCATAGAACTTATGATGTTCACTCACAGTTTTAGCACAACATAGAACTTCTGAATTCTCCTCACTATCTAAACACACTGAACTTCTGATTTTCATGCGTTGTTAACACAAACTGAACTTCTGATTCTTACATGTTGATAACGCACTGAACTTCGGATGTTCACTCACTATTTTAACACTTCGAACTTCTGATTTTCATGCACTGATAACACGCTGAACTGCTGATTGTTTGTTCACTATCTTAGCACCATGCAGAAGTTCTAAGTTCTTCCTACTTTTTTGACACGCACAGAGCTTCTAAGGTTTTCTCATTGTTCTAACATTCAGAAGTTCAGCACATAGCAATCCAGAACTTCTATGTTTTCCCTCTAACGTGTCTTGCAGGACCTCAAAGTGTACCAATCCAGAACTTCTGATTCCACTGACGTTCACTTCTGAGTCATCACGCGCCTAGCTTCAGAACTTCTGATCCTTGTTGTTTTGCTTGTAGCAGCACGCTGGGTCTACGTCTCATTTATTTTCCTTTTCATCATTTTTTAACATAAAAGACATAAAAATATTTTCTTTCTTTTATTAATTTATTTTCTTTTTTAAGACAAAACCATTTTCTAAACAAATCCTTTTTTCTTTCTTATATTGTACATTTCAATATGGTTGTAATAGTAACTTAGGATTTAATTTTATTTGCAACCCCCATTCATAAATATGTACCCCCATCCCTAAAGTATTGTAATAGCGTAGGACTTTACATTTCCGCAATTTATCGCTTTTGAATATAAATGCTAGTAACTAGGGTGTGTATGGCAAGACATGAAATTGACAAATAGATCACCCTAATCAAGACTAAAATACATGGAATCAAACACACTTTGCACACATGCACCCTTAGGGTAATCTCACTTGTTGTCTATTGGAAAAATAGTCATGTCCCTCAAACATGGGCGTTTTAGCAAAGACTCTCGATAAAAGATCGTAGTCCCTCGATGACCCTCGATGTTGCCTTCGATAAACGATCTAGTCCCTAAAACAACATTGCTAAAAAGTTCCATGGGTTGCCTTCTATGACTATACAAATGTCCCAACGCCCGTCCCTTCACATCTAATAATGGGGCTTCTTACCAAATCAATGATAAGATAGCAACATCTAAAGGAGGAGGAAAATAACATCTAAGACCTTATGAGTAGGTAGGTTCACTCTTAGTTGCTCGCTTGCTCACAAAAAAAATATTTTTTACACCAACACTCTCATTTTGAAACATTTTCAAAAGACAACACTTTGTATGCGTTCTTATAGAAACGAGAGCCATTACAAAGGAAACCCTTTTCAAAATAACTTTCAAAAAACACATCTCACAAACACTTTCTTGAAAACATTTTCGAAACAAACACTTTGTACGCGTTCTTATAGAGACGAGAACCATTACGAAGTTATATTTTCAAAATACTTTCAAAACCCGCAAAGCACACATTCAAACAAAAGAAAGTGATCTAGCAAGCAACTAAGAGCCCATGGAAAACCATGGATGAAAAGGGTGCTAGCACCTTCCCTTTTCATAATCTACCCCCCAAACTCAAGAAAACATCTCTAAAGGTCTTTCCTGTGCTTTTTCACCTTTCCTTTTGGATAAAAGAAAAGTCGGTGGTGACTCTTGCTAAACCGCAACATTTGCAAACACAAACGCAAAACAATCAAGTCAGTTCTCCCACCGTATCACACATATAGATGAGACAGATCGAAATATATTCCTCCATACTTTTCGCAAGATATAAACCACAAAACCTGAATAAGGCGCGCTTAAAAACAGGAAACAAAAAATCTGAAAACATGTTTATATCAACAGGAAGATGTTAAGACATCTGCTTTGACATCATTCAAAATCAGTTGAGATGATTTACTTCAAATGTCAAGACATTAAGCAAAACATTACCAAAGCAGTGTTTTACCAAAATTGCTGTCGACAAACACTTACAATATGCTTTCACTGGAGATAAGGGATTTTGTCTAGGTGAGAGTACACCTTCACTAGGGATATAGGATTCTGTTCCATTAGGAAACTTATGCTGGTCACAGCCAGGCCTTTCTTTTCCCCTTTACTGGTACCCTTCTTGTCACAAAAGACCAACAATACCTACAACAAGGGAAATTAAAATAACATGCCCCATGTGTGGAATGGCAACCTCCGTTGAGGAATAAACAATTTGAACTAACGACCACAGGATAAAAATTATGATGCATGATTTCAACTTCATCATGTCAATTCCAAGGAGGACTGCCACTGAAAAGTGGACTTTGGAGAGGATACTACAAAAATAAATTATAGTCCCATGAGAAGAAATCATCTTGACTTCAAACAGCTTCTAAATCTCTGGGGAGAAGAACCATTATCCTCCTGCAAAGAAATGAGGAATTCTTCGCTAGGGAATAAAGATCTCTGAAGAGAAACCCCTTAGTAGACAGACCTTTGTCAAGTAGCAACGGATCCTTTACCGGGGAAAGAATTCCTCCTAGGAAACATCATTTCCATCATGAACCTTGTATGGGTAACAACCTCAAATGTTCTTTGTGTTCGTGCTCGTATCCTGATGAGGATAAAAATCCAAACTTCAATTGGAGGTAATGACCCTGACTTCTGTCGAAAGATACCAACAACCCAAACTTAGGTCTCTGGATTTCGATGGAGGAACACCAATAAATGGACTTAAGTCTCTGATGATCCAAGGATAATGATCCTAACTTCGTGACATGCTTTTCAAACTTACAAATTATTTAGCCTGCGTCTATACTTAACTTGATCAACTATTAAGTGGAGGAATTCCCTTGCGTAATTCCTTTCCCCATTCTGTAGGGATTTTGAAAAAACATGCCTCAAGAGGACTTTCAGAGATCTGTATCATCAAGTTAAACAACCCCAATGTTATGAACTTTAGAACATGGCTTTTGGCTAGCCAGAGTTGGATATGGTTTCAACCCTGCTTGAGTGGATGACCATGCATCTTTAGATTCTAAAAAGATTCTCCTCTAATCAACGGATTCTCAAAGAAATATGTCAAATCTCAACATAAGTTCCCCAGTTTGACTGTACTTTGAGGGATCAAATCCTGACTTGAGTGCCTCAGAGTGGCTGAAAACTTACTCAATGGAGTATTCAACATGCTTACCCCTTCTCAACAGAGTCTTGACAAACCTTTTCTTCATCTCATGCCCATAGAGAAATGAGAAGCTCGCGGAGTTATGAAGACAACACAACCTTAGGGTGGTTGGCTTACATATTGAAAGCAGGTTAGCAAAAAAATGTGCTTCTCAACTTGAACTGCCTCGTTCACAAACAGATAATTGAAGAAATCGACCCCTCATGTCCAACTAAAAGTAATGCATCTCTACTCGACAGAGACTTTGGGAAATCAACTTCCATACATTCTACTTTAGATCATTTCTCAAACTGGTCTTCTTTTACTCAATAGAGTCAATAGAAGGCATGCCCCATATTAATATCATTGTCAAAAATGATTTACCTTTCAACGGTATCCTGAAGCAATTTGTCCCTCGAGATAATCAAACTTCCATATGATGCTCATTATGCAAGCTCACTTGATGTTTAAGCACTTGTTCATATGCAAAGAATGTTTATTCTAAGAATGATAATTCTAATACAAAGCTAATGTTTGTCTTAAAGTTTAAAGACTTTTATTGAAAAGATGTCAAAACATCGAATTTTTCTTGTACAAAAGAAAGTAAAAAGATGGTGTGATACCAACTCAAAGGTTTTAGCAAGCCTCCTAGGAGTCAGGGTACCATATTCTCGTTACAATATACTTTCGAATTAACCCATGCTTAAGTTAGGACTTTCAAGGGTTGTAACGTGGCCTGGTTCATGATTTTTTAGAAAAAAAGGATTTAAGGGTGAAAATATTTGGTGCCCATCCATTCTCCATGATGTTCTCCATTCCTATGTTTAGTTAACTCGATACGAGCACTCATCTCTTAAGAAAAGTTTGGAATGGTTGAGGAGTCAAATAAAGTTATTTGGACATGGCAGTCACTCAACCCTTTTATTCTTGGTGTCTGATCACACGACTTAGTTCCTCACTGAGGATTTTTATTTGGTAATCCCTTTTCTCTTTTATCATTTTTTTTGCTTTCCCTAAATTTTTCCTGAAAAAGTTTCCTTTTGAATTTGACTCTGAAGTCCAGTGGGATGTCTTGAATTTTGCCTAAGCGACTTGTTTTTCAAGTTTTGACTAAGTGGGGATTTTTGTCTCTTTCTTTCATCATTTCCTTTTCTTTCCTTTTGAACAAGTAGTGTGACTTCAACTCATTTTCGACTTTGTTAGAAGGATTATGGTTGCCTCAATCCTTGGTAGATAAGGGATAACCATTGTTGTATCGGCATTTGTTGACCTCCTGACGTGCGAGAGATACCCATTATGGTATCATCCTTTTTTTATGCACGCTGCTGATAGACGAGGGTTAACTATTGCGGTTTTGACTTTCCTCAGCCTTTTGATGAATAACCATTGTTGTATCCTTAGATGTGCACTTATGATGAGTTTTAAATGCTCGATCAGATTAACTGAAATCTACCCTACCCCGGGTCAAATGTGAGGGTTATTTCTGACAAGAAAAGAAAATCCTACTTTAAGGCTCAATGGGGTTGACGAGGGTTTCACTCGCTTATATCTCCAGTGTTTGGGTATTTGAAACAATGCTTGTACATCGTTAGCAGGGTTTTGTTCAAATGCATGCCATTTGAGATTGTAGGTACATTTCTCATCATCCTCCCTCCAGAGATTTTTTGCTTCATCAAACAAGAGTTGAGTATCAAAAAGCATAAAAACATAAATGATTGAATACAAATGGATTAATTAAAGACAACCATATTCAATGCATTATGATTAATATTCGAAAATAAGCAAGTTTTGCATACAAGAAAGTACTGAACCAAACAAGAAAGATTACAAATGTAATTTGAAGTTGCCATGTTGAGGAGACTAGTCTCCACATGGACTTGTTTCTTCAGAAGATACTTTGGAAGTCTTGATATTCACTGAGTCAAAAGAGACTTCAATCTGACCAAATAGTGCGAAATTTATGACTTTTGCATCAAACAAGTCTTGTACTTCATCTCTGAATGGTTTACAATCTTCAGTTGAATGGCCAGGTGCCCAAGCATGGTAATCACAAAGGATATTCCCTCAAAATATGTGATGAATACTTTATCTGCGAACTTGTATAAACTGCATCACAATGTATCTTCTACCATAGAGTAGAAATGCCAACCATCTTCTACTACACAGAAGAGAAAATCAACCGCTAAATTTTGGAGCATCTCCTACTACACAAAAGAAGCACCATCTTCTACTAGACAGAAGCAAAAATCCATAAGTTATACCAAAGGATCTTCTACTACACAGAAGAAAATGAACTTTGAATGTAGAACTCGACTTTTGAGGTATTTTCCTTCTACACGGCAAAAAATGTCTAAGATCTTGATATCTTATACTTCTTCATCACATAAGCATCACCTCATTTTCTACTACACAGAAGAAGCATTCAGCTGAGGAGAAAGAGTTTGAAACTGTGATACGGTGGCAGAACCAACTATTTAATACTGGTTTGCGTTTTGCATTTTTTATTCGCAAAATGTCGCGGTAAGCAAGAGTCGCCACCGACTTTTATTTTATCCAATCGGAAAGGAAAAAAGTACAGAAAAAAAATCCTTTTTTGAGATATTCTGAGTACGGGGGGTAGATTATGTTAGAACAAAGTTTGAATCTACTACCCTAAGTTTAAGTTTTGATGATAACAAAATGCTAAGATACATTAATTGTATGATTCATGTAAGTCACATATGCTATCTAAAAATTACATTCTGTTTTACAGAAACTCTGATGGGTATCAGCATGAGAACATCCTCATCAGCATCAGAAAATTGGATATCAACATCAGCATCAGAAGATGTTATATCAGATACCAGAATCAGAAGATCAACTTGCGCTTATGCTGAAGCTTGATGAACAGATCTGCGCTTAACACTCTGGACTCTGATCAAGACAACAACAGTTCATCAGCACCTAAGCAGCGTCAGAATGAGCCAAAGCCAGAACACGCTTAAGTGGCAACGGTACTGTGCATTCAAGATGAGTTATTACCAACGGCATCATTCTAGACAAGATCTGCTTAATAAGGAAAGAATGTTATTGGCATTGAAACAGAATTATTGCTCCAACGTACACTATTTCCAATGCTATATAAACAAGTCAATGAAGATTGAATTGGCTAATGCTCTACACCAATCTACACGCCTAAAAGATATTCATCATCTTCCTCACTCTCAGTTTGCTAAAAGCTATAAAATTCCTTACTCAATTATTTTAGCAATCTAGTTTCCATAAGCTTAAGTTGTGTAGTATCACAGTTGTGATAAACAGTTTTGTAGAAAACATTCACACACCTAGATTTCAATTCTCTGTAAGAAAGTAATTCCTTGGGAAACCGGTTTGTGGTTTGCATCAAGAAGGCTTTAGCAGTTGTTAAAGCAGATTGTAATATTCAGTTGAATATAGTGGATTAAGACCTCGTTGGAGAGAGGCGAAATCACCTTGACGGGTGGACTGGAGTAGTTTGAGATCAAACGAACCAGGATAAAAATATCGTGTTGATTGCAATTGATTTCCAGTTTTTACAATTCAACCCCCCTTCTTGTGTTTTTCACTTCTTCAATTGGCATCAGAGCGCCTGGTTCTGAGCTAAAAAACTTAACCGTGTCAGTACAAGATCCAGCATCAGAAAAACACAATGGCAGGAACTTATCAACACACCAGCAATGACAACAATGAATACAGAGACAGATTCAGCGGCAAACCTCCAGTCTTTGATGGAGAAAATTTTGATTACTGGAAAGACAGAATTGAAAGCTTCTTTCTGGCACATGATGCTGATCTGTGGGACATGGTGACAGATGGATACACGCACCCTGTGAATGCAAGCGGTCAGAAGATTGATAGGAAAGCAATGTCTGACCAACAAAAGCCTGACTTCAAAAATCACCACAAGGCCAGAACCATCCTTCTCAGCGCCATCTCTTATGCTGAATATGAAAAGATCTCTAACAAAGACACAACAAAGAACATGTTTGACTCACTCAGAATGATGCATGAGGGTAACATTCAGGTCAAAGAAACTAAAGCTCTTGCGCTCATTCAGAAGTATGAGGCATTCAAAATGGAAGAAAGTGAATCCATTGAAACAATGTTCTCAAGATTCCAAATTCTGGTGGCTGGTCTCAAGGTTCTGGACAAAGGATACTCTACTGCTGATCACGTCAAGAAGATCATGAGAAGCTTACCAAAGTAGTGGAGGCCAATGGTTACAGCTCTGAAGCTAGCAAAAGATCTCAACAAAATTTCTCTGGAGGAACTTATCAGCTCCCTCAGAAGTCATGAGATAGAGCTAGAAGCTGATGAACCTCAGAAGCAAGGTAAGCCTTTAGCATTAAAATCTAACAAAAAATCTGAGTCTAAAGTTTTGCAGGCAGTTGAAGAAACATCTGATGGATCCTCATCAGAAGAAGACGAACTTTCTCTCCTCTCCAGAAGAGTGAACCAACTGTGGAAGCAGAGGCAAAGGAAGTTCAGGAATCCCAGAAGATCTGATCAGAACGAGTCTTCTTCCAGATACAGAAGGACATATTCTTCCTCTGGATACAGAAGATCTGAAGGCTCCTCAGGAAGCAGAAAGCCAAACACCAAGGACATCATCTGCTATGAGTGCAATGAGCAAGGACACTACAAGAGTGACTGCCCAAAGCTTCAGAGGGAAAAGCCCAAAAAGAAGTTCGGAAGAGAAAAGAAGAAAAGTATCATGGCTACATGGGATGACTCTGACTCGTCTGAAGCTGACTCAAAATCAGATGATGAGAGAGCAAACATAGCTCTCATGGCCAACATTTCAGAAGATAGTGAAGCTTCTGAATCAAACTCAGAATCAGATACTGAAGAGGTATTTCCTGACTTTGCAATTAATTTTACTAAGGCTGAACTTGCTGAAAGCCTTAATGAAATTCTGGAAAGGTACCAGCAGATTAGAGTTAAATTCAGAAACCTGAAAAGGAATCTTGAATCTGACTCTGATAAGACTGAGAGTCTTAAATTGGAAAATTCTGAGTTGAGAAATAAATTTTCAAAATTAGAAAATACTTTACAAAACTCTCAGAAGGAACCAATTTCTGAAACTCCCAGTAGCGCTGATGAGATCATCAAGGAGTATGATCACAGTTTCCAGAAGTTCCTTGCAAAAAGCATAGATAGAAGAAAAATGGCTTCAATGATCTATGGAGTTAGCAGAAACGGCAGGAAGGGAATAGGATACCAAGGTAAGGTTCCTACACCAAAGAATGCCATGGATTTAATCATTAAACACACTCCTCTGAACTCACATTTTGTGTATGGTCACACACATGATATTAAATACACTAGCAGTAAGTATTCTGTGAAACCAAAATTCAACCAGAGTTTTGGTAAATCTAACAAATCAGGACCCAAGAAAATCTGGGTACCTAAGGATAAAATAATACATGTTGCAGATATCTTTAGCAGCAAATCAGAAACACCAGTCATGGTACCTGGACTCTGGCTGCTCGCGACACATGACGGGAAGAAGGCATATGTTCCAAAGCCTGGAACTTAAGCCTGGAGGCCACGTTGGCTTTGGAGGCAATTAGAGGGGAAAGATCATTGGCTCTGGAACTGTAGGTAATGGAAATCTTCCCTCTATAAATAATGTTCTGCTAGTAGATGGATTAATGCATAATCTGTTATCCATAAGTCAATTAAGTGATAACGGTTATGATATAATCTTTAATCAAAAATCATGTAAAGCTGTTAGTCAGAAAGATGGGACTATCCTGTTTAATGGAAAGAGGAAAAGCAACATCTATAAAATCAAACTTTCTAAACTAAAAAGTCAGAATGTAAAGTGTCTTCTGTCTGTTAACAACGAGCAGTGGATCTGGCACAAAAGATTGGGGCATGTTAGTATGAGAAGAATATCTCAGATTAACAAACTCAATCTGGTCAGAGGACTTCCCAATTTGAAGTTCAATTCAGATGCTCTGTGTGAAGCATGTCAGAAAGGAAAGTTTGCAAAACCTTCTTTCAAATCTAAAAATGTTGTTTCTATCTCTAAGCCATTAGAACTTCTGCATATTGACTTATTTGGACCAGTTAAAACTGCTTCAGTCAGTGGTAAGAAGTATGGGTTAGTAATCGTAGATGACTATAGTAGATGGACATGGGTAAAGTTCTTAAGACACAAGGACGAGTCACACTCTGTGTTTGTTACCTTCTGTAACCAAGTTCAGAATGAAAAGGATCTTAGAATCGTTAAAGTCAGAAGTGATCATGGTGTAGAGTTTGAAAACAAAGATTTTGAGTCATTCTTTAATGACAAAGGCATTCTGCATGATTTCTCTTGTCCTAGAACTCCCTAACAAAATGGAGTTGTAGAACGAAAGAACAGAACATTGCAAGAAATGGCCAGAACCATGATCAATGAGACAAACATTGCTAAGATCTTCTGGGCAGAGGCAATAAACACAGCGTGCTACATTCAGAATAGAATCTCAATAAGACCTATTCTGGAAAAGACTCCATATGAATTGTGGAAGAACAGAAAGCCCAACATTTCATATTTTCATCCATTTGGATGTACTTGTTTTATGTTAAATACAAAAAATTATTTGAACAAGTTTGACTCTAAAGCACAGAAGTGTATTATGTTAGGATACTCTGAACGCTCTAGAGGGTACAAAGTATACAATACAGAAACACAGATTGTGGAAGAATCAATCAGTGTTCGTTTTGATGATAAGCTTGACTCTGAAAAGTCAAAGCAGAATGAAGTTTTTGCAGGTATGGAAATTGAATTTACAGGTTCTGAAGACAAGTCATCAGAAGCTCTCAACACAGACACCCCTTCAACATCTGAAAGGAGCACTGCTAGCAATCCTACAACAGCTGCTGATCAACCTCAGAAGAGACTACCCAGAAGCAGCTTGGATCACCCAAAAGAAACTATCTTAGGAAGAAAGGAAGATCCAATCAGAACAAGAGCAAGCTTCAGAAACTCTGAAGAAACCCTCATGGGACTTGTGTCTCTGATTGAACCTTCTTCTATTGATGAAAGCACTTCTGGACAACGACTGGATTCTAGAAATGCAAGAAGAGCTGAATCAATTCACCAGAAATGACGTATGGGATCTTGTTCCCAGACCAAAAGGATTCAACGTCATTGGAACAAGATGGGTGTTCAGAAACAAGCTTAATAAACAAGGTGAAGTCATCAGAAACAAAGCACGACTGGTAGCACAAGGTTATAGTCAGCAAGAGGGAATAAACTATACAGAAACCTTTGCTCCAGCCGCCAGGTTAGAATCTATCAGACTTTTAATTTCATTTGCTGTTAACAGAGGCATCACTCTGTATCAGATGGATGTCAAGAGTGCATTCTTAAATGGTTATATAGAAGAAGAGGTTTATGTGCACCAACCCCTGGTTTTGAAAATACAAAACATCCAGAACATGTTTTAAAACTAAAGAAGTCACTATATGGTCTGAAACAAACTCCCAGAGCTTGGTATGAAAGACTAAGTAACTTTCTGTTAGAAAATGAATTCACCAGAGGGAAGGTGGACACTACCTTATTCTGTAAGTCAGTTAAGAATGACATCTTAGTCTGTCAAATTTATGTTGATGATATTATTTTTGGATCTACTAATCCTTCTCTTGGAAGAAAATTTGCTAAGTGTATGCAGGCAGAATTTGAGATGAGCCTCATGGGGGAACTGAAATTCTTTCTAGGAATTCAGATCAATCAAACTCCAGAGGGAACTTACATTCATCAGAGCAAATATGTCAGAGATCTTCTGAAGAAATTTGACCTCTCAGAATGTAAGCCATCAAAGATTCCAATGCATCCCACGTGCATTCTGGAAAGAGAAGAGGTAAGCAAAAAGGTAGAACAGAAGGTCTACAGAGGTATGATTGGTTCTCTCCTTTATCTGACAGCTTCAAGGCCTGATATCTTATTCAGCGTATGTATTTGTGCTAGATTCCAATCAGATCCTAGAGAATCTCACTTAACAGCTGTTAAGCGAATTTTCAAGTATCTGAAAGGTACTACTAATCTGGGTTTATTTTATAGAAAATCTAGTGATTACAGCTTAGTAGGCTACTGCGATGCTGACTTTGCTGGAGACAGAGTAGAGCGTAAAAGTACTTCTGGAAGCTGCCAGTTTCTGAGAGAAAATCTGATCTCTTGGTCCAGCAAAAGGCAATCCACAATTGCGCTATCAACAGCAGAAGCTGAGTACATAGCAGCAGCAGGATGTAGCACACAAATGCTCTGGATGAAAAGTCAGCTTGAAGACTTCCAGATTTTTGAGAGTAACATCCCTATACTCTGTGACAATACTTCTGCTATTTGCTTAAGTAAGAATCCCATTTTACATTCTAGGGCTAAGCATATAGAAATAAAACATCACTTCATTAGGGACTACATTCAGAAAGGAATTTTGAACTTAAAATTTATTGATACAGACTATCAATGGGCTGATATCTTCACTAAACCCCTTTCTGAAGATAGGTTCAATTTCATTCTGAAACATCTCAGCATGAAAATCTGCCCAGAGTGAAAATGCTTTAACTCTATATATTATCCTTCAGAATGTATTTGTTTTACTGTGAACTTCTGATCAATCTCTTTTCAGAAAGATAGACATGCAGATTGTATCAGATGCTATTCTTAAAGATCTGAGCGTTTCAGCTCAAGGATAGACGTGCTGCTCACTAAATCAAACAAGTGCCATCCAATCATCAGCAAATCTCTGAAGCAGAACGCGTGCATGCTTTTGAGAAGGCAAAACGCTGATTGGGTGCATTGAGACACATGTCTGGTAACCGTTTCAAGTATCTTTCTCAAATCCCCTAAAATCAGGAAGCATTAAATGCACGTAATCATGTTTTAAAACGTAATCATGAATTATTTCTCTTTCTTGAAACCGTTTACACTTTCAAAAATTATTTTGAAATCTATTTAAGCACATTAACATCTCACATTAATCTTTTATGGTTTCTTACAATCTTACAAAATATTTTCTGCATTTTCCTTGTGTGTTCATCTCTCTCAAAAGAAACCCATTTTTCAGTTTTCTCAGAAAAAACCTTAAGTGTGAACATGGCAACCTCCAGCAACGTTTCTGCAGGTTCTCAGAAGGAGGCTTCTTCTGAACAATACCAAGTTCCCTTCAGAACACTCCTTACACCAGTGAAGAATTTGGAAGTGCTGTCTGAACTAATTGTTGACTTCTCCAGTCTGAAAGAAAATGGATTTGACTTGACAGAAGAAGTTAGGGCACAAGGATGGGAGAGATATTTTAATAGGTTGGTTGGGCCAAAGTTCCCAGTCTTGGTCAAGGAGTTCTGGATTCATGCGTACTCATCAACACATCAAGTCACCTCCTACATAATGGGAAAGAAGATTGTGATCACTGAGCATCACATAGCAAGATTGATTGGATACAGTGGTGGTGGTATCCGCTGTATCGACATGGCTGAAAGATGTTCTGACGTTGCTGTCATTGCAAGGCAGATTTTCACCCATGGGGTTCCCAGCAGCAAAATCAGAGACTTAAAGGATCAGGATAGAATATGGGCGAAGATTATTCTGGGGTGCTTTAATCACAGGAAGCCAACAAGCTCTCCTGATTATATAAATATAGATCATCAGTTTCTGATCTATTTTATTAATCAGAAGGTAAAAATTAACTTGGCTCATCTTCTGTTTAATCACCTCAGGACCAGCGTCAAGGAGACAAGGGAAGAAGAAAGGACAAAGAGGGATTGGATACCCTTTGGCAGGTTAATATCAGATATTCTGACTGAGAATAGGCTGATAGAACACCTCACAGAAGCTCAGGAATTAAGTTCTATTGAACCTACTGTTGGCAAGCCTCTGAACGCCAAGAATCTGAAGAAAATGAAACTGATAGAGAATATCAGAAAGGAGCCCAGCGTTACTCCTCTTGCTGACATCACCAGCAGAAGAGTCCCACTGAACGAATTTCCACTATTCTCTGAGATTGAATCAAAACCAGTTGTGGTTCTCAGATACTTGGACGCTTGCAAGGCTGATGGTACAGATCCCAAACTGAATATTAAAGATCTGCACCAACAACAACCAGAAGTTACTATGAAGAGGACGAAGAAAAGAAAGGCCACTTCAGAAGGACCATCCCAGCAGACCCCTAAGAAAAGAGGTAATCTATCTGCTGCTTATGTTTTAAATTCTTCTGCTATTCCAACATCAATCCCAACCCCAGCTTCACATGAACTTCCAATCCCCATACCAACTATTAATGAAACCGAACCAGAAGATGACCCTTCTGAGTCACTGACTCTCAGGAGACCCCGCACCAAATCCCAAACTCCAAAACCCACGACATCAACAACATCAGAACTTGACAAAGTTCTGTCTGAAATTGATGAACGTGTTTCCGCTCACCTCTCAGATAATCCAAACACTCAACCAGAGATTGCCCTCTCTCCTCAACCAAAACATCCTCTCTCACCCATACCAGAAGAACCACAAATTCCTGAACAACCAGAAATTCCACCTCCTTCTCCACAACCAGCAATTCCTCCTCCCTCTCCTCAACCAGAAATTCATCCACCATCACCTCAACCATCACCTCCACAACCTGAGTTTCATCACTCTGAAACTCCATCACCTGAACCTCATTCTCCTCAATCCTCTGAGCCATAACCCTTGGCAATTTAGCTGCCATGTGGAACAACTGTAACCATGGCCCAACTGCCATCCTCGCCAGAAACTACCCCTTCAAATACTCCAAACAGTCCAATTATTATTTCTGATTCTCCCACTACATCTCCCAAACAAACTACAAAAGACCACAGCAGGACCTTCATCGATTTAACAATCCTTGACCGTCTTGCTGATCTCAAACACAAAATAGCCATTCCCAAACCAAAACAGCCAGATGTTGGCTCTGGCATTGTGAATTTTGAAACAGGTTTGCAGCAATGGATTGCTTCTCTAAAGCAAGTTTGTCCTGGAATTATTGATTCCGCTGCCTCAGACTAACTCTGGACACGTTTCAGAATATGGGTACGCGCTGAAGCCCTCAAATTGCAAGACATCAATTATGAGCAGGCACAACAGAACTTCAGGAAGCTGCTGAAGGAAGTTGAAAGTCAGCTGCTACAGGATGAAGTGCTCTTTTTGGATAGTGAGCCATGGTCTGAGAAGCGTCCAGCTTCAAAAGTTCAGCAAGCAGAAGATCAGACTATTCAAGTTGAAGAGGTCAGTCAAGCTGAAGATGTTGCAGAAAGCTCTCAGAAGCTTCCTGCTTCTGACGTTTCTCAAGCTGCCTTGGACAGGCAGACTCTGGAAGAGCTGAAGCTGAATGATATTCGCCTGCAGCAAAGAATGGATGAAAATGATCAGAAGATGAAGGAAAGGATGGATGTGCAAGACAGCAAGATAGATACAGTAGTCAGCATGGTGCACAAGCAAAATGAAACTGCTGATCAGATTAAGGCAATGCTGGAGACTCTGTTCACACGCTTCCCACCCCAACCTTAGTTTTTCATTCATGATAATTTCAATGTTTTCTTTGCATATCATCTGTACTGTTTTGTCTGGCTCTGAACTTAATATAACAAGTTTTTCTGCTCTGATCGTTTTAGATTATATCACTTACACTTTTTGATTGCTGACAAAAAGGGGGAGAACAAGAATGATATTTTTCAATAACGGATTACTGAGACAAAATAGTCTCAAACATTCTAACACTCTGATATACTTGAATGTTTTCTGTTTTTTGCATAAGTCTACAGGTACAAGAAGTTAATCACCTCTGATATTCTGATCTGAAGCTCGAAGCTCTGATATTCTGATCTAAAGCTCTGATATTCTGATGTTCAAAGAAAGTCAATAAAGATCTGATCCTGAAGAACTCTTGGAATTAAAAAGGGAAGTAATAAATTCAGGGGGAGTATCTTCGATCAAAACTCTGATATCTCTTTATCCCTTATCTTTGATAACTTCCTAATTAATTCTGATACAACTTATTATTTAGTTATCTCTGATACTTTTCACGCTAATTATCAATTAAAAAATATCTAGTTTTTGTCATCATCAAAAAGGGGGAGATTGTTAGAACAAAGTTTGAATCTACTACCCTAAGTTTAAGTTTTGATGATAAAAAAATGCTAAGATACATTAATTGTATGATTCATGTAAGTCACATATGCTATCTAAAAATTACATTCTGTTTTACAAAAACTCTGATGGGTATCAGCATAAGAACATCCTCATCAGCATCAGAAAATTGGATATCAACATCAGTATCAGAAGATGTTATATCAGATACCAGAATCAGAAGATCAACTTGCGCTTATGCTGAAGCTTGATGAACAGATTTACGCTTAACACTCTGGACTCTGATCAAGACAACAACAGTTCATCAGCACCTAAGCAGCGTCAGAATGAGCCAAAGCCGGAACACGCTTAAGTGGCAACGGTACTGTGCATTCAAGATGAGTTATTACCAACGGCATCATTCCAGACAAGATCTGCTTAATAAGGAAAGAATGTTATTGGCATTGAAACATAATTATTGCTCCAACGTACACTATTTCCAATGCTATATAAATAAGTCAATGAAGATTGAATTGGCTAATGCTCTACACCAATCTACATGCCTAAAAGCTATTCATCATCTTCCTCACTCTCAGTTTGCTAAAAGCTCCAAAATTCCTTACTCAATTATTTTAGCAATCTAGTTTCCATAAGCTTAAGTTGTGTAGTATCACAATTGTGATAAACAGTTTTGTAGAAAACATTCACACACCTAGATTTCAATTCTTTGTAAGAAAGTAATTCCTTGAGAAACCGGTTTGTGGTTTGCATCAAGAAGGCTTTAGCAGTTGTTCAAGCAGATTGTAATATTCAGTTGAATATAGTGGATTAAGACCTCGTTGGAGAGAGGCGAAATCACCTTGACGGGTGGACTGGAGTAGTTTGAGATCAAACGAACCAGGATAAAAATATCATGTTAATTGCAATTGATTTCCAGTTTTTACAATTCAACCCCCCTTCTTGTGTTTTTCACTTCTTCAGATTATAGAAAGGGAAGGTGTTAGCACCCTTTCTATCCATGGTTTTCCATGGGCTCTTAGGTACTTGCTCATTTTTAAATTTCTTGTGTATGTGCTTTGTTTTGAAGAATGTTTTACTTTGTGATAACCCTTGTATCAGTCCTCAAGGGTGTGACAAAGTTGTTTTGAAAATTGTTTGAAAAGTGTAAGTGTGAAAAGTTATGATTTGAGCAAGTACCTACTAGCATCTACCTACTCCAAAAAAGATCATTTCTATTCTTGTTTCCTTTAGACAGTGTTATCCTACTATTGAGAAATAGGCAGCACCGTCGTTGGAATTGTAAGGGTCAATTCGAAAGGGACGTACAATCACTAAAGCAATATTAGGACACCTTAGTAATAACCCTAGAGTCTTAAGATCATATTTGAGGCAACATTTCCGAGGCAACATTTCTGAGGCAACATTCAAATGGGATGTTTGATCTTTTTTAGACAGGAGGGTAACCACTAAGACACCCTATGCTTAAGGATCATTTACCAAAGGCAACCGAAGTGAGAGTATACCCTAAGAGTGATATGTGCGAGTGATTTGTTTTCAGTTATTTATCTTTGCACATTATGGTTTTCTAACTGTATTAATTTGTCATGCATTCTTGCCATACAATCCTATTAGCATACATCTAGACAGTTAAATATTTGCAGGAAAAAATGCGAGAAAATAAACCTACGCTATTATAAGGCTTCGGGGAGGGGGATTAATTACATAGCCAAAAAATAGGGGAAAAGCGATAAGTAAAAGCCCTAAATTAACTATTACAAACAAGTGGGCAATTACAAAATATTGACGAAATAAATAACAAGCGCGCGGCAAATTAAGTGCGAGAAGAAATTGAACCTGAAAAATCTAATTTGAGGAAAAAGTATTTTTTAGATTTTTATTGAAGAAAATATTTAATTGCAAATTAATTAAACCTAATTTCTAATTGTTTTTAAATTATGAAAGAAATTAAAGTTGACCTAAATTAATTAAACTAATTAATTAAAAAAACATTTATTAAGAAAATAAATCTTGTTTGTGGTTTTTGATTGGTTAATTTAATAAAATAATTTTTGTGTTGATTTAAAAAAACAAAATAATTAAAGAAAAGGAATTAAAGAAAAATAGTAGAAATAACCAAATGGGTCTGCTGTCAGCAGATCTGGGGGTGCAGAACTTCTGAAACCCAGCAGGATGTCCCAGAGTCTGGCGCCTGATCCAGTGAGGCCATCTTCTGGAGACTCATGGTGGACCTACGTATGCTAGCGTTGAATCTGGCTGGAGATGGATCCAGAGGATGATGATTCTTAGAAGGTGAGGTGCGCTGGATCTGGTTCTGGCTGATGGATCCAGAAGATGATGACCCTCAGAAGGTGAGGTGCGCTGGATTTGGTTCTGGCTGATGGATCCAGAAGATGATGACCCTCAGAAAGTGAGGTGCGCTGGATTTGGTTATGGATGATGGATCCAGAAGATGATGACCCTCAGAAGGTGAGGTGCGCTGGATCTGGTTCCGGCTGATGGATCCAGAATATGATGACCCTCAGAAGGTGTATGTGCTAGATCTGGTGAAAACAATGGGGAAAATTCCAAAAGCTCACGCATGGGGTCGAACCCAGGACACGAGCTTCCGACTTCCTTCCTCTGACCAACTGTGCTGGATGTTAACTTGTTAATATAATAAAGAACAAATAATATATTGGAAAACAAATTAGTCGCCAGAATGATGCGCCAGAATTTAAACCATCCAGTCAGGTTGTGACACGTTATTGTCTTCTTCCCTGGAACCGTCATTTTAGGCTCTGAACTTTTACCTACGGGCACTTTGCTGTAACTACAAACCCGTGACATTCCAAAATCCTATACAAGCAATATAAATGAAAGGTAAGGGTACCAATCAACTCGTCTCATCCTCATGAGTGTCATGGTACCAGAATCAATGCCTGATTTTACTTGTACTGAAAACCCCTAAATAAGAACTCAAAACCCTAACAATGGCAATATCACGTACAAGCATCAAAAATTCAATTAATTGGCACGATTAGCTTGCAAACATGATGATAAACATAACTATGACAATTAAAAGTGCTAAAGATGCATGAATTGCAATAATCGAATTTGAAAAATATACCAAACCGCGTGGGGTGTAGAGCGAGTTTCTGAGTGTTTCAAGCCTTGGGAGTGATTGGAATAGCTTCCTGGGATGTCTAGCAAGCAATTGGAATGGCTAACACAGCTTGAATTGGCCCGTGGAAGAAGATTCGTCTCACACTTTTCTTGGAAATTTTCAAGTTTTGTTCTGGTTTCTCATGACCTCTCCTCCTTTTCTTTTGATCTGCAAAGCCTTATTATATAACCTAGAATGAATTAGGTTAACAAACTTGGCATGAATCTTTGCATTTATCCAAGATTTGATTTGATTTTCAAGTTGTATGATATGTTCCTATTTTGAGCCAAATCATGCCTTTTTGTATCAATTGCCATTGATTCGAATTGATCTTGCAAACTCAGCATATCTTGGTTGCCAAACTGTCAAAAAAACAAATCAAATCATATCTTTGATAATTTTCATTATTTATTTGATTTAATTCACTTTTTAATTAATGAAAAATCAAAATAAATTGAAAAATGAAGAAAATAATGTGTGGATAAGTATTTGAGTCATGGACCACATTATAATTGAAGTGCAAGAATAAAAAGTTGGGCCCATTTAGCAAAAAATGCAAACTTGAGTACATTTGACTTTTGGCAATTTTGCAAAAATGGTCAACTTGGCCAATGCATAACTCTCTCAATTTTTACGCTAGAGAGGTGTTCTTGGACTTTTTAGAAATATTAGGATGTCCTCTAAGAAAACCTTTTGGTATCATCTCAATTGAGTCTTCCATGTTCATGTATGTAGCTTTGACCCAAAAGGTGTTTTTGTTGACTTTTCAAAAGGACCTATAATGTCAAAATTCATATCTTTTTGTGAGTGCAAAATTTGGACTTTGGAGCTGAAGATGAATTGTAGGGAATTGCATCCTCTTCAAAATGAGCTTTGGATGGGTCATTTCTGATAAAGTATAAGCAACCCTTTTAGTAACTTTAGGGTTTTGGTGAATTGTGAGCAATCCTTGAGGAATCATGATCAACCCTTAATCCAATGATGAATAATACTTCAAAATGAGGATGTTGACCAAAAATCTTGAAGTTTGACTGTATGTGGGCCACAATTGACTTTTACCCTAGTACAACTGATTTTCAGGCATTTGAGCAATTGACTGAGGAAACTTCTTCTGCAAGGCTTGAAACTTGACATGGCTAATCTTGAGAACATATTAGGACAATGATGAGCATTTGAGTCCTTTGTGGTTCACACATCTTGATGAAAATAGAAACCCTAATTTGATGTATACTGCCTTAGGAGAGAGTTTGTCTGGTCAACTCTTGAACTTCCTTGAGCAATTTGGGGACCTCACTTGCCCTTTGTTGAGAAATATGGGAGGGAAAATTTTGGGGTACAATAGCTTCCCCTGTTCAATCTTCTTAAACCTGAGGATGTAGATTGGCTCGTCTTCCTTTCGTGATCTGAAGGTGAAAGATGATTGAACACTAGAGTGCCCAGAAATTTGCACTCGCATGAAGTGATACTTGATTTGTGATATCGAGAATGGGCTTATAGATGCCATTTGGAGGTTTCTAGAGAATTGTCGAAGATGGGCTTAAAGATGCCATCCGAAGAGGTGACGATCGCATAAGAGATTCCTTTACGAGAACCCACACTCCTGTTGTTGAGGAGGACCTCGCTAGGGAATGCTGGTCTCTGTCTTGAGAGAAATAGAGTTTTAGGAGCTTCAGTTGTCCGTTACTCTACTGGGGAATAATTCTGGTTTGGGAAGCGGAAGTGAACTGTGTGTTTGGTCGGGGTATATGCTGCACCGCGACTTTCTGGGGAAATGTGAAATCAATTGTGTTTGATCGGGTCCCGGTCTTACAGTGCTATGGACTGCTGTCTGGGGATAAGAGAGGAAGATCCCAGATAGTAAGGTTATGAGAAGGAACCTGGATAGTAGGGTTACTTCGAGATGAAAGCCTGGATGGTAAGGTTACAAGAAGGAACCTGGATAGTAGGGTTACTTCGAGATGAAATCCTGGATAATAGGGCTTTGAGAAGGAACCTGGATAGTAGGGTTACTTCGATATGAAAGCCTGGATAGTAGGGCTGTAAGAAGGAACCTGGATAGTAGGGTTACTTCAATATGAAAGCCTGGATAGTAGGGTTGTGAGAAGGAACCTGGATGGTAGGGTTACTTCGATATGAAAGCCTGGATAGTAGGGCTTGAGAAGGAACCTGGATGATAGGGTTAGTTCGATATGAAAGCCTGGATAGTAGGGCTGTGAGAAGGAACCTGGATAGTAGGGTTAGTTCGATATGAAAGCCTGGATAGTAGGGCTTGAGAAGGAACCTAGATGGTAGGGTTACTTCGATATGAAAGCTTGGATAGTAGGGCTATGAGAAGGAACCTGGATAGTAGGGTTACTTCGATATGAAAGCGTGAATAGTAGGGCTGTGAGAAGGAACATGGATAGTAGGGTTACTTCGATATGAAAGCCTGGATAGTAGGGCTGTAAGAAGGAACCTGGATGGTAGGGTTACTTCGATATGAAAGCCTAGATGGTAGGGTTACTTCGATATGAAAGCCTGGATAGTAGGGCTTGAGAAGGAACCTGGATGGTAGGGTTACTTCGATATGAAAGCCTGTATAGTAGGGCCGTGAGAAGGAACCTGGATAGTAGGGCTGTAAGAAGGAACCTGGATAGTAGGGTTACTTCGATATGAAGCCCTGGATAGTAGGATTGTGAGAAGGAACCTGGACAGGTTGTTTTTGTCGCACTGATGATTACTTTGTTTAGCTTCGAGTGTTTATCATGGACCTGCTGGAAATTGTTGATAATAACTGTCTTTCCTGAAAGAAATACAGTGTTAGTTATGTGTGATGCATGAGGTGCATTGTGATGAGGTTCTCAAGATAACTGAGATCATGTTATATGTAATGTATGCATATGTCATGATGTATGAACATGAAATGCTGGCGTAATAATCTGAGTTCGAGAAAATAAATCCTTGACTGTTGTTTGGAGAGTATGAGAAATGGTATTCTTGACTGCTGTAAAAAAACACAGTTCCTCTACTTCTGTTGGGGATGGTGAACAAAGATGACTATGCTGGGGATTTCCCCCTTGTTTACGGATATTCTGCCGAGGAGAGACTCTATTTGAGAACAACTCTACGGGCGAATAACTCTGTTGGAGAGGAAATCCTCTGTGGATTGATCTGCCGATTTGGAGAAATAAACTTAGCTGGGGATGAATTTCCGTTACTGGTGATAATGAATTCAGTTGGAGATTAAATTTATGCTTGTGAGAGAAATAAACTCTGCTTGGAAAAAATTTACTGACTCGCTCGCGATTGTGAACCTCAGTTGGGGAGAGTTATGTCCTATTCGAGAAAGCTAACATTACTGTCTTTGGATACTTTTTACTCTGCGGGGAGTGTATATACCACTATTCATGTTCTCATGATGGCCCTATCCCGGTACTTGATGGGCAGAGTAACTGTGAGGTTTGGTACTTCTTGTTTTCCCTGTTTCTGGCATTACGAGTAATCGTCTTTTGTTTCTCATGTAAATATTTATGAGCAACAATTATTTTCAAATGCATATATCAAAAATGAATCATTGAACGTTCTTGCAAAACAAAACAGAAAAAGAAAAAAAATTGAAATTTCTTGTGAAAATGAATTGTATTGATTTTTGAAGTTGGCATGTAATAGGCGTTTTGTACAAAGAAGCTGACGCTCTAGTAAGAGAACTCCGCCGACAGATAGAAATTACAATTTGAGTAAAAGAAAGAAAAACAGTTATGTAAAAACAATCCCATTGGGTTCCAACTCTGCTATTGCCTTTATATCTTCAAGCGTCTCATCACTTTGCTACTTGGCCGAAGGTGGATCAGATTGATCGGTGCCGTTTGAGCTTGATAGTCGATACCGAAGTCTAGTTGCAAGATGATCCAATGAGACATAGTGTTATGCTTCAATCCCTAACTTTTGCCTGGACCGCCCTTTCAGGTTTTCAGTCCACCGGGATATCCTTTTTTGCCCAAGTCGTATTTTCAGGTTTTCGACTTGCCGGGTGTACAGTCTTTTTTCATTTTCATCCCTTACTTTTGCCCGAACCCTTTTTGTTCGCCGGGAAGTCCTTATTTTTGCCTAGGCCAGTCAACCTAGCGGGTCTTTGATTATGCATAATATCTTTTCAATATGTATGCATTGACGGGGTGAGGAAGGTCGTCACCATCCATGGTGGTTAGAATCATAGCTCCTCCCGAGAAAATGTTCTTAACCACAAATGGCCCTTCGTATGTGGGGGTCCATTTTCCCCTGGGATCACCTTGTAGTAGTATGATGCGTTTGATCACTAGATCCTCGACTTGATATTCTTGACGTCTGACTTTCTTGTTAAAAGCCTTGATCATTCTCTTTTGATACGTCTGACCATGACAGATATCAGTAAGTCTCTTTTCATCGATTAGATTCAGCTGATCAAGTCGGGTTTGGATCCAGTCGTCTCTGTTCAAACCCGTATCCTTCATAATCCTGAGAGAGGGTATCTGGACTTTGATGGGTAGGATTTCCTCCATGCCATACACCAAAGAGTAGGGTGTTTCCCCTGTCAACGTCCATGCTGAGGTACGGTACCCATGAAGAGCGAATGGTAACATCTCGTGCCAGTCTTTGTATGTCACAATCATCTTCTGCACAATTTTCTTGATGTTCTTGTTAGCTGCTTCAACAGCCCCATTCATCTTCGGCCAGTAGGGAGAAGAGTTATGATGCTGTATCTTGTACTGTTTGTAGAGCTCGGTGATCATTGTGCTATTGAGATTTGTACCATTGTCAGTAATAATTCTCTCTGGGACACCATATCAACAGATCAGATTATGTCGAATGAATCGCGCCACGACGTTCTTGGTTACTGTAGCAAATGAAGCTTCCTCAACCCACTTCGTAAAATAATCAATGGCTACCAGAACGAAGCGATGCCCGTTAGACGCAGTAGGTCTGATCTCGCCGATCATGTCGATGCCCCACATTGCAAAGGGCCAAAGAGCTGTCAAAACATTCAGGGGAACTGGAGGTACATGCACCTTATAAGCATAGACTTGGCATTTATGACAGGTTCGAGAGTGCTGATAACAACCGGCTTCCATAGTGAACCAGTAATATCCTGCCCGTAGGATTTTCTTTGCCATGGTATGTCCACTGGAATGAGTTCCGAATGTACCTTCGTGTAACTCTGCCATGATCCTTTCTACCTCGCTCTTGTCTACACATCGCATTAAGGTTGAATCATGGTTACGCTTATAAAGGATCCCATTGCTAAGAAAGAACTTCACTGCGAACCTTCTCATAAATTTCTTGTCATTAACAGATGCCCCCTCGGGGTATTCTTGGGCCTCAAGATACCTCTTTACCTCGTGAAACCAGGGTTTATCTACTACCTCTTCAGTCTCAATGTCACAGTAATATGTGGGTTCGTCCAACCTCTCAATGGTAATTTGGGGAGCTTCATTGTCCCACCTAACTTTGAACATAGAAGACATGGTAGCTAGCGCGTCCGCCAACTGGTTCTCTTCTCGTGGGAAATGTTCAAAGGTTATCTTCTCAAAGTGTGGGGGAAATGTCAGTACATACTCTTTGTAAGGAATAAGATTCTGGTGCTTCGTATCCCACTCGCCTTTGATCTGACTTATTACCATAGCAGAATCTCTGAATACACTCAAGAGCTTAATCCTCAGGTCAATAGCAGCTCGAATACCCATGATACACGCTTCATACTCCGCCATATTGTTGGTGTAGTTGAAACATAATCGGGTGGTGAACGGAGTATGACAACCCTCAGGAGATATAGTTACAGCGCCAATGCCATTACCCAATGCGTTCGAGGCTCCATCAAAATACATAGACCATCGAGATCCCTCCTCGGGTCCTTCATCTGGTCCAGGTTCTTTGCAGTCGGTTACCAACATGATATTCTCATCCGAGAACTCGAAATTCATGGACTGGTAGTCATCCACGGCCTGATGCGCCAAATGATCTGCCAATACACTCCCCTTGATTGCTTTTTGGGTTGTGTATTGGATGTCGTACTCGGTTAAGATCATCTGCCATCTTTCTATTTTTCCGGATAAGGCGGGCTTCTCAAAAATATACTTGATCGGATCCATCTTCGATATCAACAAGGTAGTGTGAGTCAGCATATACTGTCTCAGTCGGCGAGCAGCCCATGCCAAAGCGCAGCAAGTTTTCTCGAGCAATGAGTATCGGGTCTCACAGTCGGTAAACTTTTTTCTAAGGTAATAAATGGCGTGCTTTTTTTGACCAGACTCGTCATGCTGCCCTAGCACACACCCCATTGAATTGTCTAGCACTGTCAAGTATAATATCCAAGGTCTTCCTTCAACTGGAGGCATAAAAATTGGTGGTTCTTGAAGGTATTCCTTGATTCTTTCGAAAGCGTTCTGGCATTCATCATTCCACTTTACCACTTGATCTTTCTTCAGCAGCTTGAAGATTGGCTCACAAGTAGCAGTCAGATGTGAAATGAACCTGGCGATGTAATTCAGACGTCCCAAGAAACCTCTAACTTCTTTCTCTATGTGGGGAGCCAGCATCTCTTGTATGGCTTTTACCTTTGCCGGGTCCACCTGAATACCCTTGTTATTGACAATAAAACCCAGAAGCTTACCAGACCTTACCCCGAAGGTACACTTGTTCGGATTCAACCTCAGCTTGTATATCTTCAACCTGTCAAACAGTTTCTGGAGATGATCAAGGGGCTCTTCCTTAGTCTGGGACCTGGCTATCATGTCATCAACATAAACCTCGATCTCGTGGTGAATCATATCGTGGAATAAAGCGACCATGGCGCGCTGATAAGTTTCCCCAGCATTCTTCAACCCAAAAGGCATTACCTTGTAACAGAAGGTGCCCCACTGTGTAACAAAGGTTGTCTTCTCCATGTCCTTAGGAGCCATCTTGATCTGGTTATAGCCAGAAAAACCATCCATCAAGGAGAAGATCTTGTGCTGCACGGTGTTGTCGACTAGAACATCAATGTGAGGAAGTGGGAAGTTATCCTTGGGGCTTTCCCTATTCATATCTCTATAGTCCACACACATTCGTACCTTACCATCCTTCTTAGGTACCAAAACGATGTTGGCAACCCATTGCGGATAAGAAGTGACAGCTAAGAATCATGCGTCGAACTATTTCATGACCTCTGCCTTGATTTTCTCTGACATTTCAGGGTGCATACGGAAGACCTTCTGCTTTACCAAAGGGAAGTCTTCTTTAGTCGGCAAGCGATGTACCACAATATCAGTGTCCAAACCAGGCATGTCTTCATAGGACCAGGTGAAGATCTCAACATAGTCGTGTAGCATCTGTATTAACCGTTATTTGACACTAGGCTCCAGATTCGCACATAATTTAACCTCTTTCCTGTCTTCCTCTGTACCCAAATTCATTGACTCAAATGGCTCTTCATGAGGCTGTATGGCCCTTTCTTCCTACTATAATAGTCTAGCAAGTTCTCCAGGCACCTCACAATCATCCTCACCTTCGTCCTCGGCTTGGTTTATCGGATTTTTGAAGTCATGATTGGCAGTAGCATAGCTGTTATCAATGGGATCCAGAGTGGATATGGATCTGCAGTATGATACGTGAGTGTGTGTAAGAGAATAGCTGTTTTGATAAAGTGAGAGACAAAAAAGAAAAACAAAGAGGGCAAAATTTGTATGCAAGAAATGTCCAATGCTTCATTAATGATATATGAAATGACAAATAATAGCCCTCACAAGCAGAGCCAAGGTTCCTCGGGAAAGGCACTGGGCCATAAAGTTCCACATTGTTTATTATAAATCCTAAAACAAATGAGTCAATTACTGTGGAATAAAAGAAACAGGTATGAATTCCCTGGCCGTCCAGTTATTCGGTCCACCGTTGGTTGTTGGGTAGATCCAGCTATCGATGTCTGAATCCTCTTCACCGTCTTCAATTGCATTAATTCCCCGATTACTGATGTGTAAAGGAGGTCTTCCAGCCCGAGCATGCATAACAGCCCTTTGAGCCCCTGTAGTAAAGCCCAAACCAAATTTGTCAGTTTTGTGAGTAAAATCAGGGAGCTGACCCCAATTGGTACACCCACCTTCTTCAACTACAGCCCTGGCGTCCTTGAGAGAAGCCATCTTCAACGGAGGTTTGTCGGTAGTAACTCCAGTTGATGCTAAGATCTGAGGGACCTCTTCGAAATTATGACAAGGATTTTTTATGAATTCCCCGTCCATCTCTATGTAGCGGAAGGAATTGAGGTGACTCACCATATATTCTTCTTCACCTCGCACTGTGACGATCTTTCCCTTCACTGGGTACTTCAGCACTTGATGGAGTGTGGAAGTAACTGCCCCAGCCTCGTGGATCCAAGGACGACCCAACA
The DNA here is from genome assembly GCA_948472305.1 of Vicia faba. Classification (NCBI taxonomy): domain Eukaryota; kingdom Viridiplantae; phylum Streptophyta; class Magnoliopsida; order Fabales; family Fabaceae; genus Vicia; species Vicia faba. Next base: position 1,157,143,114 of record OX451737.1, on the reverse strand, counting down.
AGAAAGAATACGACGGCCTGATATCCATCACGTAGAAGGTGGGCCCAAAAGTCTGAGAACCCACTTTGACAGGGATGTCTACCTCCCCGTGCACCATTATCTTCGATCCGTCAAAAGCCCTTACCACAATGTTACTAGGCTTTAGAGTCAAACCCTCACAATCCAGATGGTCCAACACTTTCTTCGGCAAAACATTCAGTGAAGACCTTGTATCTACCAACACATGAGCCATAGTGGTGTCCCTGCACTCAATCGAGACATGCAGAGCATCATTATGCTTCCTTCCTTTCAGTGTCAGATCCGCATCTGAGAAACCCAACCCATTGTCAGCAGTCAGGCTGGCCACATAATCTTTGAACTGATCTGCTAAAGTTTCCTACAGCACATGCGCGGTCTTGAGAAATGCAATCAAAGACTTTGCATGGGCTTCAGAACACAACAGCAGAGACAACATGGATATCTTTGATGGGGTCTGCCCCAGCTGCTCGACCACATTGTAGTCGCTCTTCTTAATGATTTTCAATATTTCCTCTATTTCTTGTTTAGAGGCTTCCACAATGATTTTCTTAGGTGCCTCCATTCGGGCAGGTTCACCTATAATTTCCTTGCCCCGAGTCCCAGATGGCTCAGCAGCAGGGGTAATAACTGGAGTAGGAACAGGAGAAATGTCAGGAGTACTGGTTGGAGCAGCAGTTGGAATAACAGTAGACTTGATGATCTTCGGAGCAATCTCAGGAGAGAAAACTCTTCCACTTCGGGTAACCTTATTGGTCCCGACAATATTACTGACATCAGTATCAGCTTCTTCGTTCTTCAGATCTTGCTTAATACCATGATAGTACACATCAACACCGTAATTCCATGGGACAACCTTGTCTGAGGTGTACGGGATGGGACCAGGAACAATGATTATCAGCGGAGCAATTCTTTAAACAGGTGTAATCCTAATAGGTCTTCTCGAGGAAACCTTGGAAGGATTGGAAGAAATGGTTATAATGGCAACTTCTTCATTTGGAAAAACACGGATCATAGTCTTCTCGAACAAAATCTCTTTATTATCCATCAGGCGCTGAACACATGACTTCAACAAATGGCAACCATAAGGTATAATCGAACACATGTGGCAACCTTCACCACAACCCGAAAATAAACCGACCAACAGCAAATTCTTCTTAACAGTCATAAAGGGAGTAGAAATTTCTTCAACAGAGGTCACAAACAAATCAGTGTCAACAACATTAACTCCACGACCATGTTTGGGCATAGGAGCAGTTATAACATTCGGCTTTTCTGGAGCATCGAACTCTATCTCCTTGGCTTCGAGCAAGTCTTGTACTTTATTTCTTAGAGCCCAGGAATCGTTTGTATCGTGGCCAGGACTCTCAAAATGGTAGGCGCACCGCGCGTTGGGATTTTATCTAGGAGATGTAGTGTTTAGATTCTTGGGAGCCTCTCTCAAGGTTGCCCAATTGGATTTTAATAAATAAGGTAGAACTTCAGCCAAAGTCATGTTGATGCGAGTAAACTGCCGTTGTGGTCTTTCCACCCTTTGTTGATTGTTGCGTTAAGGAGAAACTGTGGGTCTTGGTATCACTACAGCATTTACCATTTGACAGTGCTCAGATCTGCTTTGGCCCCTCGGGCTATAGACTGCACTGGCTTCCTTCTTACCGGCGAAGGGCTTCTTTGCTGAACTCGACGAGGCATCCTTCTGTATTTTACCACTCCGAATTCCAGCTTCTACTCTTTCTCCAGTTAAAATCAGCTCGATGAAACCAGATGATGAGCTGCCGATCAAGTGATTGAAAAATGGACCAGACAGCGTCCCCAGAAACATATCAACCAACTCCCTATCAGACAACGGGGGTTGAACTCTCCCAGCCAAGTCTCTCCATTTCTGAGCATAATCTTTAAAACCTTCACCTGCACCCATGGACATACTCTGGAGTTGAGTACGAGTGGGAGCAAGGTCGGCATTATATTTATACTTCTTGTAGAAAGCAACAACAAGATCTTCCCGGTTTCGGACACTGGCTCCCTCCAACTGGTAGAACCATTCAAGTTGATTCCCTAATAGACTATCTTGAAAGAAGTGGACCCACAAATTTCTATCAGCTGTGTGGGGTTGAATTTTCCTGACATATGAGCGGAGATGGAGTTTTGGACAGGACACTCCATCATACTTGGCAAAAATTGGAGCTTTGAACTTATGAGGGATGACCACTCCCGATACCAATCCCAATTCTCCAAAATCCAAACCAGGTATCTTCTGAACTTCCATATCACTTAGACGGTCTTCTAGATGCTTGTACCTATCCTCAGCAGGAAGATATTGCTCATCGTTGTAATCAGTGTTGTTGTCAGAAACTGCAGGACTAGGTTCCTTTCCCCCTTCTTGGTTCTCCCTTTCCTTGGATGAAGAGGTCAGATCAGTTTGATGCTTCAACCTTTCTCCAAATCTTCTACCCATATTCAAAATACCAGTCTTCTTCTTCTTCTTCTTCTTCTTCTTCTTCTCTTTCAGAATGAGGGCTTTCAGATCCTCCTGCCCTTTTTCCAGACTGATGAACATCTGTTGGAATTGGGCGTTTTGTGCCTGAAGATCTTTGATGACTTGATCGGAAGACATTTCTGCGTGGGATAAACAACGAAGAAGATGAGAAACCTGTAGTGGTACCTGTAATGATGTGTATGATAATGGGATGCGCATGTAATGATTTCAAAGACTTTGGGAGATTTAAATTTGCAAACCAAAATAAACAAAACTTTATTAGCTTAAATTTGAAGGGTTCAACGTGCCTTTAAGGCATTACAACTAAGTAAATAAAACAAATCTAAAACTAGAAAAGAAAAAATCAAAAGTTCCATGGACGCTTTCTCTTTGTGCTGATATAGTCATTGAGCACTCTTTCTTCCTCGAGCTGCCTGGTGAGCTTTAAAACCTTCCTTTCTTGCTCATGGAACTGCTCCCGGTAAGTATCCCACTCATTCCTCAGCTGAATCCAAGACCTCTGTAGCTCCCCAAGATCAGTGGGCATGTAAGGATAGAGAACCGTGTAAGGAATGCCTTCTTCATTAATGGGCTCCATAATAACTGGTAATACGGCCGCATAAGGCATCATAAGCTTCTGGGCACGAGCTCGGACCCATTAGAGGTAAGGCTGCATAGGAAGGGAAGTCTTCGGTCCCAACTCTTTGGGGTCAGATCTGTTTACCATGCCACAAACTCGTATGAACCTCCGACAATGCTCCTTAACATCATCCTTATAGTTGAATACAATGTCCTCGAGAAGTAACTCATGGGGACCATCCCTTCGAGCGCGACCAAATTGTCGCAAAGCTAGACAAGGATTGTAAGTTATACCCCCTCTGATACCAAGTAATGGGACATTAGGGTACCCCCCACAGCGGTCAATAACAACAGTGTCTTCCATAGCTCGGGAACACCAAAGAATATCCGTATGAGCGAGTGACATTATTCTGCGCAACTAACCCAAACCTTCTTCATTCTTCAGTACAGACCTAGGGAAGTGAGAAATAAACCACCTTGACAACAATGACATGCAGCACATCAGAGTCCCTCTTCTCCTCATGGTATGAGTATGGAGAGCGTGCAAAATATCTCCAAGCAAGGTAGGCACAGGGTTGCGAGAAAGGAAAATCTTGACAACATTCACATCTACGAAGGAGTCCAGATTAGGGAAGAGAACTAAACCATAGATAAGAAGAGCCAAGACATCCTCAAAAGCCTGAAAATATAAATCATCCCAAAATAGCTGAGCCTGGTCTATCACAAATTTGGCTAGAAAACCCTCGACTCCGCTTCGAGTTTCCCAATTGGATACCACATCGGCCCGTTTCAAATTCAAAGTTGAGGCAATGACTTCTGGCTTAGGAACTTCTTCCTTACCTGTGAAGGGTACCTGTTCAAGAATGGATATGCCCAATAGATGAGAGAATTCTTCCAAGGTGGGTACCATCTGGTAATCTGGAAAGGTGAATCAGTGATGCTTGGGATCGAAGAACTAAAAAAGTACGCTCATCATTTGTTCATCAAGGTTTGAAGTAACCAGACTGAGAAGTTGACCGTGTCTCTTAATGAAAGTAGAAGTTTCAGAAACTCTTGATACTAGCTCCTTAAGATGGGCAAGTATCTGCACAAAGTTGATTTAGATGGTATTTCTACGCACGGAAGCCATGATCTACAAAACAGAATAAAGATAAATTCTCTTGGTCTTTGAAATGGTTAGTGTAATGAAGCATGGATGCCATGTTATGATGCATGATGTCATGATAAACCACAGGTATAGAAAACACAAATATTGCAAACACAGTCAAATCACACAAAGCCCTTAGGTTTAAGGCTTGCATGAGGTCAAAGGTAATACCCTCTTGAAGTTAAGTTGGTTTCAAACTTGTCCTAAAAAAAAGTAACTGGGTTCTATAGGATCTCAATATCACTGACCATCCTCCATCGGTCATGGTTTCAGCTCACGCAATATTTTCTTGCGGCCGAAATATTCCGAGAGTATGATCTCAATGAGTGTAGCATCGAGTATCAACCAGTTCTCAGCTCTACACCGAGGCCGGCTATCTCACTACTTTCTAATGGCCAAGTTGGGCGATTAAAGGTTCTAAGGTCAGTTGATGCTTACCGATACCACGTGGCGGCCCTGTATTCTCCTCGTTTCTCCACAAGGGATACTGGTACCAACCAAAGTGCCACATCAACGTAGCTACTGCTTCAACCCTATCGGTCTATGTTGTACAGTTCCCTCACAGTCTATTGCTACTTACCTAAAAGGTATTCCCCAGATCCGGGTGTAGGATCTATAGTAACCCCAAACAAAACCCTTAAAAGTAAAGCAAACAAAGCAACCAAGAGAAGCAATTATGATGACCTAGATCCTAAGGTATACCTAACTTATAATTCTCCAGCAGATTCGCCAGTTCTGTGATACGGTGGCAGAACCGACTGTTTAATACTAGTTTGCGCTTTGCATTTTTTATTCGCAAAATGTCGCGGTAAGCAAGAGTCGCCACCGACTTTTATTTTATCCAACTAAAGGAAAAAAGTATAGAAAAAAAAATCCTTTTTCGAGATATTCTGAGTACGTGGGGTAGATTATAGAAAGGGAAGGTGTTAGCACCCTTTCTATCCAAGGTTTTCCATGGGCTCTTAGGTACTTGCTCATTTTTAAATTGCTTGTGTATGTGCTTTGTTTTGAAGAATGTTTTACTTCGTGATAACCCTTGTATCAGTCCTCGAGGGTGTGACGAAGTTGTTTTGAAAATTGTTTGAAAACTGTAAGTGTGAAAAGTTTTAATTTGAGCAAGTACCTACTAGCATCTACCTACTCGAAAAAAGATCGTTTCTATTCTTGTTTCCTTTAGACAACGTTATCCTACTATTGAGAAATAGGCAGCACCGTCGTTGGAATTGTAAGGGTCAATTCAAAAGGGACGTACGATCACTAAAGCAATATTAGGACACCTTAGTAATAACCCTAGAGTCTTAAGATCATATCCGAGGCAACCTTTCTGAGGCAACATTTCCGAGGCAACATTCGAATGGGACGTTTGATCTTTTTTAGACAGGAGGGTAACCACTAAGACACCCTATGCTTAAGGATCGTTTACCAAAGGCAACCAAAGTAAAAGTATACCCTAAGAGTGATACGTGCGAGTGATTTGTTTTCAGTTATTTATCTTTGCACATTAGGGTTTTCTAACTGTATTAATTTGTCATGCATTCTTGCCATACAATCCTATTAGCATACATCTAGACAGTTAAATATTTGCAGGAAAAAATGCGAGAAAATAAACCTACGCTATTACAAGGCTTCGAGGAGGGGGATTAATTACATAGCCAAAAAATCGGGGAAAAGCGATAAGTAAAAGCCCTAAATTAACTATTACAAACCAGTGAGCAGTTACAAAATATTGATGAAAGAAATAACAAGCGCGCAACGAATTAAGTGCGAGAAGAAATGGAAACCTGAAAAATCTAATTTGAGGAAAAATTATTTTTTGGATTTTTATTGAAGAAAAATATTTAATTGCAAATTAATTAAACCTAATTTCTAATTGTTTTTAAATTATGAAAGAAATTAAAGTTGCCCTAAATTAATTAAACTAATTAATTAGAAAAACATTTATTAAGAAAATAAATCTTGTTTGTGGTTTTTGATTGGTTAATTTAATAAAATAATTTTTGTGTTGATTTAAAAAAACAAAATAATTAAAGAAAAGGAATTAAAGAAAAATAGTAGAAATAACCAAATGGGCCTGCAGTCAGCAGATCTGGGGGTGCTGAACTTCTGAAACCTAGTAGGATGTCCCAGAGTCTGACGCCTGACCCAGTGAGGCCATCTTCTAGAGACTCATGGTGGACCTACGTATGTTAGCGTTAGATCTGGCTAGAGATGGACCCAGAGGAAGATGATTCTCAGAAGGTGAGGTGCGCTGGATCTAGTTCTGGCTGATGGATCCAGAAGATGATGACCCTCATAAGGTGAGGTGCGCTGGATTTGGTTCTGGCTGATGGATCCAGAAGATAATGTCCCTCAGAAGGTGAGGTGCACTGGATCTGGTTCCGGCTGATGGATCCAGAAGATGATGACCCTCAGAAGGTGAGGTGCGCTGGATATGGTTCCAGCTGATGGATCCAGTAGATGATGACCCTCAGAAGGTGTATGTGCTGGATCTGGTGAAAACAATGGGGAAAATGCCAAAAGCTCATGCCTGGGATCGAACCCAAGACATGAGCTTCTGACTTCCTTCCTCTGACCAACTGCGCTGGATGTTAACTTGTTAATATAATGAAGAACAAATAATATATTGGAAAACAAATTAGTGGCCAGAATGACAGGCCAGAATTTAAACCATCCAGTCAGGTTGTGACACGCTGTTGTCTTCTTCCCTGGAACCTTTGTTTTAGGCTCTGAACTTTTACCTACGGGCACTTTGCTGTAACTACAAACCCGTGACATTCCAAAATCCTATAGAAGCAATATAAATGAAAGGTAAGGGTACCAATCAACTCGTCTCATCCTCACGAGTGTCATGGTACCAGAATCAATGCCTGATTTTACTTGTACTGAAAACCTCTAAATAAGAACTCAAAACCCTAACAATGGCAATATCACGTACATGCATCAAAAATGCAATTAATTGGCACCGTTAGCTTTCAAACATGATGATAAACATAACTATGACAATTAAAAGTGCTAAAGATGCATGAATTGCAATAATCGAATTTGAAAAATATACCAAACCGCGTGGGGTATAGAGCGAGTTTCTGAGTGTTTCAGGCGTTGGGAGTGATTGGAATAGCTTCCTGGGATGTCTAGCAAGCGATTGGAATGGCTAGCACAGCTTGAATTGGCATGTGGAAGAAGATTCGTCTCACACTTTTCTTGGAAATTTTCAAGTTTTGTTCTGGCTTCTCACGACCTCTCCTCCTTTTCTTTTGATCTGCAAAGCCTTATTATATAACCTAGAATGAATTAGGTTAACAAACTTGACATGAATCTTTGCATTTATCCAAGATTTGATTTGATTTTCAAGTTGTATGATATGTTCCTATTTTGAGCCAAATCATGCCTTTTTTGTATCAATTGCCATTGATTCGAATTGATCTTGCAAACTCAGCATATCTTGGTTGCCAAACTGTCAAAAAAACAAATCAAATCATATCTTTGATAATTTTCATTATTTATTTGATTTAATTCACTTTTTAATTAATGAAAAATCAAAATAAATTGAAAAATGAAGAAAATAATGTGTGGATAAGTATTTGAGTCGTGGACCACATTATGATTTAAGTGCAAGCATAAAAAGTTGGGCCCATTTAGCAAAAAATGCAAACTTGAGCACATTTGACTTTTGGCAATTTTGCAAAAATAGTCAACTTGGCCAATGCATAACTCTTTAAATTTTGACCCTAGAGAGGTGTTCTTTGAATTTTTAGAAAGCTTAGGATGTCCTCTAAGCAACCATTTTGTTCTCATCTCAATTGAGTCTTCCATGTTCATGTATGAAGCTTTGACCCAAAAGGTGTTTTTGTTGACTTTTCAAAAGGACCTATAATGTCAAAATTCATATCTTTTTATGAGTGCAAAATTTAGACTTGGGAGATGAATATGAATTGTAGGTAATTGCATATTCTTCAAAATGAGCTTTGGATGGGTCATTTCTGATAAAGTATGAGAAAGTTATGCTTGGTCAAAATTGAGTTGACTTTTCCTGCAAAACCCTAATTTAGTAACTTTTGGGTTTTGGTGAATTGTGAGCAATCCTTGAGGAATCATGATCAACCCTTGATACAATGATGAATAATACTTTAAAATGACGATGTTGACCAAAAATCCTGAAGTTTGACTATATGTGGACCATAATTGACTTTTGCCCTAGTACAATTGATTTTCAGGCATTTGAGCAATTGACTGAGCAAACTTCTTCTGCAAGGCTTGAAACTTGACATGGCTGATCTTGAGAACATATTAGGATAATGATGAGCATTTGAGTCCTTTGTGGTTCACACATCTTGATGAAAATAGAAACCCTAATTTGAGGTATACTGCCTTAGGAGAGAGTTTGTCTGGTCAACTCTTGAACTTCCTTGAGCAATTTGGGGACCTCACTTGCCCTTTATTGAAAAATATGGGAGGGAAAATTTTGGGGTACAACAAAAACGTTTTCCTAAACATGGACTGAACCTTGGAAAAGAAGTCATACAAGTGCTGGACTTCATACTCCAACCCCTTGCAGTCTTCAATATCATAACGAGGTGCCCCAGAATGGGAGACACATCTAGCATTTACATCAAAATCATGAGAGAAATTTATGGGAGAATGACCCAAAGCATAAAGCTTAATCAACTTAGCTTCTAACATACGAGGAAGTAACTGGATGAAAATTATAGAGATTGTATCAACATGCTTCTCATGTTTCTTATGTCTTTGCTGATAAGCTTTTCCCCATGGGTTCACTTGGAGACCAGAAACTAGCTGCTAGCAAGAAAATCCGGGAACACAAAGTTCTGGGTGAGACCCAAAAAGTATCTCTCGATTTGAAAAATGTCCCATAGGCTAGGGATAAATGAGAGCTCTTGTTGCAACAATATATATGACCATTTTCCTTTGCTAACATTGTCTTCAAAACTTCCATTCTCGACTCAAATGAGTCTCTAACTGGTTATCTTCCCCCCTTAAGGATTTCTGACAATGGACCATTTCATGCATGTCCATAATAAGCATCCCCATGTGATTTTTTTCATCCCATCCTACTCCCCACGAAGTCATTCCATGGATTTTTCATATCGCAAAGCGGTGAGAAGTCAAGATTCACAGTTCTGAAAAGAATACTGGGCCCGAATAAGAATTCCTCACTCTGAGTACCTGTTATGGATACGTGAAGATGCATGAGGTGAATGAGTGGATGCAATTCCATGTTCAATCATTTTCAAGGAACTGCATGCTTTTAGTTTCGATTTTGATCCATTAAGAGATGGACAAACACAACATAATGTTCACAACCATAATTCCTTGAAAATAGAAAGAACATGTGTGTTAACTTTTTTAATGCATACATTTTTTACTCATTTCTTTTGTAAAAAGTAAATATGCTATGATGAAAGTGCGATACTAATGGAATCAAAGTTCAACATAGCAAGTGTATAATCCTCTGGATAACTGTTGTATAAATCTACTGAATAGATCGAATATACCAGGATCAAAGGTCCAGAACATAACCAAAGAATCATAGTCACCAACAGAATAATACGGTCACCATGAGAACATAGTCACCATTTGTACCTGTAATAATCAGTCATCTCGCCCCACTCACGAGTGAAAACTAGGTCAAGGTAAGGTCATGTATAATCATAATCATAGGTCACCTGAAAGTATTATCATCATGCACATACGTGATGCTGACAATACCTCACTTGAACCTTAATTGACCGTGGCTTCGTTAATGGATGGTGATAGGGCATTTGTCTATCGTCTGTCATGAATCTCACTCTATTCATTGTGTTCCTAGTGGTATACAACTCTGGCTTGGGTATTGGGCCTTTTACCTCTTGTAACACCCACCCACAGAGAGACAAAGAAACAACAGTACCACCAACATATGGAAAGCGATAAAATGCATGCACAAACATATGCAAGCAGTGTATATAAAGCTGTAAATAATTGGAAGTAAATAAACACCCAAAGAAGTAAACAAATAAGAAGTCGCCATCAAACATCTATTTATCTCCTAAAGGAGAAATGGAAATATCGAAGAAACCTGAAAGGTAGAAATCACGGTCTTTCGACCAAGAAATTGGGTAAGGGAGTTGGTTACGCGAGGGTAAGGTATTAGCACCCCTCACGTTCGTAGTTGTGATACGGTGGGAGAGAACTGACTGTTTTGGAATGCTGGTTCGCATTTTGCATTTGTTTTTGAAAAATGTCGCGGTAAGCAAGAGTCGCCACCGTCTTTTATTTTATCCAACAAGGAAAGGAAAAAAGCACAGAAAAATTCCTTTTTCGAGATGTTTCTCGGGTTCGGGGGGTAGATTATAGAAAGGGAAGGTGTTAGCACCCTTTCTATCCGTGGTTATCCACGGGCTCTTAGGTACTTGCTCAAAGTGTTTTCAAAATTTGATTTTCTTTGTGTTTGTGGGTTTGAAAGATGTTTTTGTTTGGAAGGTATAAGTGCGAAAAGTTTTATTTTGTTTTGAAAGAGCAAGTACTTAAGAACCATCTACCTACTCGAAAAAGGAATCAATTTGTGCTAATGTCCTTTAGGCAATGCTAGCCCACTATTGATGAGTAGGTAGCATCGTCGTTGGAGTTTTAAGGGTCAATTCGATTAAGGGACATGTGGTCACTAAAGCAATGTTAGGATGCCTTAGCGGTAACCCTAATGTCTTAGATCATTTTTCCGAGGCAACTGTTTCGAGGCAACTATGATCTTTGGACAAGAGGGCGACCTCTAAAACTTCCTATACTCAATGACCACGTTCGAAGGCAACCAAGTGAGGTGTACCCTAAGAGTGCGCATGTGCGAGTGTATTATTTCGGTTAATTTATCTTTGTACATGTCAATGGTTATCTATGTTGATTTTAGGTTTAACATTGGATCTTATCATGCATTCCCTATTTATCAAACATCTAACAGTTTATAAGTTGCGGAAATTAAATTGCGAAAATTAAATCTAACTATTACAAGGCGTCGGGTATTTACATCGCCAAAAGCAACCCTTGAATTTAAAAGTGCGGAAAATAAATAAAGCGATAAATAAATTAAATAGCCCTAATTAAAGCTATTACATTCCGGGAAACAATTACATCAATACGGTAAAATGGATCGCGTGCGGAAAATTAAATCGAATGCGAATTTTTTTTTAGGGTTTTGACCCTTTTTTGAAAGAAAATATTTTTTTGGTTTATTTTTGGATTAAGAGAGATTAAATTAAATTAACAATTAAATTAATAAACTAATTAATTAATTAAAATATTTTCTTGGATTTTTGATATTTAAAGAAATAAAATAAATTTGATTAAAAGTTAGTAAAACCTAATTATCTAAATTAATTTTAAATATTGCAAAAATTATTAAAATTTATACCTAATTAAAACTAAATTAATTAAATTTAATATGTATTTACAAAAATAAAATGCTGAATTTAATTTTAATAAATAAAATATATTTTTTGGTTTTTGATTTTATTAAGGAAAAGATTAATTGGTTAGTGATAAATAATAAAAATAATAACAATTAATTAATTAAATAAAAGAAAGAAAGAAAAAGAAATAACCAAGGGGAGTTTTGGGCCTGATTTGGATGGGAGAATAGCAACTTTCAAGGCCCAATTTCGCTGCAAGCCTGGTTGACTTCTCTGATCCCACGGGTGCATGTTGACTAGGGCATATGGTGCACGTTCAATCCTGGCCACCAGATCTGGCCTGGGGCCATCTGGCATTTGGATATTTGAGGGAGTATGGTGCGTTGCAAGGCATGAGACACGCTGGAACATCTGAAAGAAAATAACAACAAATATGTGGGGGGACCTGGGATTCGAACCCAGGTCCTGTTAGCCAATGCATATGCTCCACTACCACTCAGCCAGCGCCTTTTATTTGTTAGTGGAATAAGAATCAAATATAATATTGGAAAACACGTAAATACCAGAAATATAAAAACAAAACGCGCCAAATTCAAATCGTCCAATAAGGGAAGGGCACGTCTTCATCTTCTTCGCTGGAACCTGGATATTTACCTGCGGATTTACATCCGCAGCTAAATCCATAGGTGTCTCCTAAAATCAATTTTAGGCCATTAAAACTCAATCTAAAATCACAGTCATGCTCGTCTCTCCCTCCTGAACATGCCTATGTCCATTAATGGCGCTGATTTTACCTGCAGAGAAAACGCCCAAAAACAAACTTCCAAAACCCTAGATTCGGTTACAGGGCTATGGCTCATGAAAACACAATCAAATGATGCAGAAAGCTTCTAAATGGAACGATAAGCATGATTATGTAAAGATTTTGCCAAAAAAGTGCAAGAATATGAGGATGCGATTTCAACTGAAAAGTGATTTTTAGAGAGACTTACAGCGCTTTAGAACATGTATGGGGATTGGTTTTGAGTTGGTTTCCCTTCAATGATGGTCCAGCAATTGATTAGTGTGGAGATTTGGTCTTGAAACCACCTCTAGGAGTGATTTCAGTTTCAAGCTTTTTTGAGAATTTTCCAAGTTTGGTTCTTGTGATTTGGAAGCTTCCAACCTCTGATTCGTGTGCCTCTAGCTTTATATATGTAACATGGAATGAATTATGTTAACTTTCTTGGGCTGAATCCTCATGCGTTGATGTTTGGAGATATGATTTGATCCTCCATTGAAAAGCTTCCAAATTTGTCCAAAAAACAATCTCTTTGCACATGGAATGGCTGATTCGAATTTGATCTCATTGATGATGAATATTAGGTCCTAAAATAGCCAAAAAGAGATCCAATAATCAATGTTTGGATTTTATATGATTTAAATTGATTTAAAATGCAATAATTCATTAAAAAAAATCAAATTAAATAATAAAATTGATAAATGGTCATGAGGCTGAAGCTAGGACACGTGGGTAGTGTGACAAGATCAAATCAAGTGGAAAAGAATGGGCCCATTTGACAAAATTTGAAGTTTTGGGGATAGTTGACTTTTGGCAATTTTGCAAAAATGCCCGACTTCAACAATGCATAACTTCTTCAATTTTGAACTTTTGGACGTGTTCTATGACTTTTTAGAAAGCTTCATATGTCCTATAACCAACAATTTTTCTCTCGTCTCATTTTGATATTTCATTCTCAAGTTATAAGCTTTGGAAAAAAAGGTGTTTTTGTTGACATTCAAAAATGACCTATAATGTCCAAATTTGTAACTTTTTGTGAGTGCATTTTTTGATCTTGGGGTATGAAGATGGATTGTAGTAAATTGCATCCTATTTAAAAAGAGCTTTGGATGGGTCATTTCTCATAAAGCATGAGAAAGTTATGCTTGGTCAAAGTTGAGTTGACTTTTCCTGCAAAATCCTAATTTAGCAACTTTTGAGTCTTGATGAATTTTGAGCAATCCTTGACGAATCATGATCAACCCTTGATAAAATGATGAAATATCCTTCAAAATTAGAATGTTGACAAAAAATATTGAAGTTTGACTGTATTTCAGGCACAGTTGACTTTTGCCCTAACACAGTCGATTTTTGGACCTCTTGAGCAATTGACTGACCAAACTTCCTCTGCAAGGCTTGAAATTTGACATGGATGAACTTGAGAATATATTAGGACATAGGGGAGAACTTGAGGCCATTTGGATGCAAGGACCTTGATGCAACACAAAACCCTAATTTGAGGTTGACTGCCTTAGGAGATGATTTGACTGTCCAATTCTTGAGCAATCTTAAGCCATTTGGAGATTATTCTTGCAATGTCTTGGGAAATATGAGAGGGAAAATTTTTGGGTACAACAGTAGTACTCTACGGTATCCACTCTTATTGTTTATCTAAGGGATGTGTTTCAAATCTAAGCTTAAGAGCTAAAAGAAAGTGCAAAGAGGGCATGCATGCAAAAGAAAAGAGAAAATAATGTACAGAAAATAAAGTTGTGCTTGCTTGGGCCCTACCTTAATGCCTACGTATACTTTATGAGGAATCAGAGTTACCGTATCTCGGCTCACATGTTTTAGTTTGTTTTGTGTTTTTTAAAGAACAATATTAATTTCTCCCTTTACTGCAACTCGACCTTTGGAGACTCACGCGTCAGCATAGAAGTGAATTAACATGTTCTACCTAACAAGGTACTTGCAAATAAAAATTCCCGAAGGCGGATAACGCTACATTCGTGCTCTAGAAATTTAGACATAGTGCCATCCTACCTTTAGGGATTTATGCATCATGTTGTGTAGAGTATAATTGACACATCCTTTTGAAGTTTGCAAGAAAGGCCCGAAGGCGAGAAGAGTTTGTATTGGTTGATGTTTTTTACCTTAAAGAAGGATTTGAAAGTTGTTAGATGTTTTATTCATTTTACAAAAAAAAGAGTTTTAGTCTTAATGCAAGGATGCAAAAGAAAAGAAAAACATCTAAGGGAGACTATCCTAGATCTATCCCGAATGTTATCATATAATGTTGGATCCTAAGGTTGAGTTTTGAAAGGAAAATCTCTACCCTATGTTAGCATGCATGGATATCTATCCTAATGTCTAGCTCGAAAGCTATTCTAATCGAGTGATCCTAAGGGAAGTATACAAATTCCTATTATAAGGGAACATGGTATGTACAAGGATGAAAAAACAAGCAAGCTTAAAAGAGCACACACATGCCACAAGTAGTGCACACTAACATAGGTAAAGGCCTAACCAAAATAAAAATGATCGAGGTAGGTACAAAATACAGTAAGGATGCTTTAGCCCAGGGGTCATATCAATTGAGGCAAACAAGCAGGAAAAGGAATTAAGGGGAAGCTTTAGCCAAGGGGTCATATCAACTGAGGCAAGCAAGCGATAAGGGAACAAAGCGTCTATACCATGGTATTATATTACCAGGCAAGAAGAGTAAGGGGGAAAAGTGATAAACACGAAGCGTCAATGTCGACCAACATGAGCTCAAGACGAAGTGTGAGGGTTTGATTATGAAACCCTTTTCCACTTGATGACTCGATAACAGGAGTAGGCATAACTCTGAAGCATCATGGTGCGTCACGAGCTAAGGATGACAGACTAGAATGTGTAGGGGTTGATTGTGAACCCTTTTTGCTCGCCTCCTTTTGAGGACTTCAATAAGGGATGGTGGAATAGATGTGAGCACAAATGTAAACACACGTGCAGAATACCTATTTCAACGGTAGGATTTTAACCAAACACATATAACATACAAAAAGTGATGCCTTCTACAGAACTTTAAACAGCGACTTCGAGCGCATGCTCTTTATTTCCTACTTCGCATGATATCTAAAAGCAGTAAAATGCGGAAAGATAAACTGGAAGCAAAATGATATCGAACGAACAAGAGTTCGTAGCAAAGCAAGCAAAATAGAGAAACCCGAAAAACTTCGAGCAAGCTAGCATCAACAAATAAAGCAAGTCAGAAATCGACAATGTGGAAATAAATCACATGCGTAATGTGTGCATCAGAAGCATCTGCATCACATTCAATACACCTGCACAAGAATCCACAATCCAGACAAAAACACAAGCAATGCATATTTCTCATGTAATGAGAATCAAGATAAATTGCATCGGAAACAAATTTCAAATCAATAAATAAAGTGGAATGCAAATGCTTTTCAATCGAAATAAACGATCAAAAGCTCTCTTGAAACTCCTTGCACATGTCAACGAATGAGTTATATATAACAAGGAAATGATAATAGAAGTTAAACATATATATTACAAACTAATTTCTAAAATCAATTAAAAATCTAAAAAGTTTTTTTTATTGATTTTGTAACTCTTTATCATTAAAAAAAATTAGCAAAGAAAAAGTCCTAACTCTTATATTTTCTAATGTGTTGATTACATCAATATTTTTTTATCAACAAAAATAATGAAAAAGAAATTAACTAAAATCTAATGAAAAAGAGTCGGGGGTGTAACTGGATTCAGGTGGCGAGGTAGTCAAACCAGGCGCTAGGCCCTTTTATAGTGGATCCAGTGACATTTTTTGGTGTTCAAGGCTTTGTTGTATCAAAAATATGGGGCTAAGGAGTAAGTAAATCAGTCCACCATCCACAACACAAGTCCATTCTTGATTTATTATTAAAAACATTATTCCTAGTGAAATGAAAATAATAATTAAGAAACAATTAAAGGGCCAGAAGTGTAAACCGCGAACGTTTTGAATCAGTGCTAGGTTAGACGCTTTAACTTCTAATAGAACAAGCTTCTTCTCCTCAAAATTCGACGGCGGTGATTTCACCGATAACCTCTTTCACTCGTCTCAGACTGCCACCATGCCTGAAACATTAAACCACACTGTTGTACCCCAAAATTTGCCCTCTCATTTATCAAGATTTTCTCACAAGATCTCTTTGACTCAAGACTGGATTAGGGTTTGACCAGCTCAAGACATCTCATCATACCCTTATGACCCAAAATTAGGGTTTGGGATTGCACAAGGATTTTTGGACTACAAATGTTTCATATGAATTTCAAGTACCATCATGGACCCCTAAGATTACTCATGTCAAGTTTCAAGCCTTGAATCACATTTTTTATCAATCATTTGGACAGTTGACCTAAAAAAACAGCTGTATTGAGGAAAAAGTCCACCATGGCCAATTTATAGTCAAACTTCATAATTTTTGATCCACATCAACATTTTAGACTCATATGAATCATTTGATCAAGTTTGGGCCACATTTCCTCAAGAAATTTGATCAAATCATCAAAAGGGCAAAATGGTCAAAATTAGGGTTTTGATTAAGAAAGGGCAATTTATGTTTTTTGACCTAGCAAATGACCAATTGGTTTGAAGCATGATTTCAAGAGTTCAATTGCATCATCTTGACCTAAAAACATGGTTCAAAACATTGCAAATCCATTGGATTGACAGATGAAATTTACAGTCAACTGATCAAAAGTCAACTGTTTACTGAAAAGTCAAACTTTGACTTTTTGGTCAAAATCAAGTGCCAAGGATCACAATTCATCAAAACATGTAAAAATGTGAAACTTGTTCTTCAATAAATCAAAGATTGAAGATTTTGTTTTGAAACTTGAAATTTTCTTAACTTAGAAATTTTTCTAAGTATAGAAAATTTCTTATTTTTTCTCAACTTTAAGCCAAATTCTCACCATGATACAAGATGATTCAAAGGAAGTTCCCAACATGAAAGTTGTAGATATCCATGAAATATACAACTTTTCTTAACACATTTTTTCCTAAAGATGCTTGGATCTCAAGATATAATTTTGTGAATACATGCTCATGAACTAAAATAACTTAGTGAAATTTTGCCCTAATTTAGGCAGGTTTTTAACCTAACTTCATGGCAACTTTTCACCTAGTTCCAAGAGGAATCTTGAAAATCATTTCAAAGATGAATTATAGAGAACATTGCAATCTTTCCAAAATGTCCAAGAACTCCTTGATATCATTCTTGAGTTGGGAGAATCGAAGAGAAGAAGTTGGCAATTTCTCACTTTGATTTCAAGCCATTTCATGAAGAACAAAATTCAAATATGAACCTAGGCTGCATAATCCTTGCTCTACAGGCCTCAAACTTGTTTCTCACTTCATAATTTAATGCTTACATAGTTGATAAAGCCTTAATCCAAGCATAAGAGTCCTTGTCCAAGCTTTAATTCCATAAATGGCACAAAGTTGCCATTGCCATTTTAGAAAAGCACAACTTTTACATTTGTCAACTCCTTGAGCATTGCACCTGTTCTCTCTGCACACACAAGTCCTATAAACCAAAAGAAAAGTTTCTAGGACTTATACCAACTCAAACCAGGCATGTACAAGCTTGTAGAGAGTTGTCTCCTCACTTTTCTTAAAAGGAAAGCAATCGAGCAAAAAGCCTATAACTCATAAATCTGTTGGGGAATTGATTTGAAACATTCTCTATACTTATACACAAACACATTACAACCTAAGACACGATTTCTAAAGGCCAGAAACTCTCCCAAAACTCCCTATCACCAAAAACCTTCCATAACTTGCAGTTTTGTACCAAGCATAGCAATCCAAAAATCCACTCGTGCGTTTCAAGTTCTAATCACCTAAACACTTAACCTACATCATATTAAAGTGTTCCAGACCATCATCCCTTCACTATAACTCCTCCTTCACCATCTTCCATTTTTGTTTTTCAAGCTTGCAGGTTGACTTGGATAGGGAGATTCAGGCACTTTCAAGACAAGGTAAAGATTGGAACATACTCAGGGAGGTCCAGGTAAGCTTAAGGGATCTTCAGGCCTTCATAAAACTCACTCAAACTCCATTCACGATATCAATTGAAAGAGGTAAGAACTCTAACTTCTATCTCTTCATACAGGCATCTATTGGTCTCGATTTGTGAAGATAAAATGTAGATATCTTTGTGCTAAAACCAACTATGTTCATAGATTTCATTTATATTCATTGTGCATAGAGAATTTTAGATTTCAAATTTCTGTAAAAATTAGGGTTGAAATTAGGGCCATTGAAATTAGCTTTGATCTTTGACTGTTGGTTTACATGAGTTACATGGTTGAAATCGTGGGAAAGAGTACTACCATTTTCATGGAGAAATGAGAAAGATACAGAGGTTCAGGCTAGCTTGAGGAAGAAGATGAAGTACAGGGCAAGGAAGCATTTTGTGTTATCTATTTTTAGTTTCATATGAACTAACGGATGTACAGCCACCCCAGTGGCAAGGCAGCACGCTGAAAATGCTAAAGTCATGGGTTCGAGCCTTGGTGCCTGCCTTTTGCATATTCTCTCATATATTTGCTATTTTTTTGGTCACTATGCAGCGCTGGGGCTTTGTTCATTTGGTCTTATGTTGTTTTTCTAGTATTACCTCCTAATTACTCAGGACACCCCTGGCCCAATTTATTTTCATTCATTTATTTTATTTTTGTTTATTTCATTAAATATTTTTCTTTAGCATAAAAAATCATAAAAAAATATAAAACATGATAAATATTGCATTTTGTTTATTTTATTTTATTTTCACATAAAAATATTTTTATTAAATTATATACTAATTATTTTTCTTAAATAAACTTGTAAAATAAAATAGACTTAGATATATATTTTTTCCTTTTCCTTCTCATTTGTAAATATTTATTCTAATGAACAAAAGGACTAAAAATATTTCATAAAATATTATTTATCATTTTTAGACAAAATACACAAAAATAATACTTAAAGAACTTTATTTTCTTTTAGCAAACTAGAATTAGGGTTAACCAATTTATAAAAAATAATTTCCTTTTTCTTAAATTATTAGGTTTAGTTCAAAAACTCTTTTTCATATAAAAAACAAAACAAAAATCTTTTTTCTTGCATATACATACCATTGCATATTTAATTTATATTGTATATTATTTGTTTAAATACTTGTACAAATTCGATTTGGTTGTAATAGCTTAATTAGATTTATATTATTGCAAATCCCCGTTTATAGTTTGTATACCCCCTCCCATAAAATGTTGTAATAGCGTAGTAATCTTTAAATTAAGCAATTTATCGCTTTTATATACCATGCTAGTAATTAGGGTTTGTATGGCAAGATAAAAATAAATCAAATAGAAAACCCTAATTCAAGACAAAATCAAGCATGAAAACAATACACTTGCACACAAGCACCCTTAGGGTTACTCCACTTGGTTGCCTTACATAAAAATGGCCATATTACGCATACGAAGTATCATGGAAAAACAAACAAGTATAAGATCATAGTCCCTCGATGACGCTATTCAAAGTTGCCTTATAAAATTATCTTAGTCCCTCAAAAATGCTAAGATACTTTGCAACATTTCTAATCATCGTTATACGATGACTCACGTCAGTCCCGTTTACATCCAAAGATAGGGTTGCTTACCAAATCAATGGTAAGACAACAATATCAAAGGAAAAGAAAATGAACAAGAAAGACATTTGAGTAGGTAGATTACTTCTAGTTACTTGCTCTATTTCAAAACAACTATCCTTGCTATTTTCAAAAACAAACACACACATTTCAAAACATCTTACAAACATTGAAAACATTTTCAAAAAGACAAACATCTTTGTATACATTCTTACGAACGAGAATCATTATAAATATTTCCTAAACAAATGACCTCTTTTACAAAATACTTTCAAAACCACACAAAGCACAATTTCAAAACAAAAAGAAAGTGATCTATCAAGTAACTAAGAGCCCATGGAAAACCATGGATGAAAAGGGTGCTAATACCTTCCCTTTTCATAATCTACCCCCCGAACTCAAGAAACAATCTCAAAGGTCTTTCCTGTGCTTTTTCACCTTTCCTTTTGGATAAAACAAAAGTCGGTGGCGACTCTTGCTAACCGCAACATTTGCGATAAAACGCAAAACTCTCAAGTCAGCTCTCCCACCGTATCACAGAACTGGCGACTCTGCTGGGGATTTTTATAAAAGTGGGGTTACCTTAGGGCTAGATCACATTTATTTACTTATATTGTTTGACTTTTATGCTTTACATTATGGTTCTTTGTTTGGGTTTGAAATCCTCTACCCGGGTTTGGGATACATTATAGGTAAATAGCAATACATTGTGGAAACTGTACTGGGTATACCGACATGGTCTAAGCAATAGCTATGTTAGTGTGACATATTTGTGGGTACCGGTAGCCTTTGAGTTAATCAAAGAGAATACGGGGCCGCTGAGTGATGTCATGAAGCACTAATAAATTTCTAGAACCCTTTACTTGACCAACTTGGCCTTTGGGATGTAGTGAGATGATCTGCTTTGGCACAGTCCGAAGTTAGTAGATACTCGATACTACACTCATTAAAGGTTGGTTTTCTTGGGATATTTTGGTCGCTATTAAAGAGGCTTGAGTTGAAACAATGACCAAGGAAACAATCCGGTGATATTGAGCTCCTTAGAACTCGGTTGCTATTATTAAGACAGGTTTAAGCCAACTAAACTTCAAGAGGGTACTCACCTATAAAACCCCATGCAAGCCTAAACTTAGAACTTGTTTGCTTTGCTTGTATATGAATACTTGTACATAACATCATGGATATCATGAACATCATATACATCTACTAACCATTTCAAGGATTTTGGAGATTCATCTTTGTTCTTGTTTTGTAGGATATGGATTCACTTCGCAGGAAAACTATCCAAGTCAACCTTGTAAGAATTTCTCCACAACTTAAGGAGCTAGCTTCAAGGATCCCTGAGAACTCTCCATTCACCGAGAGACATGGTTGCCTACTCAACTTGGTCACCTCCAGCACAAATGAGGATATGATAAAGGTGCTCTTTCAGTTCTTTGATCCTCTACATCATTGCTTCACATTTCTCGATTATCAGCTTGTGCCTACTTTGGAAGAATTCTCTCAACTCTTGAGGATTCCCATTCTCAATCAACTACCTTTCAACGGTACAGAAAGAGACCTAAAGCCAGAAGAGATTGCTCAAGCACTGCAGTTGCACTCATCTAATGTCACAACTCATTGGGAAACTAGAAGTGGTGTCAAAGGCTTCTTAGCAAAGTTCCTGTTTGAGAAAGCCCAAAGCTGTTGGAATTCCTTAGAAATGCAAGCCTTTGAGGAAATTGTGGCTCTTCTTATCTATGGGATGGTCTTATTTCCCAATCCTGACCAACTCATGGATGTGAGCACCGTCAAGATCTTCATGTCACGCAACCCGGTGCCTACATTGATAGGGGATATCCTACACTCTTTTCACACTCGCACAATGAGGAAAAGAGGTGTCCTTATGTGTTGCACTCCTCTCCTGGAAAGATGGTTCATTTCTCATCTTCCCCAATCAGCTTTAAAGAATGAGCAAGGTTCAAGGTGGTCACAAAGGTTAATGACACTCAAACATTCAGATATTCATTGGTGCGCCCAATCCAAAGAGAATGTTATCATTGTTGACCGTTGTGGGGAATTCCCTAATGTCCCTCTACTTGGCATTAGGGGAGGCATCACCTACAACCCATGCTTAGCTTTAAGACAATTTGGTTACACCCGAAGGGATGGCCTGCACGAGATACTGATTCAAGGTTTGGTATTCGACTACGACAACGACGATCAAGGTCTTCGCCAGAGATTCATCCGAGCTTGGAGGATGATAAACAAGGTGGATAGCAATACTTTGGGGCACAAGAATTCCATCCCTCTTGAGCCTTACCTCAAATGGGTACGAACCCGTGCTTAAAGTTTTATGATGCCTTATCCTTCCATTCTTCCGGTAATTATTGAGCCTGCTAAGGAGGGAGATGTTCCATACATTATCCTACATCCTGACATGCCTACATCTCTTGAAGACCTGCAAAAGGATTGGATACAGCTCAAAGGAGAGCGAGATACTTTTGAAGCCAAATTCTACGCAAGCGAGAAGAAGGTTTTGGAACTCACTAGGCTACTTCATGAGGAGCAGACTCTAAATGCCTACATAGCACCAAAAAGGATTCGCACTACTTTTTTATCTTAGAGTTTTGTATTATTTTGCCCAAGGGGCATTGATGTACTCAAACTTTATCTTATTAATATAACGTGTGTTTATTTTTGTCTAAAACGAACTTGAATCTTTGAAATCCTTGAAAACATTGCATATGCACATATCATTCATCATAACATAAACATGTCTTTTGCAACAAGTTTCCTCATCTCTCTACTGTTTATTTCAGTAAGATGGATCTCGAACAAACAGTCAAAGATCTCTAAGCTCAGAACACGCAGTTTCAACAGTTACTCATGACCCTAGCCAAGGGGAAAGAAGAGTTGAAGACTCTGTTGGCTGAAGAGAGGAAAAAGAAAACAAAGAAGGTCACCGGGGTCTTAAACACGGGGATAAGATTTCAGGGGCAAACTAGAAGAACCTTGAATTTTGCAACAACATCCAGTGAAGGAGAGGGGAAAGGAAAAGAAACAACAGTCCTGTCAGAATCTGAAGAGGAGAAAGAAGAGGAAGACTACTCCGAGGAACATTATCCTCCAGCTGATGATAAGTACATGCATATCGAAGAGCGTTTGAGCGCAATGGAAATACAAAAGGTGCCAGGCTTAGACTTTGAAGAATTGGGACTAGTATCGGGGATTGTGATTCCTCCGAAATTCAAAGTTCCTTTGTTCGTAAAATATGATGGGGTGTCATGTACTAAGATGCACCTCCGATCATATGTGAGAAAGATCCAACCACACTCCGCTGATAAAGACTTGTGGGTGCATTTTTTCCAAGATAGTCTATCTGGAACACAACTCGACTGGTTTTACTAACTAGAAAGAGCCAACGTCCATAATTGGGAAGATCTTGCCGCAGCTTTCTACAAGCAATATCAATATAATGCTGATTTGGAACCTACCCATACTCAACTTTAGAGTATGGCTATGGCTTCGAATGAGGGTTTCAAGGATTACACGCAGAAGTGGAGAGATTTGGCTGGAAGAGTTCAACCCCCTCTGTCTGAAAGGGAATTGGTGGACATGTTCTTAGGAACTTTGTCTGGCCCTTTCTTCAACCATTTGATTGGGAGCTCATATGCAGGATTTACTGAGTTAATACTAACCGGAGAGAGGGTGGAAGCTGGCATAAAAAATGGAAAGATTCAAAAGGATTCATCTTCTTCTACAACTGTAAGGAAGCCTTTTATTGGGAAGAAAGAGGTAGCTAATGTTTATCCACAAAGAAACCAAGGGAGAGCCGAACGCCGACCAATGGTAGGGGCCGTTATGATTCCAAATTCTACGTCTGATCAACAAAGAGGTAATCAACCAAGGGTGGAAAGGCCAGTCAGGAAATTCACCAGAATCAATATGACTCTGTCTCAAGTATTACCGCATCTTCTGAAATCCAATTTGGCAACTTTGAAAGAAGCTCCAAAAAACCCCAACACAACGTCCCCTTATTATCACTCCAATGCTTGTTACACATATCACTCCGAAAGTCCTGGTCACGATACTAACAACTGTTGGGCCTTGAAAAACAAAATTCAAGACCTTATTGAAGCAAAAGAAATTGAGTTTGATGCGCCCGAGAAGCCAAACATCATTTTTGATCCTATGCCCAGACATGGTCACAACACCAATGCTATTGAAGAAGATTTGTTTGTTACCAGAGTTGATGAACTCATGACTCCACTCCCAATCATTAAGGTAAACTTGTTGAAAGCTGGTGTATTCCCCGGTTGTAATGAAGACTGCCACCTCTGCTTATCCTCACCAATTGATTGCCCTTTGTTGAAAACAGACATTCAACGCTTGATAGACAACAAAGAGATTATATTTGAAAGTACTCCTGTTTCACCTGTTCCTATTAAAGATGTTTCAATCATTACCATCTCCGCTAATTCTTCCAGGGTCTCCAAAAGACCCGTTAGAATTACATCGGTTCCAAAAACTACTCCTCTAATAATCACAATGCCTGGGCCAGTCCCATATGAATCAGACAAAACTGTGTCGTGGAATTACAATGGGGAAATTTACTACCATGGCATCAAACAAGATGGGCTGGCCGCCGAAGAGATAAACTCTGAAGAAGAAGACTCTGACATCAGCAATACTGCCAGAACTAGTAAAATTACCCAAAGCGGTAGGATCTTTTCTCCAGAAATTGCCCCCCCCCAAAGGCAGTTTTTGGACCCGTGGCTGCTCCAAAGGTGACTCCCATACCCATAATTATCTTTGCAAGTGCTCCTATTGACGAAACCGTTACAACCCCTATTGTCATTCCTACCAACACTCTTACTGCTGAAATTCGAGGAAAAAGTATTCAAATGGAGCCTGTCCGGACGAAGGCTCAATCACTGACTATTCCCGAGACCTCCAAGAAAGAAATGGAGGAGATCCTAAAAATAATAAAGAGGAGCGACTACGATGTAGTTGAACAGTTGGGGAAAACTCCCTCCAAAATCTCCATGTTGGCATTACTACTGTGTTCCGAGGCACATGCGAAAGCCTTGGTAAAATTCCTAAAAATAGCCCATGTGCCTCAAGAGACGTATGCTGATCAATTTCAAGACTGTGTGGCAAGCTTGACAGCGGATAACGGCCTAGGCTTCTCGGATGCTGATCTGACACCAAAGGGAAGAAAGCACAACGAGGAATTACATATCTCTGTGGAATGTAGAGGAACAACTCTGGCCCATGTCTTGGTGGACACTGGCTCATCTTTGAATGTCTTATCGAAAAAATCTATTGACCGACTTAACTCCAAAGGACTGACGTTAAAGCCAAGCAACATTGTAGTAAGGGCATTTGATGGCTCGAAGAGGATGATACATGGGGAGGTGGATATCCCCATAAAGGTTGGGACTCAAACTTTTAATTCAACCTTTTATGTAATGGACATCTGCCCCTCTTACTCCTGTCTTCTAGGACGACCATGGATCCATAATGCGGGTGATGTTACCTCTACATTGCACCAGATGTTGAAGTATCCAGTTCAAGGAAGGATTATCACTGTATACGGAGAAGAAGAATATATGATTAGCCATCTCAATTCATTCAGGTATGTGGAATTGGACGGCGAGTTCATTGAAACTCCTTTTCAACACTTCAAAGAGGTCCCCTAAGAGGTAGCAGTGACCAAGACTATATCCTAGATTCCCAAGATTACAAGACCTCCACTCCGGATGTCATCTCTAAAGGATGCCAAAGCAGTAGTAGAGGAAGGTGGATGCACCATCTGGGGGAAACTTTCGGATATCCCATATAAGTCTGACAATTTTGTCTTAGGTTTCACTTCAAGTGCTCAAAAGGTTGTACGACATGCCCATGCTGGAGGGCCACCCTTGAAGATTAGCAACCGAGAAGTCAACGCGGTAGAAGATGGTGAAGAGGATTGCAGCTTGGAGGATTGGATTTTTCTGACCGTCATTGGAGGACTCCGCAACTGGGAGGCCGGAGACTTTGTACCAATAACTTTCATCCCTCAGTACAGGCATCTATTGGTCTCGATTTGTGAAGATAAAATGTAGATATTTTTGTGCTAAAACCAACCATGTTCATAGATTTCATTTATATTCATTGTGCATAGAGAATTTTAGATTTCAAATTTCTGTAAGAATTAGGGTTGAAATTAGGGTCATTGAAATTAGCTTTGATCTTTGACTGTTGGTTTACATGAGTTACATGGTTGAAATCGTGGGAAAGATTACTACCATTTTCATGTTTGAAGTTTCCATTTTCATGGAGAAATGAGAAAGATACAGAGGTTCAAGAAACATGGATGAAAAGGATGCTAATACCTTCCCTTTTCATAATCTACCCCCCGAACTCAAGAAACAATCTCAAAGGTCTTTCCTGTGCTTTTTCACCTTTCCTTTTGGATAAAAGAAAAGTCGGTGGCGACTCTTGCTAACCGCAACATTTTCGATAAAACGCAAAACCCTCAAGTCAGTTCTCCCACCGTATCACACACACCTACCTGCGACTTTGTCTCCATGTCCTTAGCGCAAATCTACCATCCTTTCTTATAACTCTCTTTGCCTTAGCCTAAATCTACGAAAAAACATCTAAAGTTTCGTATGAAGCTTCAACACATGATTGCATGGAGGTTTGATTCGTAAGGCTTCTTCTTACGTGACGGTACCAAGAACGAAGCTAAAAGAGGAAGAAGTGAGGGAAATTGAAGTGACTTACCTACCGGAGAAGCTCCAGTGGCCCTTGTCAAGCGACGGAGAATCAAAGATAAACTCGATGACTTCATAAAAACGCCAGGTAATAACAAGCTTCCATTGATTCTTTTATTCTCACTTTTGCGCTTAATCTTCTTGTTCTACCTGCTCCTTCTACTTCATCTTTTTCTTCTTCTACCGTGTTATTGCATTTTCTTTGATGCACCAATCAATACGATTGTCGCAGGTTCAAGGTTTGTGATGCTGGTACAAAGTGACGTTGACGTAGCTGTGTGATTAAATTGGATGCACAGGTTGTAGTAGTGTTGATAGGTGTATGAATATGTGCTTTGAATTTGTTGTTGCGGCTTATATAAGCTTGATGAATTGTTACCGAATTCTTGGTGATGATTGAAGAAGATTGCAAGTTGTTGATGAAGGTGATTACGGTGATGAAGTTGCAGAAACGATGATGAAGATGATGAAGGGAGCAAAGAACTGGTTTCCGAGAGAAAGAGACCGAGTTCTGAGTTTTATGGTGTGATTTCTCTACTGATGAAGAATGAGTCTCAACAAAGGTGAGTTTCTGTTTTCTAATCTGTTAGTATTGTAAAAGTCGGTTATGATTGAATTAATCTGAACCCTTGGATCTAGATTTATGTTAGGGAATATAAGGGTATAGATTAGGCGGTTAGAGAGGTTTAGAAATCTGTTATGAAAATGAGAAAGTTAATTTTCTATTATGGTTGTTATAAGTGAGTTGGCATGGTTTTGATAAGTTATAAATAATTAGAGGAATGAATGGCAAGGTTGAAGGTAATTGTGGATTGGAGAGTCGGTTATAGTGAGATAGATTCAGTTATTAATCTGTTCGAAGTCATTGGTTCTGAAACTTGTTAGTATTAGGAAATATTATGTTGTTAGAAATTTTGCTTGGTCACTAGATCTTCTTTGAGTTTTCTGGTTTCTGTTAACAGTTTTGGACATGTTTTTGAATTATCTAGTTTTGGCAGCATGAACTATTTCAAAGTATTTTTATATTTTTCGTAGCGAAACTAATCTGGTTTTATGTATAGATGTAGGGTTGCATTTGATTAATTGGCACGCCTGGTCTTGAACACGGGAACAAACGGTTTTTTAGAAGCTTGAAGAGGAAATTTTGAAGATACAAAATTATGGAGTTATGGCAAGGATTTGAAGGATATTGAAACGTGAAGGTTTTGGATAGAATATTAGGTTAGAGCATTAAGTTTCCTGGTAGGTTTTATGTAAATATGTAGGGAAGGTGACGAAGTGTAAAAGCACATGTATTGAAATGTAACCTTGGAATTTTGTAATGTTTGGAGGACTCCCTGATAATTCCCTCCAGTATTACCTTCCAAATTGCCTTTGTAATCAACCCTTGACCAAACATGAACTTAAGAACCTTTGATGTCATCTAAACACATCTATGAATTTTGGAAGAATTGACACTGTAGCTTGCATTTGTAATGAAATTGGATGATGTTTTGAAATCAAAACTTGAATTTAAATGATATTTCTCTTGAAATAATCCAAGTAAAACGCCATGATCAAAATTCAAATTCCTTGAAAGAATCCCAAAGAAAATGACTTATATCATAAGCCATGAAACGAGTCTAATTTTTAATTAATAACCATGAAGCAAATGGTCCCTAATATCACCCTCTGTCCTTTATGAGAGAATGGATCCAATACCTTGATCCTCATTAATCTTGTGTAACAAACAATAAGAGAACCAACCCGACTTGATCTTAATGAATTCCTAATGCCATATTTACATCACGCTTGGTTATCCAATGAACACCTATTGAAAATGTTGATAAACCCAAGTATGATAGGATATAAACTGTAATCTTCCTTTGAATGGGAGGGATCCCCTTGAAGCCACAAATCCTAATTCCACACCTTCACTGATATAAGAAAAATTAGGAACATCAAGCTTTATTTGATATGCACTCCTCAAAAGAATGTGAAAACCCTACTTGCATAATCACTGATCATTTGAACCTCAAATGCTTTATTGAACGTGAATATATGCTATGTTAGTGACCTAATGGAATGTTTGAAGATGAATGCTAAAGTCTAAGACAGATAAAAGAAATTAGGAGGGTAAATTTTGGAGTACAACAATAAAAACAGTTGATAGATAACTGTAAACTACTTACTCGCAGAGGAGTTAGCAAAAAGAGAGTAACTCCAACTCACAGAGGATCATAAAATACCAACTTGAAGGATGAGGGTAGAAACCGTAAGATAATATCGGCTCAGAAATGCCGGTAAACATCAGTATTGAGGTAGGTAATGAACGATTGACACTAGTACTTATGATTGGTAACAAAGGGTTGACATCAGTACTTATGACTGGGAATAACGGGTTGAAATCAGTACTTATGACTGGGAACAAAGGGTTGACATCATTACTTATGACTAGTAACAAATGATTGACATCAGTACTTATGATTGGGAACAAATGGTTGACATTGGTACTTATGACTGGTAACAAATGATTGACATCAATGCTTATGACTGGTAACAAATGATTGACATCAGTACTTATGACTAGGAACAAAAGGTTAACATCAATACTTATGACTGGTAACAAATGATTGACATCAGTACTTATGACTGGGAACAAATGGTTGACATCAGTACTTATTACTGGGAACAAAGGGATGACATCAATACTTATGACTTGGAACAACTCAACTCTATTGGGGTAAAGTCCAATGAGGAGAAAGAGGTAAATGCCGACTAACAAATAACGGTGAACTACCAATTCAGGGCTGCAGGTATAAAAAATATAGAATAATAACTAGTTTCTCACAATTCTAGCATTCCACCTAGAACGGGTCTTAACTTCTTCTTTAACCCAAGGCATTCTGCTTGGAAAGGGTAACAAATTTTACCAATTTCTGGATTTCGCCGAGAATGTTAGCAATTTCTTCTTTGATTAAGACATCTCTTGAAAATGGTAGTAAATGTTGTAAAGATCTTTCAACGAACCATCTTTGGCATATTGACAAGACCTTCCATCCATTATAGTTAACAAATAATCTTCTCTGGTACTAACAGACTTGCTGGGGGAATACAAGTTGCTCAAATAAAGAGATCTCCACTTGCCATTATGAGAAGGGTTGCAATAACACTGTTGGGAAATGAATTTTTTGACTTCTTGGGGAAATATAAACACATCCTGCTGAGGAGATAAAGTCCTCACGTGCAAAATAAATTCACATTCAATCCAGGACTCACAACCTAGAGAGATCAAAATAACATTTCCACCGGGGACCAAATTCAAGCCAAGAATAAAGCGGAGTGAAACAGCCAACCAAGACACCATCCAATGAGGAATGAACTCAACTAGAGATCAATTCCATCCAGGTAATGAGCTAGGTAGGAAGGCTAAAGCAAAATTCTTCCACGAGGGATAACTCAATGGGGAAATTGAAAGTATATACACTTTCTGCTTAAGGTTAACATTCTATTGGAGAGAGGATAACACAACTTTGTAAAAAATATAAAATATCAACAGAAACATCAATAAATGCAGATGAACCATGAATTTTAATTCAACTATTCATGATGTATGTATGAGTAATGTATGAATGTGTATGAATTTGTCATGTATATGCTGACAAAATGGACATACTACATTGGGGATCACCGGACAAAACAAGCTTGGGTAAAAATAGCACTCGGCTAAATCACATCCAAGATGAAGATTTTGTAAGAGAGTAAGCACTAACTGAGGAAATAACGTCCTACTTCAAGGCTTAATTTCACTAGGAAAGGAAATATTGCTTGAAACCAAACGAAGTACAAATTGATAGAAATGAATTGTAAAGCTGCAAAGATATAATAAACTTCTCCAAGATACACCATGGAATGTCATATAGACTTTTGCTAGAGAAGACAAAGCCACATCTTCTAGACTTCGATTGGGGACGCTAAATCGACTTTACTAGGGAAAATAATGCCACATCATTGATGGGAGCCCAAATATGTTTAACACCAATGAATAGCGGTTGTACAAACCTTTCCAAGGAGGATCAAAGGAACTTCATGGGGATATTTACCTTAAAGGGAAACACCGCCCTTGATTCATCTGGGGAGTTAAGAAGTTAACATCACAACAAAAAGTCAAAATTATGGGGATTTTAAATCAAACTCAACACTTGGCAAGAGAAAACCCAAAAATTGGCAGTTGTCTCAATACTTCTTAAAAAAGATACCGCCTTGGTTTAGCTGCTCAAGTGTCACAGAACAACAACAATGTTATAACTGGAGCGAGCAACGCTCTGCAAGAGATTATATATCACTCCTCAACACACAAAGGGAAAAAGAATCCAAAAATTAAGTAAATGTTTCAGAACTTTACAATCTCTACTTGATCACAACCCTGCTAGAAAGGAGAATCACACTCTTCTGGAGAGATCCACATCAAGACTTAACTGGGGGACATGGCGTGAGAGGTATCAAACTACACAAACCCTACATCATATAACCACTTGGGGAAATCCAACTATCCAAAGAAAAAATGCAAGGAGACTATGCGCAGATCAACAAGAGTAACCAGAGAATAATTCTTAGAGGAAACTTTTCAATATTTTGGAGTTTATCCATCCTTGGAACCACTATTTTTGCCCCTTGATTCACAGAACTGAAGTAAAAAGTAATTGGCAAATTCATTTCAAAAATATGTTTTTATTTCTTTAAGTTTTTTTGTTTTGAAAATTACTATCAATAATAAATATAATTTTTGTAGACATAATAAAAACAAGAACAACAAATAATTGGATAAAGGCTCAAATTTTATTAATAGAATGGTAGTCCGCAAATGGCGTGACTCCATATATGATTACAAAGTTTTAGAAAATGGTAAATATATGGAAAAGGTACATGGAAACACAATGACCACTATTCTCCCTAATAACTTTGAACTCCCGTGCATAGGGTTTAGTTGAAGTACGATGCGAATCCAAGAAGATTATTGCTTCCATGATCAAGTCTTGTCCAATGCAGTTACTTGCCAAGAAATTACTAACTTTTTCCTAGGTTACCCTTGCGGGTTTTCAACCTATTGGGAAAATTTTGTTCTGTTTATGTCTCTAACTTTTGCCTAGACCGCCCTTTCAAGTTTTCATCCTACTGAGACGCTCATTTTCGCATAAGCCGCCCTTTTGGGTTTTCAACTTAACGAGTTATTATTTTATTTCTTTAGGCGAAGTATTTCTTGACTGCATCAACATTCACGGAACGTGGGAACTCCTCGTCATCCATAGTTTCAATAATCAATTCATCATAAGAGAAGTATTTCTTAACAACATATGGGCCTTCATACTTGGGAGTCCACTTGCCCCTAGAATTAGTGTTAAAAGACACGATCTTCCTGAGCATGAGGTCACCTTCTATGAATTCACGCGACTTGACCTTCTTATCAAAAAATTTCTTCATTCTTTTCTGGTATAATTGACCATGACACAAGGTCGTCATTCTCTTTTCTTCAATTAAATTCAATTGGTCAAACATGTTCTGAACCCATTCAGCCTCTGAAAACTTGGTTTCCATTATCACACGCAAAAAGAGAATTTAAACCTCGACTGAGAGCACTGCTTCCATGCCATAAACAAGAGAGAAAGAGGTTTCCCCTATTGAAGTGTGGACGGATGTACGATATCCATGCAAGGCAAAAGGAAGCATCTCATGCCAATCCTTGGCACACCATATTAACAGATAAGGTTATTCTTGATGAACCGCACCACTACCTGCTTGGTGACATTAGCATAAGAGGCTGCTTCCACCCATTTGGTGAAGTAATCGATCGCTACCAAGATGAAGCGATGTCCATTTGAGGCCTTAGGTTCTATCATTCTGATCATATCAATACCCCCTACTAGAGAAATTCCATGGGGAAGAAATAACATTGAGGGGTGTTAGAGGCACATGAATGTGGTCAGTATAAATCAGACACTTATGACACTTCTTTGCGAAATTGTAACATTCAGATTCCATTGTCAGCCAATAGTAACCTTCCCTAAGCATCTTATTTTTCATAGAATGCCCATTGGCATGGGTACCAAAGGATCCTTCATGAATCTCATGCATCAACATGTCAGCTTCGTGTCTATCCATGCATCCGAGCAAGACCATGTCGTAATTTCTTTTGCATAACACATCTTCATTGAGGAAAAATCTACATGCCAACCTTCTCAATGTCTTCCTATCTTTGTTGGACGCACCAAACAGGTATTCTTGAGTCTGGAGGAAGTGCTTGATATCATAAAACCATGATTATCATCTGATGTCACCTCTGTAGCAAACACATGAGATGGTCTATCAAGACGCCAAATCGTAGTCTGAGGTACATTGTTCCAAGAATTCACTTGGTACATGGAATCCAAAGTGGGTAAAGCATCTACCATCTGATTCTCGTCTCGGGTAATATGATGTAATTCAACTTTATTGAAGAAAAGTAATAATCTTCTTGCATAATATTTGTAGGGAATCAAGGCAGAGTGACGAGTCTCCCATTCTCCTTTAATCTGATTTATTACCAAAGTTAAACCATAATATACATCAATAATTTTGATTATGAGATCCATAGCCTCTTCAAAACCCATAATACAAGCTTCATACCCCACCATGTTATTCGTACAATCAAATGTCAATTTTGCAGTAAAAGGGATATGAGACCCATGAGGAGTAATAATCACAGCACCAATTCGTTTTACACAAGCATTTACAGCTCCATCAAACACCATTCCCAACCGAGATTCAGAATTAGGACCTTCTTCAGGCAAAGGCTCATCATAATCTTTAACTTTCAAGTACATCACATTCTCATCAGGGAAATCATACTTAACAGACTGATAATCATCTACCGGTTGGTGAGCAAGATACTCTGCCAACACACTGCCTTTAATAGCTTTCTGAGTACGGTATTCAATATCATATTCAGACAACAACATCTACCAACGGGATATTCTCCCAGTAAGAGTATGCATTTCAAAAATATACTTAATTGGATCCATTTTGGATATCAACTAAGTAGGATGATTCACCATATATTGTCGTAGACGTTTCACAGCCCAGACCAAGGCACAATATGTCTTTTCAAGCATAGAATATCGTGACCCACAGTCATTAAACTTCTTGCTCAAATAATAAATGACATATTCCTTTCTTCCTGTTTCATCTTGCTATCCCAAAATACAATCCATGAAATTATCCAGCACAGTCAGATACATAATCAATGGTCTTCCTTCAACAGGAAGGAGAAAAGTAGGAGGTTCAAGCAGATATTCTTTAATTCTTTCAAATTCCCTTTGGCAATCATCCATCCTTACGCAACCTTAATCTTTCTTTAGAAGCTTGAATATTAGTTCACATGTTGCGGTCATATGCGAAATGAACCTGGAAATGTAATTCAAACGCCCAAGGAAGCCTCTTACTTGCTTTTCAGTTCTTGGTGCGGGCATTTCTTGAATTTCCCTAACTTTATCAAGATCAACTTCAATTCCTTTTTGACTGACAATAAAATCCAACAATTTTCCTGAATGAACACCAAAAGTACACTTATTCGGATTCAAGCGGAGATGATACTTCCTCAAACGCCGAAACAACTTCAACATATATTCCAAATGTCCCTCTTTTGTTTGAGATTTGGAGATCATATCATCAACATATACCTCAATTTCCTAATGCAGCAGATCATGGAATAAGGTTATCATAGCCCTCTTGTATATTGCATCAGCGTTCTTCAACCTGAAGGGCATCACTCTGTAACAGAATATTACCAAGGGTGTGATAAACGTTGTTTTTTCCATGTCCTCAAGAGCCATTTTATTTTGGTTGTATCCGTAAAATCCATCCATGAATGAGAATACTTTGAATTTTGTTGTACTATCTACCAACATATGAATATGTGTAATGAGAAATCATCTTTGAACTTGCTTTATTCAATATATATATATATATATATATATATATATATATATATATATATATAATTATATATATATATATATATATATATATATATATATATATATATATATATATATATATATATATATATATATATATATATATATATATATATATATATATATATATATATAAGAATTGACAAAACATTTGAATTTAATTTTTATCGGAAGTTTTACACTATAAACCGAATCAAATTATGAGGTTTAACCATAGTATTACTTCAAAAATATGGACAATTAATTTATTTATAGCATTTATATATATATATATATATATATATATATATATATATATATATATATATATATATATATATATAAGAATTGATAAAACATTTGAATTTAATTTTTAATTTTATCGGAAGTTTTACACTATAAACCGAATCAAATTATGAGGTTTAACCATAGTATTACTTCAAAAATATGTTATAGCACTTAGCATTAAATAACATAACATGATATCTTCACATTAGTTAAAAATATACAAATTAATTACTAACGCTTTCTTTTCCATTTTTTTATAATTAAAACCTATATATATATATATATATATATATATATATATATATATATATATATATATATATATATATATATATATATATATATATATATATATATATATATATATATATATATATATATATATATATATATATATATATATATATATATATATATATATATATATATATATATATATATATATATATATATATATATATATATATATATATATATATATATATATATATATATATATATATATATATTGTTAAATCACTAATTAAATAATACATATAACTAAATTTATTTAAAATTTAAAATTTATTTAAAAAATTAATATAAAAAACTAACTAATTAAAAGATAGATACATATTCAATCAAACTACTGGGATACCCGTGTGTTGTACCCAAAAATTTGTCCTTCTTTTTTCTTCAAGATATCTCCTCATGCTCCTAGAATTCTTAATTGCTCAAGGCTGTTAAATTGTAATTCATATGTGTCAAAGAAGATTTGATTTGTTTTAGATTTAAATAGATTTGATTTAAGTCTAGAATAGATTTGATTTGATTTGATTTAGTAACAAAAAGATATTTTGGGCCTTGGGCTTAGGGTGTAAGCTCAGTTATAAATAGAGGGAGTAACCCCTATTTTGAAAGAAAGTCAAGCAAGACAATTCATTGTAATCACAGAATTTGCAGTTGCAAGTGATTAAAAAAGTTTTCCACAGTTTGTGGGCAGAGAGAAACTCTGCAGAAATATTTATCTTGTCTTCTTTTATTTGTTTTTCTCATAACTAATCATCATTGTGGTCGAAATTCATCATAATATTAGGTGGATTTCCAACATCTGGTATCAAGAGCTTTTGTTTCGATTCAAGGGAAGTGTCAATGAAGAACGATTAAAGAATTCACGATGACAAGTTATGGGAATGCAAACTATCCAGCAACGCTGCCAATTCTGAAAGTTGACAACTATGAGAATTGGTGCAAACAAATGAAAGTCCTATTAAGGTGTCAAGGTCTTTGGGATCTTGTAAAAGATGGAGTCGAAGCGCTTGGCGAAAACGCTTCAGAAGAAGAAAAGAAGAAATACACATAATCTGAGAAGTTGAGTTATAAAGCATTATTTATAATTCATCAATGTGTCAGCCCAGACAATTTCGAAAAGATTAGTGATTCAGAATCTGCAAAAGAAGCTTTGGAGATCCTTGAGAAGTCTTTTGGAGGCGTTGAGAAGGTGAAAGAAGTGAGGTTACAAACTCACAAAAGGACCTATGAACTGCTTCAGATGGAAGATAGTGAAAACATATCTGATTTCTTCACTAGAGTTACAAAACTAGTAAATCAAATCAAGATATATGGAGAAGCGTTAACAACAAGAGCTGTTGTGTAGAAGATCTTGAGATCTTTAGCTCCTAAGTTCGACCACATAGTGGTGGCGATAGAAGAAGGAAAAGACTTGTCGAAATTGAAAAAGGAAGAGCTTCAAGGGACGCTCGAATCTCATGAACAAAGAATGAACGAAAGAGCTGCAGGAAAATCGAAGAGTGATGTGGCCTTGCAGGCACATGCAACAAAAGAGACCAAAGGCAAAGGAAAGTGTTTCGACATAGGTAGAGGTGGCTACAACAAATCGAATGGTATAAGAAACCAAATCGAAGGAGACGTGTCGAATCAAAGAAGACCATACCAAGGCAACCAAAGAGGTGGTGTTGCAAATAGAGGAAGAGGTGGTGGTCGAAAACCTGATAAGAGTCACATTCAATATTACAATTGTCAGAAGTATGGTCACTATTCGAGTGATTGTCCAGAAAAATGAAAGAATCAAGAAAGTGATGCAAAGCTTGCAAAACATGAAGAAGAAGAAGAGATGATGCTGATGGTCACAACAAAAGATGAAGATAGATTCAAGGACCAATGGTACTTGGATTCAGGATGTTCATCACATATGTCTGGAAGGAAAGACTGGTTCGTCAATATAAAACACTCAACGAAAAATATGGTAAAATTTGCAAATGACAATACCCTAGCAGCTGAAGGTATTGGTGATGTTATGATCATGAGGAAAGATGGCAAGAAGTCAGTAATTTCAAATGTATTGTACATACCAGGCATGAAGAGCAATTTGCTCAGTATAGGGCATTTGGTCGAAAAGAGTTATAAAGTGTCAATCGGAGATAATTTGATGAGAGTCATTGATGCAAATGGGAGATTAATCTTGAAGGCTCCTATGTCTCAGAATCGAACCTTCAAGATTGAACTAAATGTGATGGAGCACAAGTGCCTTTCGACTGCAGCTAGCAGAGATGAATGGATATGGCATTATAGACTAGGTCATCTCAACTTCAGAGACATCAGAGATTTGAAGAGAAGAAATATGGTTTCAGGATTGTCTGAAATTGACATTCCAAACGAAGTATGTGAAGAATGTGTGCAGGCGAAGCAACACAAGAATAGCTTCAGCAAGGATGCAGGAAGCAGATCGAAGGCTAGTCTTGAAGTCATATACTCTGATGTATGTGGACCAATCCAGGTGGATTCGATGGGAGGTGACAAATACTTTGTTACATTCATAGATGATTTCAATCGAAAGTTATGGACTTACCTGATCAAGAAGAAAAGTGAAGTGATCGAAGTATTTACCAGGTTTAAGTCTATGGTCGAAAGACAAAGTGGTCGAAAGCTCAAAGTTTTGAGAACTGATGGTGGAGGAGAATATGTGTCGAAAGACTTCGACAGATTATGTGAAAAGGAAGGGATTGTGCATGAGGTGGTGCCACCCTATACTCCATAGCAAAATGGAATTGCAGAAAGGAAAAATCGAACCATCATGAATATGGTGAGAAGTATGTTGAAAGGCAAGAGTTTACCTAAAGAGTTTTGGGGTGAAGCTGTTTCGCCTGCAACATACATTTTGAACAGATGTCCTACAAAGTAGCTACAAGGAATTACTCCAGAAGAATGTTGGTCCGGTGTGAAACCTAGCTTGAGCCATCTGAAGGTATTTGGATCTATTGCACATAGACATGTGCCAGATCAGTTGAGAAGAAAACTTGATGATAAGTCAAGTCAAATGATTCTAGTTGGATATCATTCGACAGGAGGCTACAAGTTGTTCGATCCAGAGAACAAGAAGATTGTGATCAGCAGGGACGTGATCATAGATGAGTTTAAAGAATGGGATTGGACTGCAAATGTCAAGAAAGATTCAGTGGGAATCCTATTCGAAGAGCCAGAAACTCAATTCGAAAGAGAAGTTCGACAAGAGGAACCAACAGATATACCAAGTACAAGCAGACCTCAAAGAACAAGACGCATGCCTGCAAGATTGCAAGATTGTGTGATTACATCAGATGATGTAATAGATAATGAAGGTGAGCTGGTACATTATGCTTTCTATGCAGATGTCCAACCTGTTAATGCAGCTGAAGCATTAAAAGATTCGAAGTGGGTGAAAGCAATGAATGAAGAAGTAAAGTCTATCGAAGACAACAACACTTGGTCACTTATCGAATTGCCTCAAGGCAAGAAGGCAATTGATGTCAAGTGGGTATACAAAGTGGAAATGAATTCAAAAGGTGAAGTAACTCGACACAAAGCAAGACTTGTGGCGAAAGGATTTCTACAGAAAGAAGGAATAGACTTCGACGAATTTTTTGCACCTGTTGCTAGGATCGAAACAATCAGGTTGGTTGTTAGTCTAGCAGAAATCAACAGTTGGCACATATGTCAGATGGACGTGAAGTGTGCATTCCTAAATGGACCCTTAGATGAAGAAGTCTATGTTAAACAACCAGTTGGGTTTGTGAAACATGACGAAGAAAGAAAGGTGTACATGCTACATAAAGCCCTATATGGATTGAAACAAGCTCCAAGGGCTTGGAATAAGAAAATTGATAGTTTTCTAAGGGAGAAGGAATTTTTAAAGTGCACAACTGAACATGGAGTATATGTAAGAAGAAGCAAGAGTAAATTGCTTAAAATATGTCTCTATGTAGATGATTTGTTGATAACAAGTAGCTGTAAAAGTGAGATCGAAGACTTCAAAGGTGATCTCAGCAAGGAATTCGAAATGTCTGATTTGGGTGAGATTTCATATTTCCTTGATATCGAATTCTACAAGAGCAGTTGAGGTTTGATGATGCATCAAAGAAGATACGGAGGAGAAATTCTCAAGAGGTTTGAGATGGAAGAATGCAACTCAACTTCGACACCTGCAGAACCAAGACTGCAACTGTCGAAAGATGCAGATGAAGATGATGTTGATCCAACCCAATACAGAAGACTTATTAGATCATTGAGATACCTTTGTCATACAAGGCCTGACTTAGCATACAGTGTAGGTATGGTAAGTAGATTCATGCAGAAGCCAAAGGTATCACATCTAGCAGCAGTGAAGAGGATACTAAGGTATCTCAAAGGAACTTTCGATTATGGCATTTTGTTTCCTGCAGCTGATAAAGGAAAAGAATGCAAGTTAGTGGGATACACTGATTCAAGTTGGTGTAGTGATGCTGAAGATCGAAAGTCAACAGTAGGATATGTGTTTATGCTAGGTGGTGCACCAATTGCTTGGAATTCAAGAAAGGAACCAGTAGTGGCATTATCATCATGTGAAGCAGAATACATAGCTGCTTCTCTTTGTGCATGTCAAGCAACTTGGATGGTGAACTTGGTCGAAGAGATAACAGGGAAAGATCATGGAGCAATTACCATGAAGATAGACAGCATGTCAGCTATTAATATGGCAAAGAACCCAATAGCACATGGTCGAAGTAAGCACATCGAAATGAGGTTCCATTATCTTCGAGAGCAGGTAACAGATGGGAAGATGAATTTGGAACACTGCAGAACTGAGAATCAGATTGCAGACATCATGACGAAGGGAGTGCAAGTCGAAGTATTCAGAAAGCTAAGGGCCATGATGAACATAGACAGTTTAGACACAATGAATTAGGTGGTGTGTTAAATTGTAATTCATATGTGTCAAAGAAGATTTGATTTGTTTTAGATTTAAATAGATTTGATTTAAGTCTAGAATAGATTTGATTAGATTTGATTTAGTAACAAAAAGATATTTTGGGCCTTGGGCTTAGGGTGTAAGCTCAGTTATAAATAGAGGGAGTAACCCCTATTTTGAAAGCAAGTCAAGCAAGACAATTCATTGTAATCACAGAATTTGCAGTTGCAAGTGATTAAGAAAGTTTTCCACAGTTTGTGGGCAGAGAGAAACTCTGCAGAAATATTTATCTCGTCTTCTTTTATTTGTTTTTCTCATAACTAATCATCATTGTGGTCGAAATTCATCATAGTATTAGGTGGATTTCCAACAAACCCTCCTCCTAAGCAGTTGACCTATAACTCGAATTTTGCTTCTCTCAATGGAAATTGATCTTCTAATGCATCAAGTGGATTTCATGGTTTCTCATGTGTCTCAAAGAATCCTCAATACAAGTTTCAAGCCTTGCATCACAAGTTTGCTCAGTCAATTGCTCAGATAATTGAAAATCAACTATATTGAATAAAAAGTCAATTATGGTCAACATACAGTCAAACTTCAAGATTTTTGGTCAACACCAACATTTTGAAGTCATATTCATCATTTGATCAATGGTTGATCATGATTCGTCAAGAAAAACTCTCAATTCACTAAAAGTCAAAAGTTACCAAATTAGAGTTTTCTTAAGGGGTAGTCAACTGAACTTTGACCAAGCATAACTTTCACATGCTTCATCAGATTTTTCTCAACCAAAACTCATTTTGAAGGAAATTCAATTTTGTACAACTTTAACTCTCTAAGCTCAAGTCCAAAAAAATGCTTCATTTGAGAGATATGAGCCAAAACATTATAGGTCATTTTAAAAGTCAACAAAAAGACAGTTTTTATCAAGGCAACTTACATTAAGATAAAGTCTTCAAATGAAAAAAATGATCAACGTAGAGATTGTAGGGGATATCTTGAGCTTTCCAAAAAGTCCAGTATCACCTTCATATGATAAAAATTGAGAGAGTTATGATTGGTGCAAGTTGGGCAATTTTGAGAAAAATGCATGAAACCCAAATTGATCAAACTTGAATTTTTGGGCTAATGGGCTTATGTTTCAAGGTCCAAACGTGTTTTAGACCTTATAGTGAGCCTCTGAATCTATTCATACACCCCTTTGATTTTTATTCTATTTATTTTGATTTTATTTATTTAAGTTCAAAATTAAATTAAATAAGATCAAAGTTTTTATACAAAGGTCCAAGACCATTCTTCTTGGCCT
Organism: Vicia faba; assembly: GCA_948472305.1. Taxonomy (NCBI): domain Eukaryota; kingdom Viridiplantae; phylum Streptophyta; class Magnoliopsida; order Fabales; family Fabaceae; genus Vicia; species Vicia faba. Next base: position 1,157,101,539 of record OX451737.1, on the reverse strand, counting down.
AATTTTCCTCTTAATATATTCCTCATTCAGACAACAACGATGACACGAAACCTTGCAAGAGACCACCTTCCAAAAACTTCAAAATTTGTCAAAACTAGGGTGAATCAAAACCCTTCTTTCCAGCCTTCCTCAAAGCCAAATACATGATCTAATCGATCCATGAGGCATTGTAGGGTAAGACTGGTCGATCTTGATGATCCAAAGTACACGAAACAAGCATTCCATGCATCTCCGATTTCCATATATTTTGTAAATTCATATTTTAATTTCTATCATGCTTTAATAGAAATTAACATCACTAATGTGCTTCTGAGATGTCAATATACAGGTCTGAACCATCACATGGCCCCTATGATGCCAGAATCATGTGTTGCCATGTTTGAACCAATTGACCATCTTTGCTTCATATCTCATGATACAGGAAGAACTAGCCAAAACCAAGGTCATCATTGAACTCAAAAGAATCAAATTAGAGGGGTAGGGTCCCTCTGAATCAATGATGTTTATTATTTTGTAGGAATAAAAAACTAAGTCGTCAGAGAAGACGATCGGAGCTAGGGCTCTGGCGCCTCTCCGGCCCATTCCATTATGTTTATTTTATATTTATTGGTTTCCATTCCCATACCAGATATAACAGCTACCCTAGTGGCAAGGAAGCGCGCATTAAGTCATTAGTCTCTCAGAATGTGGGTTCGATCCCTGCCTTTTGACGTTTTTTTTCTTCATATTTTCTCAATTCTTACAGGTTTAATATGTATTGAGTTGCATCCATTCTCTAGACATCAGCGCACGCCTGGCGCTGTGGTAGACCATGATGTTGTAAAGGCAAAGGGTGTGGGTTCAACACTCACCCCTGGCATTTTTCCTATTTCTTTGTTACTAACTTTGTTTGTCATTGATTTTTCTTCCCTAATCCTATTTTTTGGCTAACCCTAATTCTTTTTAACCTAATTTATTTTTAATTAACTTAAAAATAAACCATTTTTTAAAAAACCTAATTAATTAGATTTTTAGGTCTTTAATTAACCTTTTAATAATTTAATTAATTGACTTTTTCAATTTTAAAATTAATTAGATTTTTAGGTTTTATTTAATTAATTGTCATCATAAATCATTTTTCTTCATAAAAACCCTAACAAACATTCAAACCACTTTTTCCTTATTTCTTTTTCTCTCATTTGTATTTATATTTTCTAGATCAAGTGTATAGGGCGTGTTCAACTGTAATAGCGTAGCTTTATATTTTTCGTATTTTTCTATTGTGTAACTGCTTCCAAGATGTAATAGTTGTAGGTTTTATTTCTCGCACTATTTCACTATTATGTAACTACCCCAAAGCCTTGTAATAGTTTTAGGTTTACATTTAGGCCTTTATCTTCTACTACTATATTTTCTATGCAATTACTAGTAATTAGGGTTTGTATGGCAAGATAAAATCAACTGATAGCGAAACCCTAATTTCAAGATAAACATAACTGAATCAAACACATTTGCACACATGCATCTCTAGGGTAGCTTCTCTTTGTTGCCATTCGGAATAACGGTCATGTCCCTCAAAAGTAGGGATACTTTAGCAAAAGACCCTCGAATAAAATATCATAGTCCCTTGATGACCCTTCGATGTTACCTATGAATCATATGATCTAGTCTCTTACGAAACTACTAAAGCATACTTATAAGTTGCCTTCGATGACCGTACGGTGACCCTTCGCTCGTCCATTCACATCTAATAGATAGGGTTACCTACTAACTAATGGTATGAATAGTACTATCTCTAAATGAGAAGGAAAAGAATAAGAACGACCTTGAGTGAGTAGGATACTTTTAATCGCTTACTCACAAAATTTTCAAAATAAAACATTTCTCACATCAGACTTTTCAAACAAAACATTTTCAAACACACTTTGTATACATTCTTGAGGACCGATACAAGAATCATTACAAAGTTCGCCTTACATTGACGAATTTCAAAAATAATTTTGTGATACGGTGGGAGAACTGACTTGAGGTTTCGCGTTTGTGTTCGCAAATGTTTCGGTTTAGCAAGAGTCACCACCGACTTTTTATTTTATCCTAAGGAAAGGTCAAAAAGCACAGGAAAGACCTTTAAGATGTTTTCTTGGGTTCGGGGAGTAGATTATAGAAAGGGAAGGTATTAACACCCTTTCTATCCATGGTTATCCATGGGCTCTTAGTTACTTGTTTAGATCACTTGCTTTACTTTTCAATTGTTTGAAATGGTGCTTTTCAATTGTTTGAAATGGTGCTTTGTGTGTGGTTTTGAAAGATGTTTTGAAAAGAGACCATCGTTGTGGTAACGTTTGTAATGATTCTTGTTTGATTGTATACAAAGGTGTTTTTGTATTTTGAAAAGTTTTCAATGTTTGAAAGTAGGGTTTTGAAATTGTGTTGTGAAATGTGTTTTGAAAATAGAAAGGATGTTTTTGCAAGCTTTTGATCAAGTAACTAAGAGCTATCTACCCTATTTTACTCAAAGATCTTTCTTATGTTTTTAACCCTTTTAACAGTGTTGTTTCACCATTGTATTTGGTGAACAACCTTGTGTTAGGATGTTAAACGGGACAGGCGCGGATCATCGTATAGACCATGATAGCAATTGTGTTAAGTATTTTTGGCAATTTTCTTGAGGGACTTGATCATTTTGTTTAGGCAACTCAGATAGCGTCATCGAGGGACTATGATCTTTTGTTTGTTTTTGTTTTGCCAAAGTACTTAACATGCATACCATGGCCCATTTTTGAAGGCAACAAGTGGATTGTAACCCTAGGGGTGCAAGTGTGCATTGTGTTTGTTTTTTTTCCATGCATTTTTGTCTTTGATTAGGTCAAACTATTTGTTGGTTTTGATTTTGCATACAAACCCTAATTCTCTAATCATGGCATAATTGAAAGCGTAAAAGTGCGAGAATTTAAATTGTAAGCTATTACAACATGATATAGGGAAGGGGGTACAATTTTGAATAGGGGATTATTTTGCAAGAAATTAAAAACCCTAAATTATTACAACCACATTGAATTTACAATGCATAATATTTAAATGTACAATATTGAAATAAACAAAAATAAACAAATATTAAATAAAAATGTATTATGCAAAAAAGTTTTTATGTATGCAAAGTATTTTTAAATGTAAAGAAATATAAAGGAATAAATAAAATAAAAAGATTAATTTTATTTTTATTAAAGGGGTAAACCCTAATTTTCTTTAAGAAAATGATATTATTTATTATTTATATACAAAAATATGTTGATATGTACAAAAATGAAATATATTGAAGAAAATATATTTTTTAGTATAAAATAACAATAAAAATAAAAATGTACTATTTTTATATTTTTATTCTATGTTTTTTAATAAAATAAAGTATATATATATATATATATATATATATATATATATATATATATATATATATATATATATATATATATATATATATATATATATATATATATATATATATATATATATATATATATATATATATATATATATATATATATATATATATATATATATATATATATATATATATATATATATATATATATATATATATATATATATATATATATATATATATATATATATATATATATATATATATATATATATATATATATATATATATATATATATATATATATTAAATATTTTAAGTATATATAAAATAAAATAAAATATTTACAAAAATAAAATATATTCAAGAAAATATTTTTAATGTGAATAAAAATAAGAAATAAAAATAAAATTATTATTTACATTATTTTTTAAGTCTTAATAATATAAAAAAAAGTATTTAATATGTTTTCTATATTAGAAAAATAAAATAAAATGCCAAATAAATGTAAAAAATTATGAAAATATTTTTCAAGTATTTTTTATGTTTGGAAATAAAATAATAAAGTCAAAAATGAAATTAAAATGCAAAAATTATAAAAATACAAAAAGTTGGGCCAGGGGGTGTGAAACTGAAAAAGAAGGTGTTAGAAGCAAAAACAAGCCAGTCCAGCCCAAGTCTTCATCTTCTTCCTCCAGCACTGTGAAAAACGCGCGTTTTGAACTCAAACAGCTAACTCTTGCATTTGTGATCTTTTACCAAAACTCAAAACATGAAACTTGTAGTGCATCAAACCACGATTCTAACCATATAAAAAACATAATCTAACTCTCAAAGACCAGAGAGAATTTCTCTGGCCCTAATTTCTAACCTAGTTTTTTCAGAAAGTTCATGGATGAAATTCTCTTAGCACATTTAATATAAATGAAAACTGATCATATGTATGGTTTCAGGGCAATGAGTACTACATCTTTCATTCACAAACCTAAGGCTAAATGTTCCTAAATAAAGAGATAGAAGTTCATGAAAAAACCTGTTTCAGTTGGATTCGAGTTGGACAATGTAGCAACTTTCAGTGAGGCCTGAGGTTCTTTTGTGCTTGCTTGATGTTCCCTGAACCTTTCCCAATGCTTAGTTTGTTTTGAAATGGCCTGAATCAACCTCTAGAAGTCAACCTGCATAAGCTTGAAACAGAAATGGTGAACACTGTAAATGGAGTTACAATTGGCAATGGAGGTTTGGGATAGCTTGAGTGAGTGGAATGGAAGGTTTTTGAAGTGGAAAGGAGAAAAACGCACGAGCAAAATGAGCTATGGCACTCAAGTTGCAGCAACTGCCCTGTTTTGCAAGTTTTTGGTGTTTTGGTGTTCAAGGGTATTTGAGGGATGATTGGCTTGTGTTTCTGGCTTACAAGGATGTGTAAAACTTGTTTCAAATGTTGGCTTGAGTTTATTTTATCAGATGCACAAGATATGGACTTTTGGCACAATGACTTGTTTTGAAAGAAAAGTGTGAAGTGAAATGAGATAGGCCTGTACAGGCTATCTCCAAGTATGCACAAGTTCCTTGTACCTTTGCCTGAGTTTGTGGAACTTGTTTGCTGCAAAGAAAGAAGTCTAAGGCTCAAGAAAAGCAATTTGACATAAAGTTGTCTTTATGAAAATGGAAGTGCCATCTTTATGCCCAAAATGGAATTATTCATTGTGCCAAGCTCTAATGATCAGAATAACACCAATGTCCAATGTATTTGCATTCAATTTTTGAGTGTAGATTGGTTTAAAGGCCTGTAATTAAGTACAAAGCTAGTTTGGTCAGATTTTGCAAGTTGTATGAACATGTTTTGGCCATGGTTACAAAGTGAGTTTTTTCCAACTTCAAGCATTCGATTCTCCCTAACCACAAATGTGTTTGAGGAGTTCTTGGACAATTTGGAAAGCTTGCAACATGTACTATAATCCATCTTTGAAATGAAACTTGATACTCCAAGTGTAACTATGTGAAAAATGGTCAAGAAGATGGGTCAAAATCCGGCCTAAACTAGGGCAAAATTTCTCTAAGTTAAAAGTTTTAGGGACCCTTGTTCCAAAAATCATAACTTGGTGGAGAACTACAACTTTAATGTTTTAATTTTTGTTTGAATCCATTTGCATCTTGGTGAAAATGTGGGACAAAGTTAGGAAAAATTAAGAAAAATAAATAACTTAGAAAAATTCTAAGTTATGAAAATTTTCAATTTCAAACCCTAATTTGCAATTTTGGGTTTCTTGATGAACAAGTTTCATGATTTGACACATCTTGAGGAAAAATGACCCTTGGCACTTGATTTTGACCAAAAAGTCAACGTTTGACTTTTCAGTGTACAGTCAAATTTTGATCAGTTGACTAAAAAATTCATCTGTCAATCCTATGCATTTGAGATCTTTTAAACTTGTTGAATGGGTCAAGATAATGTCATTGAGTCCTTGAGTCTATGGTTGAGCTTAATTTTCCATTGGCTAGGTCAAACAGTCAAAAATTGCCTTTGTATAGTCAAAACCCTAAAAATGACCATTTTGCCCTTTTGGTGATATGATCAAATTTCTTGTGGAATTATGGTCCAAACCTGATCAAATGGCTCATATGAGTCTATAATGTTGATGTGAGTCAAAATTCATGAGGTTTGACTGTAGATTGGTCACAATTGACTTTTCCCCAATACAACTGATTTCTAGGTCAACTGTCCAATTGACTGGGCAAAAGTTTGAATCAAGGCTTGAAACTTGGTATGGGCAAACTTATGAGTCCAACATGAAGTATGAAAGTCAATTTGGACATTGAAGGTCCAAAAATCCCTGTGCAAACTCAAACCCTAATTTGGGTCAATAGTGCAAGGAGGTGTCTTGAGCAGAGCAAACCCTAGCTTGATCCTGAGTTCCAAGAGTCTTGTGATGAGAAATGTTGATAAAATGAGAGGGCAAATTTTGGGGTACAACAGTTGCCCCTGTTCAATCTTCTTGAACCTGAAGAGTTAGATTGGCAAGTTTTCCTTTTGTGACTCAAAGGTAAAAGAGGATTGGACACTAGAGTGCCCATAAATTTGCACTCGTCAAAATATTGTTGAGGGAATGGGCTTAAAGATGCCATTTGGAGATGGTAGAATCTTGCCGGAGATGGGCTTAAAGATTCCATCCAAGATGTTTGTTGAACTGTAGTGTTGTCGGTCAGAAGAATGAGCATCAAGATGGTATCCGTGTCTGGAATGCATTTGAACTGTATCTGGAGAATGAGTCTGTATGAACAAAGGAATGGCGTCCGTGTCTGGAGCGTATCCGAGCTATAACTGTATTTGAACTTTGAATGAATATCAGAATGACTGGCGTGTCTGGAGTGTATCTGTATTATGAATGGGTAATAGAGAAACATCTGTATATGGAGCAACTGTGTGATGGGGATAAATTCTGAATGAGTGACAAAATGGAAACTGTGTCTGGAGCGTATCTGGACTGTATCTGAAGTTGAGATCTGTATGAGTAGCAGAATGACTTCCGTGTCTAGAGTGTATTTGAGACTGTAACGGGGATCTGAATAAGTGACAAAATGACTTCCGTGGCGACTGCACTGGGGAGAATCAAACTTTTGGTGTAAGGGCCATAATGACATCCGTGTTTGGAGCGTATCTGAATCTTGAAGTGGATAATTGAATCTGAATGAGAGATAGAATGGCCGCCGTGTCTGGAGCGTATCTAGTCTGTATCGGATTGCTGAAGTCTGAATGAGTAGTAGAATGACCTCCGTGTCTGGGTTGTATCCATACTGTATCTAAATAATTGTTAATGATAGCCTTTTAATCTTATCCTGAAAAGGGTAAAATGTTAGCTAAAACACAAAGTTATGTTGCATGATATGTATGATGCAATGAATTGCGTTTCATCAATGTTTATGATATATGAATGTAATGGATGTGCATATAAGCCGATTAGTTATTTTGCTGAGGAAAATAAATCCTTGATAATGAAATCTTTGACTGCTGCTGGAGGAAGTAAATTCCTGACCGATGTTGAGGATTCAAAAATCTTTGATTGTTGAAGATGAGAAATCCTTGCTGACTGCTTGGGGATTAAAGATCTTTGACCGTTGAGAAATGAGAAATCCTGGGACCACTGTTGGAGATTGAAAATCCTTGGTGACTCGTGGGGATTAATCAACAGCTTTGACAACTTCTGCGGGGAATGAGAATCCTACATGACTTTCCTGGGAAATAAGGAAAACTCTGAAAATCTCTACTGGGGAGTTAAATCCTAGGAGGCTTCTTCTGGAGAAATGAGACCAAGAATCTTCGATCTGCTGGGAAATAACTCTGTGGGGAGAATGTTTACTCGGCCGGTGAAATCAGGAGCTTGGGTTGTACGCCAATCTACTGGGGAAGCTGGGGAACACTGAATGGTTCTCATTGGGGATTGATAGTCGGAAATTTGACTTCACTGGGGAATAAGGTTTTAGAATATTCTGGCTCCGCTAGGGAAATATATTTCAGGGTTTTCGGGCTCCACTGGGGATCTTGAAATTTAACTCCGCTAGGGACTAAAGTTTAGAATATACCGGCTCCGCTGGGGGATCTTGAAATTTAACTCTGCTAGGGATGTATACTTCAAGGTTTTAGCTTTATTGAGGATCCGAATAATGTACTGTAGGGGATTTCTTCTGGAATAGCACAAAGATATCTTTGCTACACCTTCACCCTATCAACAATTATTCTTTCTCAATTTCGTTTTATTTGTAAGCAGTGATTATATTCAAATGCATATGCCTATTTAACAAAACATTGGACGTTTTCAAATAAAACATAAGTATAAAAAGAAAGGAAAGGCAAGAAAATTTTTGCACTTTGAAGTATCTTTGTATTAACTTTTGTAAGTATCTTTGTACAAAGGAGACATACGTCCTAGTAAGAGAATGTTGTTGTTAAAATTGAGAAAAAATTTATACAAAAGAAAGATGTCTATGTGTAACAATTCCATGGGGTTCCCATTCTGCTATAGCCTTCACAACTCTGAGTTTCTTGTTCATTCGCTGCTTCGTCCGCCGATGATTGGATTGATCAGAAGCTTGGAGCCTGTTGGTGAAGAGATTATCCTTAAAGTGATCCGACGAGACATAGTTATACGCTTTAATTCCCTAACTTTTTCCTGGACCGCCCTTTCGAGTTTTCGGTCCACCGGGAAACCCTTTTTTGCCCAAGTCTCCCTTTCGGGTTTTCAACTTGCCGGGTGTACAGATTTTTTATTTATCCCTAATTTTTGTCTGAACTGCCCTTTCGGGTTTTCGGTTCATCGGGATGCCCATTTTTGCCCAAGTCTCCCTTTCGGGTTTTCAACTTGTCGGGTCGTTTTATGTGTAGTATCTTTTGACTATATCTGCATTCGCAGGGTGCGGTAAGTCGTCGCCGTCCATGGTGGTCAGAATCATTGCCCCACCAGAAAATATGCTCTTTATCACAAATGGTCCTTCGTAAGTAGGAGTCCACTTGCCCCTGGGATCACTTTGCGGCAAGATGATCCGCTTGATTACAAGATCTCCGACTTGATATACCTGACGCCTGACTTTCTTGTTGAAAGCCTTGGTCATACGTTTCTGATACGTCTGACCATGACAAACAGCAGTAAGTCGTTTCTCGTCGATCAAGTTAAGTTGATCAAGCCGGGTCTGAATCCAATAGTCTTCACTTAAACTGGCATCCTTCATAATCCTCAAAGAAGGAATCTAAACTTCCATAGGTAAAACAACTTCCATGCCATATACCAAAGAAAAGGGGGTTGCCCCTGTTGAAGTACGTGCCGTGGTACGATATCCATATAGAGCAAATGGTAACATCTCATGCCAGTCCTTGTAGGTGACTGTCATCTTTTGAATGATCTTCTTGATATTTTTGTTTGCGGCTTCAACAATACCGTTCATCTTCGGCCGATAGGGAGATGAATTGTGATGATAAATCTTGAACTGTTCACACAGAGCGGTGATCATAGTGTTGTTCAAATTTGTACCGTTGTCCGTGATGATCCTATCGGGGATACCGTACCGGCATATGAGATTCTGCTTGATGAAGCGGGAAACCACATTCTTTGTAACGGAGGCAAAGGAAGCTGCTTCGACCCATTTGGTGAAGTAATCAATAGCCACCAGGATGAAGCGATGTCCATTGGATGCCGTGGGCTTGATCTCTCCAATCATGTCAATACCCCACATTGCGAACGACCAAGGAGCTGTTAGAACATTGAGAGGAACAGGAGGAATGTGCACTTTTTCGGTGTAGACTTAACATTTGTGGAAAGTACGGGAATGTTGATGACAATCAGCTTCCATGGTAGACCAGTAGTAGCCTGCCCTTAGAATCTTCTTAGCCATCGTATGTCCGCTTAAGTGGGTGCCAAATGTGCCACTATGTATTTCGGTCATGATTAACTCTGCTTCAACCTTGTCCACACAAGAAGTAGAACTCAATCATGGCTGCGCTTATAAAGGATACCATTGCTCAGGAAGAACTTGGCAGCAAATCTCCTTAAGAACTTTTTGTCATTGACGGAAGCTCCTTCGGGGTATTCTCGAGTCTGGAGATACCTTTTGATTTCATGAAACCATGGTTGTTCCACTACTTCTTCGGTATTAATCTCATGACAGTGCGCAGGTTCGTCCATTCGCTCGATGGTGATTTGGGGAGCCTCGTTATCCCAGTTGAGTTTAAACATGGAAGAAATTGTATCCAGATCATCTGCTAGCTGATTTTCTTCTCACGGGAAGTGCTCGAAAGTAACCTGCTCGAAATGAGGCAACAATGTCAAGACATGTTCTTTGTATGGGATAAGATTAGGATGTCTAGTGTCCCACTCTCCTTTGATTTGACTGATGACCAAAGCCGAGTCCCCAAATACGACCAAAGATTTGATTCCCAAGTCTATAACAGCCTTGAGACCAAAGATGCAAGCTTCATATTCAGCCATGTTGTTGGTACAGCTGAAGCAAGGTAGGGCAGTGAAGGGTGTATGGCAACCTTCCGGAGAAATGAGTACCGCACCGATATCGTTTCCAAGTGCATTTGAAGCACCATCAAAGTACAGGGTCCATCGGGATCCTTGTTCAGGTCCGTCATACGGTCCGTTACCTTCGATGTTGTCCAATGTCAAGATGTCCTTGTCAGGGAAGTCGAATCTCATAGATTGGTAATCTTCGACGGCTTGATGAGCTAGATGGTCCACTAGCACACTCCCCTTTATAGCTTTTTGGGTAGTATATTGGATATCATACTCAGTCAAGATCATTTGCCATCTAGCGATTCTTCCAGATAAAGCAGGCTTCTCGAAGATGTACTTAATCGGATCCATCTTGGAAATTAGCAAAGTGGTATGAGTCAACATATACTGCCTTAGCCGGCGAGCAGCCCATACCAAAGCGCAACATGTTTTCTCGAGCAGTGAGTAGCGAGTCTCACAGTCGTTAAACTTTTTGCTAAGGTAATAAATGGCATGCTCTTTTTGGCCAGACTCGTCATGTTGGCCCAGTACACACCCCATTGAGTTATCCAAAACAGTCATATACATGATTAACGACCTTCCTTCGACGGGTGGCATCAAGATAGGAGGTTCCAGCAAATACTCCTTGATCTTATCAAAAGCAACTTGACAATCACTGTTCCATTCAACCACCTGATCTTTCTTCAACAGTTTGAAGATTGGTTCACAGGTAGATGTTAGATGAGAGATGAACCTTGCGATATAGTTTAAGCGTCCCAAGAATCCTCTAACCTCCTTTTCAGTGCGGGGGGCAGGCATTTCTTGTATAGCTTTTACCTTAGCTGGATCAACCTCAATGCCTTTGTTGCTGACAATAAATCCCAAAAGTTTACCAGATCTGACTCCAAAAGTGCACTTGCTTGGGTTCAGTCTGAGCTTAAACTCCTTCAACCTGACAAACAACTTTTGCAGATGATCAAGGTGTTCTTCTTCTGTTTGTGATCGGGCTATCATGTCGTCTACGTAGACTTCAATCTCATGATGTATCATATCATGAAACAAAGCTGCCATGGCGCGTTGATAGGTTGCCCCGACATTCTTCAGTCCGAATGGCATCACTTTGTAGCAGAAGGTACCCCATTGCGTAACAAAAGTAGTTTTCTCCATGTCCTCGGGGGCCATTTTGATCTGGTTGTATCCCAAGAATCCATCCATGAAGGAAAATACCTTGTGTTGAGCTGTGTTGTCAACCAAGATGTCAATGTGTGGCAGTGGAAAATCGTCTTTAGGGCTATCCCTATTTAAATCCCTATAGTCCACACACATTCTGACTTTTCCATCCTTCTTAGGTACGGGCACAATGTTAGCAACCCATTGTGGATATGAAGTAACAGCCAGAAAGCCAGCGTTGAATTGCTTCATTACCTCAGCTTTGATCTTCTCAGACATGTCGGGTCTCATTCGGCAGACCTTTTGTTTGATCGGTGGACAATCTTCTCTTGTAGGGAGACGGTGAACCACGATATCTGTGTCTAATCCCGACATGTCTTCATAGGACCAGGCAAAGATCTCAACATATTCGTTCAACAACTGCACTAAGCGCTCTTTGACACCTGGTTCCAGATTGGCACCCACCTTAACCTCTTTCTTATCTTCCTCTGTTCCCAAGTTGATGGTCTCTAGCAACTCTTCATGGGGCAGAATAGCCCTTTCCTCTTGTTGCAGAAGTCTGGCTAACTCTCCCGGCACTTCACAGTCTTCGTCAACTTCGTACTCAGCGTGATTGACCAAATCTTCAGAGTCACTGAAGGCTAAAGCAGAATAGTCACCCATGGAATCCGGAGTGGATGGGTACCTGCATTTGTGAGTGTGGGTGTGTGTAAGGGATAACCATCTTTAAACAAAACAAGATGCAAAAGAAAAGAAAATGAACACAACAGTTTATAGATGAAAACGTCCAATGATTCATTAAAACATGGCATATGATAATGAAGAAAATCAAGCCCTTACAAATGGACCTATATGCCCCGGGCAAGGCATAAGGTGAAAATAGTGTACGAATTGTTTAGTTATTACAGACCAAAATAGGAAATTGTTCAAAGATAAATTACTGGTTGATGAAAGTGATGGGAATAAAGTCCTTTGCTTCCCAATTGCTTAATCCTCCTTCGAAGGTTGGAAAGATCCAATCTTCAAAGTTGTCTTCTTCATCATCATCTTCTAAGGCATTAATTCCATGGTGAGTTATTTTTACGGGTGGTCCTCCATCCTTGGAGCGACGCATAGCTTTCTGGCCAGCAGTAGTAAAACCTAGTCCGAACTTGTCCGTCTTGTGAGGAAAATCAGGCAGTTTCCCCCACACTGTACTCCTTCCTTCTTTGATTACAACCTCTGCATCCTTGAGAGATGCCATCCTAGACACATGCTTGGGAACGATAGGCACATCAACCATTGTCTTCGCAACTGCGACCTCAGGAGAAACTTCCTCAAAATGTTGGAAAGGCGTTTCTATGAATTCGCCATCCAACTCCACATACAGAAAGGAGTTGAGGTGACTTATCATGTACTCTTCTTTGCCGTGCACCGTTATAATCTTACCCTGAACAGGATACTTTAGCATTTGGTGTAAAGAGGAGGTAACTTCCCCAGCATAGTGGATCCACGGCCTTCCCAACAAACACGAATATGAAGGACGGATGTCTATCACATAAAAGGTGGAGTTGAAAATTTCTGTGCCCACTTTGATAGGAATGTCAACCTCTCCGTGAACCATTCTTTTGGACCCATCAAAGGCCCTAACCACGATATTACTTGGCTTTAACACTAACCCTTCACAGTCCAAACGGTCTAACGCTTTCTTCGGTAGCACATTCAAGGATGAACCAGTATCAACTAGAACATGGGCAAGGGTGGTTCCCCTGCATTCTACTGAGACATGCAACACGTCATTGTGCTTCCTTCCTTTAGGGGTCAAATCAACATCGGAAAAACCAAGACCATTATCAGCGGTAAGGCTGGCCACGCACTCTTGAAACTGGTCAGCCGAAGTTTCTTGAGGCACGTGTGCCGTCTTTAAAAATTTAATCAGGGCCTTAGCATGGGCCTCAGAGCAGAGTAGAAGAGCCAACATGGAAATTTTGGAAGGGGTCTGCCCGAGTTGTTCCACGACGTCGTAGTCGCTCTTTTTGATTATCTTCAAGATTTCTTCCATTTCTTTTTGGGTGGTCTCGGGGATTACCACAGTCTGAGCCTTCATCTTGACAGGCGCTTCTAGTATCCCCTTACCCTTATCGGTAGTATCAACGGAGGGTCTAACTTCAGGAGTATCCAATTCTTCAATTATCGGGCCTTGCACATATAGCTTAACAGGCACAGAAGCTTTCGAGGGTCCGAAGACTGCTCGTGGGGGAGCAATCTCCGGAGAGAAAATCCGTCTGCTGCGAGTTATCTTGCTTGTTCCCGTAATGTTCCCTATATCAGGGGTTTCCTCTTCAGAATTCTCTTGGACTGATTCAATCTGTTTGATACCATGCTAGAAGATTTCTCCTTCGTAGTTCCATGGTATCGTCTTGTTAGATTGATATGGGATAGGTCCCGACATGGTGATTTTTAACGGCACAAACTTAGGGTCAGGCGTAATCTTGACAAGACTTTTTCAAGCCTTGGGAAGATTGTCGGAGATGGTTATTATTGCAATGTCATTGGTTGAAGTAACAAAGGTAGCAGGAGTAACAGGAGTGAAGGTATCAATAGGAGTCTTTTGGAAGAGTATCTCTTGGGTATCCATCAGGCGTTGGATACCTGATTTCAACATTGGGCAGCCAGCTCGTATGTTTAAACAGAAGTAACAGTCCTTTCCACAGCCTGGGAATATCCCGGCTCTCATCAAATTCACTTTAATCACTGGTAACGGAGTCAAAAGGTCAGCAACATTGGTAACATGAAGTTCTTCCATAACGGCATGAACATTATGACCGTGCTTGGGCATTGGGGCAGAAATCACATTTGGCTTTTCGGGCGCATTGAATTCTACTTCCTTGGCGTCGATCAGGTCTTGGATTTTGTTCTTAAGAGCCCAACAGTTGTTGGTATCATGCCCTACACTGTCAGAGTGGTAAGAACACTTTGCATTAGAGTGGTAATAAGGGGAAGAGGTATTGTGGTTCTTTGGCGCTTTCTTTAAATTGGTAAGATTCAGCTTTAGCAAATGAGGGAGTACTTGAGCCGCTGTCATGTTGATTCGGGTGAACTGCTGTTGTGGCCTTTCTACCCTTTACTGATTAGATCTTGGCTGATTGCTGCGAGGTTGATCATTTGAAGAGTTTTGGATCATCACAACCCCTACAGTTGGCCGGCGCTCGGTTCTTCCTTGGCTTTTCTGAGAATAAACAGCAGAAGCTTCCTTCTTAGCTGGGAAGGTCTTCTTAACAGCGGTGGACGCGGAGGCATCTTTCTGAATCTTAACACTTTTAATGTCGGCCTCGACTCTTTCACCGGTCAGAATTAGTTCAGTGAATCCTGCGGAGGAACTCCCAATTAAATGATTGAAGAAAGGGCCAGACAGGGTCCCTAAAAACATGTCCACCAGCTCTCTATCCAACAATGGTGGCTGCACCCTTCCAGCCAGATCACGCCACTTCTAGGCATACTCCTTAAATCCCTCGTTAGAAGCCATACCCATACTCTGTAGTTGAGTACGAGTGGGTGCTAAATCAGCGTTGTATTGGTATTGCCGGTAGAAAGCGGCAGCTAAATCTTCCCAGTTATGAACCTCCGATTTCTCGAGTTGATAGAACCAGTCCAACTGTGTGCCTGACAAACTGTCTTGGAAAAAATGGACCCAAAGATCCTTATCAGATGAGTGGGGTTGGGTCTTTCGGACGTAGGATCTTAGATGCATCTTTGGACACGATAAACCGTCATACTTGGCAAAGGTAGGAACTTTGAACTTGGGAGGAATAACGATCCCAGCGACCAACCCTAGTTCTTCGAAATCTAAACCAGGTACCCTTTGCAACTCCATGGCTGCCAATCTATCTTCAAGATTTTTAAACTTAACATCCGTCGGGGGATATTGCTGTTCGGAGTAATCTCCGTCTTCTTTCGCTTCCTCTTCTTCTCCTTCAACTTCAGATTCAGAAGGCATCGCAATTCCTTTTCCTTTACCAGCCCCTTCATTAGACGTTGAGGGGAACTCGAGAACTTTTCTAACATTGCTTTCAAACCTTCTTCCCATGATGACTACACCAGGTCTTTTCTTCTTTTTCTCTTTATCTTTCTCCAACAGTGCTTTGAGGTCCTCTTGACCCTTTTCTAAGGTCATGAGGAGTTGCTGGAATTGAGAATTTTGTGCTTGCAGATCCTTAACCGTCTGCTCCAAATCCATCTTGCTGAAATCAACAGCAGAAAGATAAGGAAACCTGGTGTGAAGACCTGTTTATGCATATGATGAATGGTATGTTATTCATGTAATGCATTCAAGGATTCAGAAATTCAAATTTGTTGCAAACAAAAAGAACACACGTCATATTAAGAAGAAATTTGTTAGTACATAAGTGCCCCATGGGCAAAATATTACAAAATTCTTAATGTAAAAAGACATTGTGCATCCTCTTTGGTGTGATGTAAGTGTTGAGACTTTCCTCCTCATGAAGTCGGTGGGTAAGCTCCAAAACCTTCTTCTCACTGGCATAGAAGCTGGCTTCAAAAGTATTCCGTTCTTCTTTGAGTTGGATCCAACTCTTTTGTAATTCTTCCAATGATGTTGGCATGTCTGGATGTAGGAGGGTGTATGGAACCTCTCCTTCCATAACAGGCTCTTTGATCACGGGGAGAATGTGAGGATATGGCATCATAAGATTTTGGGCATGGGTTCGTACCCACTTGAGGTAAGGCTCAAGGGGGATGGAATTCTTGTGCCCCAATGTCTTACTGTCCACTTTGTTGGGCATCCTCCAAGCTCTGATGAACCTTTGTCGAAGTCCTTGCGCATTGTTGTCGAAGTCAAAAACCAAGTCAGGAATCAGCATGTCTTGAGGGCCATCCCTCCGAGCATATCCAAACTTCCTTAGAGCTAAACAGGGGTTGTAGGTGATGCCTCCCCTAATGCCAAGTAAAGGGACATTAGGGAATTCTCCATAACGATCAATGATGATGACATTTTCTCTGGACCGAGAACACCAATGAACATCAGAATGTGTGAGGGTCATCAACCGTTGTGACCACCTTAAACCCTGCTCATTCTTCAAAACTGATTGTGGAAGGTGAGAAATAAACCACCTTGCTAGGAGAGGAGTACATCACATGAGAACACCTCTTTTCCTCATTGTTCATGTGTAAAATGAGTGTAGGATGTCCCCAAGCAATGTAGGCACAGGATTCCGAGATATGAAAATCTTGACAGCATTCACATCTATAAGCTGATCAGGGTTTGGGAACAAGACCAACCCATAGATGAGGAGTGCCATAATCTCTTCAAAAGCTTGTAGATCTAGAGAGTTCCAGCAGTCTTGTGCCTTCTCAAACAGAAACTTTGCCAAGAAACCCTTGACACCACTCCTGGTTTCCCAATGACCCTTGATATCAGATGGTTGCAAGTGTAATGCTTGAGCAACATCTTCAGGCTTTGGTTCTTTTTCCGTACCGTTGTAGGGTAGTTGATGAAGAATAGGAATTCTCAGGAGTTGAGAAAATTCCTCCAAAGTAGGTACTAGTTGGTAATCATGGAATGTGAAACAGTGGTGTAGGCGGTCAAAGAACTGGAAGAGAACTTTCACCATGTCTTCTTTAATGTTGGAGTTGACCAAGTTGAGAAGTCTACCATGTCTTTCACTGAAGAGAGAATTATCTGGAATCCTGGAAGTAAGCTCCTTGAGTTGAGGAGGGATTCTCACAAGGTTGAGTTGAATTGTTTTCCTGCAAAGAGATTCCATGACCTACAAAACAAGAACAAAGATGAAGATCCAAACCCTTGAAATGGTTAGTGGATGCATATGATGCTTTATGATGTTCATGATGTATGAACAAGCACATGTACAAACAAGTCACACAAAAAACCTAGTTCCAGGCTTGCATGAGGTTTCATAGGTAAGTACCCTCTTGAGTTTAGTTGGCTCAAACCTGTCCTATAAATAGTAATCGGGTTCTAAGGAGCTCAATATCACTGGATTATTTTCTATGTTCATTATTTTAGTTTAGCCACTTAACTGGCGACCGAAATATTCCAAGAAAACAACCCTCAATGAGTGTAGTATCTAGTATCTACCAACTTCGGACTGCACCAAAGTCGGTCATCTCACTACCCCTAAAAAAGGCCAAGATGGTCAAGTAAGGTTCTAAGAGTTCATTAGTGCTTCATGACATCACTCAGCGGCCCCGTATTCTCTTTGATTGACTCAAAGGCTACCGGTACTCACAAATATGTCGCACTAATATAGCTATTGCTTCAACCATGTCGGTATACCCCACCCAGTTTCCACAACGTATTGCTATTTACCTATGAATGTTTCCCAAATCTGGGTAGAGGATTTCAAGCCCAAACAAGAGAACCAAATGTAAAGCAATCAAAGCAATCAAGATAAGCATGCAAGGGTGATCTAAGCCCTAAGGTTACTCCACTTTTAAAGTTTTCCCCAACAGAGTCGCCAGTTCTATGATATGGTGGGAGAACTGACTTGAGGTTTCACGTTTGTGTTCGCAAATGTTTCGGTTTAGCAAGAGTCGCCACCAACTTTTTATTTTATCCTAAGGAAAGGTCAAAAAGCACAGGAAAGACCTTTGAGATGTTTTCTTGGGTTCGGGGAGTAGATTATAGAAAGGGAAGGTATTAGCACCCTTTATATCCATGGTTATCCATGGGCTCTTAGTTACTTGTTTAGATCCCTTGCTTTACTTTTCAATTGTTTGAAATGGTGCTTTTCAATTGTTTGAAATGGTACTTTGTGTGTGGTTTTGAAAGATGTTTTGAGAAGAGACCATCGTTGTGGTAACCTTTGTAATAATTTTTGTTTGAATGTATACAAATGTGTTTTTGTCTTTTGAAAAGTTTTCAATGTTTGAAAGTAGGGTTTTAAAATTGTGTTGTGAAATGTGTTTTGAAAATAGCAAGGATGTTTTTGCAAGCTTTTGATCAAGTAACTAAGAGCTATCTACCCTATTTTACTCAAATATCTTTCTTATGTTTTTAACCCTTTTAACAGTGTTGTTTCACCATTGTATTTGGTGAACAACCTTGTGTTAGGATGTTAAACGGGATAGGCGCGGGTCATCGTATAGACCATGATAGCAATTGTGTTAAGTATTTTTGGCAATTTTCTTGAGGGACTTGATCATTTTGTTTAGGCAACTCAGATAGCGTCATCGAGGGACTATGATCTTTTGTTTGTTTTTGTTATGCCAAAGTACTTAACATGCATACCATGGCCCATTTTTGAAGGCAACAAGTGGATTGTAACCCTAGGGGTGCAAGTGTGCATTGTGTTTGTTTTTTTCACATGCATTTTTGTCTTTGATTAGGTCAAACTATTTGTTGGTTTTGATTTTGCATACAAACCCTAATTCTCTAATCATGGCATAATTGAAAGCGTAAAAGTGCGAGAATTTAAATTCTAAGCTATTACAACATGATATAGGGAAGGGGGTACAATTTTGAATAGGGGATTATTTTGCAAGAAATTAAAAACCCTAAATTATTACAACCAAATTGAATTTACAATGCATAATATTTAAATGTACAATATTGAAATAAACAAAAATAAACAAATATTAAATAAAAATGTATTATGCAAAAAAGATTTTATGTATGCAAAGTATTTTTAAATGTAAAGAAATATAAAGGAATAAATAAAATAAAAAGATTAATTTTATTTTTATTAAAGGGGGTAAACCCTAATTTTCTTTAAGAAAATGATATTATTTATTATTTATATACAAAAATATGTTGATATGTACAAAAATGAAACATATTGAAGAAAATGTATTTTTTAGTATAAAATAACAATAAAAATAAAAATATACTATTTTTATATTTTTATTCTATGTTTTTTAATAAAATAAAGTATATATATATATATATATATATATATATATATATATATATATATATATATATATATATATATATATATATATATATATATATATATATATATATATATATATATATATATATATATATATATATATATATATATATATATATATATATATATATATATATATATATATATATTAAATATTTGAAGTATATATAAAATAAAATAAAATATTTACAAAAATAAAATATATTCAAGAAAATATTTTTAATGTGAATAAAAATAAGAAATAAAAATAAAAGTATTATTTATATTATTTTTTAAGTCTTAATAATATAAAAAAAAGTATTTAATATGTTTTCTATATTAGAAAAATAAAATAAAATCCCAAATAAATATAAAAAATTATGAAAATATTTTTCAAGTATTTTTTATGTTTGGAAATGAAATAATAAAGTCAGAAATGAAATTAAAATGCAAAAATAATAAAAATACAAAAAGTTGGGCCAGGGGGTGTGAAACTGAAAAAGAAGGTGTTAGAAGCAAAAACAAGCCAGTCAAGCCCAAGTCTTCATCTTCTTCCTCCAGCACTGTGAAAAACGCGCGTTTTGAACTCAAACAGCTAACTCTTGCATTTGTGATCTTTTACAAAAACTCAAAACATGAAACTTGTAGTGCATCAAACAACGATTCTAACCATATAAAAAACTTAATCTAACTCTCAAAGACCAGAGAGAATTTTTCTGGCCCTAATTTTTAACCTAGTTTTTTCAGAAAGTTCATGGATGAAATTCTCTTAGCACGTTTAATATAAATGAAAAATGAGCATATGTATGGTTTCAGGGCAATGAGTGCTACATCTTTCATTCACAAACCTAAGGCTAAATGTTCCTAAATAGAGAGATAGAAGTTCATGAAAAAACCTGTTTCAGTTGGATTCGAGTTGGACAATGTAGCAACTTTCAGTGAGGCCTGAGGTTCTTTTGAGCTTGCTTGATGTTCCCTGAACCTTTCCCAATGCTTAGTTTGTTTTGAAATCGCCTGAATCAACCTCTAGAAGTTAACCTACATAAGCTTGAAACAAAAATGGTGAACACTGTAAATCGAGTTACAGTTGGCAATGGAGGTTTGGGATAGCTTGAGTGAGTGGAATGGAAGGTGTTTGAAGTGGAAAGGAGCAAAACGCACGAGCAAAATGAGCTATGGCACTCAAGTTGCAGCAACTGCCCTGTTTTGCAAGTTTTTGGTGTTTTGGTGTTCAAGGGTGTTTGAGGGATGATTGGCTCGTGTTTCTGGCTTACAAGGATGTGTAAAACTTGTTTCAAATGTTGGCTTGAGTTTATTTTATCAGATGCACAAGATATGGACTTTTGGCACAATGACTTGTTTTGAAAGGAAAGTGTGAAGTGAAAAGAGATAGGCCTGTACAGGCTATCTCTAAGCATGCATAAGTTCCTTGTACCTTTTCCTGAGTTTGTGGAACTTGTTTGCTGCAAAGAAAGAAGTCCAAGGCTCAAGAAAAGCAATTTGACATAAAGTTGTCTTTATGAAAATGGAAGTGCCATCTTTATGCCCAAAATGGAATTATTCATTGTGCCAAGCTCTAATGATCAGAATAACACCAATGTCCAATATATTTGAATTCAATTTTTGAGTGTAAATTGGTTTAGAGGCCTGTAATTAAGTACAAAGCTAGTTTGGTCAGATTTTGCAAGTTGTATGAACATGTTTTGGCCATGGTTACAAAGTGAGTTTTTTCCAACTTCAAGCATTCGATTCTCCCTAACCACAAATGTGTTTGAGGAGTTATTGGACAATTTGGAAAGCTTGCAACATGTACTATAATCCATCTTTGAAATGAAACTTGAGACTCCAAGTTTAACTATGTGAAAAATGGTCAAGAAGATGGGTCAAAATCCGGCCTAAACTAGGGCAAAATTTCTCTAAGTTAAAAGTTTTAGGGACCCTTGTTCCAAAATCATAACTTGATATCCAAGCTTCTTTTGAGAAAACTTTGTGAATCAAAGTTGTATACTTTGTGGAGGACTATAACTTTCATGTTGTAAGTTTTGTTTGAATCCATTTTCATCTTCGTGAAAATGTGGGACAAAGTTAGGAAAAATTAAGAAAATTTCATAACTTAGAAAAATTCTAAGTTATGAAAATTTTCAATTTCAAACCCTAATTTGCAATTTTGGGTTTCTTGATGAGCAATTTTCATAATTTGACACATCTTGAGGAAAAATGACCCTTGGCACTTGATTTTGACCAAAAAGTCAATGTTTGACTTTTCAGTGTACAGTCAAATTTTGATCAGTTGACTGAAAAATTCATCTGTCAATCCTATGCATTTGAGATCTTTTGAACTTGTTGAATGGGTCAAGATAATTTCATTGAGTCCTTGAGTCTATGGTTGAGCTTAATTTGACATTGGCTAGGTCAAACAGTCAAAAATTGCCTTTGTACAGTCAAAACCCTAAAAATGACCATTTTGCCCTTTTGGTGATATGATCAAATTTCTTGTGGAATTATGGTCCAAACCTGATCAAATGGCTCATATGAGTCCATAATGTTGATGTGAGTCAAAATTCATGAGGTTTGACTATAGATTGGTCACAATTGACTTTTTCCCCAATACAGTTGATTTCTAGGTCAACTGTCCAATTGACTGGGCAAAAGTTTGAATCAAGGATTGAAACTTGGTATGGGCAAACTTATGAGTCCAACATGAAGTATGAAAGTCAATTTGGGCATTGAAGGTCCAAAAATCCCTGTGCAAACTCAAACCCTAATTTGGGTCAATAGTGCAAGGAGGTGTCTTGAGCAGAGCAAACCCTAGTTTGATCCTGAGTTCCAAGAGTCTTGTGATGAGAAATGTTGATAAAATTTTTGGGTACAACATCTTTCAAAAACACACACACAAAGCAAAGCAAATTTTCAAAGTGAGCTAAGCGATTAAGAGCCCGTAGATAATTATGGATGAAAAGGGTGCTAACACCTTCCATTTTCATAATTTACCCCCGAACTCAAAATCTATCAAGGTCTTTCCTTTTCACCTTTTCCTTATTGGATAAAAGAAAATTCGGTGGCAACTCTTGCTATCTGCATCATTTGCGATAAAACACAAAACAAGTCAGTTCTCCCACCGTATTACAGAACTGGAGACTCTGTTGGGGAAGACTTAAAAGATGGGTTACCTTAGAGTCTTAGATCACTTTTACTTACTTTATTTCCTTGTTGTGTTTGCTTTAAATTTAAGGGTTGCTTGGGTTTAATTTCTTGCAAAGATACTACACCCGAATCTAGGGATGCCTTAAGTAAGTAGCAATAGATCATGGAAATTGTATGGCGTAGACTGATATGGTTGAAGTGATGGATACAGTTGTACCCCAAAATTTCCCTCCCATTTTCTTTAAGACACTCTTCTAGGATTCTCAAATGCTCAAGGATGCTCAAGAATTCATCATACAAATTCTCCTCCTAAGCAATGGGTCCATAACTAGGGTTTTATATTTTTCAAGGAAGTTTGGGTTACAAAGGGCTCAAGTGGTTTCCAAGATTCTCCATAGGTCTTCAACAATACTCATATAAAGTTTAAAGCCTTGCATCACAAGTTTTCTAAGTCAATTGCTCAAATGATTGAAAATCAATTGTATTGAGTAAAAAGTCAACTATGGTCAACATACAGTCAAACTTCAAAAATTTTGGTCAATATCAACATTTTTTGAAGTGATATTCATCATTTTATCAAGGGCTGATCATGATTCCTCAAGAGAAGCCCTCAAATCATCAAAATTCCAAAGTTGCCAAATTAGGGTTTCCTTAGGAGAAGTCAACTGAACTTTGACCTAGCATAACTTTCACATGTTTCCTCAACTTTTACCCAACAAAAGCCCATTTTGAAGGAAATTCATTTCTCTTCAACTTTGTATTTATGATCAAGTCCAAAAAATGCTTCATTTTAAAGATATGAGCCCATACATTATAGGTCATTTCAAAAGTCAACAAAAAGACACTTTTTATTAAGGCAACTTACATCAAGATAAATATCCAAATGCAAACATTATCAAAAGAGAAATTGAAGATGACATCTTGAGCTTTCCAAAAAGTCCAAGATCACCTTCAAAAGATGAAAATTGAGAGAGCTATGACCAGTGCAAGTTGGGAAAATTTTGAGGAAATGCATGAAGTGCAAAGTGAGCAAACTTGAAATTTTGAACTAGTGGACCTAACTTTTGATGTTCAAACATGTTCAAAACATATTATAAGACCTCTAAATCCATGCACATATTTTTCATGATTTTTATTTCCTTTATTTGAATTTTTATTCATTTAAATGAAATCAAAACAAATAAAATATGAGGCAATGCATATGGGCCTACTTTCTTGGATCAATTCAGGCCCAAGATAACTCATGACAACCCATTACCACCACGCCAAAACCGTGTGAGCTCAAAAGGGCAAGAAAAATCTCAAAAATGGAAGGTTTTTAATATGTTGGTTTCTTGTCTCATGGCCATGATTGCTTGGTCTCCTTTCCATATTTGTTGATTCTTTCCATCCCTCTATATAAACACAACAAAGTCAGAAGAAAAGCACACGCATCCCTTCCTCTAAGAGCTTACCAAAATTCTCACCATTTTAAAAAAAAAAACTAAGTTTTCAAAACTTTTGTTATAAGCACTCTTACTCCAAACTCTCAATATCATTCACTTCCTGAATATCTACGGAGTAAGTACATTCGGTTTTCAATGATTTCTCATGCTTAAAACAACCATGTTCATCATCTCCGATTGCATTTTTTTCACTTATCATATTTTTAATATTATGCATTGTTAGATCTTTCTAATCATCTAGATCAGTTCATATGAATGTTTAGAGCAGGTTTCAGCCATCGCATGAAGTTGACGACGTTCAAACCTTGGTTCCCAATTTTTTAACCGTGCTAGGGTTTCTCATTCAAAACCTATGATATGGTGACTTTTAGCTCAAATAGACCCCATATTCGAAATCAGGAGGAAAATTTTAAGAAAATAACATGTTTTTGTCTACTTTGATTTTGTGTATTTCGCAGGTTCCAAAATCTTCTCATCGGAGAAGACGGTGGAAACCACCACAGGCAGTGGTTTGACTATTTTGGTCATATGTGTGGCAGGTTAGAGCATTATGATTGGCCCATTCAAAATACCAGAGACCCATCATGCGCACGTGTTTTCTATTTGTCTAATATTAACACTCATTTTATAATATATTGTTATTATTTAATTTAGGTAACCGGATGTAAGGGCCGCCCCAATGGTAGAAGAGTGTGTTACTAAAGCGTTTATATACCAGGGCATGGGTTCGATCCCTACCCATGGTATTTTATTTTTCATTGTTTTCTCTTCACATATCTAGTACGAATCAGACCATGCGTGCATCATGCACCTCCTCAATCATCACCATCCAATCCAGATCCAGCGTTTCAGATCTCACGCCCATGTTACACCCCCTGTTGGCTCCTAAATTCGACACCCTGGTTTTTATTAATATCAGCCATTAAAGCTGAAGGATGTTTTCGACCAGCTGGGTCTGTCGAAATGCCCATCAGAAGATGGCAATGTACTTAGAGGATTTCTTCCAAGGGAGAATTTGGTTGCCTTTGACGTTGAAGGTGTGGCTCGTCGAAGATGCCTCTCGACGAAGGTGTTCGATTGTTCAGAGTGGAACGGTTTGAAATTCAAGCGTTTGGAGGGAAAACGGTTTCCAGCGGTTACCAAGTGCAACGTGCAAAGATCTGGAGCGTCGAACGCTGAGAACGTGCCAAGTGGAGTCATCTTGAACCAGTGTAACTGCCCGACGGTTACTTGGGATGTTTTAGTATAAATATTAGTAGTTCACGCAGTTTTTCGCGTGTGTTCACAATTATATACAAAGTCACTCATATAGATTCGAGTACCCAGCGTGTGAGAAAGAATTGTTGAGAATGTATGTGTGAAACACCATTTTTATTAATCAAAGTCATTTACTTTCCAGAAACTTTACTTGCTTTCTCCTTTACTTTTCCTGTCGAAAACCTTTATTTCAAGCCTTCCTTTATTTTATCAAGTTCTCTTCTTCATGCAATTTACATAAAGCTTCTTTATTTCCTTGTCATTTAACCATAGTCAAACTTAATCAAAACCCCAAAATCAACCATGTCTTAGGATCAATCTGATCGATCCTGCGAGTCACCAAATAAGTAACCATTTGGAAGATCAGCGGTTGTTTACCAAAACCAACGGTAAACACCCCCAAGGAGGAGTTGCACTGGATCTCATTCAAGCATCTGGGCCAGCATGTTTGTGCTTAATGGGTTTGCTTTGTTACACCCCATGGGTTTATTTCTGCAAGCCCATCATTTCTTTTTTTACAAATTCTTTTTTTAAAATATAATTAACTTTTTTTCTAATTAATTAATTAAAATTGATTTAGATTTAGATTAAATCAATTTGATTTTTTTTATTTAATTAAATCAAATTAACTTTTTGTAAATAAATTAATTAAATTAATTAACTTAATTTCCTTTCATAATTAAACTTTTCTTCCATTAAAAATGATTTATGTTTTTATTAGGTTTTAATTCCCTTTTCTCAAAATAAAAAAAATCAATTAATCATCAATTATTTTCCATCAAATAGACTCCCCGTTTCTTCTTGCAATCTTCGTGTTTTTCTTATTTTCGCATTAATTTTACCATAATTTATGTAACTGCTAAAGATTGTAATAGATTAAATAGGTTTTTATTTTACTTTCTATTTCCCTTAAATTTTGTGGTTTGTATCCCCCTTCCCCGAAGCTTTGTAATAGCGTAGGAAATTTATTTTGTCTTTACCGCTTTCCTTATAAACTCTGCTAGATGTATGCTAACAGGCTTGCATGGAAAGACTAAAAGCAAACGATAGGTGATTGTAATTAAAGATTAAAATTAACTGAAATTAAAGCACTTCTCACACATGCACCTCTAGGATAATTCCACTTGCTGCCTTCGGAAAACAGTCATGTCCCTCGAACATGGGGATACCATTAGCAAAGACCCTTGGATAAAAATCATCATAAAGATCATAGTCCCTCGATGACCCTTCGATGCTTACTTTGGTAAATAATATTGTCCCTCGATGTTGCCTACGAATATATGATGATAGTCCCTTCGAACATGGGCCAGAGTTGTGCTTCTGCATTCCACTGAGACATGTAATGCCTCATTATGCTTTCTTCCCCTCGGTGTTAGATCAACATCCGAGAAACCTAGGCCGTTATCCACAGTTAGGCTGGCCATGCAGTCTTGGAATTGATCAGCAGACGTCTCTTGAGTCACATGGGTCGTTTTTAGAAACTTCACTAAGGCTTTTGTGTGTGCCTCGGAACACAGTAGTAATGCCAGCATGGAGATCTTGGAGGGAGTTTGCCCCAACTATTCAAATACATAGTAGTCGCTCCTCTTTATAATTTTTAGGATCTCCTCCATTTCTTTCTTGGATGTCTCAGGGATAGTCATTGATTGAGCCTTCGTCCGGACAGGCTCCACTTGAATACTCTTTCCTTGAGTTTCAGCAGCAGGAGTGTTGGTAGGAATGATAACATGAGTTGTAACATCTTTGTCAATAGGAGCACTTGCAGAGATGATTGTGGGTATGGAAGTAATCTTTGGAGCAGCCACAGGGATGATCACGGGTCCAAAAACTGCTTTTGGGGGAGCAATTTCTGGAGAAAAGATCCTACCGCTTCGGGTAATTTTACTAGTTCCGGAAATATTGCTGATGTCGGAATCTTCTCCTTCGGAGTTTATCTCTTCGGTGGCCGGCCAGTCTTGTTTGATGCCATGGTAGTAAATATCCCCTCCGTAATTCCACGACACGGTCTTGTCTGATTTATATGGGACTGGCCCAGGCATTATGATTATTAGAGGAGCTGCTTTCGGAACTGATGTAATTCTAACGGGTCTTTTGGTGGACACCCTGGAAGAATTGGCGGAAATGGTAATGATTGAAACATCTTCAACAAGAATAGGTGAAACATGAGTACTTTCAAACAAAATCTCTTTGTTATCTATCAGGCGCTGAATGCCTGCTTTCAACAAAGGGCAATCAGTTGGTGAGGACAAGCAGAGATGGAAAACTTCATTACAGCCCGGGAACACACCGGCTTTCAACAAGTTTATCTTAATGGTTGGAAGTGAAGTCATGAGTTCATCAACTGTGGTAACAAACAAATCTTCTTCAATAACATTGGTATTGTGACCATGTCTGGGCATAGGAGCTGAAATGACATTTGGCTTCTCGGGTGCATCAAACTCAATTTATTTTGCTTCAATGAGGTCTTGTATTTTGTTCTTCAAGGCCCAACAGTTATTAGTATCGTAACCAGGACTTTCAGAGTGATATGTGCAATGGGCATTAGGGTGATAATGAGGGGATGTTGTATTGGGCTTTTTCGGAGCTTCTTTCAAGGTTGCCAAGTTGGATCTCAGAAGATGCGGTAATACTTGAGACAAAGTCATGTTGATTCTGGTGAATTGCCTGACTTGCCTTTCCACCCTTGGTTGATTACTTCTTTGTTGATCAGATGTAGGATTGGGAATCATAACGGCCCCCACCATTGGTCGGCGTTCGGCCCTATCTTGGTTCCTTTGCGTATATATAGCAGCTACCTCTTTCTTCCCGATGAAAGGCTTCCTTACAGCTGCAGAAGAAGATGAATCCTTCTGAATCTTTCCACTTTTTATGCCAGCTTCCAACCTCTCTCCGGTTAATATTAGTTCATTAAAGCCTGTAGATGAACTTCCGATTAAATGGTTGAAGAAAGGTCCAGATAAAGTGCCTAAGAACGTGTCCACCAATTCCCTTTCAGACAGAGGGAGTTGAACTCTTCCAGCCAGGTCTCTCCATTTTTGTGTGTAATCTTTGAAACCTTCATTGGAGGCCATGGCCATACTCTGAAGTTGAGTACGGGTAGGCGCCAAATCAGCATTGTATTGATATTGCTTGTAGAAAGCTGCGGCAAGATCTTCCCAATTGTGAACATTGACCCTTTCTAGTTGGTAGAACTAGTCAAGTTGAGTACCAGACAGACTGTCTTGGAAGAAATGTACCCATAAGTCTTTATCAGCAGTGTGGGGTTGAATTTTTCTCACATATGATTGGAGATGCATTTTAGGGCATGACACTTCATCATACTTTGCAAATATAGGCACTTTGAATTTCAGAGGAATCATAATCCCCACCAGTAGTCCCAATTCCTTAAAGTCTAAGCCCGACACTTTTTGTATTTCCATCGCGCTCAAATGCTCTTTGAGATGTCTGTACTTTTCATCAGCTGGAGCATAATGTTCCTCAGAGTAGTCTTCCTCTTCTTCCTCCTCTTCTTCTGATTTTGACGGGACAACTGTTTCCTTGCCTTTCCCTTCTCCTTCACCGGATGTTGTTGCAAAGTTCAAAGTCCTTCTTGTCTGTCCCTGAAATCTTCTCCCCATGTTTAAGACTCCAGTTACCTTCTTTGTTTTCTGTTTCCTCTCTTCATCTAGCAGAGTCTTCAATTCTTCTTGCCCCTTGGCTAGGCTCATGAGCAATTGTTAAAACTGCGTATTCTGGGCTTGGAGATCTTTCACTGTTTGCTCGAGATCCATCTTACTAAAATAAATAGTAGAGAGATGAGGAGACTTGTTGCAAAATACCTGTTTATGTTATGATGAATAATTTATGCATATGCAATGTTTTCAAGGATTTCAAAGATTCGAGTTTGTTTTAGACAAAAAGAAATACACGTTATATTAATAAGATAAAGTTTAAGTACATCAATGTCCCTTGGACAAAATAATACAAAACTCTAAGATAAAAAGTAGTGCGCATCCTCTTTGGTGCAATGTAGGCATCCAGAGTCCGCTCCTCATGAAGTAGCCTAGTGAGCTCTAAAACCTTCTTCTCGCATGCGTAGAATTGGGCTTCAAAAGTATATCGCTCTCCTTTGAGTTGTATTCAATCACTTTGTAGGTCTTCAAGAGATGTAGGCATGTCAGGATGTAGGATAATGTATGGAACGTCTCCCTCCATGACAGGCTCAATGATTATCGGGAGAATGGAGGGATAAGGCATCATAAGACTTTGAGCGCGGGTTCTTACCCATTTGAGGTAAGGCTCAAGAGGGATAGAATTCTTGTGCCCCAAAGTCTTTCTATCTACCTTGTTCAGCATCCACCAAGCTCAGATAAATCTCGGGCGAAGACCTTGATCGTTGTTGTCGTAGTCGAATACCAAACCTTGAATCAGCATATCGTGCGGGCCATCCCTTCGGGCATAACCAAACTATCTTAAGGCTAAACAAGGGTTGTAGGTGATTCCTCCCCTAATGCCAAGTAAAGGGACATTAGGAAATTCTCCACAACGGTCGACAATGATAACATTCTCTTTGGATCGGGAGCACCAATAAATGTCTGAATGTTTGAGCGTCATCAACCTTTGTGACCACCTTGAACCTTGCTCGTTCTTTAATACAGAATGGGGAAGATGAGAAATAAACCATCTTGCCAAGAGAGGAGTGCAACACATAAGGACACCTCTTTTCCTCATTGTGCGAGTGTGAAAAGAGTGTAGGATATCCCCTAGCAATGTAGGCACCGGGTTGCGGGACATGAAGATTTTGACGGTGTTCACATCTATGAGTTGATCAGGATTTGGAAACAAAACCATCCCATAAACGAGGAGAGCCACAATTTCCTCAAAAGCTTGCAGGTCTAAAGAATTCCAATAGTTTTGGGCTTTATCAAACAAGAACTTTGCTAGGAAACCTTTGACACCACTCCTTGTTTCCCAATGAGTTGTGACATCAGATGAGTGCAAGTGTAGAGCTTGAGCAATCTCATCTGGCTTTGGATCTCTTTCCTTACCGTTGAAAGGTAGTTGATTGAGAATAGGAATCCTTAAGAGTTGGGAGAATTCTTCCAAAGTAGGAACAAGTTAATAGTCGGGAAATGTGAAGCAATGGTACAAAGGATCAAAGAACTGAAAGAGCACCTTCATCATATCCTCATATGTGTTGGAGGTGACCAAGTTGAGTAGACAACCATGTCTCTCGGTGAACGAAGAGTTTTCAGGAATCCTTGAAGCTAGCTCTTTTAGTTGTGGAGGAATTCTTACAAGGTTGATTTGAATAGTTTTCCTGTGAAGTGAATCCATATCCTACAAAACAAGAACAAAGATGAATCCCAAAATCCTTGAAATGGTTAGTGGATGTATATGATGTTCATGATGTCCATGATGTTATGTACAAGTATGCATATACAAGCAAAGCAAACAAGTCCTTAGTTTAGGCTTGCATGGAGTTTTATAGGTAAGTACCCTCTTGAAGTTTAGTTGGCTTAAACCTATCCTAGTAATAGTAACCGGGTTCTA
The DNA here is from genome assembly GCA_948472305.1 of Vicia faba. Lineage (NCBI taxonomy): Eukaryota > Viridiplantae > Streptophyta > Magnoliopsida > Fabales > Fabaceae > Vicia > Vicia faba. Next base: position 1,157,070,758 of record OX451737.1, on the reverse strand, counting down.
AGGAGCTCAATATCACTGGATTGTTTCCTTGGTCATTGTTTCAGCTCAAGCCTCTTTAATAGCGACCAAGATATCCCAAGAAATCAAACCTCAATGAGTTTAGTATCGAGTATCTACCAACTTCGGACTTCACCAAAGTCGGTCATCTCACTACATCCTAAAAGGCCAAGTTGGTCAAGTAAAGGTTCTAGAAGTTCATTAGTGCTTTATGACATCACTCAGAGGCCCCGTATTATCTTTGATTAACTCAAAGGCTACCAGTACCCACAAATATGTCGCACTAACGTAGCTATTGCTTAGACCATGTCGGTATACCCCACACAGTTTCCACAATGTATTGCTACTTGCCTATAATGTATCCCAAATCTGGGTAGAGGATTCAAAACCCAAACATAGAACCATAATGTAAAGCATACAAATCAAGCAATGTAAGCAAGTAAATGTGATCTAATCCCTAAGGTAACCCCACTTTTAGAATTTTCCCCAGCAGAGTCGCCAGTTCTGTGATACGGTGGGAGAACTGACTTGATTGTTTTGCATTTTATCGCAAATGTTGTGGTTAGTAAGAGTCGCCACCGACTTTTCTTTTATCCAAAAGGAAAGGTGAAAAAGCACAGGAAAGACCTTTGAGATTATTTCTTGAGTTCCGGGGGTAGATTATGAAAAGGGAAGATATTAGCACCCTTTTCATCCATGGTTTTCCATGGGCTCTTAGTTACTTTCTAGATCACTTGCTTTTGTTATTTGAAATTGTGCTTGGTGTGGTTTTAAAAGTATTTTTTGTAAAAGAGGCCATTGTTTAGGCAATCTTTGTAATGATTCTCGTTCGTAAGAATGTATACAAAGATGTTTGTCTTTTTGAAAATGTTTTCAATTTTGTAAGACGTTTGAAAATGTATGTGTTTGTTTTGAAAATGGCAAGGATATTTGTTTTGAAATGGAGCAAGTAACTAAAAGTAATCTACCTACTCAAATGTCTTTCTTGTTCATTTTCTTTTCCTTTGACATTGTTGTCTTACCATTAATTTGGTAAGTAACCCTATCTTTGGATGTAAACGGGACGAGCGTGGGTCATCGTATAGCCATGATTAGAAATGTTGCAAAGTATCTTAGCATTTTTGAGGGACTAAGATCATTTTTGTAAGGCAACTTTGAATAGCGTCATCGAGGGTCTATGATCTTATATTTGTTTGTTTTTGCTAAGACACTTTACATGTGTAATATGGCCATTTTTGTACAAGGCAACTAAGTCGAGTAACCCTAGGGGTACTTGTGTGCAAGTGTGTCATTTTCATGCTTGATTTTGTCTTGGATTAGGGTTTTCTATTTGGTTTATTTTATCTTGCCATACAAACCCTAATTACTAACATGTTATGTAAAGCGATAAATTGCAAAATTTAAAGATTACTACGCTATTACAATATTTTATGGGAGGGGGGTATACAATTGATGAATGGGGATTGAGATAATATAAACCTAATTAATCTATTACAACCAAATTGAATTTATACAAGTATTGGAATAAATAATGTATAAAATAATTTAAATATATAAATATGTATGAATGCAAAGAAGATTTTGTTTGGTTTTTATGTGGAAAAAGTTTTAACCTAAACCTAATAAACAAATCAAGATTAAACTTAAATTAATTAGGAAGGAAATTATTTTTTAGAAAAAGATTTTTGATTAAACCCTAATTCTAATTTATTAAAAGGAAATAAATTTCTTTGAGTATTTTTGTATTTTTGTCTTGAAAAATAATTTATGGTACTTATGAAATATTTTGGCCTTTTTATAGGTTAAAATAAATATTTAATAGGTGTGAAGAAAAAAAGTATTTAACCTAATTCTATTTTAATTTACAAATTTATTTAACAAAAATATATAATATATAACTGAATAAAAATATTTTTTTTATGAAAAAAATAAAATAAAATAAAACAAAATATAATATTGATGATTTTATATTTTTTATGATTTTTATTATTAAGGAAAATATTTTTAATAAAATAGAAATAAAAATAAAATGAATAATAAAAATATAATGGGCCAGGGGTGCCATGAGTAAACTGGAGACAGGAAGTTAGCAAAAATATAGGGCCCAACGTCCAGAAGCCCATGTTGCAAACAAACAAAAAAAGTGGAAAAAAAGTATGAAAAATTGCAAAAGGCAGCGCCAAGGCTCGAACCCATGACCTAGGGCATTTTTGCGCGCTGCCTTACCACTGGGGTGGCTGTACATCTGTTAGTTTAAATGAAAACAAAAATACATAACATGAAACGCTTCCTTGCCCTGTTCTTCATCTTCAACCTTTGGCCAGCCGGACCTCCTATAACTTTTTCATTTCTCAATAAAAATGGAAAGTGATAACATGAACATTATAGCATTTTACCTCACGATTCTAACCATGTGCATAACTAAAACTATAAGTCCAAGATCTGAGAGAATTTTGTTGGCCCTAATTCTTAACCTAATTTTTTCAGAAACTTCAAACTTAAAATTCTCTAAACTCAGGCCAAATAAATGCAAGCTATGGATATGTACAGCTTCATAGAAATGATGTCTACATTCTATATTCACAAATGGAAAGCTAACTATGCTTGTATCAAGAGTTAGAAAAACAGAAAAATCACCTTGAAAATGGAAATTGTGTTTTGAAAATGAGTTTGCTTTAGGATGCTGTGATGATCAGGTTAGCTTCCTTGAACCTCTAGGAAGCTAATGCAATGATTAGCTTGTCTTGAGGGTGGCTGGAATGGTCTGGAGAAGTCCTCCTATGTTACTCTATTTTTTAACTTCAACAATGGGGAAGATGGAGTTACAGTGAAGTTTTAGGGTGTGGGATGGTTTACTTGTATGGTAAGGAAGCTTGGGAAAGCAAAAGGCCTGAAAATGCACGAGTGGAATGGAAGATTCAATTCATAAGTTAGAAATGGCAAGTTTCGAGGCTTGTTATGCAATTTCTGATTCTAAGGTGTTTCAAAGCTTGGGCATGCATGGTTTTAGTTGCAAAATGATGGCTTTATATAGAGCAAAAGGTTAGAGGACTTGTGCTTGCTCAGAAGTACAAGATCACATGTCTTGCTACATTTCTTGTTTTTGAAGCAAGTGTAAGAAGTTACTTCTTAAGGAATGATTCTGATCTTGTAGGGTGGCTTGAAGCTTTAAACATGTTTTGTGCAGAGAGAACAAGTCCAAGGCTCAAGAAAATGGAAAAAATGCAAAAAGCATGCTTTTCCAAAATGGCAATGTTGCCTTTCTTCCAAAAATGGCTATTTTCTTGTACAATGCATTGAATACTTGGCTTTAGGGCATGAAATTTTGTGAAATTCATTAATGGTGTAGTGACAAATGAGTTTGAGGCCTGAAAAGTGAAGATTGTACAGCCAATTTGCAAATTTGAAAACTTGTTCTTCATGAAAATGACCTATAATCAAAGTGATAAAACCCTAACTTCATATCTTCGATTCTCCCTACTCAAGAATGATCTCATGGAGTTCTTGGACATTTTGGAAAGCTTATAATGTGATCTACAACCCATCTTTGAAATGCGTTTGAAAATTCTTCTTGGAACTAGGTGAAAAGTTGCCATGAAGATAGGTCAAAAATCTGTCTAACTAGGGCAAAATTTCACTAAGTTATTTTAGTTCATGAGCATGTATTCATAAAATTATATCTTGAGATCCAAGAATATTTAGAAGAAATTGTGTGAGGAAAAGTTGTAGATTTCATGGAGATCAACAACTTTCATGTTGGGAATTTCCTTTGAATCATTTTGTATCATGGTGAAAATTTGGCCTAAAGTTGAGAAGAAAAAAAGAAATTTTCTATACTTTGAAAATTTTCTAAAGAAATTTCAAATTTCAAAACAAAATCTTCAATCCTTGATTTCTTGATGAACAAGTTTCACATTTTGACATGTTTTGATGAATTGTGATCCTTGGCACTTGAATTTGACCAAAAAGTCAAAGTTTGACTTTTCAGTATATAGTTGACTTTTGATCAGTTGACTGAAAAATTCATCTGTCAATCAAATGAATTTGTAATGTTTTGAATCATGTCATTAGGTCAAGATGATGCAATTAAACTCTTGAAATCATGCTTCAAACCAATTAATCATTTGCTAGGTCAAAAATCAGAAATTGCCCCTTCTCAGTTAAAACCCTAATTTTGACCATTTTGCCCTTTTGATGATTTGATCAAATTTCTTGGGGAATCATGGTCCAAACTTGATCAAATGATACATATGGGTCTAATATGTTGATGTGGACAAAAAATTATGAAGTTTGATTGAAAATTGGCCATGGTTGACTTTTTCCCAAATACAACTGATTTTTAGGTCAACTGTCCAATTGATTGATCAAAAGTATGATTCAAAGCTTAAAACTTGACATAAGTAATCTTGGGGGTACCTAATGATCCTTGAAAGTCATATGAAGCATGTATAGTCCAAAAATCCTTGTGCAAACTCAACCCCTAATTTTGGTCATCAGTGCCTGAGGAGGTGTCTTGAGCTGGTCAAACCCTAATGCAGTCTTGAGTCAAAGAGATCTTGTGAGAAAATTCTTGATAAGTGAGAGGGCAAATTTTGGGGTACAACAGCTGCCCCTGTTCAATCTTCTTAAACCTGAAGATTTAGATTGGCGAGTTTTGCCATTTGTGACTCGAAGGTGGAAGATGATTGGACACTAGAATGCCCAGAAATTTGCACTCGGCGATGCGATGATAGAAGGAATAGGCTTAAAGATGCCATTTGGAGAAGTGATAGAAATCTGTAGGAGATGGGCTTAAAGATGCCATCTAAAAGTGATTGTTGAATTGTAATTTGTAAGCTGAAAGGATGAGCATCGGAATAGCGTCCGTGTCTGGAGCGTAACTGAGCTGTATCTGGAAGCTGATTTTTGTCTGAGTATCAAAATGGTATCCGTGTCTGGAGCGTATCTGAACTGTATCTAAAAAGTTGCATCCGAATGAGTATCAGCATGGCGTCCGTGTCTGGAGCGTATCTGTATTGTATCTTGAACGAGTATTAGAATGGCATCCGTGTCTGAAGCGTATCTGAACTATATTTGGAAGTTATATCTGAATGAGTATCAGAGTGGCGTCCGTGTCTAGAGCATATTTGAACTATATCTGAAAGTTGTATCTGAATGAGTATCAGAATGGCGTACGTGTCTGGAGCGTATCTGAACTGTATCAAGAGGTTGAATCTGAATGAGTATCAAGATAGCGTCCATGTCTGGAGCGTATCTTTACTGTATCAAGAGGTTGAATCTGAATGAGTATCAGGATGGCGTCCGTGTCTGGAGCATATCTGAACTGTATCAAGAGGTTGAATCTGAATGAGTATCAGGATAGCGTCCGTGTTTGGAGCGTATTTGTACTGTATCAAGAGGTTGAATCTGAATGAGTATCAGGATGACATTCGTGTCTGGAGCGTATCTGAAAGTTGTATCTGAATGAGTATCAGGATGTGTGATACGGTGGCCAGAACCGGACTAGTTTTGAAATGTTGGTTTGCATTTTGCGTTTGTGTTTGCAAAATGTCGCGGTAAGCAAGAGTCGCCACCGACTTTTAGTTTATCCAACTGGAAAGGAAAAAAGCACAAAAAAATTCCTTTTTCGAGATTTTGAGTACGAGGGTAGGTTATAGAAAGGGAAGGTATTAGCACCCTTTCTATCCGTGGTTTTCCACGGGCTCTTAGGTACTTGCTCATCATTTTCAAAATTGCTTCTGTGTGTTTGTGTGATTTGAAAAAGTTTTTGTTTTACTTCGATTTAACCCTTGCTTCTGACTTCAAGAGTGTTACGAAGTTGTTTTGAAAACTTTGTTTGAAAGGAGTGTTTGGTGTAAAAATGTTTGTTTTGTTTGAGCAAGTACTTAAGAACTAATCTACCTACTCGAAAAAAAGAATTGTTCTATGTTCGTTTCCTTTAGACAGCGCTATCCCACTATTAGTGAGTAGGTAGCACCGTCGTTGGAGTTTGAGGGTCAATTCGAAAGGGGCGTACGATCACTAAAGCAATGTTAGGACGCCTTAGTAGTAACTCTAATGTCTTAAGATCGTATTCGAGGCAACAATTCCGAGGCAACCTTTCCGAGGCAACTTTGATCTTTGAGACAAGAGAGCGACCACTAAAATACCCTATACTTAATGATTGTTTACCGAAGGCAACCGAAGTGGGAGTGTACCCTAGGAGTGCGCATGTGCGAGTGATTCAATTTCAAGTTTATTATCTTTGCACATTTAGGGTTTGCTAACCGTTTTAAAGTTAATCATACATTCTTGTCATGCAACCCTAATATTCATACATCTAACAGTTAATATTTTGCAGAAATTAAAGTGCGGAAAGTAAAAGCTACACTATTACAAGGCTTCGAGTATTAATTACATAGAAAAAAACAACCCGTAAAAAACGATAACCGAAAGTAAAAGTCCTAATTAATCTATTACAACTTGTGAGCAATTACATCAATATGGTAAAAATAAATAAACGCGGTGAATCGAGAACGAGAGAGAACTAGGGTTTTGACCCCGTCTAACCTAATCGAAAGAAACAATTATTTTTGTTGTTTTTTTAATTATTTTTTAAGAAAAAGAACAAGGTTTTTAAATTAAATACAAAATTAATTAGTAATTAAATTAATTAAAGAAAATAATTTACATGACCTATTTTTATATTTTTGGTTATTTTTTAGGAAAAAGAAAATAGAATTAAATTAAACTAAAACCCTAATTTTTTAATTGTTTTTAATTTATTTACAAAATAATTAAAGTTATCTAAAATTAAATAACCTAATTAAATTAATTAATTTTTTTGATAAAAAATAAACCTAAATCTAATTGGATGAAAATATTATTTTTGTGATTTTTTGATAAAAAGAAAAATTAATTTGTGTTAGTAAAAATAAATTAAATTAATTAATAAATAAAATATAAAAAGAAAAGTAAAAGAGAGAGGGCCTATTTGTAAGTAATTTTGGAGGTGTGTACAACAACTCTGGGCCCAAAACAAGTGGTCCACGTTGACTTGCCTTGATTCCTGTTGTGCATTAACTAAGATGTTTGTAGTCCTTCACATGATAGCCATCAGATCTGGCTTCTTGGACACCTGGATGGTTGGATTTTGATGGACCATGGTGGTCATCCCACCTATACACGCGCCTGATTGCTAAAAGAAAAGGAATATGAAATAATGGGGGACCTGGGATTCGAACTCAGGTCCTGAAGCCTATTCCACTACTTCTTCACCAACTGAGCTGCACGTTCTATTTGTACATGGGATAATAACAAATGATAATATATAATAATGTGGGTTAGTGGAGAGAAAATAAAAAACGCGCCAGAATTTTGAATGGACGAATGAGACGGAGCCATGCATGTCGTCCCTGTCCTCTCTCCGTTGGTAAAACTCAAAGATTTTTACCTACGAACATATGTCCATAGCTACAACCTTGGCTCGTTTCAAAATCTTCCATGGGCATGATAAATGACATCTAATGCCATGAATCGAACCGCCTTGGCATTCTGAGTATCATGATGCCCTTCATGGGGGCCAATTTTGCCTGCATACAAAGATCCTAAATCGAATCAAAAAACCCTAACAATGGCAAATTCTGATACAGTCCAAAAAAATGCAATTGAATGTTATAGATTGTTTGCAAATGTCTCAAGGAGCAAGAATATATAGGTATTTTATGCTATAGATGCCATAATCATGCAATTCGATTTCAAGAAGAAGCAATTGTTGTGGCTAACTTACAGTGGGTTTTAGCGCTGGAAACTCCTTGTTCTTGATTGGTACAGCCTCCTTGCAATCCCTGGAATCGAATGAGATGGTTAGGGAGCCTTGTAGATGCCTAGAAGTGCAAAACCATTTTACCACTTTTCTTTGTTTTTTCCAAGTTTTGTTCTCTCTTTTGCGCCTCCAAAACCCTCTGATTTTTGTCTGCAAATGTTCCCTATATACTGAGGAATGGATTAGGGTTGGAATTATGCTCTCAATCTTTATCCATTATAGCTTTTGATCTTGATTTGATTCACTTGAAAATCCTTCCAAAAATAATCTAAAACCAATTTTTTTATGCACACAAAGGCCTTGCACGAATTCAATCGCTTGCCAACTGGATATAGGACCTGAAATATGCACAAGATCTTGAGGTTTCAATGTTTTGGATTTTTCATGATTTGTTTTGATTTAAATTGATTTAATTGCAATAAAAAACCAAAATAAATAATAAAAATAAGATAAAGAAAAGTGGAAAGAACTAGGGCTCGTGGACCATACTACCAACTCAAAACAAGTGCAAAAAGTTAGGCCCATTTAGCAAAAATTGCAATTTTAGGCATAGTTGACTTTTGACAATTTGCAAAAAGGGTCAACTTCACCAATGCATAACTTCCTCAATTTTGAGTCTTTGAAGGTTTTCTTGGAATTTTTAGAAAGATTGAGATTTCCTCTAAGCAACCCTTTTGATCTCATCTCAATTTGGTATTCCATGTTCATGTATGAATCTTTGACAAAAAAGGTGTTTTTGTTGACTTTTCAAAATGACCTATAATGTCCAAATTCATAACTTCTTGTGAGTCCATATTTTGAACTTGGGAGATGAATATGGATTGTAGGTCATTTCATCCTCTTCAAAATGATCTTTGGATGGGTCATTTCTCATAAAGTATGAGAAAGTTATGCTTGGTCAAAGTTGAGTTGACGTTTCCTGCAAAACCCTAATTTAACAACTTTTTGGTTTTGATGAATTATGAGCAACCCTTGGGGAATAATGATCAACCCTTGATCAAATGATGAAATATACTTCAAAATGAGGATGTTGACCAAAAATCTTGGAGTTTGAATGTATGTGGGCCACAATTGACTTTTGCCCTAGCATAGTCGATTTTCAGGCCTTTGAGCAATTGACTGAGCAAACTTTCTCTGTAGGGCTTGAAACTTGATATGGATGATCTTGAGAACATATTAGGACAATAGTGAGCATTTTGGATCCCTTGGACTCAAGTATCTTGATGCAACATGAAACCCTAATTTGAGGTAGACTGCCTTAGGAGAGAGCTTGTCTGGTCAACCCTTGGACTTCCTTAAGCAATTTGGGACCTCACTTGAAATGTATTGAGAAATGTGGGAGGGCAAATTTTGAGGTACAACAGCTTCCCCTATTCAATCTTCTTAAACCTGAGGATGTAGATTGGCTTGTCTGCATTTCGTGATCCCAAGGTGGAAGATGTTTGAACACTAGAGTGCCCAAAAATTTGCACTCGCATGAAGTGGTATTTGTCTTGTGATATCGAGAATGGGCTTATAGATGCCATTTGGAGAGTGATGATAGAAGATGGGCTTAAAGATGCCATTTGAAGGAGTGTCGATCGTCTAAGAGATTCCTTAGCGAGAGTTAGTATACCTTTTGTTTAGGAAGGCTACGTTGGGAAATGTTGATCTTTGTTTTGGGAGAAATAGAATTTTAGGAGCTTCGGTCGTCCGTTATTCTACTGGGGAATCATCTTTGTTTCTTGAGAAAAGTTGAATTTTAGGAGTTTCGGTCGTCCGTTATTCTATTGAGGAATCGTCTCTGTTTCTTGGGAAAAGTTTAATTTTAGGAGCTTCGGTCGTCCGTTATTCTACTGAGGAATCGTCTCTTAGTTGAAGAGGTGAGAATAAACTACTATCTGGTTGTAATCCAGGCTTCATAGTGATAAGACCGACTGCTATCTGGTCGTAATCCAGGCTTTATAGTGACTTACTGGGGAGATGAGATTACACTTGCTATCCGATCGTAATCTAGGCTTCACAATTTCTCAATTCTTATTTGGTCGTAATCCAGGCTTCAGAAGGAATTAAGTTGTTATCCGGTCGCCTCCGGGCTTCAACTTGGATTTAGGGTACACTAATATTCGGTCGACTCCGGGCTTCTTAGTAATTGTCCAGGTAAAACTGCTATTTGGCCGCAATCCAAGCTTCACAGTGTCTTGTACTGTTATCTGGTCATAATCCAGGCTTCAGACCTTTTATCATTATCTGGTCGTAATCCAGGCTTCACGATGCTTTATACCATTATCTGGTCGAATCCAGGCTTCATGGTGTCCTGTACTGCTATCTGGTCGTAATCTAGGCTTCACAATACCTTACTTCTTATCTGGTCGTAATCCAGGCTTCAGAAGAAATCAAGTGGTTATCCGGTCGCCTCCGGGCTTCCCTTTGAGTGTTGGGCCTACTAATATCCGATCGAATCTGAGCTTCATAGTAATTGGCCGAGTAAACTGTTATTTGGTCATAATCCAAGCTTCAGTGTCCCTCACTGTTATCTGGTCGTAATCCAGGCTTCAATGTATTTTACCGTTATCTGGTCGTAATCCAGGCTTCATGATGTCTCATACCTTTATCTGGTCGAATCCAGGCTTCATGGTGTTTGGAGAAATCAAGATACTATCCGGTTGAATCCGGGCTTCATAACTTGCATTTAAAGATATACCACTATCTAGTCGTAATCCAGGCTTCGTAGTATTCTTGGTTGCTATCTGGTTGTAATCCAGGCTTCACAATAACTTGTTGAGCTGTTATCCGGTCGTAATCCGGGCTTCACGACTTGTGTTTATGATATACCACAATCTGGTTGAATCCAGGCTTCATGGTACTTGTTGAGCTGTTATCCAGTCGTAATCCGGGATTCACGACTTGCTGGGGGATCAAACTATTATCCGGTCGAATCCGGGCTTCATAGCTTGCTTTTACGATACCACTATCTGGTCGTAATCCAGGCTTCACGGTATCTTTGGCTTTTATCTGGTCGTAATCCAGGCTTCACAGAAACTTGTATTGCTATCTGGTCGTAATCCAGGCTTCACAATAACTTGCTGAGCTGTTATCCAGTTGTAATTCGGGCTTCACGGCTTGTTGGGGATTAAACTATTATCTAGTCGAATCTGGGCTTCATAGCTTGAAGATAAACCACTATCTGGTCGAATCCAGGCTTCGCGGTGTTTGATATTGTTATCCGGGCTTCACAATATGATGTAGAAATCAAGATATTATCCGATCGGGTCCGGGCTTCATAGCTTGAACTTTGTGAGAATTTGATTGTATCTTTTCCTAAAATGTAAAGAATTAGTCGTATATAATGCCATGATGCATGACATGTATTGAGTAATGATGTTCTCAAAATAAATGAGATTGTGTTGTATGATGCGTATATGCATGCCGTGATGTATGGATGTGCAATGTTTTTATGAAGTTCTCTTAGTTGGGGAAAATAAATCCCGGACTGCTGCTGGAGAACATAAAGAGATTTTCTCGCTGGGGATAACGACCAAAGGTGATTTGAGAATACATTGGCAGGAGAATAATTCTGCTGGAGAATAAACCGGTGAGAGGATGACTCTGTGGGGAAGAGATATTTTTTCAGAAGATCTGCTGACTTGGAGAAAAATCCTTAGCTGTGGAGGAATAACCGTTGTTGGCGATGATGAACTCTGTCGGGGATAAAATTTCTGTTTTGTGGAAGAAATAAACTCCACTGGGGATAGTCCCTCCATTGTTGGTGAAAGATGAACTCTTCTTGGGGAGAATCAACACCAATGTCTTTAGATACCTTTTACTCTGCGGGGAGTCTAGATGTTACTGGGACGCATGCTGAGGATATGATGATGACTTTGCATCGAGACCTTTCTGCCCCTGTATCTGCTAGAGAAGGTTCCTGCGGAGGCCTTGTGGATTGAGTGTTATCCCAACTTATGAGGTGCTTGGTAACTTTCGATCAAAATGATAAGTCTTCTTCCGGTAGGTAAGTGATGAGATGACGGGACATTTTCGTATGCTTTAATCCCTAACTTTTTCCTGGACTGTCTTTTCAGGTTTTCAGTCCACCGGGATACCCTTTTTTTGCCCAAGCCGCCTTTTCAGGTTTTCGGCTTGCCGGGTGTACATATCTTTTTTGTTTTTATCCCTAATTTTTTCCCGAACCCTTTTGGTTCGTCGGGATGCCCTTATTTTTTTCCTAGGCCAGTCAACCTAGCGGGTCTTTGTTCATGCGTAGTATTTTCTGACTATGTCCACGCTCTCAAGGTGTAGGGAGTTGTCACTATCGGGAGTGTTGTGTTGCCACACTACCAGAAGATGTTTGTTTAATCATACTAGATTCGTTGTTGGAATTCATGTCCAATGCCCCAAGTGATTCAGATGGAGATTTTCCCCTGGCTATTTGGCATCTTTGCGAGATTCCTTGAATCTTGACTTGACTGCCCCAGATGATGGACAATGATCATGCTGTGCCCCTTGGTTGGAAGTGTTTTTTCCACTTGAATTGATCCTTTTTATTGAGAATGTTTTTTTTGTTCACTATATATTCTTCATGCGAATCTCTATGCTATTAAACAAATAGTCATATGCAAACAATAATATTTTAAGAATGCAAAGCTTATGTCTGTCTTGAAATTTTTGAAAATGCATTTTTCAGTAAAACAGGCAAATTTTGTAAAATGTGATGTCAACTTAGGATTTACAGCAAGTTCTACAGGAGTCAGGATACCTTTTGTAAAAGTATGCTTTCGAACTAACCCATGCTTCAGCTAGGACTTTTAAGGGTTATAACGTGGCATGGTTCATGGTTCAAGAAACAAAGGATAAAGGCTCAAAATTTATTTGTACCCACCCGTTCTTCGTGATGTTCTTCTTTCCTAAACTCAGCTAATTGTGCATTTAGATTCCATTTGAGTCTTTGCTCTGATATTCCAGTGATGGTTCAGATACTGACAATTTATTTTGAACAGGCATTCATTTTTGTTGAGAGTTTGTAGGACCTCTCTCTTTTTGATTTTATTATCCCTGTCTTTTGCCTAAACTGTTTCTTTTTGTGATTACAGTCAGCGGGATGCCCCAGTTTTTTTCTTAAGTCTCCTTCATAGGTTTTGACTTAGTGGGCTTTTATGATTTCCTGCTTGGATAATTATGTGGAACCATCACTGTCTTCTGTTTTGAAAGGACGTCTTTGATGCCATTCATTGTGCACCTGGATTAACTAAGAAAACTACTCTGCCCCAGGTTATGATTAAGGGTTTTAATATGTGTGAAAAGAAAACTCCTACTTCTTTAGCTCAAAGGGGTTGACTAGGGATTATCTTCCTTATAACTCCACTATTTAGGATTTGAAACAACGCCTGTACATCGTCAGCGAGGTCTATTCAGAAGCATACTGTAGAGATTTTGATATCATTTTCGTCATCCTCCCTCTAAAGGATTAGAGTTTTTAATCGAGAGTTGAACATCACAAAAAGGAAAGCAGTTTAAATATAGTTAATACGAATGGATTGATTCAAAACAGACATATGCAATGCATTGATAAAGTAACAGAGTTTGACATGAATAGATGTTCGAACAATTAAAAGAAAATTGCAAATTGAAACTTCTAATGAACAAAAGCCTCTCTTGTCAGAACTTGTCACTTCAAATGGTGAGCTTTGAAGGATTTACAGAAACATTCCAGCTGACCATCTTGTGTGAACTCCAAAGCTCCTTCATCAATCAGGTCTTGAATTTTGTACTTCAACTTACAACAGTCGTAAGTATCATTCCCCAGACTGTTAGAGTGATATGCACACCTTGCATCAGGATTGTAGTTAGGGGAAGAAGTCTTGGGGTTCAGATGAGGTCCTATCAATGTCACCAGATTCATCCTTAACAGGTGTTGTAAAGCTTGAGACAGCGGCATGTTGAGCTTGGTAAACTGCCTCTTGGGTGTATCTGGCTTACTCTGATTAACCCGTTGTTTTTGGCGAGGTTGTTGTTGGACTCGTGTGGTACTAGAAAGTTGGAAAGGTCCACCCTTCACCAAACCAAACTCTTGTCTTCTTGGAGGTTGATCAATGACTTGGTATCCGACCTCAACTGTTTGCTTCATACTGTTGTATCCGTCTTGATGAAGTTGGTTGATAATGGCTCTCAGCTCTTCTTGTCCCCGGGCTAGGCCTTGGATAAGAGCCATCTGCCCCAGCATCTGGGTTCTCATTGCACCTACCTCAGCTTGCAGTTGTTCCAGTCGTTCGTCCTTATTGTCTTCAGGACTTTTCTTGACCAAGTTCCCAACGAGGAGTGTTTTCAACTCTTTCTGCCCCTTGGATAGGTTTAGTAATATTTCCCTGAACTGAGCTTCTTGAGTTTGAAGATCTCTGTTGTCTTGTTTGAGAGCCATTGCTGAAATAAACAGCGAGAACATGAGAGACTTGTACTGAAAGACCTGTTATGCCATGATGTGTACGATATATGTATGCAATGTTTTCAAGGATCTCGCGGGGTAAACAAGAAACTGTTAGAATTTGATTGCAGCTTGATTGAAGAAACTTTGTGTCGTTTGAGAGTCCTTTTTCAAGAGTCATGCTCACCATATCGAGTGGGTCATAGCCACAAACTCAAGTTATCGTGTTTTGATCTCTAGACAACATTGGCTAGAGGAAAATAAATACCCTTGCCCCTTGCTAGACGTTTGATTTACCATAACCTGCATCACAAACCCTTGAGATCCTTGAAATGGTTAAGGAAATGTTAAGGCATGATGTTATGATGTGTATGCTATGCGTTTAAGCAAAAGTGCAAGGTAATGTAAGCAAGTAAATCCGGCAAGAAATCCAAGTTATTGGATAAGGACTATAAACAAAACCTGCAAGGAACTCATATTGTCAGATAATAAAATTGTGCAAGTAGTTCAAGTGGAAAGCACACAAGTCACATAAACAGCCTTAGGTTTAAGCTTGCATGGGTTTTAAGGTGGTACCCTCTTGAAGTTAAGTTGGTTCAACTTGTCCTAGAAAAAGTAACCGGGTTCTAGAGGTTCTCAATATCACCGACCATCCTCCATCAGTCATGGTTTCAGCTCACACAATCTTTTCTTGCGGCCGGAACTATCTTGAGAGTATGGTCTCAATGAGTGTAGCATCGAGTATCAACCAGTTCCCAGCTCTACACCGAGACCGGTTATCTCACCACTTCCTATGGCCAAGTTGGTCAATTATAGGTTCTAAGGTCAGTTGATGCTTAACGACCCATATAGCAGCCCCGTATTCTCCTTGTTTCTCCATAATGGATACTGGTACCAACCAATGTGCCACATCAACGTAGCTACTACTTCAACCGTATCGAACTACACCGTACAGTTCCCTCACAGTTTACTGCTACTTACCTAAAAGGTGTCCCCCAGATCCGGGTTAGGATCTATAGTAACGCCAATACAAAGCCCACAAAAATAAAGCAATCAAATCAAACAATAGAAGCAAATATGATGAACCAATCCTAAGGTATACCACACTTATTAATTCCCCAGCAGAGTCGCCAGTTCTGTGATACGGTGGCCAGAACCGGACTTGTTTTGAAATGCTGGTTTGCGTTTTGCGTTTGTGTTTGCAAAATGTCGCGGTAAGCAAGAGTCGCCACCGACTTTTATTTTATCCAACTGAAAAGGAAAAAAGCACAGAAAAATTCCTTTTTCGAGATTTTGAGTACGGGGGGTAGATTATAGAAAGGGAAGGTATTAACACCCTTTCTATCTGTGGTTTTCCATGGGCTCTTAGGTACTTGCTCATCATTTTCAAAATTGCTTCTGTGTGTTTGTGTGATTTGAAAAAGTTTTTGTTTTACTTCGTGTGATACGGTGGCCAGAACCGGGACGTGTTTCCCTTTCTAAAGAATTGCTGGTTTGCGTTTTACGTTTGTGTTTGCAAAATGTCGCGGTAAGCAAGAGTCACCACCGTATTTTATTTTATCCAACAAGGAAAGGAAAAAAGCATAGAAAAATTCCTTTTTTGAGATATTTCTAAGTACGGGGGGTAGATTATAGAAAGGGAAGGTATTAGCACCCTTTCTATTCGTAGTTATCTACGGGCTCTTAGGTACTTGCTCATCATTTTAAAGATTGCTTATGTGTTTGTGATTTGAAAAGTTTTTGAATTCGATTTAACCCTTGCTTCTGTCTTCAAGAGTGTTACGAAGTTGTTTTGAAAACTTTGTTTGAAAAAGTGTAAGTGTGGAAAAGTTTGATTTTGAGCAAGTACCTACTAGTATCTACCTACTCAAAAAAAGAATGTTTCTGTTCTTGCTTCCTTTAGACAATTCTATCTGTTGTACCCCAAAATTTGCCCTCCCATAATCTTCAAAGTTTTTCCTCAAAGGGTTCAAAGTCTACTCAAGGGCTACACAGTCAAACCATCCTCCTAAGCCAGTCAGACTAGGGTTTTGGTTCTTGCAAGGAAGTTGAAGTTTTCAAGGGCTCAATCAAGTCCCACATGCTCATATACATTGTCAAGCACCTACATGTCAAGTTTCAAGGCTCACAAAGTCAAGTTGCACAGTCAAAAACCCTAATTGCTCAAACAGTCAACTGTAGGGGCAAAATGGTCATTTGGCAGTCAAAAGTCAAAATTTTTGGTCAACATCTTATTTTGAAGCCACAAGCATCATTTGATCAAGTCTTGATCATGATTCCACAAGAATGGCTCAAAAATCATCAAGATGCAAAAGTTTCCATTTTTGGACAACTGAAAAGTCAACTGTAACTTGACCAAGGCATAACTTTTTCATGGTTCATCAGAAAAATCCCATCCAATGCTCATCTTGAAGGGGAAGACATTTCCTACAACTCATCTTCACATTCAAAGTCCAAGAAATGCTCTCACAAAAAGTTATCAATTTCAACATTATAGGTCATTTTCAAAAGTCAACAAAAAGGGACTTTAAGTCATAGACCATAACTTGAGATTGGTAAATCAAAATGCCATGGGACCAAAGACATTGGTTAGAGGACTTCAAGACCTTTCCAAAATGTCAAAGAACATGTTCGTAGATTCAAAATTGAGCAAGATATGCATTGGAGAAGTTGAGAAATTTTTGTGAAATGACCAATATCAATTATCTTTAAAATTTCATTTTTGACAAAAGGGGCCCACTTTTTCCACTTGTTTCAGATTGCCCATGCTTCCCACATGTCCCACAAATTATTTCAAGATTTAAAATTAATTTTTCCATTTTTATTTAATTTTATTTGATTTAATTCATTTTAAATCTTTTAAAATCAAATAAAAATTAAGAAAATTAATTAAAGGGTATATTTTGTGTTGAATAGCATTGAATCACCATCATTTACATCCCAAATTCGTACAAAGCTTATTTCAAGTACAAAATTCAAATTTTGAAGCAAAAATGGCAAGTTCTTTAAATGGTGTTTATGGAAATCTCAAGACTTGATTGCAAGGGTAAAGACCCCTAAATGTGTTTGATTTTCGTGGATAAACATATATGAAGCCTCTCATACAGTATACACAGGCTAGAGACACCTAGAACGGCAACCCTAATCCTCTAAAATTTTCACAAAATTGACAAATTCGGATTCTATTCTTGAGCAAGTTTCAAGGAGTTCTAAGGATTCATTTGTGTTCCTGGGCATAGCAGCAGTCATTTCCAATCCCTACACGAAGCCAAATCGTCCCAGATCGTGCCCTCTAGCCCTCTTCGGTTTGTCAAAATTTCTTGATTTCCTTTTTATATTTCATGCATCATTAACTATTTTTGATGGCTTATATGACCTCAGGACACTCAGTAGAACGATTTTGACGTATAACATGCAAGTTTCCACGCAGGAATAGAAACTTGCCATTGCTAGGGCCGTTTTGGTCACCTTCTTCGAAACTCCCCGTACAATCATTTTCAGGCCAAAATAATGGCACCATTGTATTCGCAGGGGTCTAATTAGGGTGACTAGGTCTTTCTTTTCCTTTGATTTCCCTTATTTTGCAGGTTTGGCCGTAGCATTCGCCGGAGAAGACGACCGGAGCTAGGGCTCCGGCGTCGTTGACTGTGAAAGACTCAGGCGTGGCTGGCGTGGCACGATGGCTCCATCTGATTCGCTCATATGTTATACCTGGGCCCCACGCGTGCTGACTTTGTTTTTTAATTCAAACTTGCCACGTTTTTGTTTTTAATCAATTAATTGCAGGGTATTGACAACAAATCCAGTTAGCACAGTTGGCAACGTGTTAGTGGATTTCTCCAAAGGGCACGAGTTCAAGTCCTGGTTCTGGCATTTCTTTCACCTTTTCCATAATTAACATAATTCCTTTGTTTTTTTTTCCTTTTTTATATTTTATCCTAATTTAATTAATATTCAAATAATTTTCTCATGCATTTAAAAATTCACAAAAATATTTTCCTTTTGCATTTTAATCAGAAAAATGTTTATTTAATTTTTGACATTAAAAGTAATTATTTTTGCATGCATATTTTAATTAATTATTAAATAATCATTAACTTGACTTTTATTTTGCTTTTAATTATTAAAATTGATCCAAAAAACACCAAAAATAATTACTCAATCATAAAATTAAATTAACTAACATTTTCATTAAAAAAAACAAATAAAATATAATTAACACTTTTATTATTATTTTTATTTTGTAAATAAATCATAATTGAATTAGTTGTTAATTAGGCCATTTTAACATTCCTTTTAATAATTAAAATAGATTTAGATTTAGGTTAATCTTTAAGTTTGTTTCTTTTTATTTCTATTTTATTTCATAAAAAAACATAAAAAACAAAAAAATATTTTCTTGTAATTAAAATAATTAATTAGTTTTCAATTTCATTTAATCACCAAAAAAGACAAAAAAATTAATTCCCTTTTCTTTATTCGCGCGTATTTAATTTGTCCGATTATTATATAATTGCTCCGGATATGTAATAGTAGAATTTTTTTTATTAATAACCATGTATTAAAAAAATATTTCGCAAATAACCGGGTCTCGGAAAAAATTACGCAAATAACCATGTTTCAGATGGCTCCACAAAGGAGGAGCCATCTCAATTGGCGCATGCACCTAGGGTTTTGCCCTAGGCGCCATCTCACTTGGCGCCTCCCTTGTGTTTTAGCCAAGTGAGATGGCGCATGCTCCTTAAAAATGAGAGGAGGCGCCATCTCACTTGGCGCCTAGGGCAAAACTAGGGTTTTTTGCTGTTTTATAAATAATTCGTCCGTTTCTTTGAAATTTCTCACACTTTCTCGCACTGTATTTTTATTTTGTACTCCCTTATTTACGTAATGACGTCGCCTATGATTTTTTAGCAGAGATGGTTACGTTATATTCTCCGCCACGAAACCTGCGATGAAAATGAAATTCTGGCACATTCACTCCATGGAGCGTCTGAAGCGGGAGTTGATGCGGTGGCTAGATGAAGACATCGCCGAGGGGGAAAAAATTCGAAGGATCCAGCGAAAACGAACAACAACCTCGCATGCGACAGGAAGACCTAATGTGTGGTTGGAGGAAGTCAAAACAGACAGTGATGTAATGCTGATGATGCATGGGTCAGATGAAATTGTGTTAACAGTTGTAATTTCCTATATTGAATATCGTTAATCATTGTTGTACGCGAAAACCCTAATGTAATTTCCTATATTGAATTTCTTAAATTGTGTTAACAGTTTTATTAACGGAAAACCCACAATGTTTACAACACAAATATTGGAAAGATTTATTGTATTACAAAATTTATGTGGTCGAGCCAGACGCCCGATTCGGACAGTTTTTGCGATTGTGTCCGACCTGACGGCATAAACCACACTTTCTTTCCAACCTGTCAAGATCGTCCATTTCTGTTGTGATGCGCCTGCTTTTGGGACGACCCTTCTTGTTCCTTTGCATTTGGTCATTGTGCCAAACTATATCGCCGTTGTATTCAGGCCAATAGTCCAGTTTTGCCACCAAAGGAAAGTTGTTGTTGTAAACAGTGAGCAACGTTTCAGATTTATAAACGTTTGAGAGAAGTTGAAGCGCGTCTTGATGGGTATGAGCACAAGCGGCAATGACATGAGAGCAAGGCATACGAAAAGCTTGAAACCTGCCACAATCGCACCATTGAGAAGGTAAAATGACCCTGTATTCTTATCTTGCCAGGCCTTCATTGTGGTCGATTGTCTCTTTCACAATGAAGTTGTGGCTATGGCGGTCAAACCGTGTAACCATGTGAGTGTTGGCTTTAGCACTTTCAGCCTTAATGTATTTCATACAACTTTCACTCCATAGTTGTCCTGATTGCAAGACCTCATACCACATTTCACCTCTTTTGGCAAATAACGCAGCCATCCTAAAATACGTGGATTTCACCAAGGCAGTGATGTGGAGGTTTCGTATGCCCTTGAATACCCCATTCATTGATTCAATAAGATTTGTTGTCATATGCCCCCATCTTTGGCCATTGTCGTATGACCTAGTCCACTTTTCGACCGGTATATTGTCGATCCACGTACCGGCTTCTGGGTTAGACAAACGGATCTCGTTGCGGTAATATTTGAATGTGGGCTGTGTCAGTGCGTATCCCGCATACATCACCGCTTTCCTCAATGTTTTGTCCTTGACCTCCCTCGAGAAATTCTGGACGATATGCCTGACGCAATAGACATGCGTAGAAGGAGGGTCATGCCAACCATTTGCTGGATTATTATAGGCACTTTCAATGGAGGCATGTCTGTCCGAGATCAAACAGAGATCTGGTTGAGGAGCCACGTGTGTACGAAGATTTTTCAGGAAAAAGCTCCAAGCACCACCGGTCTCCCCCTCGACAAGGGCAAACGCAACGGGGAAAATGTTATTGTTGCCATCTTGTGCAACTGCCATCAAAAGCGTGCCTTTGTACTTCCCATACAACCAAGTCCCGTCAATTTGTAGAATTGGTTTGCATGATGCAAACCCTGTGATGCATGGTTGAAATGCCCAAAAGACGCGACTGAATATTCCGTTGCCATGTAGTAGACTACCATCTTGGGCGTACGCTGGCAATGTTTCCAGAACATAAACACTACCTGGAGAATATGTCTTGAGTGCATTTAGGTAGCGGGGAAGTTCTCGGTATGACTCCTCCCAGTTTCCGTACACCCTTTCAATCGCCTTAGTCTTTGCTAACCACGCCTTACGGTAAGACGGAGTGTAGTTAAAAACCGTGGTGATGTGGGAGATGATTGTTTTCACCTTCAAAGAAGGGTCGTTGCTGACCAGGGGTAGGATTTCTTGACAGATTAGATCATGGTTGAGTTTTCGGTGGTCTTGTGATTGAGTGGAACTTACACAAGTATGGGTAGTCATGGAACCTATGACCCAGCAGTCACCCCTTAGTCTGTATGATGCAGTCAGCTTGAACATACAGTCAGGGTGGACACACTTGATCTTGTACCTTTCTGGGTTTACACGATCCACCTTATAATCAATCGAGTTGAGCATGTGAAATTTTTTGATGGCCCTTATGCATTCCTCTCTGTTACGAAACTTGTCCTTCTCTTTTAAATTTTCATCCGACTGCATATACGGTTGGAAAAACAAGTCCGTAGAAGGTTCATCTCCGCCCATGTTGAAGTTTGTCATGTGCGTAGGTGGTGTGTAGATTTTGTCAGTAGGAATACTTAGGATGCCATCATCGTCAGAATCGTCGTTCACCATTTCATCAAACTCTAACTCGTTATCTTCTTCTTCATCATCAACTGCATCCACCTCATCTTGCTCATTCTCCAAAGGATCAACCTCCTGTGTCACCGGAGGCTCTACCTCCTGTGTCACCGGAGGCTCTTGAAGCAAAACGTACAACTCAATAGAGTCGTTTCCAGAATAGACATGGCTGGAAATCATGTTCTGGAAATCCTCGTCATCTTGAACTTCAACCTTATAAAAAATAACTTGGTTGTTTCCAAAAAAGACTGGACTCTGATAAAATATCTGGGATACCGGGCCTCGTTCAAGTTTGGCCTCCAATCGTTTCTTAAAGTACGAGAAATTTGCTTTCCCGTTTAAGAGAAATCGAACATTGTCGGTGTTTCTAAACAAAAACCCAACTGTGGGACACATGTATGTCTCACCGTTGAAATGTGCTTTGACAACAAATTGTGGTGAAGAGGCCATTGTGTAGAATTGTTTTAAGGTTTGAAGGTTGGAATGTTTTAGGTTTATTGATTGTATGAAGGTATGAATGCTGGAATGTTTGAAGGTTAGATGACTGATTCGAAGGTTGGAAAATTTTACAGATTATGTGAATGAATGTTATGTTCAACGTAAGGCAAAAAATTTCAATTAAGTAAGGGATGCAACCCCCCAAGGCTGCCAATAATATTACATGCAATAATGAAACCCCATAGCCTGCCACCTATCCTGGCCCTATTCTGCATGCAACAAAGAAAGGAATCCCAAAGGCTGTCACGTAGCCTGAGCCAATGCTGTAAGAAGTGACACCTCTTATTCACCAAATGTGGTGGCGACACCATTCATTTTTGTACTCTTTCGCCAAGTGAGATGGCGCCTCCCTTACTGTCCAATCGTGATACATGCATGGGCTTATGAAGCCACCTAGCCTGCCACCTATCCTGGCCCTATTCTGCACACATAAATGTTTTGTGTAAGACTCCACCCATCAACTCCAATGGCCTTGCATGCAACAAAGAAAGGAATCCCAAAGGCTGTCACGTAGCCTGAGCCAATGCTGTAAGAAGTGACACCTCTTATTCGCCAAATGGGGTGGCGACACCATTAATTTTTGTACTCTTTCGCCAAGTGAGATAGCGCCTCCCTTACTGTCCAATCGTGATACATGCATGGGCTGCCACCTAGCCTGCAAGAGTGACACCTTACATTTTTTGTAAATGCATGCATGCATATGTGTAACACCCTAAGCATGCAAATCTGACACATCGCAGGCATGCAAGCACAAGCAACCACTACATCAAACTTATTTGCCTATAAATACATACCTTATGAAACATCTCTCACACCCACACAACACTCACTCTCTGCTATGAAATATTTCTTAAGTCTATCATACTCTCTATTTCTTCCTAAGTCTTTCATACTCTCAAGCATTCTGAACAATGGGTCTTCTAACAATGGGCGATACTCACAGAGGCACAAGGGAAAACATTGCTGCATTTTTAAGTCTCTTCTTTGGTTATACATTTTTCATACTTCAAATAACGTATTGTTCATCTTAATTAATCTTACACTTGTTTAATTATGATCTCAGGATACAAAAAGATTCAGAATCCGTTCGCACAACTACTTGGCTCCCGACCCATTTATCGTCCCTTATCTGGAATATGCAGGTTTTGGACATGTGATAAAGATCTCCAACTGCACCATTGACTCAAAATTCATTCTTGCAATGTTGGAGAGGTGGAGACCGGAGACCCATACATTTCACCTACCAATAGGTGAATGTACCATCACACTCGAAGATGTGTACATGCTACTGGGCCTCCCTATCGACGGTAAGGCGGTGAACGGGTCGGTTCAACAACCCAACTCACAGTGTGAAGAACTGTTGGGTAGGGACATGGTAGAAGGTGGTGGAGCAAGAGGGCAGGGAATACTATTCACTGACCTGAAACGGCATTATGCAAGTATGGAATTAAATGAAAATTCCTCAGAGAATGACCGAGTAGTAAAAGCCAGAACGTATCTTATGATACTTTTTGGTACATTTTTATTTCCCGAAAGTACGGGAAATAGTGTAAATTTCATGTACTTACATTTACTAACAAATTTTGAAAAAACTAGAAAATATAGTTGGGGTTCTGCAGTATTAGCCCACCTGTACAGTTCCTTGTGCAAAAACGCAGTCAAGGAAAAATGTACATTTTATGGGTGCGCATTTTTACTACAAGCCTGGGGTTGGTGGAGGATGGAGTCCTTAAACCCCATCAACAACAACACTTTTGGTTTCCCGTACGCAACAAAGTAAGTCATTAAGTTATAGCATTTATAACTATTCTGCTCTTTCCAAAATATATGCTAAAAATAACATGTTTCTCATTTCCTTTAGGTACTGCGTGAGGGGTATGGATTACGGCAAGAATCCCAGATTCAATGTCGCACTCTACCGGAATCTGTTGGATCACTTAGGCCCAGATGACGTACGTCGTAGCTTTTAACTTTTGTTCATTTTAATTATTTATACATTACTTTTGCGCTTACCTGATTTAAATTTTATCGCAGTTCGTCTGGAGACCATATTTGGGTTTGGGCCATTCTCCAAACCCAGAGGATGCAGCAACTTGGACTGCAAAGACTGCACTCATTCGGTTCAACATTGTGGAGATGCACCACAACGACCGTGTGAAGATGCAGTTCGGAATGCATCAAGAGATACCAAGTGATCCAACAGATTTGTCCCCCTGGCATCTAAAAAGGGTCGACGCCCAGTGGGGTCTTACCAACTGGAAAGACTTTGCTCCTGAATGGTGTAAAATGTGGCAAAGGCGTCACCGCTACATCTTGCAATCCCCGACTTTCCTTACTCAAGGTAACATGCGACACACTGATCAATATATGTCGTGGTACAGGTCGGTTAGTAACCCAGAAATGCACGTGTCTCATCCGAGGTACTTGGTTGACCCACACACACAATGGGCACAACCCTCGATTCCCCATCAACAAACCCAAAATCCATCAACCTCAAACCAACCCCCAAGAAGAAATAGACCAACAAACACACAACCACATTCCCCACCACAACACAACTACAATCAAATACCGTACTACCAACCACAATCACCGCCAAACTACCAATACCCGGATATGCCTCAAACCCAACCACAATACCAACCCCAATACCAGCACACCCACATACCCCAGACACAATTTCAGTCTTCCACATATCCCAATATGGCGCCCTCAACATCCAGCCTTAGCCCTGATATGGGAATGTCAGAAGATTATGACCAAGCCGACCAAAACCTACCATCAACCACCATATCACCAAACAACCCAACATCCACAATACCAAACACCCCAAGATCCATTTCCTTTCTACCCCCCATACTCAGACGACCAATGCTACCGACCAACCATGGAACCCCACCCACCGCCAACACGACCAAACTTTGAGGGTATGGGTAACCGACTGTACCAGAGCGGATCTTCGAGATATAGAGATCTTACTGATTTTATGGATTCGGATCGCATTGACTTCGCTGGGCTATCGACCTTGCCGCAACAGGAAACAAGACGGCACCCAGCAAGAGAAAGGCGAGGACGGGGATGCGGAACCGGGGGTCATTACCGGGTTCCGGGGGATCACTGATATATCTTTTTTTTTCCCAGTATTTTTTGTATCCATTTTTTTACTGTTATTTTAATGTAAAACAGTTGAATGTAATTATTTTGTTTTAAATAAAAAATCCATTTTGTTGATCTCTGTCTAATAGGCAACGCGCAGGAAAGAAAATAAAAAAAAATTTTTTTTGCCCTGATTTTGTACATAGGCGCCAACTCACTTGGCTTAGGGCATGCCCTAAGCACTTAGGCGCCAAGTGAGATGGCGCCTCCCTTAAAAAAAGAGGTGCATGCGCCAATTGAGATGGCTCCTCCTTTGTGGAGCCATCTCAAACATGGTTATTTGCGTAATTTTTTCCGAAACCCGGTTATTTACGAAATATTATTTTAATACATGGTTATTAATAAAAAAAATTCGTAATAGTAAATAGGACCTTTTACTGTTTTTTTTTTAATTTTCCGCACTTATTTACTTAAAACGGGTCTTTGTAAAGATTTGGCGATGTATAGACCCGCGCCTTGTAATAGCGTAGGATTTACGTTTTCCGCAATTTACTTTCCGCACCCCTTTTAACTGTTAACTTGTATGAAAGAATGCGTGCCCAAATAAAATCAAAGCGTAGATCACTATAATGTATGACAAGATAAAACATAACTGAAAATAACACACAAATTCACACACCACTCTTAGGGTACGCCTCACTATTGCCTTACCCCTCGAAACGTGGTCGTCGAGTATAGGACGTTTTAGTAAGTCCTTATGTCCATGAAAATGGAATAAGGGTAGCTTCTAAGGTGTCCTACTGTTGCTCTGGTGACCACACTGTCCCTACAAGCTCGAATTGTGGTCGTCGAGTACATGACGTTTTAGTAAGTCCTTATGTCCATGATATGATCCAGTTGCCTCGGAAAGGTTGCCTCGGAATTAAAAAGGATCAATGGCATAAGGGTAGCTTCTAAGGTGTCCTACTGTTGCTCTGGTGACCACATTGTCCCTACAAACGAATTGACCCAAACACCTCCAACGGCGGTGCAACCTACCTCTCAATGGTGGGATGGCACTACCTAAAGGACACTTACACAGCTTAATTCCTTAGGGTAGGTAGATGACTCATAGATACTTGCTCTAATTCAAAACAAATCAAACTCTTTTCACACCGACACTTTCAAAAGGTTTTCAAAACAATTTTTCAAACACTCTTGAGGACTGATACAAGAGTCGACCTGAAATCTTTAAACGAAACTTTTTTCAAAACCACTCACAATTGAAAAGCAAACACTTTTGAAAACACAATGAGCAAGTATCTAAGAGCCCATGTGTGATCGGTGGATCTGGAACTGACTGTTTAACGCTGGTTCGCGAAATGTCGCGGAAGCAAGAGTCGCCACCGTCTTTTATTTTCTCCAACATGGACAGGACAAAAGCACAGCAAAATTCCTTATGAGATAGTTTCTCGGTTCGGGAGGTAGATTTATAGAAAGGGAAGGTGTTAGCAACCTTTCTATCCATGGTTATCCATGGGCTCT
Source organism: Vicia faba (assembly GCA_948472305.1). Taxonomy (NCBI): domain Eukaryota; kingdom Viridiplantae; phylum Streptophyta; class Magnoliopsida; order Fabales; family Fabaceae; genus Vicia; species Vicia faba. The sequence continues at coordinate 1,157,044,157 of OX451737.1, read as the reverse complement.
TAGATACTTGCTCATTTGTATTTTCAAAATGTTTGTTTGCTTTTCAAAGTGTGAGTGGGTTTGAAAAAAGTTTCGTTTAAAGATTTCAGTTCAACTCTTGTATCAGTCCTCAAGAGTGTTTGAAAAAATTGTTTTGAAAGCTTTTTGAAAAGTGTCGGTGTGAAAAGAAGTTTTTTTTTTATTTGTTTTGAATTAAAGCAAGTATCTATGAGTCATCTACCTACCCTAAGGAATTAGGCTGTGTAAGTGTCCTTTAGGTAGTGCCATCCCACCATTGAGAGGTAGGTAGCACCACCGTTGGAGGTGTTCGGGTCAATTCAAGTTTAGGGATAGTGTGGTCGCCGAAGCAACAGTAGGACACCTTAGAAGCTACGCTTATGTCCTTGATCCTTTTTTAATCCGAGGCAACTGTTTCGAGGCAACTGTTCCGAGGCAACTGTTTCGAGGCAAATGTTTCGAGGCAACTGGATCATGGACATAAGGACCGCTAAGACGTCCTATACTTGACGACCACGTTTCGAACTTGTAGGGACAATGTGGTCACCAGAGCAACAGTAGGACACCTTAGAAGCTACCCTTATGCCATGTTTACGGACATAAGGACTTACTAAAACGTCCTGTACTCGACGACCACGTTTCGAGGGTAAGGCAACAGTGAGGCGTACCCTAGAAGTGGTGTGTGAATTCTTGTGTTATTTTCAGTTTATGTTATATCTTGTCATGCATTTGGTGAGCTACGCTTTGTTTTTAATTGTCATGCATTCTTTCATACAAGTTAACAGTTAAAGGGGGTGCGGAAAATAAATTGCGGAAACGTAAATCCTACGCTATTACAAGGCGCGGGTCTATACATCGCCAAATTTTTACAAAGACCCGTTTTAAGTAAATAAGTGCGGAAAATAAAAAAAAACAGTAAAAGGTCATATTTACTATTACATATCCGGAGCAATTACATAATAATCAGACAAATTAAATACGCATGAATAAAGAAAAGGGAATTAACTTTTTTTTGTCTTTTTTTTTGGTAATTAAATGAAATTGAAAACTAATTAATTATTTTAATTACAAGAAAATATTTTTTGATTTTTTTATATTTTTTATGAAATAAAATAGAAATAAAAAGAAACTAAGTTAAAGATTAACCTAAATCTAAATCTATTTTAATTATTAAAATGTTCAAATGGCCTAATTAAAAACTAGTTCAATTATGATTTATTTACAAAATAAAAATAATAATAAAAGTGTTAATTATATTTTTTGTTTTTTATGAAAATGATTAATTAAATTAATTACTAATAACCAATAAAATAAAAGGGGTTAGAAATTAAATTAAAGAAATAAAATGAAAAGAAAGAAAAATGAACCCAAATGGAGGGGGTATTGGGCCAGGAATGGGGGTGTGTTGTTGAAACTGGAATCAAGTGTGCAAGCATTGACTGGGAACACCATGGTCCACGCCTCATGGCCATCAGATTGGCGTTAGTGGCCACTTGGCAGGATGATCACTTGAGATGCATGATGGACGCTATTTGGAAGCCTGCATAGGAATACCTTAGAAAAAATAATATTGAGTTTTAGGGCATCTCAAAGCAATTGAACCATACCATTAGTTTCCTGTGGACTCATACAACACAAAACAAGCAACAAATTATGTTAATGATGCATGAACAAATGAATTTCGATTCCAAGAAAATTGTGCAAACCGTGAGTTCGTGTGGGGCGATTCCTTAGGCCTGAGCACTTGGTTTTGATTCCAAAAGACTCCTGAGAGTTCCTGCAAAGTGTTAGAAACGAGAAAAGGCTTTGAATTGCCTTGGAAGGTGGATTTCAGTTTTGACTTTTTGCTTGATTTTTTTGAATATGGTTTTTTTCGTTTTAGAGATGCTTAGCCCTTGTCAATGGTATGAGAGGCTTGCATATATGTCTTTGAATGAGAATCAAGCAATAATGTGAGCCATTAACCCTTGCAATGAAGTTTGAGATTATGCCATGAACACCATTTAAACAACTTGCCATTCTTGTGAAAATTTGAATTTTTATGCCCATAATAGGTCTTGAACGAATTTGGTATATGTTTTATGGTGTATCAAAGCTATTCAAACCACAAAATATCCCTCCATTAATTTCTTTGATTTTTATTTGAATTTTAAAGATTTAAAATGCATTAAATCAAATAAAATTAAATAAAAATGGGAAAATTAATTTTTAATCTTGAAATAAATTGTGGGACACGTGGGAGGCATGGCCAAGCTGAAACAAGTGGAAAAAGTGGGCCCCTTTTGTCAAAAATGAAATTTCAAGGATAATTGACTTTGGCCATTTCACAAAAATTTCCCAATTTCTCCAATGCATATCTTGCTCAATTTCGAAGCTATGAACATGTTCTTGGACATTTTGGAAAGGTCTTGAAGTCCTCTAACCAATGTCGTTGGTCCCATGTAATTTTGATTTACCAATCTCAAGTTATGGTCTTTGACTTAAAGTGCCTTTTTGTTGACTTTTGAAAATGACCTATAATGTTGAAATTGATAACTTTTTGTGAGAGCATTTCTTGGACTTGGAATGTGAAGATGAGTTGTAGGAAATGTCTTCCACTTCAAGATGAGCATTGGATGGGATTTTTCTGATGAACCATGAAAAAGTTATGCCTTGGTCAAGTTACAGTTGACTTTTCAACTGTCCAAAAATAGAAACTTTTGACACCTTGATGATTTTTGAGCCATTCTTGAGGAATCATGATCAAGATTTGATCAAATGATGATTGTGGCTTCAAAATAAGATGTTGACCAAAAAATTTGACTTTTGACTGCCAAATGACCATTTTGCCCCTGCAGTTGACTGTGGAGCAATTAGGGTTTTTGACTGTGCAACTTGACCTTGTGAGCCTTGAAACTTGACATGTAGGTGCTTGACAAAGTGTATGAGCATGTGGGACTTGATTGAGCCCTTGAAAACCTCAACTTTCTTTGCAAGAACCAAAACCCTAGTTTGACTGGCTTAGGAGAGTGGTTGACTGTGTAGCCCTTGAGAAGACTTGAGCAAATTGAGATGATGCTTGTCAAAACTTTGAAGAAAATGGGAGGGCAAATTTTGGGTTACAACAGTTGCCCCTGTTCAATCTTCTTAGACCTGAGGATGTAGATTGGCGTGTGTGCCTTTCGTGATCCGAAGGTGGAAGATGATTGAACACTAGAGTGCCCAGAAATTTGCACTCACATAGTTGAGTATCAGCAGTGTGACAGCGGGAATGGGCTTACAGATGCCATTTGGAGAGATGGTGGATTGGAGGATGGGCTTGTAGATGCCATCTGGAGATGTGACAGAACCTTGTCGGGAATGGGCTTATAGATGCCATTTGGAACTGTTGGTAAGTGGATGGGCTTATAGATGCCATCTAGGTGTCGATCGCGTAAGAGATTCCTTAGCGAGAACTTGCGTACCTGAGAAAGAAAGATAATTACCTGGCCCGCTACAGGTGTTGATCTTCAAACTCTTTATGTAGATATGCCCTGGCCGGATACAGGTATAGAATCTTTAAACTCTTCAGACGTGCCCTGGCAAGATACAGGAATCGATTCCGGAGAATAGTTGTCAACAGATACACCCTGGCAAGATACAGGAATCAAATCTGGAACTTCAAAAGGTTTTTGTTGATAATGATGTGATGAATGAATCAGGGACGGTTACTATCTCAACGGGACGATGAGAGAACCTTGAACGATTTCTACCTCAACGGGACGATGAGAGAACCTTGGACGATTACTACCTCAATGGGACGATGAGAGAACCTTGGACGATTACTACCTCAACGGGACGATGAGAGAACCTTGGACGATTACTACCTCAATGGGACGATGAGAGAACCTTGGGCGATTACTACCTCAACGGGACGATGAGAGAACCTTGGGCGATTACTACCTCAACGGGACGATGAGAGAACCTTGGGTGATTACTACCTCAACGGGACGATAAGAGAACCTTTGGGCGGTTACTACCTCAACGGGACGATGAGAGAACCTTGGACGATTACTACCTCAACGGGACGATGAGAGAACCTTGGGCGATTACTACTTCAACGGGACGATGAGAGAACCTTGGGCGATTACTACCTCAACGGGACGATGAGAGAACCTTGGACGATTACTACCTCAACAGAACGATGAGAGAACCTTGGACGATTACTACCTCAACGGGACGATGAGAGAACCTTGGGCGATTACTAACTCAACGGGACGATGAGAGAACCTTGGGCGATTACTACCTCAACGGGACGATGAGACAACCTTGGGCGATTACTATCTCAACGGGACGATGAGAGAACCTTGGGCGATTACTACCTCAACGGGACGATGAGAGAACCTTTGGGCGGTTACTACCTCAACGGGACGATGAGACAACCTTGGGCGATTACTACCTCAACGGGACGATGAGAGAACCTTGGGCGATTACTACCTCAACGGGACAATGAGAGAACCTTGGACGATTACTACCTCAACGGGACGATGAGAGAAACTTGGACGATTACTACCTCAACGGGACGATGAGAGAACCTTGGGCGATTACTACCTCAACGGGACGATGAGAGAACCTTGGGCGATTACTACCTCAACGGGACGATGAGAGAACCTTGGGCGATTACTACCTCAACGGGACGATTAGAGAACCTTGGGCGATTACTACCTCAACGGGACGATGAGAGAACCTTTGGGCGGTTACTACCTCAACGGGACGATGAGAGAACCTTGGACGATTACTACCTCAACGGGACGATGAGAGAACCTTGGGCGATTACTACCTCAACGGGACGATGAGAGAACCTTGGGAGATTACTACCTCAACGAGACGATGAGAGAACCGTTGGGCGATTTCTACCTCAACGGGACGATGAGAGAACCTTGGACGATTACTACCTCAACGGGACGATGAGAGAACCTTGGACGATTACTACCTCAACGGGACGATGAGAGAACCTTGGGCGATTACTACCTCAACGGGACGATGAGAGAACCTTGGACGATTACTACCTCAACGGGACGATGAGAGAACCTTGGGCGATTACTACCTCAACGGGACGATGAGAGAACCTTGGGCGATTACTACCTCAGCAGAATGATGAAGGAATCTTGGACGTCTTCTACCTCAAACGGTAAAGACTTTTATCTGTTGATCGTTCTTTCTGTGGTAATTAGCTGAGGAAAACCCAATTATAAGCTCTGGTGAGGAGTGACCTTCTGAATAAAGCCGGGGAGACGCGTTTGCTCGGCAGGGGATAAGCTTCCAGAATCTACTGGGGATAAGCTTCAAGAATCTACTGGGGAGACGGTTCAACTCTCCTGGGGAGACTGTTGAGACTGTACTGGGGAATGGCTCCACTGGGGTGTCTGGTATTCCGTCGGGGAACAATCTTATATTAAGACTGTCGGGGATGCTTGCTGAGGAATATCTGTACTCCGCTGGGGAATGTTGAGATTTTCTGGGGATACCCAACTTCCTTAAGGCTGACAGTAGATTAACGCTGCTTGGGGAGAGTGTTGATGACTTGCTGGAGATACTGTGCCTTTTCAGGGCTGATGGGAGACCAACTCTGCTCGGGGAGAGTATTGCTGAAACCTGTCTTACTCTGTGGGGGAGTGGAGGTAACTTGGTCATGTTCTTCAGCTGAACTTACCTTGGTACCTCGGTGGAAAGAGCAGCTTGTACCATTCGGACAATTCCCATTGCCCCAGTTTCTGCGGGAGAAGAAGGTACCTGTAGAGGTGCTTGATGACTGTCGACTTGACAAATCTTCTTCTGGCAGGCAAGTGATGAGATGCCGGGACATAGTCGTACGCTATGATCCCTAACTTTTTCCTGGACCGCCCTTTCGGGTTTTCAGTCCACCGGGATAACCCTTTTTTGCCCAAGCCGCCTTTTCAGGTTTTCGACTTGTCGGGTGTACAGATTTTTTCATTTCATCCCTTACTTTTGCCCGAACCCTTTTGGTTCGCCGGGAAGCCCTTATTTTTGCCTAGGTGTGTCAACCTAGCGGGTCTTTGATTAGGCGTAGTATTTTTTCGACTATGTCCGCGTTCTCAGAGAGCAGGGAGTTGTCACTGTTAGTAGTGCCGTGTCGCCGTACCACTAGAAGATGCCTGATCAGGCAAGATTCGTTGTCGGAATTCCCCAGGTGATCCAGATGGAGATTTGCCCCAAGCTGGTTGGCCTTTTGAGAGATTCTCCGAATCTTGACTGGACTGCCCCAGATGATGGACACTGATCATGCCATGCCCCTTGATTGGAAGTGTTTCTTCCACTGGAGGTGACTCTTTTGTTGAGAAGATTTTTGTTCATAGGATATTCGTCGTGCGAATTTCTCTGCTGTTCAAATAACTAGTCATATGTAAACAATGTTATTTTAAGAATGCAAAAGCTTATGTCTGTCTTGAAATTTTGAAAAATGCATTTTTTGTAAAAGCAAGTGAGTTTTGTAAAGATATGATGTCAACTCAGTATTTTACAGTAAGCCTTAAGGAGTCAGGATACCTTTCGTAACAGTATGCTTTCGAACTAACCCATGCTTCAGCTAGGACTTTTAAGGGTTATAATGTGGCCTGGTTCACGGTTTAAGAAACAAAGGATAAAGGCTCAAATTTATTTGTACCCACCCGCTCTTCGTGATGTTCTTCGACCCTAAACTCAGCCAATCATGCGTTAGACCTTGTATAAGTCTTTGCTCTGATATTTCAGTGATGGTTCGGATATTGACAGTTTATTGGGAATAGGCTGTCATTTCTTTTTTTGTCGAGGGTTTGTATGACCTCATTCTTTTTTGATTTTGTTATCCCTGTTTTTTGCCTGAACTGTTTCCTTTTTTGGAATTACAGTCAGCGGGATGCCCCAGCTTCGTAAGTCTCCTTCATAGGTTTTTTGACTTATTGGGCTTTTTATTTTGAGAGATAATGACTGCCTGTCTTTATGATTATTCGGAACCATCATTGTCTTTTGTTTTGTAAGAACTTCGTTGGTGCTATTCGTTGTGCACTTGGATCAACTGAGAGGACTACCCTGCCCCAGGTTATGATTAAAGGGTTTTAATTTTTTTTGAAAAGAGAAACTCCTACTTCTTTAGCTCAAAGGGGTTGACTAGGGATTATCTTCCTTATAAGTCCAGTGTTTAGGAATGGAAACAATGCCTGTACCTCATCAGCGGGGTCTGTTCAAAAGCATACTGTAGATCGTGGTATCGTTTTCGTCATCCTCCCTCAAGAGGCTTAGAATTATTAATTGAGAGTTGAGCATCAATAAAAGCAATTTTAAGCATAGTAAACACAATTACTTCAAAACAGACACGTCTAATGCATTAATGAAATAATAAAGTTTAACATGAATAAATGTTTGAACAATCAAAATAAAATTACAAATTGAAAATTCTAATGAACAAAAGACATTCTCGATGATTTGGTGTAGGATCAGTGTTCAAACTTGACCTCCTTGGCATCAATCAAGTCTTGGATCTTGTTCTTCAAGGTCCAACAGTCGTCGGTGTCATGTCCAGGACTGTCAGAATGGTAGGCACATCTCACACCCGGGTTGTACTTGGAAGAGGAAGTATCGGGATTTTGAGGAGGATCCTTTAGTGTGATCAGTTTTTCCTTCAGCAATTGTTGTAATGCCTGAGACAAAGACATGTTGATGTCAGTATACTTCCTATCTTGATACTTTATCCTACGCCTATTGCTCTTTCTTAGTTGAACGGGCGTGGGATCAGAGATCTGGATTGCCCCTACATCATGACGACCCTTTTTACCATGTATAGCATTGGACTCTTTCTTCCCACTGTGGGGATTTTTATGAGCATCAGCAGGTGCAGTTTCTTGAATCTTCCCCGACTTGATACCAGCTTTAATTCTCTCCCCAGTCAAGATAAGATCTGTGAACCCAGCAGAAGAATTCCCAATCAGATGGTTGTAGAATGGACCAGACAAAGTTCCCAAGAACATGTCAACGAGCTCACAGTCAGTCAGAGGTGGTTGTACCCTTCCAGCAAGGTCTCTCCATTTTTGGGCGTACTCCTTAAAACCTTCACCCGTCCCCAGTGACATATCCTAGAGTTGGGTACGCGTGGGAGCGAGGTCGGCATTATACTGATACTGCTTATAAAAAGCAGTTGCCAAGTCCTCCCAGTTACGAATACTGGTTCCATCCAGCTGATAGAACCATTCGAGCTGAGTCCCTGAAAGACTCTCCTGGAAGAAATGGATCCATAGATTCTTGTCTTCCGTGTAGGGCTGGATCTTCCTTGCGTATGAACGGAGGTGCAACTTAGGACAAGAGGCCCCGTCGTATTTTGCAAAGGCAGGTGCCTTGAACTTGTGAGGGATCACCACCCTAGAAGATAAGCCTAGGTCTCCGAAGTCCAACCCGGGCACCTGTTGAATCTCCATGGCATTTAGACGGTCCTCTAGTTGCTTATACTTGTCCTCAGTTGGAGGGTACTGCTCATCATTGTAATCCGTCTCGGTGTCGGAGACCAATGGACTAGGAACCCTTCCCTCTTGGTGACTGTCTTCCCCAACAGATGGAGTAGTCCGCTCAGCTTCATTCTGCAGTGTATTCCCAGATCTGCGTCTAGGGTTGAACAAAACAGTCCTATTCTTCTTCTTTTTCAAGAGCAGAGTCTTCAATTCCTGTTGTCCTTGTGCTAAGCTCATGACCAGCTCCTGGAACTGGGCGTTCTGGGCCTGGAGGGCCTTGATAGCTTGTCCATTGGATGATTCAGGATTCATGATGACTGCTGAAATAAACAGCGAAGAAGGTAAGTGACCTGTACCAAGGGTACCTGTAATGCAATGATATATATGTATGCATGCGATGTTTTCAAGGATCTCGCGGGGTAAACAAGAAGATGGTTAGAACTTGGGTAGCTTGATTGAGGGAACTTCATGTTGTTGAGAGTCCTTCTTCAAGAGTCAAGGCTCACCATATCCAGTGGGTCATAGCCCCTGACTCGAGTTATCAACCTTGTTTTGATTTCCAGATAACCTTGGCTAGGGGAACCTTCTTCAAGAGTCAAAGCTCACCATATCAAGTGGGTCATATCCCCTGACTCGGGTCATCAACTTGGCTAGAGGAAAATAAATCCCCTTTTGCCCCTGGCTAGGCATCATGACCTGCATCACAAACCCTTGAGATCCTTCAAATGGATTAGTCCTTATGCAGGATGTATGCAATGGTATGATGGTATGCTATGCATGGAGTAATATGGATAAACCCTGTTATGAGTCCAGATTAAGGACTGTAAACAAAACCTGCAAGAAAATCAAGTGTCAGATAACAAGTATGCAAATAGTCAAGTTGGAAGGCACACAAGTCACACAAGAGAAGCCCTTAGAGTTTAGGCCAGCATGGGGTATAGGTATTACCCTCTTTCAGTTTGTTGGTTAGGACCTGTCCTATCAGAAGTAACCGGGTTCTAGAGGATCCCAATATCACTGACTACCCTCAATCGGTCATAACTCCAACATCGCAACCTTTTCTTGCAGCCAGAACCATCATGAGAGTTTAGCCTCAATGGGCGTAGCATACTGCTACTGTTCTATTGGCCAAGTTGGGTCATTTAAGGTTCTAAGGTCGGTTGGTGCTTAATGACTCCTCAGAAGACCCATATTCTCCTCGTTGCAACACAAGGGATATCGGTACAGACCAAGGTGCCACACCAACGTAGCCACTGTTTCACCCATGTCGGTCTACGCCGGACAGGTCCCTCACAGCTTATGCTACCTAACAGGGTATCCCCAGATCCGGGTTAGGATCTATGTAACTCCGATGCAACCCACAATAATAAAGCAAACAAAGCACAGCAATTGAAAACACATATATGAACTATCCTAAGGTACAACTCATTTTATAAGAGTGTCCCCAGCAGAGTCGCCAGTTCTGTGATCGGTGGATCTGGAACTGACTGTTTAACGCTGGTTCGCGAAATGTCGCGGAAGCAAGAGTCGCCACCGTCTTTTATTTTCTCCAACATGGACAGGACAAAAGCACAGCAAAATTTCTTATGAGATAGTTTCTCGGTTTGGGAGGTAGATTTATAGAAAGGGAAGGTGTTAGCACCCTTTCTATCCATGGTTATCCATGGGCTCTTAGATACTTGCTCATTTGTGTTTTCAAAATGTTTGTTTGCTTTTTAAAGTGTGAGTGGGTTTGAAAAAAGTTTCGTTTAAAGATTTCAGTTCGACTCTTGTATCAGTCCTCAAGAGTGTTTGAAAAAATTGTTTTGAAAGCTTTTTGAAAAGTGTCGGTGTGAAAAGAAGTTTTTTTTATTTGTTTTGAATTAAAGCAAGTATCTATGAGTCATCTACCTACCCTAAGGAATTAGGTTGTGTAAGTGTCCTTTAGGTAGTGCCATCCCACCATTGAGAGGTAGAAAGCACCACCGTTGGAGGTGTTCGGGTCAATTCGACTTTAGGGACAGTGTGGTCGCCGAAGCAACAGTAGGACACCTTAGAAGCTACCCTTATGTCCTTGATCCTTTTTTAATCCGAGGCAACTGTTTCGAGGCAACTGTTCCGAGGCAACTGTTTCGAGGCAAATGTTTCGAGGCAACTGGATCATGGACATAAGGACCGCTAAGACGTCCTATACTTGACGACCACGTTTCGAACTTGTAGGGACAGTGTGGTCACCAGAGCAATAGTAGGACACCTTAGAAGCTACCCTTATGCCATGTTTACGGACATAAGGACTTACTAAAACGTCATGTACTCGACGACCACATTTCGAGGGTAAGGCAACAGTGAGGCGTACCCTAGAAGTGGTGTGTGAATTCTTGTGTTATTTTCAGTTTATGTTATATCTTGTCATGCATTTGGTGAGCTACGCTTTGTTTTTAATTGTCATGCATTCTTTCATACAAGTTAACAGTTAAAGGGGGTGCGGAAAATAAATTGCGGAAACGTAAATCCTACGCTATTATAAGGCGTGGGTCTATACATCGCCAAATTTTTACAAAGACCCGTTTTAAGTAAATAAGTGCGGAAAATAAAAAAAACAGTAAAAGGTCCTATTTACTATTACATATCCGGAGCAATTACATAATAATCGGACAAATTAAATACGCATGAATAAAGAAAAGGGAATTAACTTTTTTTTTTGTCTTTTTTTTGGTAATTAAATGAAATTGAAAACTAATTAATTATTTTAATTACAAGAAAATATTTTTTGATTTTTTTATATTTTTTATGAAATAAAATAGAAATAAAAAGAAACAAAGTTAAAGATTAACCTAAATCTAAATCTATTTTAATTATTAAAATGTTCAAATGGCCTAATTAAAAACTAGTTCAATTATGATTTATTTACAAAATAAAAATAATAATAAAAGTGTTAATTATATTTTTTGTTTTTTATGAAAATGATTAATTAAATTAATTACTAATAACCAATAAAATAAAAGGGGTTAGAAATTAAATTAAAGAAATAAAATGAAAAGAAAGAAAAATGAACCCAAATGGAGGGGGTATTGGGCCAGGAATGGGGGTGTGTTGTTGAAACTGGAATCAAGTGTGCAAGCATTGACTGGGAACACCATGGTCCACGCCTCATGGCCATCAGATTGGCGTTAGTGGCCACTTGGCAGGATGATCACTTGAGATGCATGATGGACGCTATTTGGAAGCCTGCATAGGAATACCTTAGAAAAAATAATATTGAGTTTTGGGGCATCTCAAAGCAATTGAACCATACCATTAGTTTCCTGTGGACTCATACAACACAAAACAAGCAACAAATTATGTTAATGATGCATGAACAAATGAATTTCGATTCCAAGAAAATTGTGTAAACCGTGAGTTCGTGTGGGGCGATTCCTTAGGCCTGAGCGCTTGGTTTTGATTCCAAAAGACTCCTGAGAGTTCCTGCAAAGTGTTAGAAACGAGAAAAGGCTTTGAATTGCCTTAGAAGGTGGATTTCAGTTTTGACTTTTTGCTTGATTTTTTTGAATATGGTTCTTTTCGTTTTAGAGATGCTTAGCCCTTGTCAATGGTATGAGAGGCTCGCATATATGTCTTTGAATGAGAATCAAGCAATAATGTGAGCCATTAACCCTTGCAATGAAGTTTGAGATTATGCCATGAACACCATTTAAACAACTTGCCATTCTTGTGAAAATTTGAATTTTTATGCCCATAATAGGTCTTGAACGAATTTGGTATATGTTTTATGGTGTATCAAAGCTATTCAAACCACAAAATATCCCTCCATTAATTTCTTTGATTTTTATTTGAATTTTAAAGATTTAAAATGCATTAAATCAAATAAAATTAAATAAAAATGGGAAAAATTAATTTTTAATCTTGAAATAAATTGTGGGACACGTGGGAGGCATGGCCAAGCTGAAACAAGTGGAAAAAGTGGGCCCCTTTTGTCAAAAATGAAATTTCAAGGATAATTGACTTTGGCCATTTCACAAAAACTTCCCAACTTCTCCAATGCATATCTTGCTCAATTTTGAAGCTATGAACATGTTCTTGGACATTTTGGAAAGGTCTTGAAGTCCTCTAGCCAATGTCTTTGGTCCCATGTCATTTTTATTTACCAATCTCAAGTTATGGTCTTTGACTTAAAGTGTCTTTTTGTTGACTTTTGAAAATGACCTATAATGTTGAAATTGATAACTTTTTGTGAGAGCATTTCTTGGACTTGGAATGTGAAGATGAGTTGTAGGAAATGTCTTCCCCTTCAAGATGAGCATTGGATGGGATTTTTCTGATGAACCATGAAAAAGTTATGCCTTGGTCAAGTTACAGTTGACTTTTCAACTGTCCAAAAATAGAAACTTTTGACACCTTGATGATTTTTGAGCCATTCTTGAGGAATCATGATCAAGATTTGATCAAATGATGATTGTGGCTTCAAAATAAGATGTTGACCAAAAAAATTGACTTTTGACTGCCAAATGACCATTTTGCCCCTACAGTTGACTGTGGAGCAATTAGGGTTTTTGACTGTGCAACTTGACCTTGTGAGCCTTGAAACTTGACATGTAGGTGCTTGACAAAGTGTATGAGCATGTGGGACTTGATTGATCCCTTGAAAACCTCAACTTTCTTTGCAAGAACCAAAACCCTAGTTTGACTGGCTTAGGAGAGTGGTTGACTGTGTAACCCTTGAGAAGACTTGAGCAAATTGAGATGATGCTTGTCAAAACTTTGAAGAATATGGGAGGGAAAATTTTGGGGTACAACACCATGGATAACCATGGATAGAAAGGGTGCTGACACCTTCCCTTTCTATAAATCTACCTCCCGAACCGAGAACTATTCTCATAAGGAATTTTGCTGTGCTTTTGTCCTTTCCATGTTGGAGAAAATAAAAGACGGTGGCGACTCTTGCTTCCGCGACATTTCACAAAACCAGCGTTAAACAGTCAGTTCCAGATCCACCGATCACACTATCCCACTATTAATGAGTAGGTAGCACCGTCGTTGGAGTTTTAAGGGTCAATTCAAAAGGGATGTACGGTCACTAAAGCAATGTTAGGACGTCTTAGTAATAACCCTAATGTCTTAGATTAATTGTTCGAGGCAACAATTCCGAGGCAACCGTTCCGAGGCAACTTTGATCTTTGTTTAGACAAAAGGACGACCACTAAAGCATCCTATACTCAATGACCGTTTATCGAAGGCAACTAAGTGGGAGTGTACCCTAGGAGTGCGCATGTGCGAGTGATTCAGTTTCAGTTTTATTATCTTTGCACATTTAGGGTGATCTAACTGCTTTAAAATTAATAAGACATTCTTGTCATGCATCCTAATATCATACATCTAACAGTTAATAATTCGCGGAATTTAAACTACGCTATTACAAGGCTTCGGGTATTTACATAGCCAAAAAAAAACCCTTTTAAAATAAAGCGATAAATGGAAATAAACGTCCTAATTAAACTATTACAAACTGTAGGCAGTTACATCAATATGATAAATAATAAAAATAAAGCGCACGAGAAAAATTAGAACGAATGCGAACTAGGATTTTGACCCTTCTATCCTAATGAAAAGAGAAATTGTTTTTTTGTTGTTTTTAATAAAAGAAATAAGTTTTCTAAATTAAATATGCAATTAATTAGTAAATTAATTAATTAATGAAAATAATTACATGGCCTATTTTTGTGTTTTTGATTATTTTAGGAAAAAGAAAATGGTTAAATTAGAAATAAAAAAACCTATTTGTTCTAATTAATTTTAATGATTTGCAAAAAAGAATTAAAATTGTCTAAAATTAATAACCTAATTAAATAAATTAATTTTTAATAAAAATAAAATCTAGACCTAATTTATGAAAAATATATTTTTTGTGATTTTTTGTTAAAAATAAAATAATTATTTGGTTAGTAAATAAATAAATAAAATTAAATGAAATAAATATAAAAGAATTAAAGATAAGAAAAAAATGGGCCTGAAAAGAAAATTGGGATGGTGTGAGAAGCAATCTGGCTCAAGCCCAAGGTGGTCCACGTTTGACTTTTTGCATCCAGTGTTATGCGTTTGACTAGGCCCCATGGTTGTCTCTCCTTGATGATCCTTGGATCTGGCCATCTGGCCACTGGGCAGACCAGATCTTGAGGGAGTATGATAGACCTTGGATTTATGCACGTATGTGATTACCTCAAATAAATTAAGAAAAACAAGAATGTTGGAGGCAGGGGTCGAACCCCTGACCTCAAGCACTCCCACGCCTTAACGCTTGCTTGGCTACCACTGCATCACTTTATACTTGTTGTACATAATATAAACAAAAATCATTTTATAAAAAACAAGCGAAGCAATAAAATTTTTGCGCGAAAATTCAAATGGACGAATCGGATGGAGCCACGCCATCATCCCTGTCCTCTCTCCGTGGCTAAAAGGTTTGAAAAACTTTACCTATGGACAATGTCCGTCGCTACACCCCTGCAATTTCTCAAAATCACATACACGTGATATAAATTACCACCAAGGCCATGAATGGACTCGTCTGGTTTTGCTGAGCACAGTGGTGGCCCTTTCATGGCCCAATTTTGCTTGCACGCAAAAATCCCAAATCAAGCTTGTAAACCCTAATAATGGTGAAACTCCATACAAGCCATGAAAACATAATTAAACCATACAGAAAGTTTGCATATGTCTTAAGGATCAAGAATATATCATTAGTTCATGCTATCAATGCCTAAATCATGGAATTCGAATTCAAGAAATGTATGGTATCGTGATGGACTTACAGCGCTTTTGGGTACTGGAAAGGCTTCGTTCTTGATGGCTTTAGCTTGCTGACACTCCCAGGAATCGATTGGGATAGCTAGAAGGCCTTGAGGATGCCTGGAAATAGGAATTCGATCTCGCACTTTTTCTTGATTTTTTTCAATTCTGTTATCCTTGCTGCGCCTGCTTCTAACCTAGTTTTGAGTCTGCACACGTTCTATATGTATCAAGGAATAGATTAGGGTTCCAAAACTGATCCAAATCTTCCTCCATCAATGAATTTGATTTTGATTTGATTCTCTTAAATATCATTCCAAAATTGGCCTAAAATCAATCTTTTTGTCCACCCTAATGCCTTGCTCGAGTTTGATTTGATGCTAGCTGTAATTGAAACCTGAAACAAGCACAAAATCTTTTGTTTTCAATATTTTGGATTTTATATGATTTATTTTGATTAAAATTGATTTAAATCAAATCAAAATCAAAATAAATAATAAAAACATGATAATGACAAGTGACAAAGGCTAGAGCTCGTGGACTATGTTGCCAACTCAAAACAAGTGAAAAAGATTGGGCCCATTTGGCAAAATTTTAAGTTTTAGGCATAGTTGACTTTTGGCAATTTTGCAAAAAGGGTCAACTTCACCAATGCATAACTTCCTCAATTTTGACTCTTTGGAGGTGTTCTTGGACTTTTTAGAAAGATTGAGATGTCCTATAATCAACCCTTTTGGTCTAATCTCAATTTGATATTCCATGCTCATGTATGAAGCTTTGTCAAAAAAGGTGTTTTTGTTGACTTTTCAAAATGACCTATAATGTTCAAATTCATAACTTCTTGTGAGTGCATGTTTTGAACTTGGGAGCTGAAGATATATTGTAGGGAATTGCATCCTCTTCAAAATGAGCTTTGGATGGTTCGTTTTTCATAAAGTATGAGAAATTTATGTTTGGTCAAAGTTGAGTTGACTTTTCCTACAAAACCCTAATTTAGCAACTTTTGGTTCTTGATGCATTGTGAGCAATCCTTGATGAATCATGATCAATCCTTGATCAAATGATGAAATATACTTCAAAATGAGGATGTTGACCAAAAATCTTGAAGTTTGACTGTATGTGGGCCACAATTGACTTTTGCCCTAGCACAGTCGATTTTCAGGCCTTTGAGCAATTGATTGAGCAAATTTCCTCTGTAGGGCTTGAAACTTGACATGGATGATCTTGAGAACATATTAGGACAATAGTGAGCATTTGGGATCCCTTGGAATCAAGTATCTTAAGGCAACATGAAACCCTAATTTGAGGTAGACTGCCTTAGGAGAGAGCTTGTCTGGCCAACCCTTAAACTGCCTTGAGCAACTTGGGGATCTTTCTTGAAATGTTTTGAGAAATATGGGAGGGCAAATTTTGGGGTACAACACTTCAATTTAACCCTTGCTTTTGTCTTCAAGAGAGTTACGAAGTTGTTTTGAAAACTTTGTTTGAAAGGAGTGTTTGGTGTAAAAATGTTTGTTTTGTTTGAGCAAGTACTTAAGAACTAATCTACCTACTCAAAAAAAAAGAATTGTTCTATGTTCGTTTCCTTTAGACAGCGCTATCCCACTATTAGTGAGTAGGTAGCACCGTCGTTGGAGTTTGAGGGTCAATTTGAAAGGGACGTACGATCACTAAAGCAATGTTAGGATGCTTTAGTAGTAACTCTAATGTCTTAAGATCGTATTCGAGGCAACAATTCTGAGGCAACCTTTCCGAGGCAACTTTGATCTTTGATACAAGAGAGCGACAACTAAAATACCTTATACTTAACGATCGTTTACCGAAGGCAACCGAAGTGAGAGTGTACCCTAGGAGTGCGCATGTGCGAGTGATTCAATTTCAAGTTTATTATCTTTGCACATTTAAGGTTTGCTAACCATTTTAAAGTTAATCATACATTCTTGTCATGCAACCCTAATATTCATACATCTAACAATTAATATTTTGCAGAAATTAAAGTGCGGAAAGTAAAATCTACACTATTACAAGGCTTCGGGTATTAATTACATAGCCAAAAACAACCCGTAAAAAAACGATAACCGGAAGTAAAAGTCCTAATTAATCTATTACAACTTGTGAGTAATTACATCAATATGGTAAAAATAAATAAACACGATGAATCGAGAATGAGAGAGAACTAGGGTTTTGACCCCGTCTAACCTAATCGAAAGAAACAATTATTTTTGTTGTTTTTTTAATTATTTTTTAAGAAAAAGAACAAGGTTTTTAAATTAAATACAAAATTAATTAGCAATTAAATTAATTAAAGAAAATAATTTACATGGCCTATTTTTATATTTTTGGTTATTTTTTAGGAAAAAGAAAATAGAATTAAATTAAACTAAAACCCTAATTTTTTAATTATTTTTAATTTATTTACAAAATAATTAAAGTTACCTAAAATTAAATAACCTAATTTAATTAATTAATTTTTTTGATAAAAAATAAACCTAAATCTAATTGGATGAAAATATTATTTGTGATTTTTTGATAAAAAGAAAAATTAATTTGTGTTAGTAAAAATAAATTAAATTAATTAATAAAGAAAATATAAAAAGAAAAGTAAAAGAGAGAAGGCTTATTTGTAAGTAATTTTGGAGGTGTGGACAGCAATTTTGGGCCCAAAACAAGTGGTCCACGTTGATTTGCCCAGATTCCCTGTTGTGCATTGACCAAGGTGTTGGTGGTCCTTCACATGATAGCCATCAGATATGGCTTCTTGGACACCTGGATGGTTGGATTTTGATGGACCATGGTGGTCATCCCACCCATACACGCACTTGATTGCTGAAAGAAAAAGAATATGAAATAATGGGGGACCTGGGATTCGAACCCAGGTCTTGAAGCCTATTCCACTACTTCTTCACCAACTGAGTTGCACGTTCTATTTGTACATGAGATAATAACAAATGATAATATATAATAATGTGGGTTAGTGGAGAGAAAATAAAAAACGAGCCAGAATTTTGAATGGATGAATGAGACGGAGCCACGCATGTCGTCCATGTCCTCTCTCTGTTGATAAAACTCAAAGACTTTTAACTACGGACATATGTCCGTAGCTACAACCTTGGCTCGTTTCAAAATCTTCCATGGGCATGATAAATGACATCTAATGCCATGAATCGAACCGCCTTGGCATTCTAAGTATCATGATACTCTTCATGGGGGGCAATTTTTCCTGTATACAAAGATCCTAAATCGAAGCAAAAAACCCTAACAATGGCAAATTCTGATACAGTCCAAAAAAAATGCAATTGAATGTTATAGATAGTTTGCAAATGTCTCAAGGAGCAAGAATATATAGGTATTTTATGCTATAGATGCCAGAATCATGCAATTCGATTTCAAGAAGAAGCCATTGTCGTGGCTGACTTACAGTGGGTTTTAGCGCTGGAAACTCCTTGTTCTTGATTGGTACAGCCTCCTTGCAATCCCAGGAATCGAATGAGATGGTTAGGGAGCCTTATAGATGCTTGGAAGTGCAAAACCAGTTTACCACTTTTCTTTGTTTTTTCCAAGTTTTGTTCTCTCTTTTGCGCCTCCAAAACCCTCTGATTTTTGTCTGTAAATGTTCCCTATATACTGAGGAATAAATTAGGGTTGGAATTATGCTCTCAATCTTTATCCATTATAGATTTTGATCTTGATTTGATTCACTTGAAAATCCTTCCAAAAATAGGCTAAAAGCAATTTTTTTATGAACACAAAGGCCTTGCACGAATTCAATCACTTGCCAACTGGATATAGGACCTGAAATATGCACAAGATCTTGAGGTTTCAATGTTTTGGATTTTTTCATGATTTGTTTTGATTTAAATTGATTTAATTGCAATAAAAAACCAAAATAAATAATAAAAATAAGATAAAGACAAGTGGAAAGAAGTAGGGCTCGTGGACCATTCTACCAACTCAAAACAAGTGCAAAAAGTTAGGCCCATTTAGCAAAAATTGCAATTTTAGGCATAGTTGGCTTTTGACAATTTTGCAAAAAGGATCAACTTCACCAATGGATAACTTCCTCAATTTTGACTCTTTGAAGGTGTTCTTTGACTTTTTAGAAATCTTGAGATGTTATCTAAGCAACCCTTTTGGTCTCATCTCAATTTGGTATTCCATGTTCATGTATGAAGCTTTGACAAAAAAGGTGTTTTTGTTGACTTTTCAAAATGACCTATAATATCCAAATTCATAACTTCATGTGAGTGCATATTTTTAACTTGGGAGCTGAATATGGATTGTAGGGCATTGCATCCCCTTCAAAATGAGCTTTGGATGGGTCATTTCTCATAAAGTATGAAAAAGTTATGCTTGGTCAAAGTTGAGTTGACTTTTCCTACAAAACCCTAATTTATCAACTTTTTGGTTTTGATGAATTATGAGCAACCCTTGGGGAATCATGATCAACACATGATAAAATTATGAAAGATACTTCGAAATGAGGATGTTGACCAAAAATCTTGAAGTTTGACTATATGTGGGCCACAGTTGACTTTTGTCCTAGCACGATCGATTTTTAGGCCTTTGAGTAATTGACTGAGCAAAATTTCTCTGTAGGGCTTGAAACTTGACATGGATGATCTTGAGAACATATTAGGACAATAGTGAGCATTTTGGATCCCTTGGAATCAAGTATCTTGATGCAACATGAAACCCTAATTTGAGGTAGACTGTCTTAGGAGAGAGCTTGTTTGGTCAACCCTTGGACTTCCTTGAGCAATTTGAGGACCTCACTTGAAATGTATAGAGAAATATGGGAGGGAAAATTTTGGGGTACAACAGGATGGCATCCGTGTCTGGAGTGTATCTGAACTGTATCAAGATTGAATATTGTTAACGGTAGTTGTTAATCTTATCCTGAAAAGGGTAAAATGTTAGCTAAAATACAAAGTCATGTTGCATGAAATGTATGATATAATATATTTTCTTTATCAATATTTATGATATATGGATGCAATTTATGTGTATGTGAGCTATTCTTCTGCATTGTTGTTGGATTAAGGAAAATAAATCCCTGAATGCTGCTTGAGGATATGTGAGTCTTCATGTCTTGAAGTCAAAGTATTGATGGATTTCTGTCGAGAGAAATGAACTATGTTGTAAGGGAAATGCTATGTACTGCTTGTAGAATCCTGTTGGGGAATCCTGAGAAATTGACGACTTTTACCGGGGGCTAATAATTTGAAATTTTGTTCCATTGGGGATTTAAACGACGTACTGCAGGAGGTTACTTATGGAATAACCTAGAGACATTTCTCTATCCTTTCAACCTATCAGTAATTGTCTTTCCTATTTTTTTTATTTGTAAACAGTAATTATGTTCAAATGCATATGCTCAACAATGAATCATTGGATGTTTTTGTAAACAAAACACAAGTGTAAAGAAAAGACAAATAGTTTTTGCACTTTCAAAGGAATATTTTGTATTGACTTAGAGTAAGTATTTTTTGTACAAGGAGACAAACATTCTAGTAAGAGAATGTTGTCGTAAAAATGAAAAATTTGATACAAAGGAAAGATAGCTATGTGTACAAAAAATCCCATGGGGTTTCCATTCTGCTATAGCCTTCGTATTTCTGAGCATCTTGTCTATTTGTTGCCTTGTCCAAAGCTGATTGAATTGATCAAAACCTCTAAGTTTGTTAGTTGAAGCCAAAGGTTGTCCGTAAAATGATCCAATGGAACATAGTCATACGCTTTAATTCCCTAACTTTTTCCTGGACCGCCCTTTCGGGTTTTCAGTCCACCGGGAAACCCTTTTTTGCCCAAGTCGCCCTTTCGGGTTTTCAACTTGCCGGGTGTACAGATTTTTTTTGTTTTATCCCTAATTTTTTCCCGAACCTTTTTGGTTCACCGGGATACCCTTGTTTTACCTAGGTATGTCAACCTAGCGAGTCTCTTATGTGTAGTATCTTTTGACTATTTCCGCGTTTGCAGGGTGTGGCAAGTCGTCGCCATCCATGGTGGTTAAGATCATTGCACCACCAGAGAAATTTTTTTTGATCACAAATGGTCCTTCATAGGAAGGGTTCCATTTGCCCCTGGGATCACCATGTGGCAAGATGATGCGTTTGATCACTAGATCTTCAACTTGATACACTTGGCGTCTGACCTTCTTGTTGAAAGCCTTGATCATCCGTTTTTGATACATTTGACCACGAAAACAACAATAAGTCTCTTTTCATCAATTAAGTTCAAATGATCAAGTCGAGTATGGATCCAATCGTCTTTGTTCAATCTTGCATCCTTCATAATCCTCGGAGAGGGGATCTGAACCTCAATAGGCAGGACGGCTTCCATGCCGTATACCAAAGAATAGGGTGTTGTCTCAGTTGATGTTCGAGCCATGGTACGATACCCGTGGAGAGCGAATGGTAGCATCTCATGCCAGTCTTTGTATGTGACTGTCATTTTCTGTATGATCTTTTTAATGTTCTTATTTACAGCTTCGACAACACCATTCATCTTCGGCCGATAAGGAGAAGAATTGTGATGTTGAATCTGGAATTGTTTGCACAAGGCGGTGATCATAGTGTTGTTGAGATTTGTACCATTGTCAGTGATGATCCTTTCGGGGATACCGTGCCGGCAGATGAGATTTTACTTGATGAAGCGGGCAACAACGTTCTTGGTAACGGAGGCGAAGGAGGCTTCTTCAACCCACTTTGTAAAATAGTCAATGGCCACTAGGATGAAGCCGTGTCCATTGGAGGCTGTCGGCTTGATTTCCCCAATCATATCAATCCCCCACATAGCAAAGGGCCAATGAGCTGTCAAGACATTCAGAGGAACCGGAGGTACGTTCACCTTGTCAACATAAATTTAGCACTTATGGCAGATTCGAGAGTGTTGATAGCAATCTTCTTCCATGGTAGACCAGTAATAGCCGGCCCGTAGGATTTTCTTTTCCATCGTATGCCCACTAGAATGGGTGCCAAAAGTTCCTTCATGCAATTCAGCCATGATCCTTTCAGCTTCAACCTTATCTACGCACCGAAGTAACACAAAGTCATGGTTGCGTTTGTATAGGATGCCATTACTAAGGAAGAACTTAGCAGAGAATCTCCTTAAGAACTTTTTATCATTGATTGAAGCTCCTTCCGGATATTCTTGAGCCTCGAGATACCTCTTGACTTCGTGAAACCAAGGCTGGTCCACTACTTCTTCAGTATTAATCTCGTGACAGTGTGCTGGTTCATCCATCCATTCAATGGTGATTTGGGGAGCCTCGTTATCCCAATTAAGTTTAAACATAGATGACATTGTGGCTAGAGCGTCTGCTAGCTGATTTTCTTCTCGCGGGAAGTGCTCAAAGGTAATCTCCTCAAAATGTGGTAGCAATGTCAAAACATCTTCTTTGTAAGGGATAAGGTTTGGGTGTTTGGTGTCCCATTCCCCTTTGATCTAACTGATGACCAAGGTTGAGTCTCCGAATACGTCCAATGATTTGATCCCTAAGTCTATGGAAGCTCTGAGATCAAAGATGCATGCTTCGTCAAAGAGATCTTGTGAGAAAATTCTTGATAAGTGAGAGGGCAAATTTTGGGGTACAACAATAACTACGGATGAAAAGGGTGCTAATACCTTCCCTTTTCATAACCTACCCCCCTTAATTAGAAAATTTCTCAAATGTCTTTTCTGTTCTTTTCACCCTTTCCTTTATTGGATAAAAGAAAAGTCGGTGGCGACTCTTGCTATCCGCAACATTTGTGATAAAACGCAAAACCAAGTCAGTTTTCCCACCGTATTACAAAACTGGCAACTCTGCTAGGGATTTCTAAAAGTGGGGTTACCTTAAGAGCTAGATCACATTTAAAATGCTTTACTTGCTTGATTTGTATGGTTTATATTTTGGGGTTTTGCTCGGGTTTATTTTTGTAAAGATCCTATACCCGGATCTGGCACATTTTAGGTAAGTAGCAATAGATCGTGAAAATTGTACGGTGTATATCGATATTGTTAAAGTGATGGCTACGTTAGTGTGACACATTGGTTGGTGTCGGTGTCCCTTGAGTTAAGTCAAGGAGAATGCTGGGCTGCCACGTGGTATCATAAAGAACTAACTGACCTTAGAACCTTAGTTGACACAACTTAGCCATTAGAAATTAGTGAGATGGCTGACTTTGGTGCAGACTGAAGTTGGTCGATACTCGATACTACACTCATTGGGATCAAACTTTCGGGATATTTCGGTTGCAAATCAGATGCTTGTGCTAAAACAATGCCTGGTAGAAATATTAGTGATATTAAGGCCCCTAGAACCTGGTTACTTCTTTTAGTACAGGTTGAGCCAAATAAAACTTCAAGAGGGTACTTACCTACAAACTCCATGCATGCTTAAACCTAAGGCCTAGTGTGTTTTGTTTGTGTATGATTAATTGTTCGAACATGACATCATAACATCATGACATCATACCATATCATTTTAACTAACCATTTCAAGGACCAAGGGATTTATCTTTGTTCTTTTTTGTAGGTTATGGCCTCCATATGCAGAAACACTATCCGGATCAACTTTGTAAGGGTGCCTCCTTATCTTAAGGAGTTAGTCTAAAAGGTTCCTGAAATTTATTTATTCATCAAAAGGCATGGTCAACTACTCAGTCTGGTTACCCCAAGTTTTGACGAATACATGATGAGTGTTCTATTCTAGTTCTTTAATCTTACACATCACTGCTTCACCTTTCCAGATTATCAGTTAGTACCCAGAATGGAGGAGTTCTTTCAACTACTGGGAATACCTGTTCTTGATCAGACACCCTTCACCAGTTTAGAAGAAGCTCTGAAACCAGAAGATATTACAGTAGTGTTTACTGCGATTTCTAGTAAACAACCGCTAGTCTTCCAATTTATTGATTATAATTGGTTACTTGCAGGATCGACTAGATTAATCCTAGAACACATGTGTCATAACTCATTTCTATGTTCATACCCATTATCTTGATGAGTTTATATTGCATGTTAATGTCGAATGTGAGATTCTTAAGAAATATCTCTAAGATTATCTATAGAAATAAACTGACTGAATGTAGAAAGGAAAGGCTTCGAATTAGACTTAAGATTTAATGCTTGAATGTAAAAATAAGGAGTTTCTGAGAATATAACAGTTTCTGGAAATATGAAGTGTTTGAATAAAAGGATAAAGTAAAAGTGAAGTTTCTAAAGAGATAAATGTGTTTAAAGGCAAGTAAAACAGGAAAATGCAAGGAAATCGAAAGATTTAAGGGCAGAAATACTGTAATAGTGAACGAAATATAAAAAGACTTGTATTGAAATTGTAAAGAATCATGATGTTCAATACGTACATTTTCTCTTCTGACTCGTTTCCCTTAAGTCACGGTAATTTGAGTGTTTGAGATTTTTTAGTACAAGAAATGAACATCCTCATTTTAACATAAAAACACCTATTTATAGTGTCCTGACCCTAACGGTCCTACTCTAAAATCATGCCACGTTCGAAGCATGCAGGCTTCTTACGTTTACTGACTTCCACGCGTCTTCTAAGATTGGCGCTCTTATTTGAAATTCGAAACCTGTGCCAATCGAAGCATTTTATTAATTTTCTTTGTTTCGAAATAAATCAATTTCCTGGACCGTTTCCAATTCTGGCACCCTTGCATAAAGGAATTCTTTATATTTTAAACACTAAAAATCCCAAATCGAAATCCATCATCTATCACTGGAAATCGAAGAATCCTTTAGAACAATGGTTCTATATTTCCCACCAATATTCAACATTGACATCAACTTCCTTGGGTGCTTATTCGAAATATTGTTTTGATAGTGGTTTCTTCTTTATTCGAAATAGCCAGCTAACAAATTGCCCCTCAAGAACATGTATTTTGATAGATATAAAGAAATACTTGTTTTTGATTTATCCATGCTATTTCGAGAGTATCAAAACTCATGATGACAATACTGCACATGATGGCAGAGTAAGAGTCCAACTTTCTGCAAAACGTCCAATCATCATACCAAAACATGCAATCACAACAGTTATAGCTAATAATTAGTAGAAAAACGTCACTTCCCTCGGAAGTTCAACAAAAATCCACCTTTCTCTTTCCAATGAGGGAGTTACACGTATCCCACCTTTTTCCAAAGGTCAACAACCTTTAAACCGTTGAGGAAGGCTATAAAAATACTTCATCTTCTTCATTCCAACTTTCCCAAACTTGCTCATCCTTCAAACAACCAGATTTCTTATTTTCAGAAGAAAAAAATTTATTTTCACAATGTCTTCAGTGCTAACTTCTTCATCCAAGAAGTCTGGAAAGTCCAAGCAAGCTTCTCCCTCCATTCTCAAACCAGCAAGCAAGATTATCAATCTTGATACTCAGGAGTTCATCTCAACCCCCAAACTCACTCAAGAACAAAAGGCCATCTATGCTTCTCAGGTAATCATTCCCACTACTGTTCTTGATAAAACCCTAGGAGTTATGGGTCCCCTAATCTCGACGGATCGTTTAGAAAAAACAAAGGGATTTTTTCCCGCGTATTCCAAAACCAAACCCATTGTTAATAAATCCACCCCTTCAAAACTTAAGGAAGATGAATCGGTTGTTAGGCTGTCCAAAACCCTAAAAGAGAAAACATGTGAAACAGAAACGTCAAAACCTATGAGGGACGTTTTTTGTATGGACTATGTTACTGGGAATTTCAAATCCTTTCGCTCATGTCCCTCATCAGATCAACTATACCAAGATTGGCTTTCGAAAGTTGAAAATAAGAAATCCCAGGAATGGGAAAGTATAGGCATCCTAAATCTGATTCGAATGTCAAAATTAGGTTTTAGTTATAGCCAACCCTTCTTGCTAGCCTCCTTATATTTTTGGGATAGCACATATAATACCTTCCATCTCCCCTGTGGAATGCTGACACCCACGTTCTTTGATATTGTTGCTATCATTGGACTCTCCCCTATTGGGGAAAATTTTGATCCAAATGAAGATGCAGATAACCTTATTGACTTCGATGTCAAGAATGCCAGCTTCTCAAAATACATCAATTTCTACCACTCTCCTGAGGAGGAGGTTTCTAACGTCGAGCATATAGCTTTTCTGGCACTATGGCTATCAAAATACGTCTTCTGCAGCAAGTCTCTACAAGTTGCTAGCAGGTTCATCACCCTTGCAAATCAACTTCATCATGGTCGAAGGGTGTGCATCAGTGAGTTACTTTTAACAAGCTTATATGAAAGCATAGGTGTTGCAGTGTCGAAACTGAAAACTTACGAAGCTGGCACTAATCTGCTTCTCGCTGGCCTTTTTTGGCTATTACAGCTTTGGTTAAATGCAACTTTCGAACCATCTCTATCAACCTTTGGGGTTATTAATGAAGAACATCCTGACATTGTAAATCGCAGCATTGAAGGCACTAGGTTGTTAAAACTGACCCCAAACAATGAAAGAGAAAATTTCAAGACATGCTTCGTTAACTACACAATGATTTTCTCTAAAAGACATAGGTTTGACCCTTCAATGGCCCCTTTTGCCAATCGAAACTGTGGTCCAACTTGGTTTACCATACCCCTTGAACAAGCCATCGAAGAAGAAATAATCAGGGACATTTGGTGTGCCTTTTTAAACCCTAGGCTTATCATTTCTAGGATCACGCCTGTGAAGAGCCAAGTGTGTATCCTTGCTTATCAACCCAATTTCGTAGCCCGTCAATTCGGACTATGCCAAATTCTACCTGAGCCTCTCTTCAACAAGAAAAGGGAGATATGTTTAGCAGGGGTACCTTACTCCTTTAGAGAAATCGAAACTCGACAGAAGAAATATGCTGGCTTTGCTGACTTTTCATTAGTCTTTTTTACTCCTTCCTTTTATATGACAAAAGATTTTTATACTTGGTGGACGGCTTATTATTCAAAGAATATGTTCAGCACCAGCCAAATTCAACAACAACTGACGACAGCTTTTTCCTTTATGCAGGAGCATGTCAAAAAAGGTAGATTTACTCATGTCAAGGAAATTCGAGCCTTCCAAAAATATTTCGAAATTGTCTATAATCCTATGGAAATACATCGAACTGTCTGCGAAGCAGCAAAAACTTTGAAAGAAAAATTTGAAAAACAACTTTCAAAAGTTTGATTTCCTCCTTATGTAAAACCTGAAGACAGGTATTGGTGGGCTTTTAAACATCAACCACCAAAATTTCCAAAGCTACCTACTTCAGAGCTGGCTTTAGCCTTTTTTCCTCCGTATCCCTGGTCGTTCGTTTGTGGGAACATTTTTCGTATATATGAAAATGATGCCAAAAAACCTGCCCAAAGGGTAACGTGGGCTAAACGTGATTTAGACAATTTCAGGGGGCACCTTCGCTATGACTTGTCAGCCATGTCTATCACATCTCAACATGGCGAAGGTGCGGAACTGAAGAAAATCGAAGTTCCCTTATTCTTTCATAAACTTTGTTTTAAACTTGACCATTTCATATTCTTTTCAGCTGTTGATCTAAAATCTTTGAGAAAGGATAAAGTTGGACCCAAGGCAGGCTTAACTTCTTCTTCAAAAGCGCCAATGACCAATACTGAAAATCCTCCTTCTGAACAAAAAGATGACTCCCCAAAAAAGAAAAAGGTAATACTTCACCTACTCCTTTCTTATTTTCGAAATTACTTTTTAAATTGACTAATTATTCTTTTCATTTCTCCAGGAGAGTGGATTACCTCCCAAGTCTCCTAAGAAACGAAGACACGATGGCGCTCATTCTGAAAACGAATCAGAAAAGGATGAAGACAATTCTCCTCTTAAACGAAAAAAGAAAAAGAAAACCAACAAATCTGGCGAAGGTTCTCAATTCGCCAAACCTTCAAAAAGCAAAGTGAATGTGACTGCTCCCAAGCTCAAATCCAAAGGACCTTCGAAGTCTCAGTCTTCGAAGAACGTAATTTCAGAACGCATTGGTAGTAATGCAACTTCTGATGAACAAAAGGTAAATCTGACTTAATGATTTTTAGATTGAATATGCAACCTTCTTTGTGCTAACCCTTTGTTTCTGCGCAGAGCGTTCTTTTTGCTTCTTCTGATCCTCCTACCACTCAAGGCCAAGCTTCAAAACCTGCAGCCTCTCCTCAACTAGAAGATTTCAATGAAGCCGTTTTAAATAAAGGTTCGTCCACTACTGCTACTCCTGCAGGGACCGTCGAAGCCTTGGATCAACAAGCAACCTCTCCTCCAATGGTCGAAGCTTTAGACCAACAAGAAACTTCGCCTCCTTCGATAGAGGGCCATGTAGCTGGCGAACCAGACATAGCGCACGCAACTCCCATCATCGACAATCCTAGTGACTCCTCTCCCAGAAGGGTGCATTTTGCTGACCAATCTGAAGAGGAAAGTGAAACACATATTGTGAGTCTTTACTTTGCAGATGGTGAAGAAGATGAGGTGGTGCAAGAGGAGGTGGAAGTTCCCGTTCCTACTGGGACTATTTTCACTAAAAAACCAGATCCTCCAATTTTGACTGGGGAACAGAAAGAAGAGCTAAAACGGAGTAATCCCCTGAAATATATCAAGTTAATGCTAGCTCAACGGGATTCTTCTTCTAGCAAAAATCAATCTGAAGATTCGAGCCAAACAAAGGATAATGCCCCTCTTACTTCTCTCGACCAACTTCTTCAACAAGTCAACAAAACTATTCTTGAGGCTGACATTTTTACCATTCTAAAAGCAGATACTACAACCTATTTTTCAATGAAGAAGTTGCTTTCTCAGATAGATCTCAGCATATGTCCACTTGAAGTAAGTGAGACCATATATGATCTGCAAATCTTGCTCAATGAGGTTAGCAGTGAATATATTAGGGTTAATGATGCTGAGGCTAAGATTCAAACCAAACAAGAAGCTTTGTCTAAAGCTTAAGACCAAACTTCGAGACTTTCTGAAGAAGCAGAGGCGTTGGAGCGTGCTAAAATCCAGGTCAAAGACAAGCATGATGTTTTGGCTCGATCAATCCTGTTTTGGGAATCTCAGATTGAAGAACTCAAAAAGAAAATTGAGGGTGCTCGAAATGAGCAGGCAGCCTTGAAGCCCGTTGATGACAAAGAACTTGAAAATCTTGTCACACAAAGTCTTCAACAGATGGAGGTAGATGAAGGAATAAGCGAAGAGATCAAGGGGATCGAAAGCGTCAGAAATGCCACCCAATGCAAGATTAACTTATGCAAGAGCAAGTTTGCTAAGCTGAAACGAAACGCCCCTTTCTGATTTTCGAATGTATTTTGTTAATGCTTTTTATTGTTAAGGATTGAACACAACCATTTTGGCATTTATATAATACCATTTTGGCTTTATTATTTGTTTTATTTTTAATTATCCTGTAGTGATTCTAACCTCTTGCAAGCATGGCTTATACCTTTTTAAGTATTTCCCATTTACCTTCAAGATTCTTCTATCTTCTGCTAATTCTTCTATTTCATAAGCATTACTCAAAAATGTTTTCAAAACACGAAAGGGTCCCTCCCAATGGGGTGACCATTTACCTAATAATCTATTCTTTTTATCCATAGGTAATATAACTTTCCATACTAGATCATTGGTTGAGAACAACTTACCTTTAACTCTTTTGTTGTATGCTCTGGCTACTCTTTCTTTCCGTCTTCTCATAACTTCTAAAGCATGTAGCCTATCTTCATCCACGTCCAATAATTCATTCATCATCATTTCCCAATATTGATCAGCTGGTATCTCATTTTGTCTTTGGATTCTCACTGACTGTAAGTGTATTTCGACTGGAAGCACTGCGTCGTGTCCAAATGTAAGTCGAAACAGCATAGTATTCGTTGCTTCTTTAGGAGATGTTCGACATGCCCACAAATCTTGGTCCAAAGTTCTGTGCCAATTCTTTGGCTTTCGTCCTACATGTTTCTTTATCAAACCTATTATGACTTTATTGGCTGCTTCCACTTGTCCATTAGCTTGAGCATAATAAGGGGTTGACGTGAGTAACTTAAATCCCATTTCTTTTGCAAACTCTTGCATTTTTCGCCCTGTGAAAACTGAACCTTGATCTGTTGTGATGCTTTCTGGTATTCCGAACCTGTAAATTATTTGCTTCTGGACAAATTCCATAATAGCCTCTTGATCAACATTCACTAGAGGAATTGCTTCGACCCATTTTGTAAAATAATCTATACCCACAAGGATATATTTCTGTCCTTTGGATGATGTTGGTCGTATTTCACCAATTAGATCTAATGCCCATCCTCTAATAGGCCAAGGCTTAACAATTGAATGTAACTCACTTGCAGGAGCATGTTGAATACCTGCATGAACTTGGCATTCCTCGCATCCTTTAGCAAATTCTATGCAGTCTTTGAGCATAGTGGGCCAATACATTCCATATCGAAATAACAACCATTTCATTTTGTGACCTGCTTGATGTGCCCCACATGCCCCACTGTGCACACTAGACAATGCTAAATATGCTTCATTTTCTCCTAAACATTTGAGTAAGATTCCTTCTGGGGTTTTCTTAAAAAGTTCATTCCCTATTAGCACATAAGACAATGCCCTATATTTGATCTTTTTCTCTGTACTCACTGAAGTTTCTTTCAAGTAATTTATTATAGGACTTCTCCAATCTGTATCTGCCAAAGTATCAATATTTAGAACTTCGAATTCTTTCTGATATGCATAACCAAGTTTCGAATTTTCTAAGTCTAATGGTGATAATTTGGTAGCCATTATTCTGCCTCTTATTTCTATGAGGTATTGGAGTTTTTCTTTAGATGTCTTATATCCTGAGGCTATTTGAGCCAAGTCATTTTCCTCCTGATTATCAATTCTGGGAATATGTTTTATATCCACATATTCAAATTTCTTGAGTAATCTGTTAGCAATAACAAAGTACATGATCAAATTTTCCTTGATACATTTGTATTCTTTGGTTATCTGTTTGATGACCAGCTCTGAGTCTCCACTAATTTCGACTCTGGTCGCCCCCAATTCCAACAAAGCTTCAAGTCCAGCAATTAATGCTTCATACTCAGCTTCGTTGTTCGAACATGGAGGGCCTTCTAACTTGTACTTGAATTTTGTTGGGATTCCCTCAGGAGAAAATATAAGGACTCCAACACCACTTCCGTTTTTATATGTTGATCCATCGAAGGATAATTTCCAAGGGTGGATCTCAACATAATCTAACGCGAAGTCCTCACTCACAGAGTGATCCACTATGAAATCTGAAACTACTTGTCCTTTCATAGCCTTTAAAGGCTTGAAGGCCAAATTATACTCAGTGAGCGCTAAAGCCCATTTGCCAATCCTGCTGTGCATGATTGGTTTTGAAAGCATATGTTTAATAACATCAAAGTGAGATGAAACATAAACATCAACTGGTTTAATATAATATTTAAGTTTTGTACAAGAGAAATACAGACAGAGGCATAGTTTTTCAATACGACTATACTTAGTCTCTGCTTTATTTAGGACCCTACTAAGATAGTAGATGGCTCTTTCGACGCCATCATCATTTTCTTGGGCCAACATACTACCTATAGTTACATTGGAGGCAGAGATATACAGTCTCATTGGCCTATCTTTAGAAGGGGGTGCAAGTATAGGAGGATGCATCAAATAGGCTTTGATTTTCTCGAATGCCTCCTGATGTTGCGCCGTCCATTCAAAATTCCCTTGGTTGAGACGGAGGAGTGGAGAGAAAGCCCGAGTTCGCCCACTCAAATTAGATATGAATCTCCTTAACAAGTTAATTTTACCCAATAAAGATTGCAACTCTTTCTTTGTTGAAGGAGGTTCCGTCCCCACAATAGCCTTCGTCTTGTTCAAGTTAATTTCGATCCCCTTCTTGTGGACCACAAAGCCTAGGAAATCCCCAGCCTGAACAAAGAAAGCACATTTAAGAGGATTCATTTTTAAGCCATGTTTTCTCATTCTTTCGAATGAATGGCAAAGGTGAGTCAAATGATCCTCATCAAAAACAGATTTGACTACTATGTCATCTATATAAATCTGCATAAATGATTCAATGAAATCATGGAAAATGGTGTTCATTGCCCTCTGATATGTTGCCCCAGCATTTTTCAGTCCAAAGGGCATAACTACCCATTCATAAGTGCCTAAGGCGCCTGGACATCTGAATGTAGTTTTGGGAACATCATCCTCAGCAATAAAAATCTGATTATACCCAGAGTATCCATCTAACATACTCAGGTATTCGAAACCCGCTGCAGAATCAATCAGCATTTCTGCTATAAGCATGGAATATTCGTCTTTTGGGGTGGCAGTATTTAAATCCCTAAAATCTATGCAAATTCATAAAGAGCCATTTTTCTTAATAACCGGTACAATATTAGCAAGCCATTCTACGTACCTTGTGGTCCTGATAAACTTGCATCGAAGGAGCCGTTCCACCTCTGCCTTTATTTTTGAGAGGATTGCTGGAGTGAATCGTCTAGGCATCTGCTTGATGGGCTTCTTGCCATCCTATATTGGAAGCCTATGTTCTACCAGTTCCCTCTTTAAACCAGGCATTTAATCATAGTCCCAGGCGAAGCAATCTCTGTTTTGTTTGAGCATTTCGACCACCTTGCCTTTTAGATTGGGACTGAGTTTCGCACTGATGTACGTAACCCTTTTTTCGACGCCATCCCCAATATCAACTTCCTCCAAAGGATCTTGCGCCAACATCTTAGGGCTTTTTGACTCTAGATCCTTCTCGAACCCCAAGGGCTCTTGATCATAAATGGCATCTAGTCGTTAATCCACTAGCTCAGAAGTTTGTCCATCACAGGGTGGGGGTGAGTGGTTTCCCTCAGGATTTGCTATTTCTTTTTTATCTATGGCTTCGACAACCATGTTTTGTATTTCGGCTTCGAGATCCGTTCTTCGTTTGTTCTCAGCCAGATAGGCCGAAATCTTTTGGTAGTAATTTGACTCAGTCATAATGATCTTCGCTTGCCCAGCCAGTTGGCCGTATCGTCGAAGTCTCTCCATCTTCCTCAATCACCTGCCCGTCCCACATGATTTCCCTATCCCATTGGAATCCATTGGGATGAAGGGTTAAAGAATAATAAGTGTTCTCATTGGGCTCGAAATATTCCTCAGGTGGGTGACATGGCCCTATGTTGGCCATATTTCGATCAAAGTTTCTTTTGTCCATGTTGTTGATTTCTGTCATATAGTAACTTTGGTCTGCTTCTATGTTTTCGACAATTCCATCGTCTCTCCACAACGCCAACCTTTGATGCATTGAAGAAGGCACTGCGCAAATTCCATGGATCCATTCCCTGCCAAGCAACAGATTGTAGTTTGCCTTCACAACAATGACCATGAACATTGTTGGTCTTGTGAGGGAACCCACTGTCAATTTAACTTGTATCACTCCCAAAGTCTTTCCAACCTTTCCTTCATAATTCAAAAGCACCATGTTGTGAGGTCTAACATCTGAATCCTGCATGCCTATCCTTTTTAGCATGAATTGAGGCATAAAATTGACAGTAGCTCCACCATCCACCAGAACCTTGTTCACACCATATTGCTCCACCTTTACCCTGATGAATAAGGGTTTTAGATGGTTCTTCATTCCTTCATCTGGCTTTTCGAAGAAAGTGTTTTGCTCTTCGACCGCCCCCATTGTTCATCACATAATAGCACACTGGCCTGTGTCTGGCCATTTCGTCCTCGTCAGTCTCCTCACCAGCACAAACCTCTATATCCTGATTGTACTCACAAGGCAGCATCGAAACTACATTGTAGTTTGCATTAAAGAAGGATTCCCCCTCCGATTCGAAGTCATTAGTCATCAAGTCCTCTTCGTTTGCAGCCTCCTTCTGAGTCTTATTTTCTTCAGTGTCTTTCTGTGGTGAAAAAAGATTCCTGGACACTGGGGGTTTGCCCTCAGTCTGGTTCACTGATGTTGGGTTATTGGTACTAGATTCTCCTATCCCCATAGGCTTCGAATCCCTTTCTGCTTTTTTATTCCTTTGGTGTCTGCGCCACTGAGAGCGAGACATTGGATTTTTGCCTTTGTAATTCTCCAATCTTATTTCTTCCCTCCTATTTGAATTGAATTGCCTCCTGTAAGCCATCGCAGTCCTGCCTCCTTGGTCATAGCTGCACCACTTCCCTTTTCCCTTATCAGCCTTCACCTGCAGCCATCTGTCAGTGGGGATTTCTGCAGGTAGTTTAAAGGAAACTCTCTTTTCTCCCCTGGGGTAAGGGCTATCTGGCCTCCTTGGCATATTTCTGCCAGTGTTAACACGATTCGAAGGCATTCTGCCTTGGTACCCCCAGCCTGATGCAAACGGAATTATCTCGAACGCTTCAGCCATCTCTTTATCATACACCGCTGCATATCTGGGACATATTAAACACTTTGTTCCAATCTTGTGGCAACGAACCAAGAATTCGAGCAGACTTTCATCAGCTTTTGGATAGACTCTGTACAGTTGGTTGTCTTGCCTCCAGTTGACCCCTGTTCATTCATGCTGGGCCCTTTCGAACTCAGCAACAATTCTTGGGCACAGATGATGTTGCACCTTGGGATTTAAGGTTAGGAGGAACTATTAACTGGCCATCTTTAACAAGCAGATCAAATATTTCATCACATTTAGTTATATCGAAAGTATAGATTTTCTTAGGGAATTTATCATTCCTTTCACTTTCGACAGAATCCTTTCCATTGGAAGGAAGCAGAACTCTGCAAGCATAAGGGAGTGCTTCCTTTAGTTCTACAAGATCTATTTCGAACTGATCGAAATCATAAGGGTCTTGAGAATCATCTATGTTCTCCTCTTCAGCCTCTATGTAGGCTATTCTCTCTTTCTTATGATTTTTACTAGCCCTAGCCTTTTCAGCTTTTAACCTTTCGACCTGACGAACTCTGTATGCTAGTTGGGCCATATCTCTAAGATGCTGTGTATCTAATTTCTTTCTAATGGAATAATCTAGGCCCCCAACAGCCATTTCGACCAATTCATGTTCAGGTACCACTGTGAAGCATCTAGATTTTAATAAACGGAACCTATTCAAATAATCATCTATTGGTTCCGTGAATTTTCTCTTAATGCTTGCTAATTCTTTGAGACTAATTTTAGACTTACCCATGTAAAATTGTTCATGGAAAAGTCTTTCTAAATAAGGCCATGTGTCCACAGATCCAGGGGGTAGGGTGGTGAACCAAGTAAAGGCGTTCTTCGTTAGAGAACTTTGGAAGTATTTTATCCTAAGATTCTCATTATTTTCTATATCTCCTGCCTCGGTTAAATATCTTGCTATATACTCCACTGTTGATCCACTCGTGTCTCCAGCAAATTTTGTGAATTTAGGGACTTTAAAGCCCCTGGGTAATTCTATTTGCAGAACATAGTCTATAATATGAGATGTGTAATTTGGCCTCCTAAATCCTGAATTTAAACCATTATGGGCCATTATTCTTTCGATCATGGTGGCGAGGTTATTTCCTGCCACTAAATTGTCATTTCTAATTCTATGAACAATTTCGTCTGCATTTTGGTCCCTATTCACCATCATTATTGGTCTAGGCTGTTCATTCTGAACTTCCTGAACTTCCTGGTTCCTTAATCTTACCCCTATATTTCTCTCTTCGACCACTTGTACATGGGGTCGAATTTGTTCAATTATGGGTTCTTCATTTCGAATCACCACTGGGTTTTGCCTACGCCTTGCAGGCGCATTATGGGCACCAAAAAAATCTGCTATTCTGGCCATCTGGGCTGCATTTTCTTGGTTTGTTCTATTTATATTCTGGATTAGGGGATTGAAAATAACATTCATTTCGCGGGCTAGGATTCCTACCATATCATGATTGCTATCATCCATCTGTTGCCGAAGCGCTGCTTGACTATTAGTTGTAAGGGTAGGCAACTGGGCGAAGTTTCCTATATTCTGGAAATTTGTACCCAAATGGTTCATTCCTGAACCAGACCCTTGGAGTAGGGATGAAGTTGATGCATTATGCAACCCTTCCATAAACGAAGTTGGCATTCCATACGGAGGGTTTCTGGGTCTCAAAGGTTCGAAACTTGGAGGCCTAGTGGGGGTCGAATACTGTTGATTCCCTACATGTGGCACAATTTGCATTGAGGACACGTTTGATGGCATTTCTAATGTACTTACTGGGACCGTATTCGAACTGCCAACAGGGATGGCATTGGAGGCATCAATCGAACTTGAAACGATTATTGCAGCCCCCTGTGGGGGATTTTGTACCCCATCTTGGTTGGTTGTGTTAACCATTGTTTTGGTACGTTGTTTTCTGGGTATATGTGGATTATTATTCTTTATTTTTCCGCTTCGAAGGTTCATGTACCGAAATGCGCTCCACACTCAGAAGATCCTAAAAATTCTCTAATACGTTTGATAAAACTTTTTGTTATGACACTGTCCCACCGGGTGTGCCAATTTGTTTACTGTGATTTCTAGTAAACAACCGCTAGTCTTCCAATTTATTGATTATAATTGGTTACTTGCAGGATCGACTAGATTGATCCTAGAACACATGTGTCATAACTCATTTCTATGTTCATACCCATTATCTTGATGAGTTTATATTGTATGTTAATGTCGAATGTGAGATTCTTAAGAAATATCTCTAAGATTATCTATAGAAATAAACTGACTGAATGTAGAAAGGAAAGGCTTCGAATTAGACTTAAGATTTAATGCTTGAATGTAAAAATAAGGAGTTTCTGAGAATATAACAGTTTCTGGAAATATGAAGTGTTTGAATAAAAGGATAAAGTAAAAGTGAAGTTTCTAAAGAGATAAATGTGTTTAAAGGCAAGTAAAACAAGGAAATGCAAGGAAATCGAAAGATTTAGGGGCATAAATACTGTAATAGTGAACGAAATATAAAAAGACTTGTATTGAAATTGTAAATAATCATGATTTTCAATACGTACATTTTGTCTTCTGACTCGTTTCCCTTAAGTCACAGTAATTTGAGTGTTTGAGATTTTTTAGTACAAGAAATGAACATCCTCATTCTAACATAAAAACACCTATTTATAGTGTCCTGACCCTAACGGTCCTACTCTAAAATCATGGCACGTTCGAAGCATGCAGGCTTCTTACGTTTACTGACTTCCACGTGTCTTCTAAGAATGGCGCTATTATTTGAATTTCGAAACCTGTGCCAATCGAAGCATTTTATTAATTTTCTTCGTTTCGAAATAAATCAATTGTTTGGACCGTTTCCAATTTGGCACCCTTGCATAAAGGAATTCTTTATATTTTAAACACTAAAAATCCTAAATCGAAATCCATCATCTATCACTTGAAATCGAAGAATCCTTTAGAACAATGGTTCTATATTTCCCACCAATATTCAACATTGACATCAACCTCCTTGGGTGCTTATTCGAAATATTGTTTTGATAGTGGTTTCTTCTTTATTCGAAATAGCCAGCTAACAAGTAGCCTTACATCTGAAGTGGTCCGACGTTATTTCTAATTGGGAAATAAGAAGTGGAGTCAAAGGTTTTCTTGCAAAATTTATGATATAGAAGGCTCAACTATTTATGGATGCTATGAGTTTTCAGGATTTCGAGGAGTTCTTGGCTCTGTTAATCTATGGATTGGTGTTATTCCCTAATCTAGACCAACTCATAGATGTGAACACCATTGTTGTACCCCAAAATTTTCCCTCTCATTTTATCTATATTTCCCCTCACAAGACTCTTTGGACTCAAGACCAGATTAGGGTTTGCTCAGCTCAAGACACCTCATTGCACTATTGACCTGAAATTAGGGTTTGAGTTTGCACAAGGATTTTTGGACTTTCAATGCCTCATGTTACTTTCATAATTCATGTTGGACTTATAAGATTGCCCATACCAAGTTTCAAGCTTTGAATCAAATTTTTGCCCAGTCAATTGGACAGTTGACCTAAAAATCAACTGTATTGGGGAAAAATTCAATTGTGGCCAATTTACAGTCAAACCTCATAATTTTTTATCCATATCAACATTATAGACTCATATGAACCATTTGATCAAGTTTGTACCATAACTCCTCAAGAAATTGGATAAGATCATCAAAAGGGCAAAATGGTCATTTTTAGGGTTTTGACTGTAGAAGGGCAATTTCTGGTTTTTCACCTAGCCAGTGGCAAATTGGGTTCAAGCATGGTTTCAAGGACTAAATGGCATCATATTGACCTAATCACAAGGTTCAAAAGATCTCAAATGCATTGGATTGACAGATGAATTTTCCAGTCAACTGATCAAAAATCAACTGTACACTGAAAAGTCAAACTTTGACTTTTTGGTCAAAATCAAGTGTCAAGGGTCATTTTTCATCAAGATGTGTCAAAACATGAAACTTGTTCACCAAGAAACCTAATTTTAAAAATTAAGGTTTAAAATGAAAATTTTTCATAACTTAGAAATTTCCTAAGTTATGAAAATTTCTTATTTTTTCCCAACTTTTCCCAACTTTTTCACCATGATGCAATTGGATTCAAAGAAAACTTCCAACATGAAAGTTGTATTCCTCCGCAAAATATACAACTTTGATTCACAAAGTTTTCCCAAAAGATGCTTGGATCTCAAGTTATGATTTTGTGAATAAGGGTCCATGAAACTTTTAACTTAGTGAAATTTTGCTCTAGTTTAGGCAGGATTTTGACCTATCTTCATGGCAACTTTTCACCTAGTTCCAAGTTGAATATCAAAATGTATTTCAAATATGGGTTTTAGATCATGTTACAAGCTTTCCAAAATGTCAAAGAAATCTCCAAGATCATTTGTGGTTAGGGAGAATCGAAGGATTGAAAATGGCAAATCATCACATTTGTCCAAGGCATTTTGCACCATGTTACAACTTGCAAATCTGTCCTAAGCATGCTTGTACTTGGTTTACAGGTTCTAATCTCTTCTAAACTCAAAAATTGAATGCAAATACAATGGTTAATGGCATTGATTTTGTCTTGGAAGCTTTGTACAAAGGTTTAATCCAAAAATGGCAAAAAGGCAACATTGCTACTTTGATAAAGCATGCTTTATGTCCTTTTGTTTATCTTGAGCATTGAACTTAATCTTTCACAGCAAACCAAATCCACAAACATTAGAAAAGGTTTACCAACTCTCTTCAGGCCTTAAGCTAGCCTATACAGGTTGTGCCTTTGTCAACTCACCTTTTACTTCAAAAACAAGAAAGGGTGCAAAAACTCCACAACTTGGAAATCTGATAAGAGCAAACTTTGTGAACATTTCAAACAACCTCAACACATTGTAGCAAGCAGAATACACGAGTTACAAGCATCTCAAACACTCAAATAAACCAAACACTCCATTTCTGCCCAAAATAGGGCAA
The DNA here is from genome assembly GCA_948472305.1 of Vicia faba. Taxonomy (NCBI): domain Eukaryota; kingdom Viridiplantae; phylum Streptophyta; class Magnoliopsida; order Fabales; family Fabaceae; genus Vicia; species Vicia faba. The sequence goes on along the minus strand of OX451737.1, from coordinate 1,157,004,604 downwards.
GCCCTGCAGAACCACTTCCAAAACAAATTCCACTCGTGCATTTTGTCCCAAACCACTTCAGACACATTGCATACAATACATCTGAACTATCTCAGCCCTTCTCAAGCAACTGTAACTTCATTTTCAAGCTTCACCATTTCCAAATTCTGAGTTTGCAGGTTGAGTTCTATAGGGAGATTCAAGCCATTTCAAAGCAAGCTAAGCATTGGGAAAGGTCAAGGGAACATCAAGCAAGCTCAAAAGAACTTCAGGCCTCACTCACAACTCCTACATTGCCATATTCGAACTTGACTGAAACAGGTAATTTTCAAACTTCTATCTCCTTATTTAGGAATCATTAGGCTTAGGTTTGTGAAGCAAGAATGTAGCCCTTAATGTCCTTGAACTGTACATATGTATAGCTTGTATTTATATTAACTGAGCTAGGAGAATTTAGATGATGAACATGCTGAATTTTTTAGGTCAGAAATTGGGGGTGATAAAATTCTCCCTGGTTTCTTAGAGTTAGATCAAGTTTTTTATATGGTTAGAATCGTGGTTTAAAGCTCTATAAGTTTCATGTTGTGAGTTTTTGATTTCATGCAAAGAATAGAGATAACAGATTTGAAGTTGCAGCCCAAGTCACGCTTCATCCCTATAATAATGTTGTAATAGTCTTAGATTTACTTTTACGCATTTTATCGCTTTCAAATGCCATGATAGTAAATTAGGGTTTGTATGCAAAGAACAAAAATCAAACAAATAGCATGATTAAACACAAGACAAAAATGCATGAAAAATGACAACACAATGCACACAAGCACCCCTAGGGTTTCATCCACTTGTTGCCTTAAAAATGGATATGGTATGCATGCTAGGTATCTTGGCAAAACAAAACAAAACAAAAAGATCATAGTCCCTCGATGACGCTATCTTGGTTGCCTATACAAAAATGATCTAGTCCCTCAAAAACTTGCTAAGATACTTAGCACCATTGCTATCATGGTCATACAATGACCCACACCCGTCTCGTTTAACATCTAAAGATAGGGTTGTTTACCAAATACAATGGTAAAAAAACAATGTCAAAAGGTTAAAAATGTGTAGGAAAGATCTTTAGAGGGTAGACAACTCCTAGTTACTTGATCAAACTTGCAAACCATCCTTGCTATTTTCAAAAACACACATCACAATTTCAAAACATTTCCCAACAAACTTTCAAACACTGAAACATTTTTCAAAAGACAAACACCTTTGTATACATTCAAGCAAGAATCATTACAAAGGTTGCCTAAACAAAGGCCTCTTTTAAAAATACTTTCAAAACCATACGCAAAGCACCATTTCAAACCATTGAAAAGCAAAAGCAAGTGATCTAAAACAAGTAACTAAGAGCCCATGGAAAACCATGGATGAAAAGGGTGCTAGCACCTTCCCTTTTCATAATCTACCCCCCGAACCCAAAAACAATCTCAAAGGTCTTTCCTGTGCTTTTTGACCTTTCCTTTGGATAAAATAAAAAGTCATTGGCGACTCTTGCTAAACCGAAACATTTGCGAACAAAAAATGCAAAACCTCAAGTCAGTTCTCCCACCGCATCACAGAACTGGCGACTCTGTTGGGGATCAATATAAGAGTGGGGTTACCTTAGGGTTTAGATCACCTTTACATGCTTATCTTGTTTGACTTGACTGCTTTACATTTGTTTCTATTGTTTGGGTTTGAATCCTCTACCCGGATTTGGGAAACATTCATAGGTAAATAGCAATACGTTGTGGAAACTGTGCGGGGTATACCAACATGGTTGAAGCAATAGCTATATTAGCGTGACATATTTGTGGGTACCGGTAGCCTTTGAGTTAATCAAAGAGAATACGGGGCGGCTGAGTGATGTCATGAAGCACTAATGGACTTTTAGAACCTTTACTTGACCAACTTGGCCTTTTTAGGGGTAGTGAGATGACCGGCTTTGGTGCAGTCCGAAGTTGGTAGATACTCGATACTACACTCATTGAGGGTTGTTTTCTTGGAATATTTCGGTCGCCAGTAAAGTGGCTAAACTGAAACAATGAACACAGAAAATAATCCAGTGATATTGAGCTCCTTAGAACCCGATTACTATTTATACGACAAGTTGAGCCAACTAAACTTCAAGAGGGTACTTACCTATGAAACCCCATGCAAGCCTGAAACTAGGAACTTGTGTGATTTGTTTGTACATATATACTTGTGCATAACATCATGGACACCATGAAGCATCATATACATCCGCTAACCATTTCAAGGATTTGGATCTTCATCTTTGTTCCTGTTTTATAGGTAATGGATTCACTTCGCAGGAAAACAATTCAAGTCAACCTTGTAAGATTTCCTCCTCAACTCAAGGAGCTAGCTTCAAGGATTCCCGAGAATTCTCCATTCACCAAGAGGCATGGTCGTATTCTCAACTTAGTCAATACCAACACTGAGGAAGACATGGTGAAAGTTCTCTTCCAGTTCTTTGACCCCCTACACCACTGCTTCACATTTCCTGATTACCAGCTTGTGCCTACTTTGGAGGAATTTTCTCAACTCTTGAGGATTCCTATTCTCCATCAACTACCCTACTACAACGGTACAGAAAGAGATCCAAAGCCTAAAGATGTTGCTCAAGTCCTACATTTGCAATCATCTGGGCCATTGGGAAACTAGAAGTGGTGTCAAAGGTTTCTTGTCAAAGTTTCTATTTGAGAAGGCCCAAAGCTGTTGGAATTCCTTGGACTTACAAGCTTTTGAGGAGATTGTAGCTCTTCTCATCTATGGGTTGGTCTTGTTCCCAAACCCTGACCAGCTTATAGATGTGAATGCTGTCAAAATCTTCATGGCTCGCAACCTGGTGCCTACATTGCTTGGGGATATCCTCTACTCTTTTCACACTCGAACAATAAGGAAAAGAGGTGTTCTCATGTGTTGTACTCCTCTACTGGCAAGATGGTTTATTTCTCATCTTCCCCAATCAGTCTTGAAGAATGAGCAAGGCTTGAGGTGGTCACAACGATTGATGACTCTTACACATTCAGATGTTCATTGGTGTTCTCGATCCAGAGAAAATGTTATCATCATTGATCATTGTGGGGAATTCCCTAATTTCCCTCTAGGCATTAGGGGAGGCATCACGTACAACCCCTACTTGGCTCTGAGACAGTTTGGGTATGCCCGAAGGGATGGCCCACATGACATACTGATTCCAGACTTGGTTTTTGACTTCGACAACGATGATCAAGGACTTCGACAAAGGTTCATTCGATCTTGGAGGATGCCCAACAAGGTGGACAGTAAGACCTTGGGACACAAGAATTCCATCCCCCTTGAGCCTTAACTCAAGTGGGTACGAACCTGCGCCCAAAGTCTTATGATGCCTTACCCCTACATTCTCCGTGTGATCAAAGAGCCTGTTATGGAAGGAGAGGTTCCATACACCCTCCTACATCCTGACATGCCAACATCACTTGAAGATTTGCAAAGGAGTTGGATACAGCTCAAGGGAGAGCGCGATACGTTTGAAGCCCAATTCTACGCCAGTGAGAAGAAGGTTTTTAAACTTACTCGTCAACTTCACGAAGAGAAGACTCTCAACACCTACATTGCACCAAAGAGGATGCACAACGTCTTTTTACATTAGAATTTTGTATTATTTTGCCCATGGGGAATTGATGTACTAACAAATTCTATCTTATTAATATGACGTGTGTTCCTTTTTGTTTAAAACAAATTTGAAATTCGGAATCCTTGAATGCATTACATGAATACATATCATTCATCATATGCATAAGCAGGTCTTCACACCAGGTTTCCTTATCTCTCTATTGCTTATTTCAGCAAGATGGATATAGAGTAGACGATCAAAGACTTACAAGCGCAGAATTCACAGTTCCAACAGCTACTCATGACCTTGGCTAAGGGTCAGGAGGAGCTCAAAACTCTACTGGAAAAGGAAAAATAGAAAAAGAAAAAGAAGAGGGCTGGTGTGGCTACCATGGGTAGAAGATTTGAAGGTCAAGCTAGAAGGGTCCTAGATTTCCCCTCAACATCTGATGAAGGGGTAGGAAAAGGAAAGGGAGCGGCTGTGCCATCTGAGTCTGAGGAAGAAGAAGAGGAAGAGGATGAAGACTATTCTGAACAGCAGTACTCTCCTGCAGATGACAAGTACAAGAATATGGAAGAGCGTCTAGCTGCCATGGAGGTGCAAAGAGTGTCTGGGCTGGACTTCGAAGAGTTAGGGTTGGTTTCTATAATTGTCATTCCCCCTAAGTTTAAGGTGCCTATATTTTCTAAATACGATGGGTTGTCTTGTCCCAAGATGCACCTACGATCTTACATCAGAAAAATTCAACCTCATTCTTCTGACAAAGACCTGTGGGTTCATTTCTTCCAGGACAGTCTTTCGGGGACGCAGTTAGATTGGTTCTACCAGCTAGAGAGGTCAGATGTGCATAATTGGGAGGATTTGGCGGCCGCCTTCTACAGACAGTATCAATATAATATGGACTTAACACCAACCCGTACTCAACTACAGAGTATGGACATGGTCTTAAATGAAGGTTTCAAAGAGTATGCACAGAAATGGAGAGACTTGGCGGGACGAGTACAACCACCTCTATCTGAGAGGGAGCTAGTAGATATGTTCTTGGGTACACTGTCAGGCCCCTTTTTCAATCACCTGATTGGAAGTTCGTCTGCGGGGTTCACCGAGTTGATTCTAACTGGTGAGAGAGTTGAAGCCGGCATAAAGAGCGGGAAAATTCAAAAGGATGCATCTGCTTCCGCTGCCATCAAAAAGACTTTTCCATCAAAGAAAGAAGTCTCAATTGTCTACTCCCAAAGAGGTCAAGGAAGAGTTGAGCACCAGCCAGCGGTGGGGGCCGTAATGATTCAGAAGTCTGTAGCTGATCAGCCTAGAAACAATCAACCCAAAACCAACCAAGCAAGGGTGGAAAGGCCTGCACGGCAATTCACCCGGATAAACATGACTCCCGCTCAGGTTTTACCCCATCTCTTGAAGTTAAACCTTGCAAGTTTGAAAGAGGCACCGAAGAATCCAAATACATCTTCTTCTTACTACCATTCGAACGCCAAGTGTGCTTATCATTCAGACAGCCTGGGGCAAGACACCAACAATTGTTGGGCCTTCAAAAATAAGATTCAGGATTTAATAGATGCTAAAGAAGTTGAATTCGACGCCCCTGAAAAGCCGAATGTGATCTCTGCTACAATACCAAAGCATGGCCACAATGCCCATGCTGTTGAAGAATATCTTTTCGTTGCTACTGTTGATGATTTGATGACTCTGCTACAATAATCAAGTTGAATTTGCTAAAGGCTGGGATTTTCCCAGGTTGTGAAGAAGATTGTTGCCTTTGTTCATCCTTACCAACCGACTGTCTGTTGTTGAAGTTAGGCATCCAGCGCCTAATGGATAATCAAGAAATCCTTTTTGAAAAGACTCCTGTTACACCGACTCCTGTCAATGATGTTTCGATAATTACCATATCCGCCAATCTTTCTAAGGTCTCCAAAAGACCTGTTAAGATTACATCCGATCCGAAGATTATACCTTTGAAGATAACCATGTCGGGGCCCATCTCGTACAAGTCCAACAAATCAATACCGTGGAACTATGGGGGAGAGATCTTCTACCACGGTGTTAAACAAATTGAATCAACTGAAGAGAGTTCTGATGAAGAGACTTCTAACATTGGAAAAATTGCTGGAACGAGTAAAATCACCCGCAGTGGAAGAATTATCTCTCCGGAGATTTCCCCTCCAAAGGCAATCTTCGGACCCTCAGCTGCTCCTAAGGTTACCCCTGCACCGGTAAACATATCTGCGAGAACTCCAATTATTGAAGAGATTGTAACTCCTGTGGTTGTCCCACCTGCTGCTGCTTATGATAGAGGGAAAGGGATCCAAGAAGAGCTTGTCAAGACGAGGGCTCAGTCGTTGATCGTCCCTGAGACCTCTCAAAAAGAAATGGAAGAGATTTTGAAAATAATCAAGAAAAGCGATTATAATGTTGTGGAGTAACTGGGGCAAACCCCCTCAAAGATCTCTATGTTGGCCTTGCTGCTTTATTTAGAGGCTCATGCCAAAGCTTTGATCAGATTTTTGAAGACGGCCCATGTGCCACAAGAAACCTCCGCGGATCAGTTCCAGGAATGTGTATCTAGCTTAACAGCAGACAATGGTCTAGGATTCTCTGATGTTGATCTAACAATCAAAGGGAGAAAACATAATGACGCTTTGCATGTTTCGGTGGAATGCAGAGGAACTACTCTAGCACACGTTCTGGTAGACACTGGTTCATTGATAAACGTCTTACCAAATAAAGCATTGGATAGGCTAGATTGTGAAGGTTTAACCTTGAAGCCCAGCAACATCATTGTCAGAGCCTTTAATGGTTCTAAAAGGATGGTCCACGGGGAGGTGGACATCCCGATTAAAGTGGGAACTGAAACCTTCAACTCCATATTCTATGTCATGGACATCCGTCCCTCCTATTCTTGCTTGTTGGGAAGACCCTGGATTCATCATGCTGAGCCATCACTTCTACTCTGCATCAGAAGCTCAAGTACCCTGTCCAGGGGAAAATTTTAACTGTTCACGACAAAGAGGAATACATGATAAGCCATCTAAATTCTTTCCACTATGTAGAATTGTGTTGTACCCCAAAATTTGCCCTCCCATTTCTCAATGATTTCTCATCACAAAGCCCTTGAAGCTCAAGATCCAGTTAGGGTTTCACCTGCTCAAGACTTCTCCTTGCACTGTTGACCCAAATTAGGGTTTGTGTTTGCACAAAGATGTTTTGACCTAAAATGCCTAAGATGGCTTTCATGCTTCATGTTGGACTCCCAAGTTTATCCATACCAAGTTTCAAGTCTTGATTCCAAATTTTGCCCAGTCAATTGGACAGTTGACCTATAAATCAGCTGTATTGGGGAAAAAGTCAACTGTGGCCAATTGACAGTCAAATCTCATGAAAATTGACCCACATCAACATTATGAACTCACATGGGCCATTTGATCAAGTTTGGATCACAATTCCACAAGAAATTTGATCAGATCACCAAAAGGGCAAAATGGTCATTTTTAGGGTTTTGACTGCACAAAGGCAATTTTTGACTGTTTGACCTAGCCAATGGCAAACCAAGCTCACATATGGACTCAAGGACCCCATGGAATTATCTTGACATGCTCAACAAGTTCAAAAGATCCCAAATGCACAAGATTGACAGTTGAATTTCCCAGTCAATTGATCAATTTTGACTGTATACTGAAAAGTCAAACTTTGACTTTTTGGTCAAAATCAAGTGTCAAGATTCACTTTTCATCAAAACATGACAAATCATGAAACTTGTTCATCAAGAAATCAAGAATTGCAAATTAGGGTTTGAAATGAAGATTTTTCATAACTTAGAATTTTTCTAAGTTATGAAAAACCCTAATTTTTTCCTAACTTTGCCCCACTTTCTCACCAAGATTCATTTGGATTCAAGCAAAAGTCAAAACATGAAAGTTGTAGCCTATTGCATAATCTACAACTTTTGTTCACAAAGTTTTCCCAAAAGAAGCTTGTATCTCAAGTTACAATTTTTGGAACAAGGGTACCAAACCATTCTTAACTTAGAGAAAATTTGACCTATTTTAGACAAGGTTTTTACCTAACTTCAAGACCATTTTTCATATACTTCCACTTTGAATTTCAATTTGAATTTCAAAGATGGATTGTAGTACACATTCCAAGATTTCCAAAATGTCCCAGAACTCATCAAACAACCTCATGGTTAGGGAGAATCGAATTTTGCAATATGTGAAAAACTCACTTTTGTTATGGCCAATTTCCATGTTCATACACTTAGGCAATTTTCAAATCAGCATGCTTTCCTTGATTACAGGCCTCTAAACCATCCAACACTCATAAATTTAATGCAAACTCTTTGTGCCAAGACCATATTCTATGTGTTCAAGCATTGCATAAAGGTTTAATCCATTTTTAGAAAAAGCAATATATCCATTTTGATAAAGTTGCACTTTATGTCAAATTGCAAATCCAAGCAAGTACATTTGAAATCTCTTTGGCACAAGTTTATGGACAAAACACACTGATCAAGGGGAAGGTTAGCATCATAGCTTGGGGGCCTGCATCAGTCTAGAAGACCAAGTTGCCTTTTGTTGCTTAAAGAGTAAGAAACATAGCATATGATACACCAACTTTCATCTCAGCAAACGAACCCTTAAGCAAACTTGTCAAACATATCCTAAGCATCCTAACTGAGCTAGAACACGAGTCAACCACCTCCATTGCCTTCCCATTCATAGAATCACCATTGAACTGCTCAAAACAGGGCATCCCTGCAGTTTGAGTTCCATAGCTCAAACCTTCCATGCATTCTTGCTAAAAACTTGTCAAACACATCCCATAACATCCCTTGAAGCTAATCAAAACCTCAAACACGACCTGTAACACTCCCAGGCAAGATCACCATTTTCATTTTCTTGTTTTGCAGCTGAAGTTCCATAGCACGATTCAAAAGGTTTCAAGACAAAGTAAAGCTTGGAATAGCATCCCTGGACATCAAGGAAGCTGTACCAATCACCACCTTGCATTGAAGATACCTCCATCACCAGACACAACTTCAACTGAACAGGTAAGTTCATGAACACGTATCTCTCTATCCAGGCATTGTTAGCTTTAGGTTTGTGAAGAAAACATGTCACATTCATAGCCCTGAACATGCCCATGTGATTAGATTTCATTTATATTATGTATACTTAGAGAATTTTAAGTCTGAACATGGAACAAAAACTAGGTCAGGAATTGGGGGAGAAGAAATTCTCTCTCATTTCTGAGAGTTAGATTGACTTCTTTATATGTCTAGAATCGTGGCTTCAAGCTCTACAGGTTTCATGTTGGAAGATTTGGCAAAAGATCAAAGAATCAGGAGTTAGAGATTGGAGAAGAAAGGCTCGTGTTTTTGAATTTTGTTGGTCTGAAGGTTGAAGACAACAATCTTCTGGGCTGGGCCTGATTTGTTATTTCTTTTCACACCATGTTTTTACTTCTGCACCCCCTGAGCCCATTTTGTTTATTTTTATGATTTTTTGACTTTTGTTTTTTATTCCTGACTTATTTATTTTTCCTCATAATATTAAAAACATAAAAAACTTTTTTTATACCATTTTTATATTTTTTAGGCATTTATTTGGTTATATTGATATTTGTATGTAAATAAGTACATAATATTATTATTTAGAATAGCTAGAAAAAATAATGTAAACACATTCATTTTTTTTATTTTTATTTTATTTTATCTTCTGAAAATATTTTATATAAAATATACTTTTTTTTTATAAATATTAAATATTATTATTTTTATATATATAATACATATTTAGAAAATAATACAAATATATATATATTTAGTAGAATATTTAGGGTAAAAATACAAAATATATACATTTTTTATTTTATTAATATTTGACATTAAAAATACCCTTTTTATAAATATACTTCATTTTTATTTTATTTTTGTATATAATAAATAAATTTTGTACATATTAAATAATAATGCCTTTTACCTAATAAAATTAGGGTTTTACCCTAAACATAAAAATACCCAAAAATTAATACTTTTTTTTTTATTTTGTTTACTTGACATATAAAAATACTTTTTTTCATACATATAAAAAATCTTTTTGCATCTTGCATATTTATTTTATTTCCATTTAATTTGTGCAATTGAATATCTTGTAAATAATTCCAAATTGATGTAATAGCTAGGTTTAAATTCCTTGTCAAATACCCCCCATTTGAACATTTGTACCCCCCTCCCCATATTGTGTTGTAATAGCTTAGGAACTTTAATTTTCGCACTTTAAAGCTTTCTAAATATACCATGATAGAATTAGGGTTTGTATGCAAATAAAAACAACAAAATAGTTTGACCTAATTTCAAGATAATCAAGCATGAAAATGGGCAACACTTATCACACTTGCACCCCTAGGGTATTCCACTTGTTTCCTTCAATAAATGGGCCATATTGCATGTTAGGTCTCTTTGGGCAAAAACAAAACAAACAATCAAATGATCATAGTCACTCGATGACGCTTTCGAAAGTTGCCTAAAAATGATCAAGTCCCTTAAAGGAAAATTGCCCAGAGATACTTGGAACCATTGCAATTATGGTCTAAACGATGACCCGCGCCCGTCCCTTTCACATCCTAACACAAGATTGTCCACCAAATGCAATGGTGGAATAAAATTGTTAAAAGGGTTAAAACATAACAAAAAATCTTTGAGAACTTTAGGGTAGATAGCTCTTAAGTACTTGAATCAAACTTGCAAAACAAAAACACTTGCCTATCTTTCAAACCACACTTCACAAACACTTTCAAAACAAAATTTCAAAAACCTTGAAACATCTTTTCAAAAAGACAAACACCTTTTGTAAAACATTCGAGTAAAGAATTGTTACAAGGGTAGCCTAGACAAGGCATCTTTTGCAAAACATTTTCAAAACCACACACAAAGCACCATTTCAAACAATTGAAAACCAAGGCAAGTTGATCTAAGCAAGTACCTAAGAGCCCATGGATAACCATGGATAGAAAGGGTGCTAATACCTTCCCTTTCTATAATCTACTCCTCGAACCCAAGAAAAATATCTCAAAGGTTTTTGCTGTGCTTTTTAAACCTTTCCTTAGGATAAAATAAAAAGTCGGTGGCGACTCTTGCTCAACCGAAACATTTTCAAAAACAAACGCAAAACCATAGTCAGTTCTCCCACCGTATCACAAATTGGATGGTGAATTCATCGAAACCCCCTTTCAGCATTTTGAAGAGGTAGCTCAGGAGATTGTGGCAACCAAGACAGTGCCTTCTGTACCCATGATTACCAGACCTCCGCCTCGGATGTCGTCTCTCAAAGATGCAAGGGTTGTGATTGAAGAAGGAGGAAGCACAATCTGGGGGAAGCTTCCTGATTTTCCTTTCAAGTCAAATAAATTCGGCTTGGGTTTCACTGCTTCTGCTTAAAATTTTGTGCGTCGCTCCCGGGCTGGATGGCCACCAGTGAAGATCACCCATCATGGATTCAATGCTTTGGAGGATGGTGAAGAGGAGAGAAACTTAGAAGACTGGATTTTCCCTACTGTGGACGGAGGACTATGTAATTGGGAGGCAAAGGAATTTGTTCCCATTACTTTCATCAATCAGTAATTTATCTTTCAAACATTTATGTTTGTTTCTAATAATTCTTAAACAATTCGTACACTTTTAACCTTGTGCCTTACCCGAGGCACATAGGTCCATTTGTAAGGGTTTGATTTTTCATCTTCATATGCCATTTTAATAAATCATGGACGTTTTCACATATAAACTTTTGTGTTCATTGTCTTTCTTTTTACATTTTTATTTGTTTAAAGGTGGCTACCCCTTACACACACTCACACTCACAAATGCAGGTACCCTTCCATTCCAGATTCCATGGGTAACAATTCTGCTATGACCTTCAGTGACTCTGAAGATCTGGTCTACCATGCCGAATACGAAGGTGAAGAAGACTGTGAAGTGCCGGGAGAATTGGCTAGACTGCTACAACTGGAAGAAAGGGCTATTCTACCTCACGAGGAGTTGTTAGAGACAATCAACTTGGGGTACAAAGGAAGACAGAAAAGAAGTTAGAGTGGGTGCCAACCTAGAGCCAAGTGTCAAAGAGCGCTTAATCCAGCTGTTGAATGAATATGTTGAGATCTTCGCCTGGTCATACGAAGACATGCCGGGACTTGATACAGATATTGTGGTTCACCGTCTCCCCATAAGAGAAGACTATCCACCAGTTAAACAAAAAGTTCGCCGCATGAGGCCTAACATGTCTGAAAAGATCAAAGCAGAAGTTATGAAGCAGTTCAATGATGGATTTCTTGTTGTTACTTCCTATCCATAATGGGTTGCTAACATTGTGCCCATACCTAAAAAGGACGGCAAAGTGAGAATGTGCGTGGATTACAGAGACTTAAACAGGGCCAACCTTAAAGATGACTTTCCACTACCGCACATTGACATCTTGGTTGACAACACAGCTCAGCACAAGGTATTTTCTTTCATGGACGGATTCTCAGGCTATAACCAGATCAAAATGGCCCCTGAGGACATGGAGAAAACTACTTTTGTTACACAATGGGGTACGTTCTGTTATAAAGTGATGCCATTCGGACTGAAGAATATCGGGGTAACCTATCAACGCGCCATGGTAGCTTTGTTTCATGATATGATACATCATGAGATAGAGGTCTATGTAGACGACATGATAGCCCATTCACAAACTGAAGAAGAACACCTCGACCATCTGCAAAAGTTGTTTGTCAGGTTGAAGGAGTACAAGCTTAGACTGAACCCTAACAAGTGCACTTTCAGAGTCAGGTCCGGTAAACTCTTGGGTTTCATTGTCAGCAACAAAGGCATCGAGGTTGATCATGTCAAAGTCAAAGCTATACAAGAAATGCCTGCCCCTCGCACTGAGAAGGAGGTCATAGGTTTCTTGGGACACCTAAACTACATTGCAAGGTTCATTTCTCACCTAACATTTACCTGTGAACCAATCTTCAAGCTGTTGAAGAAATATCAGGTGGTTAAATGGAATGATGATTGTCAAGTTGCTTTCGATAAAATCAAGGAGTATTTGCTAGAACTTCCTATCTTGATGCCACCCATCGAAGGAAGACCGCTAATCATGTATCTGACCGTCCTAGAGAGTTCAATGGGGTGCGTACTGGGCCAACATGACGAGTCTGGCCGAAAAGAGCATGCCATTTATTACCTTAGCAAAACGTTTACCGACTGTGAGACCCGATACTCACTGCTCGAGAAAACTTGTTGCGCTTTGGTATGGGCTACTCGCCGGCTAAGGCAGTATATGTTGACTCATACCACTTTGCTAATCTCTAAGATGGATCTGATCAAGTACATCTTTGAGAAGCCTGCTCTATCTGGAAGAATAGTAAGGTGGCAGATGATCCTCACCGAGTATGATATACAATACATGACCCAAAAAGCTATAAAGGGGAGTGTGCTAGCCGATCATCTGGCCCATCAAGCTGTCGAAGATTACCAATCCATAAGGTTCGACTTCCCCGACGAGGATATCATGACATTGGACAACGTTAAGGATTTCAGACCATATGACGGACCTGAACAAGGATCCCGATGGACCCTGTACTTTGATGGTGCTTCTAATGCACTTGGCAACGGTATCGGTGTGGTACTTATCTCTCTAGAAGGTTGCCATACACCTTTCACCGCCAGACTTTGCTTCAGCTGTACCAACAACATGGCAGAGTATGAAGCTTGTATCTTTGGACTCAAGGCTGCTATAGACTTAGGAATCAAATCTTTGGTTGTGTTTGGGGACTCAGCTTTGGTTATCAGTCAAATCAAAGGAGAGTGGGATACTAAACATACAAACCTCATCCCTTACAAAGAACATGTCTTGACATTGTTACCACATTTCGAGAAGATTACCTTCGAGCACTTCCCGCGAGAAGAAAATCAGCTAGAGGATGCTCTAGCTACAATGTCATCCATGTTTAAACTTAACTGGGATAATGAGGCTCCCAAAATCACCATTGAACGGATGGACGAACCTGCACATTGTCACGAGATTAATACCTAAGAAGTAGTGGACCGACCTTGGTTTCATGATGTCAAAAGGTATCTCGAGACTCAAGAATACCCTGAAGGAGCTTCAGTCAATGACAAAATGTTTTTGAGGAGGTTCTCAGCTAAGTTCTTCTTGAGCAATGGTATCCTGTACAAGCGCAATCATGATTGCATTCTGCTCCGTTGTGTGGACAAGATTGAAGCTGAACAAATCATGGCTGAACTGCACAATGGTACCTTTGGCACTCACTCTAGCGGACATACGATGGCTAAGAAGATTCTACGGGAAGGCTATTACTGGTCTACCATGGAGGCTGACTGCCATCAACATTCCCGTACTTGTCACAAATGTCAAATCTATGCAGACAAGGTACACATACCTCCAGTTCCTCTCAATGTCTTAACAGCTCCTTGGCCATTCGCTATGTGGGGAATCAACATGATTGGAGAGATCAAGCCTACAGCATCCAATGGACACTGCTTCATCCTGGTGGCCATTGACTACTTTACCAAGTGGGTCGAAGTAGCTTCCTTCACATCCGTCATAAAGAATGTTGTTGCCCGCTTCATCAAGCAGAACCTCATTTACCGGTATGGTATCCCTGAAAGGATCATCACCGATAACGGTACAAACCTTAACAATACTATGATCACCGCTTTGTGCGAGCAGTTCCAGATTCAACATCACAATTCATCTCCCTATCGGTCGAAGATGAACGGCGCTGTCGAAGCTGCGAACAAAAATATCAAGAAGATCATACAAAAGATGACAGTCACCTACAAGGACTGGCATGAGATGTTACCATTTGCTTTGCACGGGTACCGTACCACGGCACGAATATCAACTGGGGCAACACCCTATTCTTTGGTATACAGCATGGAAGTTGTTTTACCTATCGAGGTTCAGATTCCCTCCTTGAGAATCATGAAAGATGTTGGTTTGAGTGAAGACGATTGGATTCAGACCCGGCTTGATAAACTTAACTTGATTGACGAAAAGCGACTTACTGATGTTTGCCATGGTCAGGCGTATCAGAAACGAATGATTAAGGCATTCAACAAGAAAGTCAGGCGCCAGGTATATCAAGTCGGGGATCTTGTAATCAAGCGGATCATCTTGCCGCAAAGTGATCCCAGGGGAAAATGGACTCCTACTTATGAAGGACCATTTGTGATCAAAAACATCTTTTCTGGTGGGGCAATGATATTAACCACCATGGACGGTGACGACCTGCCGCACCCTGCGAACGCAGACATAGTCAAAAGATACTATGCATAAATGACCCGGCAAGTTGAAAACCCGAAAGGGCGACTTGGGCAAAAATGAGCATCCCGGTAAATCGAAAACCCGAAAGGGTGGTTCAGGCAAAAATTAGGGATAAATAAAAAAAAATTGTACACCCGGCAAGTTGAAAACCCGAAAGGGCGACTTGGGAAAAAAAGGGTTTCCCGGTGGACTGAAAACCCGAAAGGGAGGTCCATGCAAAAGTTAGGGAATTAAAGCGTATGACTATGTCTCGTCAGATCACTTTAAGGACAATCTCTTCACAAACAAGCTCCGGGCTTCTGATCAACTCAATCATCTTCGGACGAAGCAATGAATGGACAAGATATTCAGAGTTACGAAGGCTATAGCAGAATGGGAACCCCATGGAATTTTTACACATAGCCATCTTTCTTTGTATAGATTTTTCTCATTCTTTATGGCAACATTCTCCTACTAGGATGTCTGTCTCCTTTGTAAAAAATACTTATACAAAGTTAATACAAAGATACTTCAAAGTGCAGGAAACTATTTTCCTTTTCTTCTTTTTTACACTTGTGTTTTATTTGAACACGTCCAATGGTTTATTAAATAAGCATATGCAATTAAATATAATCACTGTTTACAAATAAACAAAATGTGAAAGAACAATTACTGACAGGTTGAAAGTATAGGAAAACTTCTTTAGGCTATTCTAAGAGAAATCCCCTGCAGTACATCGTCCAGATCCCTAGCGGAGCTAAAACCATTGAAATACATATCCCCAGCGGAATTAAATTTCAAAATCCCCACCAGAGTTAAACTTCAAACTCCCAATTCCCCGCGGAGTAAAAACTTTGAACTACAGACCCTCAGCAGAGATGAAACCCTCTTCCCCAGTCGAGTCAAACTACCAATCCACAGCAGAAACCATCTAGTTTCTCCAGATTCCCCAGCAACTTGTCTTAAAGTCTGAGAATCAACCAGATAACAATTAACTTTCATCCTATCCCCAGCCTAGGATAACTCCCAGTAGATTGGCATACAGCTCAAGCTCCTGATCTCCCCAAAAGGATAGCTACTCCCTAGCAGTATAGCTATTCCCCACAGAGTTCTCACTCCCCCAACAGAATGAAGATTCTTATTCTTAACTCTCCAGCTTGAAGTCCCCAAGGATTCAAATTCCCCTAGCAGATTGAAGATTCTCATTCTCGATTCCCCAGTGAGGTTGCCAGAGTCTTCATTACTCCCCAGCATGAATTTGTCAGAATTTTTAATCCCCTGCAGATCAAAGATTCTCATTCACCACTCCTCAATAGATTGAAGATTCTCATTCTTAATTCCCCGCAGAAGCCATCAGAGTCTTCCTTATTCTTCAGCAGATCATGTTTTTCCTTTGTTTGATCCCCGATATAGATCATCAAAGTTTCCCTATTCCCCAGCCAAGTAAGGATTCCCATTGGTGTAATCCCCAGCCATAGTCATCAAAGTTCTCGGGATTCCCCAAGCAGGTTTCTCAAGCAACACTTGGCATTATTTTCACAACAGAATGGTTATCATAATTCCAACACCAAAGACTTGAAGGATCCCTATATCCTCAGGAAAGTCATGAAGGATTCCCACATCCCCACAGAAGTTGTCAAAGTTTTTGATAATTCCCGCGAGTTGCCAAAGACTTTCTATCCCCAACAGTGGTCCAAGGATTTCTCATCCTCAGCAATCAAAGATTTTGAATCTCCAACAGCAGTCAAGTATTTACTTTCCCCAACAGCAGTCAAAGATTTTATTATCTCCAACTATCAAGGATTTATTTTCCTCAACAAGACAGCTAATCAGCTTACATGCACATACATTACATTCATGTATCATAAACATTGATAAAACACATTTTATTGCATCGTACATTTCATGCAACATAACTTTGTGTTTTAGCTAACATTTTACCCTTTTCAGGATAAGATTAAAAGTTATCTTTAACAAATATTCAAAGATTTCAGATACAGTACGGATACACTCCAGATACGGAAGTCATTCTGTTACTCATTCAGATCTCTTATTCAGATATAGCTCGGATACACTCCAGACACGGAAGTCATTCTATTACTCATTCAGAATTCAAAGTTAAGATACAGTACGGATACACTCCAGACACGGATGCCATTCTGTCACTCATTCAGACTTCAATAATCAGATACAGATTAGATACGCTCCAGACGCAGAAGCCATTCTATTTCTCATTCAGATTCAACTATCAATTTCAAGTTCACTCCAGACACGAATGTTATTCTGTCACTTACTCAGATCTCAGTTACAGTCCAGATACACTCCAGACACGAAAGTCATTCTGCTACTCATACAGATCTCAACCTCAAGATACAGTCCAGATACGCTCCATACACTGTTGCCATTCTGTCACTTATTCTGACCTTTTTCCCCAGCCCAGAGATGCTTCAGACACGGATGTCATTCTGTCGCTTATTCAGATTTCAGATTCAGATACAATACAGATACACTCCAGACACAGAAGTCATTCTGTTATTCATTCAAATTCAAAATACAGTTACAGCTCGGATACGCTCCAATCACGGAGGCCTTTCTTTTTCTCATACAAACTCGGTCCTCAGATACAGTTTAGATACGTTCCAGACACGGATACCATTCTGATACTCATTCTTTTGACTTACAACTTACAGTTCAACAAACATTCTTGGATGAAATATTTAAGCCCATCTCCAATAAGATTCTATCACCTCCCCAAATGGCATCTTTAATCCCATTTCCTCAACTACATTTTGACGAGTGCAAATTTACGGGCACTCTAGTGTCCAATCATCTTTTACCTTCGAGTCACGAACGACAAACTCGTCAATCTAACTCTTCAGGTTCAAGAAGATTGAACAGGGGCAGTTGTTGTACCCCAAAATTTTCCCTCTCATTTTATCAAGATTTCCCCTCACAAGACTCTTTAGACTCAAGGCCAGATTAGGGTTTGCTCAACTCAAGACATCTCCTTGCACTATTGACCTGAAATTAGGGTTTGAGTTTGCACAAGTATTTTTGGACTTTCAATGCCTCATATGACTTTCATACTTCATGTTGGACTTATAAGATTGCCCATACCAAGTTTCAAGCTTTGAATCAAATTTTTGCCCAGTCAATTGGACAGTTGACCTAAAAATCAGCTGTATTGGGGAAAAAGTCAATTGTGGCCAATTTACAGTCAAACCTCATAATTTTTTATCCACATCAACATTATAGACTCATATGAACCATTTGATCAAGTTTGGACCATAACTCCTCAAGAAATTGGATCAGATCATCAAAAGGGCAAAATGGTCATTTTTAGGGTTTTGACTGTAGAAGGGCAATTTCTGGTTTTTCACCTAGCCAATGGCAAATTGGGTTCAAGCATGGTTTTAAGGACTCAATTTCATCATCTTGACCTAATCACAAGGTTCAAAAGATCTAAAATGCATTGGATTGACAGATGAATTTTCCAGTCAACTAATCAAAAATCAATTGTACACTGAAAAGTCAAACTTTGACTTTTTGGTTAAAATCAAGTGCCAAGGGTCATTTTTCATCAAGATGTGTCAAAACATGAAACTTGTTCACCAAGAAACCTAATTTTGTAAATTAGGGTTTAAAATGGAAAATTTTCATAACTTAGAAATTTCCTAAGTTATGAAAATTTCTTATTTTTTCCCAACTTTTCCCAACTTTTTCACCATGATGAAATTGCATTCAAAGAAAACTTCCAACATGAAAGTTGTATCCCTCCGCAAAATATACAAATATGATTCACAAAGTTTTCCCAAAAGATGCTTGGATCTCAAGTTATGATTTTGTGAATAAGGGTCCATGAAACTTTTAACTTAGTGAAATTTTGCTCTAGTTTAGGCAGGATTTTGACCTATCTTCATGGCAACTTTTCACCTAGTTCCAAGTGGAATATCAAAATGTATTTCAAATATGGATTGTAGAGCATGTTACAATATTTCCAAAATGTCCAAGAACTCTCCAAGATCATTTGTGGTTAGGGAGAATCGAAGGATTAAAAATGGCAAATCATCACTTTTGTCCAAGGCATTTTGCACCATGTTACAACTTGAAAATATGTCCTAAGAATGCTTTACTTGGTTTACAGGTTCTAATATCTTCTACACTCAAAAATTGAATGCAAATACAATGGTTAATGGCGTTGTTTTTGTCTTGGAAGCTTTATACAAAGGTTTAATCCAAATATGGCAAAAAGGCAACATTACTACTTTGATAAAGCATGCTTTGTGTCCTTTTGTTTATCTTGAGCATTGAACTTAATCTTTTACAGCAAACCACATCCACAAAAATCAGAAAAGGTTTACCAACTCAACTCAGGCCTTGAGCTAGCCTGTACAGGCTGTGCCTTTGTCAACTCACCTTTTACTTCAAAAACAAGAAAGGGTGCAAAAACTCCACAACTTGGAAATCTGATAAGAGCAAACTTTGTGAACATTTCAAACAACCTCAACACATTGTAGCAAGCAGAATACACGAGTTACAAGCATCTCAAACACCCAAATACACCAAACACTCCATTTCTGCCCAAAACAGGGCAAGCCCTGTAGAACCACTTCCAAAACAAATTCCACTCGTGCGTTTTGTCCCAAACCACTTCAGACACATTGCATACAATACATCTGAACTATCCCAGCCCTTCTCAAGCAACTGTAACTTCATTTTCAAGCTTCTCCATTTTCAAATTCTGAGTTTCCAGGTTGAGTTTTATAGGGAGATTTAAGCCATTTCAAAGCAAGCTAAGCATTGGGAAAGGTCAACAGAACATCAAGCAAGCTTAAAAGAACTTCAGGCCTCACTCACAACTCCTACATTACCATATTCGAACTTGACTGAAACAGGTAATTTTCAAACTTCTATCTCCTTATTTAGGAATCATTAGGCTTAGGTTTGTGAAGCAAGAATGTAGCCCTTAATGTCCTTGAACTGTACATATGCATAGCTTGTATTTATATTAACTGAGCTAGGAGAATTTAGATGATGAACATGATGAATTTTTTAGGTCAGAAATTGGGGGTGATAAAATTCTCCCTGGTTTCTTAGAGATAGATCAAGTTTTTTATATGGTTAGAATCGTGGTTTAAAGCTCTATAAGTTTCATGTTGTGAGTTTTTTATTTCATGCAAAGAATAGAGAGAACAGATTTGAAGTTGCAGAAGCGCGCATTTTGGCCAAAGGACAGGGATGAAGCGTGACTTGGGCTGGGCCTGGCTTGCTTCTATTTTTGACACCCCCATTCTGCTTTTTGCACCCCCTTGGCCCATTTCTTTATTTTTTTTTGCATATTTTTCATTTCTTTTGTGATTTCTGACTTTATTATTTTTTTTCTAAATATTAAAAATCACTAAAAATCTTTTCTTAATTTTTACATTTTTATTTTATTGTTTTTATTATTTTTTTGACAAAAAATAGTTTATTAGGTTAAATACTTTTATTTTCTTAAATAAACTTATAAATAATATAAAAATATTATACATTTTTATTTTTATACTTAAAATATTATTTTCTCACAAATATTATTTTTTAACATTTTTATATATTTTTTTATTTATTTTCTTTGTACATAAATGAAATAAATAATCATAGAAATATATTTTCTTTTAAAAACAATAAAACTAGGGTTTTCTACCCTTTCCAAAATAATCATTAATATTTTTCTTATTTTTAGACATAAATATTTTATATTACATACATAAAATAAATACAAAAACATCCTTTGCATATTTATGTTTATTTGCACCTTTAAATATTTGTCTATTTATTTATTTGTGCAATATTTCAATTTGGTAGTAATAATAGTTTTAGGGTTTTATTTTGAGAAATATCCCCTATTCAAACTTGTATCCTCCTCCCCATAATAATGTTGTAATAGTCTTAGATTTACTTTTACGCATTTTATCGCTTTCAAATGCCATGATAGTGAATTAGGGTTTGTATGCAAAGAACAAAAATCAAACAAATAGCATGACTAAACACAAGACAAAAATGCATGAAAAATAACAACACAATGCACACAAGCACCCCTAGGGTTTCATCCACTTGTTGCCTTATAAATGGCCATGGTATGCATGCTAGGTATCTTGGCAAAACAAAACAAAACAAAAAGATCATAGTCCCTCGATGACGCTATCTTGGTTGCCTATACAAAAATGATCTAGTCCCTCAAAAACTTGCTAAGATACTTAGCACCATTTCTATCATGGTCATACGATGACCCACGCCCGTCCTGTTTAACATCCAAATATAGGGTTGTTTACCAAATACAATGGTAAAACAACAATGTCAAAAGGTTAAAAATGTGTAGGAAAGATCTTTGAGTAGGGTAGACAACTCCTAGTTACTTGATCAAACTTGCAAACCATCCTTGCTATTTTCAAAAACACACATCACAATTTCAAAACATTTCCCAACAAACTTTCAAACATTGAAACATTTTTCAAAAGACAAACACCTCTGTATACATTCAAACAAGAATCATTACAAAGGTTGCCTAAACAAAGGCCTCTTTTCAAAATACTTTCAAAACCATACACAAAGCACCATTTCAAATAATTGAAAAGAAAAAGCAAGTGATCTAAAACAAGTAACTAAGAGCCCAAGGAAAACCATGGATGAAAAGGGTGCTAGCACCTTCCCTTTTCATAATCTACCCCCCGAACCCAAAAACAATCTCAAAGGTCTTTCCTGTGCTTTTTGACCTTTCCTTTGGATAAAATAAAAAGTCGGTGGCGACTCTTGCTAAACCGAAACATTTGTGAACAAAAAACGCAAAACCTCAAGTCAGTTCTCCCACCGCATCATAGAATTGGAGACTTTGTTGGGGATACATATAAGAGTGGGGTTACCTTAGGGTTTAGATCACCTTTACATGCTTATCTTGTTTGATTTCATTGCTTTACATTTGGTTCTATTGTTTAGGTTTGAATCCTCTACCCGGATTTGGGAAACATTCATAGGTATATAGCAATACGTTGTGGAAACTGTGCGGGGTATACCGACATGGTTGAAGCAATAGCTATATTAGTGCGACATATTTGTGGGTACCGGTAGCCTTTGAGTTAATCAAAGAGAATACGGGGCCGCTGAGTGATGTCATGAAGCACTAATGGACTTTTAGAACCTTTACTTGACCAACTTAGCCTTTTTAGGGGTAATGAGATGACCGGCTTTGGTGCAGTCCGAAGTTGGTAGATACTCGATACTACACTCATTGAGAGTTGTTTTCTTGGAATATTTCGGTCGCCAGTAAAGTGGCTAAACTGAAACAATGAACACAGAAAATAATCCAGTGATATTGAGCTCCTTAGAACCCGGTTACTATTTATAGGACAAGTTGAGCCAACTAAACTTCAAGAGGGTACTTACCTATGAAACCCCATGCAAGCCTGAAACTAGGAACTTGTGTGATTTGTTTGTACATATATACTTGTGCATAACATCATGGACACCATGAAGCATCATATACATCCACTAACCATTTCAACGATTTGGATCTTCATCTTTGTTCCTATTTTGTAGGTAATGGATTCACTTCGCAGGAAAACAACTCAAGTCAACCTTGTAAGATTTCCTCCTCAACTCAAGGAGCTAGCTTCAAGGATTCCTGAGAATTCTCCATTCACCGAGAGGCATGGTCGTCTTCTCAAATTAGTCAATACCAACACTGAGGAAGACATGGTGAAAGTTCTCTTCCAGTTCTTTGACCCCCTACACCACTGCTTCACATTTCCAGATTACCAGCTTGTGCCTACTTTGGAGGAATTTTCTCAACTCCTGAGGATTCCTATTCTCCATCAACTACCCTACAACGGTACAGAAAGAGATCCAAAGCCTGAAGATGTTGCTCAAGCCCTACATTTGCAACCATCTGATATCATAGGCCATTGGGAAACTAGAAGTGGTGTCAAAGGTTTCTTGTCAAAGTTTCTATTTGAGAAGGCCCAAAGCTGCTGGAATTCATTGGACTTACAAGCTTTTGAGGAGATTGTAGCTCTTCTCATCTATGGGTTGGTCTTGTACCCAAACCCTGACCAGCTTATAGATGTGAATGTTGTCAAAATCTTCATGGCTCGCAACCCGGTGCCTACATTGCTTAGGGATATCCTCCACTCTTTTCACACTCGAACAATGAGGAAAAGAGGTGTTCTCATGTGTTGCACTCCTCTACTGGCAAGATGGTTTATTTCTCATCTTCCCCAATCAGTCTTGAAGAATGAGCAAGGCTTGAGGTGGTCATAACGATTGATGACTCTTACACATTCAGATGTTCATTGGTGTTCTCGATCCAGAGAAAATGTTATCATCATTGATAGTTGTGGGGAATTCCCTAATGTCCATCTACTTGGCATTAGGGGAGGCATCACCTATAACCCCTTCTTGGCTCTGAGACAATTTGGGTATGCCCGAAGGGATGGCCCACATGACATGCTGATTCCAGACTTGGTTTTTGACTTCGACAATGACGATCAAGGATTTCGATAAGGGTTCATCCGAGATTGGAGGATACCCAACAAGGTGGACAGTAAGACCTTGGGACACAATAATTCCATCCCCCTTGAGCCTTACCTCAAGTGGGTACGAACCCGCACCCAAAGTCTTATGATGCCTTACCCCTACATTCTCCTTGTGATCAAAGAGCCTGTTATGGAAGGAGAGGTTCCATACACCCTCCTACATCCTGACATGCCAACATCACTTGAAGATTTGCAAAGGAGTTGGATACAGCTCAAGGGAAGAATGGACAAGGTTTGAGGTGGTCTCGTAGAATAATGTCACTCTCTCATACAGACATCTACTAGTATTCCCGATCTCACAAGGATGTCACTATCATTGACCGCTGTGGGGAATTTCGTAATGTTCCATTCCTTGGCATTAGGGGAGGTATTACTTACAACCCTTCCCTAGCTCTACGTTAATTTGGTTATTCTCAAAGAGACGGTCCTCATGACACGCTTATCCAGGGTATTGTATTTGACTACGAGAATGATCCTCAAGGTTATCATCAAAAGTTTATACATGCTTGGGGCATAGCGAGCAAAATTAATAGCCAGGCTTTAGGACAGAAGAATTCCATCCCTCTGGAGCCCTATCTCAAATGGGTATGAACTCGTGCTCAAAACCTTATGATGCCATATCCTGTTGTCCTACCGGTGATCATAGAGCCTGTTATCAAAGGAGACATTTCTCGCACCATCCTCCATCCAGACATGCCCACTGACCTTGAAGAATTGTAGAGGTCCTGGATTCAACTCAAAGAAGAATGAGACACCTTTGAGACTCAATTTTATGCAAGTAAGAAAAAAGTGTTGGAGCTGACGAAGTAACTTGGTGAGGAGCAGATTCTTAACGCATATATCAACACGAAGAGGAGGTGTCCATGGGAAACTTAGAGCTTTAGTATTTTTTTAATTTATTCCTTTGTAATCTTTTGTGTTCACATAAACTTATTAATAAAAATATTTTTTTCTGTTTCCTTTTTGTTAGCAAATTTAAATCTCACAAGGTCCTTGAAAACATTGCATATGCATATCATGCATATCACTAACATGACATGTGTTTCAAGACAGGTTTCTTATCTTTTTGTTGTTTATTTTAGCAGAAAGAATGGATCTTGAACAAACAGTTAAGGATCTTCAGGCTTAGAACGCCTAGTTCCAGCAAATGTTCATGAGTCTAGCCAAGGGGCAGGAAGAGCTGAAGGCCCTCATCACTAAAGAGAAGAAGGAGAAAGTCAAGAAACCAGCTGGTGTCCTCAACATGGGTAGGAGGCTCAAAGGTCCGGTCAAGCGAGCTTTGGAGTTTGAAGAAGAAAATGATGACCTAGAAGAAGATGACAAAAGTATGAAGGTTAACAAACAGGGTTCTGATGAAGAAGAAGCGAATTATTCAGATGAATAATATCCCCCGGATGACGACAAGTACAAGCAACTAGAAGATTGTCTCAATGCTATGGAAATCCAAAGAGTTCCTGGGTTGGATTTCGAAGAGCTGGGTCTTATCTTAGGGGTTTTATCCTCACAAGTTCAAGGTCCCCGTCTTTGCTAAATATGACGATGTGTCTTGTCCTAAGCTTTATCTAAGATCGTATGTCCGAAAAATCCAACCCCATATTGCTGACAGGAAGTTATGGGTCTACTTCTTTCAAGAAAGTTTGTCTGGCACTCAACTCGAATGGTTCTATCAGCTAGAAGGAACCAACATCCATATGTGGGAAGACTTGGCTAATGCTTTTTATAAGCAATATCAATATAATGTTGACCTTGCACCAACTTGAGTGCAATTGCAAAACATGTCTATAGGCTCGAACGAAGGTTTCAAGGAATATGCATAAAAGTGGAGAGACTTAGATGGAAGGGTGCAACCTCCCTTGTCTAATCGAGACCTTGTTGATATGTTCATGGGCACTCTGACAGGTCCATTCTTTAATCTGTTGATTGGAAGTTCGTCATCTGGTTTTACTGAGCTGATTCTGACAGGGGAACGAGTTAAAAGTGGTATTAAGAGGGAAAAATTCCAATGGATGCATCTTCTAGTGTTGTAAAGAAGACGTTCAATAATAAGAAAGAAATCAATGTTGTTTATGGCCAGAAGGGCCATGGTAAAAATGACTGCCATCAGTTTGTAGGAGCAGTGTTGATCTCTAATCTGGCACTTGTTCAACAATAACAACAAGGAAATCAGCGTAGGTCAAACGCTCCGAGGAGGCATTTCACCAAGATTAGTATGCCATTGTCTCAGGCATTACAACATTTGTTGAAAGCAGAATTGATAACATTGCAGGATCCTCCTCCTAATCCCAACACCTCCTCTCCTAATTACAATCCAAATGTGAAGTGTGCATATCATTCTAATAGTTCTGGGCATGACACCAACAACTGTTGGGCTCTGAAAAACAAAATCCAGGATATGATTGATGGAAAAGAAATTGAATTTGATCCTCCCGAGACCCCTAATGTGATTAATGCACCTATTCCCACTCATGGTAAAGGTGTTAATGATATTGACGATGTTTCCTATGTCTCCATCATAAGTGACTTGACCACTCCCTTGATGATTGTTAAGAAGAATCTATTGCGAGTTGGTTTATTTCCAGGTTATCCTGAAAGTTGTTACTATTGTGCGTCCCAAACTGATGGTTATATGTGGCTAAAGAAGGGTATTCAGCGTTTGATTAATAGCCATGAAATTTTGTTCGAGAAGACTCCGTCCATGAATAGTTTGCATGAAAGTATGTCTCAAGATTTGAGACTTGAAGATGTTTCTATAATCACAATTTCTAATACTCCTATAAGGATCACCTCTAAAGGTCCTATAAGGATTCCTGCCGAGCCTAGGGTGGCTCCCCTGATCATCACTGCACCGGGGCCAGTCCCCTATTCCACTGATAAGGTTGTTCCCTAGAATTATGGGGCGGAAGTTTATTACCATGGTGTTAGGTAAGAACCATGGATTACTGAAGATGAAGATTCTGAAATTACCAACCTCAATGTCGAAAATATTGTTGGAACTAGTAAATTTACCTGAACAGGAAGGGTATTCTCTCCGAAGATCTCTCCTCCAAAGACTACCATTACACTCGTATGTATCTCTACTGCTCGGTCAACTGCTGACACCCGGGGAAAAGAGAAAGTGATTGAGCCTTCCCAGACGGAGGCGCCGTCAAAAGATGTTACTTTTGAAGATTCCTCCAAACATGAGATGGGGGAAATATTGAAAATCATCCGCAAAAGTGACTACAATATCATTGAACAGTTAGGGTAGATGCCCTCCAAAATATCCATGATATCCTTGTTATTATTCTCTAAAGCCTATGCTCAGGCTTTGGTAAAATTTCTAAAGAATGCTCATGTACCATAAGAGACTTCTGCTGATCAGTTTGAGAATTGTGTAGCAAGCTTAACGGTTGATAATGGGTTCGGCTTTTCATATGCTGACCTAACTCCAGTGGGAAAGAATCATAACAAGGCCCTGCACGTCTCTATTGAGTGTAGAGGAACTACCTTGGTGCATGTGTTAGCGGATACAAGTTCCTCCCTGAATGTATTACCAAAAGGTGCTCCAGATAGACTGGATTGTGAAGGGACGGTGCTGAAACCCAGCAATATTGTGGTAAGAGCCTTTGACGGGTCAAGGAGAATGGTACATAAAGAGGTTGATCTTCCAATTAAGGTGGGATCTCAGGTCTTCAACTCCACTTTCTATGTAATGGATATTCATCTGTCCTATTCCTGCTTACTTGGAAGCCCCTGGATTCACGGGGCAGGCGTTGTTACCTCCACCTTGCATCAAAAATTAAAGTATCCGGTGAAACGGAAAATCGTTACATTTTACGGAGAAGAAGAATGTATGGTCAGCCATTTTAATTCTTTCAAATATGTTGAGATGGATGGTGAAGTCATTGAAACTCTCTGCCCGACATTTGAAGTAATCCCTCTGACAATTTCTGTTGTTAAAGCTACTCATGCTACTCCTAAGATCACTAAGGATCCACCAAGAATGGCTTCTCTGAAGGATGATAGGGTTGTGGTAGAAGAGGGAGGTTGCACTATCTGGGGTTAGCTTCCTGATATTCCTTACAAGTCCAACAAATTTGGTTTGGGTTT
This sequence comes from Vicia faba, assembly GCA_948472305.1. Taxonomy (NCBI): domain Eukaryota; kingdom Viridiplantae; phylum Streptophyta; class Magnoliopsida; order Fabales; family Fabaceae; genus Vicia; species Vicia faba. Next base: position 1,156,977,026 of record OX451737.1, on the reverse strand, counting down.
CACCTCAGAAACTCAGAAGGCGGTTCATCGTGCTCGTGCTGGGAGACCACCTTTTCACATCAGCAATAATGAAGTTAATGCTATAAAAGACACTGATAGTGTCTGTGACTTGGACAACTGGATATTCCCTACCATTGGCGGTGGACTTAACACCTAGAAGGCTAAAGACTCTATACCAATCTCCTTTAGTCAGGAGTAATTGTTATTTCCTGTTTTATTTATTTCAAGTTTTTAGGATACGTAATTTTAAAACAATGACTTTAAGCCTTGTGCCTTACCCGGGGCACAACGGTCCATTTGTTAGGGTTGTTATTTTTCATTCGCATATGCTCATCTAATAAAACATTTGATGTTTTTGCATTCAAATTTTGCGCTCTTTGTCTTTTCATTACTTTATTGCCTTCAAATATAGCTATGTGTTTCTTACACACACCCACACACTATATTGCAGATCCACATCCACTCTGGATCCCGTCGATATTAATTCTGCTATTGCCACTCATGACTTTAAAAATCCGATCTACCAACCACATGAAGAACCAGTCAAAGTTTTAAAATTGGGTACCGAGATAGACCAGAAAAAAGTCAAGATAGGCGCCAACTTAGAGAAAAGAGTCAAGAATAGGTTAGTTCAGATGTTGTATGACTATGTCGAGATCTTTTCTTGGTCATACAAAGACATGCACGGGATCGATACTGATATTGTGGTCCATCGTCTACAAAGGAAAAAGGGTTGTTCTCCAATTAAGCAGAAGGTTCGTCGCATGCGTCGCGAGATGTTAGAGAAGATCAAGGCTGAGGTTATGAAACAATTCAAAGCAGGCTTCTTAGCAGTGACATCATATCCTCGATGGGTTGCTAATATTGTTCCAGTACCTAAGAAATACGGCAAGGTATGCATGCGTGTAGACTACAGGGATCTGAACAGGGAAAGCCCCAAAGATGACTTCCCGCTTCCACATATTGATGTTCTGGTCGACAACACCGCTCAACATAAGGGATTCTCCTTCATGGATGGTTTCTCAGGTTATAATCAGATCAAGATGACGCCTGAAGATATGGAGAAAACTACCTTTGTCACATAGTGGGTAACTTTCTGCTACAAGGTTATGCCTTTTGGGTTGAAGAACGTCAACGCAACTTATCAGCATGCCATGTTAGCTTTATTCCATGACATGATTCATCACGAGATAGAGGTCTACATCAACGATATGACAGCCAGATAACAGACTGAAGAAGGGCATCTGGATCATCTACATAAACTATTTGAAAGACTGGAGAAATACAAGCTGAGACTGAATCCGAACAAGTGCACTTTTGAGGTAAGATCCGGTAAACTCCTGGGCTTCGTCGTCAGTGGTAAAGGTATTGAAGTTGATCTCGCAAAACTTAAACCTATTCAAGAAATTTCGGCTCCCCGTACTGAGAAGGAAGTTAGAGTTTTCTTAGGACGACTGAACTACATTGCCTGATTCATTTCTCACTTGACTGCTACTTGTGAGTCAATCTTCAAGCTGCTAAAGAAAGATCAAGTAGTAAAGTGGAACGATGACTGTCAGATAGCTTTTGACAAAATCAAGGAGTATCTACAATAACCTCTAATTCTAATGCCACAAGTTGAAGGAATATCTCTAATCATGTACCTCACAGTGCTAGAGAATTCAATGGGGTGTGTACTAGGCCAATATGACGAGTCTGGTCGAAAATAGCATACAATATACTACCTTAGCAAAAAATTTACTGACTGTGAAACAAGATACTCACTGCTCAAGAAAACTTGTTGTGCTTTAGCATGGGCTGCTCTTTGACTAAGACAGTATATGTTAACTCATACTACTCTATTAATTTCTAAAATGGATCCCATCAAGTACATATTTGAGAAGCCAACACTCTCCAGAAGAATAGCTCGATGGAAAATGGTCTTAACAAAGTACGACATTCAGTACACCACTCAAAAGGCAATCAAGGGAAGTGTACTGGAAGATCATTTGGCACATCAAGCCATAGACAACTATCAATCCATGAATTTCGAATTCCCGGACGAGAATATTATGCTAGTCACAGATTGTGAAGAACCCGGACCATATGAAGGACCTAAGCCAGGATCTCGATGGACTATGGTTTTCGACGGAGCTTCCAACGCACTTGGAAACTGAATTGGTGTTGTAATCATCTTTCCTCAAGGTTGCCATACTCCCTTCACCGCCAGATTATGAAGAAGTGAAAAACACAAGAAGGGGGGCTGAATTGAAACTTAAAATCAAAAGCGCAGTAGACACGATATTTTGATCCTGGTTCGTTTGATCTCAAACTACTCCAGTCCACCCGCCAAGGTGAGTTCGCCTCTCTCTAACGAAGACTTAATTCACTAATCAAAACTGATTACAACATAACTTTGACAACTGCCAAAGTCTTCTTGAGTACAACCACAACCCAGTTTATCTCAAGGAAAACTATCTTAATCACAATGAAATAATAATTGTGTACTGTTGTTTTTCCTTACAAAAACTATATCACAACTGTGATATTTTACACAATTTTGAGCGTATATATGAATATGTAAGATTACAGCGATTGAGAGGTATATTGCAGTGGTGGTCAAAAATCGTAAATGATTTATCCTCTAAGCTTGTTTATATAGGCATGGAAATCTTGTCCAACATAAAGCGTGATAATGGACATTCAATGTTGTTTCCATATTGAGAAGATTCTTGTCTGAATGAAGCCGTTGCATATGATGCTGTCTTGATTGAAAAGTAACGCTTCAGAACTTAGAATCTTGCATGCTGCAATTGCTTCATAACATTGATGACTCAGAGATGTGAGGATCTGATGGTATATTAAACTTATGTTCAGAATCAGAGTATTCTTCACTTCAGCACAGATTCTGATCATCATTCTTCAGCGTAGATTCTGATTACCTCAGCTTGAAAGCTTCTGTAGCTTAATTTCTGATGTTGTTTTGGTCAGAACTTCTGCATACAAAATGACACAAATTTAGAGTGCATATCTTTTCTTTGTGTTTGTTATCATCAAAACTCTAATTAAGGGTTGTAGACTCAAACTATGTTCTAACAATCTCCCCCTTTTTGATGATGACAAAAACTAGGATTTTCACTGAAAAATATAGAACAAAAAGTTTAAGAGATTCTCCCCCTGTGTTGATTACTCAAATAGAGATGAGTTACTTCCCTGAAGTTCCTTTTCGTCAGAGCTTTTGATGCATCTCCTTTTGTCCTTATCAGAATATGTTCCTTTTCAAGCTTTTCAGAAAACATAGAGGTTAAGATATTCAGAATGTTTGAGACTTTATCCCGGTAAACTGTTATTGAAAATATCTTACTATCTCCCCCTTTTTTCCAGGTATCAAAAAGCAATATAATAAGAGTCAAAAAGATGATTTATATTGAAAACAGAATGCAATGACAATTTTCAGAAACAAGGAAGATAAGATGAAAAGTAAAAATACATATAAACATTTAAAGAAAATCTAAGAAGGAGGGGGAAGACGTGTGAACAACGCTTCCAACAAGATTTTAATCTGAGTGCTTGATTCTTCCTGCTTTCCCAGAATGTCTTTGATTTCTTTTGTTGTATCTTCTTGTTTATCCCATATATCCTTGATATCTTTGTTTGTGTCCTCTTGCTTATCCAGTCTGGCATGGATTAAGGCATTCTCCTTCTTCAACTCTTCCAGAGTTTGCATGACTAGAGATGAAGCTGTTGTATCTTCAGGGGTTGCATGACGTTCAGAACACTCTGCAGCCTCTTCTGATTGAACAACTTCTTCTGTTGCAATCATCTTTTCTGGAGCAGTAGTCAGAGGGTGACTATCAGAATCTGGTTCAGTGACTTCTGAAGGTTGGTGCTCTTTCCAGGGAGCATTATCCAGTGGAAGAATTTCTTTCTTGTACCATTGGCTCAGAACTTGATCTTTGAAGGATTTCAGCTGATCACTGAAGTTCTGCTGAGCCCTTTCATAGCTCAATTCTTTCAGCTTCTGGGTTTTAGAGTTGAGCCATTTTCTGAATCTTCCCACGGAGAATCAGAAGTAGAAGGATTTGAAATCTCTTGACTTGCTTGCTTCAAAGAAGTAATCCATTCCTGTATTTCTGTTTTAAATATCAACAGATTCTTACCAACATCTGATTTGGTTGAGGTTGGTTTAGGTTTGGGGGTGGCAATTTTGTTTGTGGTGGAAGCTAGTTGGTCCAACACTTGTAGATAAATGACAAGTCTGAGTTGTTCAGCTGGACGATTGATAGGTGAGGGAGTGGGAGAGTCAAAAATCAAGATTGGTGAGTGAGAGGTGTTTGGTGGTGTAGATTCATATGGTGAAGGGATTTCTGGAATATCATGAATGGTGAGAGGTAGACGAACCGTATGAGGTTTTGTGATCCTAGGAATTGGGGTAGTGGTATCAGAGTCTGAAAGGGAGTCTTTTGATTGGTTTGCGGTAGCGTGTTGAATATCTGGTTCAGGTATTTCAGAAGATGGGTTTTCATATTGAGGAGTGAGAGGGTTTTCATTTTCTGGTTGAGGTGAGTTGAGGTTTTGATGTTCTGGTTGAGGAGATTGTGGTTGTGGATTTTCTGGTTGAGGAGAGTGTGGTTATAAATTTTCTGGTTCAGGAGAGTGTGATTGTGGATTTTCTGGTTGTTGAGTTTGAGTGTTTGGATTTTTTGGGAGTGGTGAGGAAAAGTCTTGATCAAACAGTTCAATATCAGATAGAACTCTAGCAAGTTCTGGTTGATGTTGTTCTGGATTTAGACTTGGATTAGGGGGGTGAGATTCATTCAAGAAATTTCCAAGAGTTACAGATGGGTCAAACTCTATGTCAAAATCCTCAAATGTTTGGGGTGAGGGATTTTCGGTGTGTTGAGGGGGAATGGTTTCAGATGTTGGGATAACTATTGATTCTACAACAGAAACAAAAGAAGGGTTACCTTTCTTTTTCACAACTTTGGGTGTCCTCTGAGAGGATCCTTCTCCTGCTGCCTTCCTCTTTCTGGATTTCTTTAGCACAACCTCTGGAGCTGGCTTATGCAGATCTTGGATGTTGAATTCTGGAATAGTCCCATCAGCCTTACAAGCTTCAAGGTATCTGACTATGATCTCTGGAGAGGCATCTATCTCAGAAAATAGTGGAAAATCCTTCAGAGAGATTCTCCTAGAAGTGATGACCTCATGAGAAGCAGTTGTTGGTTCCTTCTTAATGTTTTCAATAATCTTCATTTTCTTCAGATTCTTGGCATTCAAAGGTTTCCCAACAGTTGCTTCCAGAGTACTGATTTCTTGAGCCTCTATCAGATGTTCTATCAGCCTGTTTTCTGTTAGAATATCTGAAATCAATCTTCCTAGAGGAATCCAATCCCTCTTATCTCTTTCTTCTTCTCTTGTCTCTTTCACACTTGTTCTGAGATGGTTGAAGAGCACATGTGGAAGGTTTATCTTGGTCTTCTTTGCAATGAAGTAAATCAGAAACTGCTGATCAATATTGATATAATCAGGGGAGCTTGTAGGCTTCCTATGATTGATACATCCCATAATTATTCTAGCCCAGATTCTTTAATGGTCCTTCAAGTCTCTGATCTTGCTAGATGGCTGTCCAGAAGTGAATATTTCCCTAGCAATAGATTTTAGGTCATAGCACTTACCATCCATATCAATGCATCTGACTCCATCGCCATTGTATCCAATGAGTTTCCCAATCAAATCTTATGTAATCACTATCTTCTTCCCCATAACATATGATGTGACCTGGTGGTTGGATGAGGTAGCATGAATCTAAAACTCTTTAACAATAATGGGAAAAGTTGGACCCAACAGACGATCAAAGTATTTGTTCCATCCCTATGCAGTTACATCTTCATACATATTAAACCCATTTTCTTGTAAGCTTTCAAAATCAACGATCAATTCACAGAGAACTTCAAGGTTATCAACTGGAGTGAGTAGCGTTCTAATGGGATCCTCATATTATTCAGTAGATGAAGATTCAGGGGCACTATTGATATTCTTGAGACTTGATGATGATTCCATTGTTCACACGGATTCTTTGAAGAAAATTGATATAAAGGGTTTTTGAAAAAGAAACTAGAACAAGAGTGAATATTGAAGATGGTAAAACGTGAATGAATGAGATATTAAATTGAGTTTATATAGGTTCTTTTAGAAAACGTAATCAGTAAGAAAGAGAGAAATAAGTAATGATTATATGCATTAATGAAACCTGGAATTAGGGGATTTAGAGAGATATTGAACAGTTACCAATGACAAGTGTCTCAATGCATCCAATCAGAGCCTTGGACCCTTCAGAATTTGAACGCATGTTCAGCCTTAGAAGGTAGCTTGTGAGAGGATGACAGATGTTTGATGGTGTGAACTGCATGCCTCTATCCTTGAAATGAAACGTTCATATCTTCATAGATAGATTCTGAGGAAACTGTACTTCTAACTTCTGAAGACAAGTTGATCAGATGTTCACATAAAACAATAAAGTTCTGAGGGTTAGGATATGCAAATAAAACATTTTATTCTGGACACAATTTCATGCTGAGATGTTTCAGAATGAAATTGAATCTATCTTCAGAAAGGGGTTTTGTAAATACATCAGCCCATTGATGGCCTGTGTCAATAAATTTCAAGGTAAGAATTCCTTTCAAAATATAATCCCTATTAAAGTGATGTTTTATTTCTATATGCTTAGCCCTAGAATGCAAAATAGGATTTCTAGAGAGACATATGGCAGAAGTGTTATCACAGAAGATAGGAATGTTACTCTCAAATATGTTAAAGTCTTCAAGTTGAATTTTCATCCAGAGCATTTGAGTGCTACATCCAGCAGCTGCTATGTATTCAGCTTCTGCTGTTGACAAAGCTATTATGGACTGTCTCTTGCTGGTCCATGAAATCAGATTGTCTCCCAGAAACTAGCATCTTCCAGAAGTGCTTTTACGCTCTACTTTATCTCCAGCAAAGTCAGCATCATAGTATCCTACTAAGCTGTATTCATTGTATTTTCTATAAAACAAACCCAGATTAGTAGTACCTTTCAGATACTTGAAAATTCACTTAACTGTTGTTAAGTGAGATTCTCTAGGATCTGATTGGAATCTAGAACATAAGCAAATATTGAATAAAATATCAGGCCTTGAAGTCGCCAGATAAAGGAGAGATCCAATCATACCTCTGTAGATTTTCTATTCTACCTTTTTACTTACCTCTTCCTTTTCCAGAATGCACGTGGGATGCATTGGAGTCTTTGAGGGCTTACATTTTGAGAGGTCAAATTTCTTCAGAAGTTCTCTGACATATTTGCTCTGATGAATGTAAGTTCCTTCTGGAGTTTGGTTTATCTGAATGCCCAGAAAGAATTTGAGTTCCCCCATTAAGCTCATCCCAAACTCTGTCTGCATGTACTTAGCAAATTCTCTTCCTAGAGAAGGTTTAGTGGATCCAAAAATGATATCATCTACATAAATCTGACAAACTAAGATGTCATTCTTAAATGTCTTACAGAACAAGGTTGTGTCCACCTTCCCTCTGGTGAATTCCTTTTCTAACAGGAAGTTACTTAGTCTTTCATACCAAGCTCTGGGAGCTTATTTCAGACCATAGAGTGACTTCTTTAGTTTGAAAACATATTCTGGGTGTTTGGAATTTTCAAACCCAGGGGGTTGGTGCACATATACCTATTTATCTATGTAACCATTTAAGAATTCACTTTTGACATCTATCTTATACAGAGTGATGTCGTTGTTTACAGCAAAGGAGATTAAGAGTCTGATAGATTCTAACCTGGCGAATGGAGCAAAGATTTATGTATAGTCTATTCCCTCTTGCTGACTATAACCTTGTGCCACCAGTCGTGCTTTGTTTCTGATGACTTCTCCTTGCTCATTCAGTTTGTTTTTGAACACCTACTTTGTTCCAATGACGTTGAATCCTTTTGGTTTGGGAACCAGATCCCATACGTCATTTCTGGTGAACTGATTTAATTCCTCCTGCATTGCCAGAATCCATTCATTATCCAGAAGAGCTTCATCAATTGTTGTTGGTTCAATCAGAGAGACCAGTCCCATGAGGGATTCTTCAGAGTTTATGAATGTTGATCTTTTCCTGATTGGATCATCCTTCTTTCCCAGGATCTTATCTTCTGGGTGAGTTATGCTGCTTCTGGATAACCTTTTATGGAGTTGATCAACAGAAGGTACTGGATCACTTGTAACATTTCTCTCTGAAGTTGTTGGAGCGTCTCTGTTGGGAACTTCTGATGGGTTATCTTCAGTACCTGTGAATTCAACTTCTATATCTGCAAAAGATTCATTCTGCTTTGACTTTTGAGGGTCAAGCTTATCATCAAATCTAACACTGATTGACTCTTCAACAATCTGTGTTTCTGTATTGTATACTTTGTACCCTCTTGAGCATTCAGAGTATCCTAACATAATACACTTTTGTGCTTTAGAGTCAAACTACTATTCCAGATTCAATGATCTTTCCTCTTTGGTTGCTTCCAAAGCCCACGTAGCCTCCAGGTTTAAGTTCCAGGCTTTGGAACATATGCTTTCTTCCTGTCATGTGTCGATAGAATTCAGAGTCCAGGTACCATGACTGGTGTTTTAGCCTTGTTGCTAAAGATATCTGCTACATATATAATTTTGTCCTTAGGTACCCATATCTTTTTTGGTCTTGGTTTGTTAGTTTTACCAAAATTCTTGTTGAATTTTGGTTTGACAGAGTAATCATTACTAGTGTATTTTAGGTCATGTGTGTGCCCATATGTGAAGTATGATTTTAGTGGTGTGCGTTTATAACAAGGTCCATGACTTTCTTAGGTGGAGATATCTTACCTTGGTATCCTATTCCTTTTCTTCCATTCCTGCTAACTCCATAGATCATTGAAGCCATCTTGCTTCTATCTATGTTTTTAGCCAGAAACTTCTGAAAGCTATGATCATACTCTTTGATGATCTTATCAGTATTACTGGGAGTCTCTGAGATTATTTCTTTCTGAGAGTTTTGTAAATCGTTTTCTAATTTTAAAATATTTTCTTTTAACTTAGAATTCTCTAATCTAAGACTCTCAGTCTTTTCAGAGTCAGAGACAAGATCCCTTTTCAGATTCTTAAATTTGACTCTGATTTGCTGATACCTTTCCAGAATTTCATCCAGACTTTCTGCAAGTTCAGCCTTAGTAAAATTAATTGTGAAGTCAGGGAATACCTCTTCTGTGTATGATTCTGAGTCTGAACCAGAAGCTTCACTGTCTTCTGACACATTTTCCATGAGAGCTATGTTGGCTCTTTCATCATATGACTCTTAGTCAACATCAGAAGTGTCTGAATCGTCCCATGTTGCCATGAGGCTTTTCTTCTTCTCCTTGAATAACTTCTTTTTGGGCTTCTCCTTCTGAATCCCTGGACAGTCACTTTTGTAGTTCCCTTGTTCATTGCACTCATAGCAGATGATGTCTTTGTTATTTGACTTTCTGTGTCCTGAAGAAGCTTCAGATCTTCTATGTCCAGAGGAGGACTCAGACTTTCTGTATCTGGAGGAGGATTCATTTTGATTCTATGATCTTCTCGGGTTTCTGAATTTCCTTTGTCTCTGCTTCCACAGTTGATTGACCCTTCTGGAGAGAAGAGACAATTCATCTTCTTCTGATGAGGATCCATCAGAGGTTTCTTCCATAGCCTGCAAAACCTTAGAATCAGATTTTTTTGTCAGATTTTAATGCTAGAGGCTTACCTTGCTTTTGAGGCTCATCTTCTTCTAGCTCTATCTCATGACTTCTGAGGGAGCTGACAAGTTCCTACAGAGATATCTTGTTGAGATCTTTAGCCAACTTAAGTTCAGTGACCATTGGCCTCCATTGCTTGGGTAGACTTCTGATGATCTTCTTTACGTGATCAGCAGTAGAATATTCTTTGTCAAGAACTTTCATCCCAACAACAAGAATTTGAAATCTTGAGAACATTGCTTCTATAGATTCACTGTCTTCCATCTTGAATGCTTCATATTTCTGAATGAGCGCAAGGGCCTTGGTTTCTTTGACTTTTATGTTGCCTTCATGCATCATTCTCAGAGAGTCAAACATGTTTTTGGTTGTCTCTCTGTTTGAGATTTTCTCATATTTTGAGTATGAGATAGCACTGAGAAGTATGGTTCTGGCTTTATGATGGTTTCTAAAGTCATGTTTTTGCTGGTCAAACATCCTTTTTCTGTCTATCTTCTGACCACTTTCATCCACTGGATGTGTGTATCCATCAATTACCATGTCCCATAGATCAGCATCATGAGCCAGAAAGAAGCTCTCAATTCTGTCTTTCCAGTAGTCAAAATTTTCTCCATCAAAGACTGGAGGTTTGCCGTTGATTCTGTCCTTGTCCTCGTGATAGTCATTACTGATGTTTTGGCTTGGTCCAACCATAGTGTTTTTCTAAAGCTTGGATCTTGTACTGACACGGTTAAGTGTATGAACTCAGAACCAGGTACTCTTATGCCAATTGAAGAAGGGAAAAACACAAGAAGGGGGGTTGAATTGAAACTTAAAATCAAAAGCGCAGCAGATACAATATTTTTATCCTGGTTCGTTTGATCTCAAACTACTCCAGTCCACCCACCAAGGTGAGTTGGCGTCTCTCCAACGAGGGCTTAATTCACTAATCAAAACTGATTACAACATAACTTTGACAACTGCCAAAGTCTTCTTGAGTACAACCACAACCCGGTTTATCTCAAGGAAAACTAGCTTAATCACAATGAATAATATATTGTGTAATGTTGTTTTTCCTTACAAAAACTGTATCACAACTGTGATATTTTACACAATTTTGAGCGTATATATGAATATGTAAGATTGCAGCGATTGAGAGGTATATTGTAGTGGTAGTCAAAAATCTTAAACGATTTATCCTCTAAGCTTGTTTATATAGGCATGGAAATCTTGTCCAACATAAAGCGTGATAATGGACATTCAATGTTGTTTCCATATTGAGAAGATTCTTGTCTGAATGAAGCCGTTGCATATGATGTTGTCTTGATTGAAAAGTAACCCTTCAGAACTTAGAATCTTGCATGTTGCAATTGCTTAAGAACATTGATGACTCAGAGATGTGAGGATCTGATGGTATATTAAACTTCTGTTCAGAATCAGAGTATTCTTCACTTCAGCGCGGATTCTGATCATCATTCTTCAGCGTAGATTCTGATTACCTCAGCTTGAAAGCTTCTGTAGCTTAATTTCTGATGTTGTTTTGGTCAGAACTTCTGCATACAAAATGACACAGCTTTAGAGTGCATATTTGTTCTTTGTGTTTTTTATCATCAAAACTCTAATTAAGGGTTGTAGACGTAAACTATGTTCTAACAAATTATGCTTTGATTGTACCAACAATATGGCCGAATACGAAGCGTGCATTATGGGTATTAAAGCTGCTATTGACCTAAGAATTAAATTCTTTGATGTATATGGGGACTCAGCCCTGGTGATCAGTCAGATCAAGGGATAATGTGATATGAAGCACCTGAATCTCATTCCTTATAAAGAGCATGTGTTAACCTTGACCCCGTAATTCAAGGAAATCACTTTTGAGCATATCCCACGAGAAGAGAATCGGTTGGCGGATGCATTAGCTACAATGGCATCTATGTTCAAGGTCAGATGGGATAATGAGGCACCCAGAATCACCATTGAAAGATTAAACAAACCAACACACTGTTACAAAGTTGATACCGACGGAGTAGAAGAGAAACATTAGTTTTATGAAGTGAATAGGTATCTTGAGGCTCAAGAGTACCCTGAAGGGACATCTATCAATGACAAGAAATTCCTACGGAGGTTCTCGGTTAAGTTCTTCCTGAGCAATGGAATTTTATATAAGAACAATCACGACTCAACTCTGCTTTGTTGTATGGACAAGAAAGAGGTGGAGAAAGTCATGGAAGATATGCACGAAGGTATCTTCGGTACTCACTCTAGTGGGCATACTATGACTAAGAAAATTCTGAGAGCGGGTTACTATTGTTCAACCATGGAAACTGATTGCCTTCACCACTCCATAACTTGTCACAAGTACCAGATCTACACTGTGATACGGTGGGAGAACTGACTATGGTTTTGCGTTTGTTTTCGCAAATGTTTCGGTTGAGCAAGAGTCGCCACCGACTTTTTATTTTATCCTAAGGAAAGGTTTAAAAAGCACAGCAAAAACCTTTGAGATGTTTTCTTGGGTTCGGGGAGTAGATTATAGAAAGGGAAGGTATTAGCACCCTTTCTATCCATGGTTATCCATGGGCTCTTAGTTACTTGCTTAGATCAACTTGCCTTGATTTTCAATTGTTTGAAATGGTGCTCTTGTGTGTGGGTTTGAAAAAATGTTTTGAAAAGAAGCCAATGTGGTGGCAACCTTTGTAATGATCCATGTTGGGATGTATACAAAGGCGTATGTCTTTTGAAAAAGGTTTTCATTTGTTTTTGAAAGTTGTTTTGAAAGTGTTGTGAGGTGTGATTTTAGAAAATAGGCAAGTGTTTTGTTTTTGCAAGTTTGATTCAAGTAACTAAGAGGTTATCTACTCCTAAATTTCTCAAAGATTATTGCTATGTTTTAACCCTTTTAACAAGTTTGTTCCACCATTGTATTTGGTGGACAATCTTGTGTTAGGATGTGAAAGGGACGGGCGCGGGTCATCATTTAGACCATAATTGCAATTGTGCCAAGTATCTTTGGGCAATTTTCTTTAAGGGACTTGATCATTTGTTTAGGCAACTTTTTGAAAGCGTCATCGAGGGACTATGATCATTCGATTTGTGTTTGTTTTGCCCAAAGAGACCTAACATGCAATATGGCCCATTTATTGAAGGCAACAAGTGGAATACCCTAGGGGTGCAAGTGTGATAAGTGTTGTCCATTTTCATGCTTGTTTATCTTGAAATTAGGTCAAACTATTTTTGTCGTTTTTAATTCGCATACAAACCCTAATTCTAACATGGTATAATTAGAAAGCAATAAAGTGCGAAGAATAAATTTACTAAGCTATTACAACACAATATATGGGAAGGGGGGTACAAATGTTCAAATGGGGATTTTGACAAGTAATTTAAACCTAAACTATTACATCAATATTGAATTATTTACAAGATAATTTAATTGCATAAATTAAATAAAATAAAAATAAATATGCAAGATGCAAAAATGGTTTTTGCATGTATGGAAAAAAGTATTTTTACATGTCAAAATAAACAAAATAAAAAGTATTATTTTTTGGAGTTTTTTTATGTATTTTAGGGCAAAACCCTAATTTCATTAAGTAAAATGTATTATTTATTTAATATGTATAATATTTATTATTATATACAAAAAATAAAATAAAAAAATGAAGTATATTTGTCAAAAAGGTATTTTTTATATTAAATATTAATAAAAAAATAAAAGTGTGTATATTTTGTATTTTAACCTAAATATTCTAATAAATATATATATATATATATATATATATATATATATATATATATATATATATATATATATATATATATATATATATATATATATATATATATATATATATATATATATATATATATATATATATGTATTATTTTCTAAATATGTATTATACATACAAAATAGAATATTTAATATTTATAAAAAAAAAAGTATTTTTTTACATAAAATATTTTCAGAAGATAAAATGAAATAAAATGAAAATAAAAATGTATTTGCACTATTTTAACATTTTTTTAAATAAAAGTATATCTATTTATTTATTTATGTTCAAAAAACTAATCTAAACAAATAAATACCTAATAAATAGGAGAATGGTGAGAAAAATATTTTTTATATTTTTAATATCATAAGAAAAAATAAGTAAGTCAAACCAAAAAAGAAAAAGTCAAAAAATCACTAAAATAAGCAAAATGGGCTCAGGGGGTGTAAAAGTAATAAAAGGGTGCAAAAAGAAAAGTCAAACAGGCCCAGCCCAGAAGGTTGTCATCTTCAACCTCAGAACACTTTTGTTCAAGAAAACACGTGTTTTCTAACTTCCAATTCCTTGATCTTTTGCCAAATCTTCCAACATGAAACCTGTAGAGCTTGAAGCCACGATTCCAGACATATAAAGAAATCAATCTAACTCTCAGAAATGAGAGAGAATTTCTTCTCTCCCAATTCCTGACCTAGTTTTTATGCCATGTTCAGACTTAAAATTCTCTAAGCATACATAATATAAATGAAATCTAATTACATGGGCATGTTCAGGGCTATGAATGTGACATGTTTTCTTCACAAACCTAAAGCTAACAATGCCTGGATAGAGAGATTCGTGTTCATGAACTTACCTGTTCAGTTGAAGTTGTATCTGATGATGGAGGTGTCCTCAATGCAAGGTGATGATTGGTACAACTTCCTTGATATCCGAGGATGCTATTCCAAGCTTTACTTTGTCTTGAAACCTTTTGAATCATGCTAGAGAACTTCAGCTGCAAAACAAGAAAATGAAAATGGTGATCTTTCTTGGGAGTGTTACAGGTCGTGTTTTAGGTTTTGATTAGCTTCAAGGGATATTAGGGAATGTGTTTGATGTGTTTTTAGCAAGAAAGCATGGAAGGTTTGAGCTATGGAACTCAAACTGCAGAGATGCCCTGTTTTGAGTAGTTTGAAGGTGATTCTGGGAATGGGGAAGTATTGGGGATCTTAGGGTCGTGCTTCAGCTTAAGATGAATGTTTAGAATGTGCTTGATAACTTTTTCTAAGCCTTGGTTAACTGATATGAGAGTTGGTTCATGTTATGCAATGTTTCTTACACTTTAAGCAAGCAATGGACAAGTTGAGTTCTAGACAGGTAGAGACCCCTCTAATGTGCTGCATAACTCATTCTTGATCAGTGTGATTAACTCATAAACTTGTGCCAAAGAGATTTCAAATGTACTTGCTTGGATTTGCTTTAGACATAAAGTGTAACTTTTGCAAAAATGGATATAATGCTTTTTCCAATTTGGGATTAAACCTTTAGGCAATGCTTGAACACATAGAACATGGTCTTGGCACAAAGGATTGGCATTAAATTTATGAGTGTAATTGAGATAAAAGACCTGTAATCAAGGGAAGCATGCTGAATTCAAAGTGGCACAAATGTATGAACATGTAACTTGGCCAATTCAAAAGTGAGTTTTTCCCATATTGTCAAATTCGATTCTCCATAACCATGGGGTTGTTGGATGAGTTCTTGGACATTTTGGAAATATTGGAATGTGTACTACAATCCATCTTTGAAATGCAAATTGAAATTCCAAGTGGAAGTGTATGAAAAATGGTCTTGAAGTTAGGTAAAAAACTTGCCTAAAATAGGTCAAATTTTCTCTAAGTTAAGAATGGTTTGGTACCCTTGTTCCAAAAATTGTAACTTGAGATACAAGCCTCTTTTGGGAAACATTTGTGAATCAAAGTTGTATATTATGCAATAGGCTACAACTTTCATGTTTTGACTTTTGCTTGAATCCAAATGAATCTTGGTGAGAAAGTGGGACAAAGTTAGGAAAAAATTAGGGTTTTTCATAACTTAGAAAAATTCTAAGTTATGAAAAAACTTCATTTCAAACCCTAATTTGCATTTCTTGATTTCTTGATGAACAAGTTTCATGATTTGGCATGTTTTGATGAAAAATGAATCTTGACCCTTGATTTTGACCAAAAAGTCAAAGTTTGACTTTTCAGTATACAGTCAAAATTGATCAATTGACTGGGAAATTCAATTGTCAATCTTGTGTATTTGGGATCTTTTGAACTTGTTGAGCATGTCAAGACAATTCCATGGGGTCCTTGGGTCCATATGTGAGCTTGGTTTGCCATTGGCTAGGTCAAACAGTCAAAAATTGCCTTTGTGCAGTCAAAACGCTAAAAATGACCATTTTGCCCTTTTGGTGATCTGATCAAATTTCTTGTGGAATTGTGATCCAAACTTGATCAAATGGTTCATGTGACTTCACAATGTTGATGTGGGTCAATTTTCATGAGATTTTACGGTCAATTGGCCACAATTGACTTTTTCCCCAATACAGTTGATTTCTAGGTCAACTGTCCAATTGACTGGGCAAAATTTGGAATCAAGACTTGAAACTTGGTATGGATAAACTTGGGAGTCCAAAATGAAGCATGAAAGTCATCTTGGGCATTTTAGGTCAAAATATCTTTGTGCAAACACAAACCCTAATTTGGGTCAACAGTGCAAGGAGAAGTCTTGAGCAGAGGAAACCCTAACTGGATCTTGATCTTCAAGGGTCTTGTGATGAGAAAATGTTGAGGAAATGGGAGGGCAAATTTTGGGGTACAACAGTTGCCCCTGTTCAATCTTCTTGAACCTGAAGAGTTAGATTGGCAAGTTTGCCTTTCGTGACTCGAGGGTAAAAGGAGATTGGACACTAGAGTGCCCGGAAATTTGCACTCGCATGTTGGAGTATCAGCAATGTGATGTCGGGAATGGGCTTATAGATGCCATTTGGAGAGATGGTGGATAGGGAGATGGGCTTATAGATGCCATCTGGAGATGTGACCGAACCTTGTCGGGAATGGGCTTACAGATGCCATTTGGAAGTGTTGATCGCATAAGAGATTCCTTAGCGAGAACTTGTGCATTTGATAAAGACAGATGTTTTCCTGGCTTGTTACAGGTGTTTGATCTTCAATCTCCTCATGCAGATATGCCCTGGCTAGATACAGGTGTCGAATCTACAATCGGTTGCTCACAGATGTGCCCTGGCTGGATACAGGAATCGAATCCGGAGATAGTCGTCAACAGATATGCCCTGGCTGGATACAGGAATCGAATCTGGAAATCTTCAGACGTGCCCTGGCTAGATACAGGAATCGAGTCTGGAAATGTGGTCAACAGATATGCCCTGGCTGGATACAGGAGTCGAATCTGGAATTGTGATAGTTGATAGATATGCCTTGGCTGGATACAGGAATCGAATCTGGAAATCTTCAGACGTGCCCTGGCTAGATACAGGAATCGAGTCTGGAAATATGGTCAACAGATATGCCCTGGCTGGATATTGGAATCGAATCTGGAAATATGATAGTTGCTAGATATGCCCTGACTGGATACAGGAATCGAATCTTCGAACTCTTCAGACGTGCCCTGGATAGATACGGGAATCGAGTCTGGAAACTGATCACTTACAGATGTGCCCTGGCTAGATACAGGAATCGAATCTGGAAACGGTGACGGTTGAAGGTAGTTGTCTTTGGGATTGTCTTCTTCCCCGAAAAGGCAAAAACGTCAGTTGTATGCAATGTCATGATGTATGAAATGCATGATGTCATGATGTTCAACATGAGATAGTGTTGTATGCACTTTACCATGTATGTAAGCAGGATGTATGAAATGTGAAATGTTTATGAATGTAGTTTCGTCTAGGAAAATAAATCTTCGACGACCGGCCGGGGAATTAAATCTTGGGCTGACGTTGAAGAGTAGAGCTCTTTGCTTCCACTGGGGATGATGGTTGCAAGAATACACTGGTAGGAGAAGATGACTCTGTTGGGGAATTGCTCTGTGGAAGAGATACTTTGCTGAAGTTTGACGAGAGCTTCACTGAGGATTTCAATGATGGACTCCGGTGGGGATAATGATGATAAACTCCATTGGGGATTGTGTTGATAAGTTATGTTGGGGAACTTTGATGAACTCCGCTGGGGATAGGAAGAATTTTGCCGAGGGCGATCTTCCGTGGCAATTAGCTGAGGATAACCCAGTTATAAGCCCTTGTGAGGAATAACTTTGAATAAAGCTC
Organism: Vicia faba; assembly: GCA_948472305.1. Classification (NCBI taxonomy): domain Eukaryota; kingdom Viridiplantae; phylum Streptophyta; class Magnoliopsida; order Fabales; family Fabaceae; genus Vicia; species Vicia faba. The sequence goes on along the minus strand of OX451737.1, from coordinate 1,156,959,229 downwards.
GGGAGAGACGTTCGTACTCTGCAAGGGATAAACTTCCAGAATCTACTGGGGATAAGCTTCAAGACCTGTTGGGGATGTGGATTCCACTTTCCTGGGGAAACTTTTGGAATTGCACTGGGGTATTGATATTCCGCCGGGGAATGCTGCTATCTTGTCTTACTCTGTGAGGAATTGAGAGAACTTGATCACATCCTTCAGTTGAATCTACCTTGGTACCTTGGCGGACAAAGCAACCAGACTGCATTAGACAACTCTACATTGCCCCTGTTTCTGATGTCACCTGTAATTAGTCTTTTGTTTCATATGCAAATATTTATAAATCAGCAATTTAATGTCAAATGCATATATCAAAAATGAACATTGGACGTTCTTCGCAAGACAAAACAGAAAAAGGAAAAACAATGGTAATTTTTATGAAAAAGTGAATTTGTATTGATTTTGAAATTTGCCTGTGAATAGGCGTTTTTGTACAAGAGGCTGACATCCTAGTAAGAGAATGCCTCCGAATAACATAGAGTTTATACAATTTTGAAAAGGAAACAAAACAGCTATGTGAATAATCCCACTGGGTTCCAACTCTGCTACCGCCTTTATGTCTTCAAGCGTCTCATCACTTTGCTGCTTAGTTGAAGATGAAGCTGATTGGTCGATGCCGAAGTCTGAGCCAGATAGTTGATGCCGAATTCTGGATGCAAGGTGATCCAATGAGACATAGTGTTACGCTTTATCCCTAACTTTTGCCTGGACCGCCCTTTCGGGTTTTCAGTCCATCGGGATACCCATTTTTGCCCAAGCCGCCTTTTCAGGTTTTCGACTTGCCGGGTGTACAGATTTTTTTCATTTCATCCCTTATTTTTGCCCGAACCCTTTTGGTTCGCCGGGAAGCCCTTATTTTTGCCTAGGTATGTCAACCTAGCGGGTCTTTTATTCATGCGTAGTATCTTTTTACTATGTCTGCATTGGCGGGGTGAGGAAGGTCGTCACCATCCATGGTTGTCAGAGTCATGGCTCCTCCTGAGAACACATGTTTAACCACAAATGGCCCTTCGTATATAGGGGTCCATTTGCCCCGGGGATCACTTTGAGGAAGGATGATGCGTTTGATTACCAGGTCCCCAACTTGATACTCTTGTGGCCTGACTTTCTTGTTAAATGCCCTGATCATCCGTTTTTGATACGTCTGACCATGACAGATAGCGGTGAGTCTCTTTTCGTCAATCAGGTTTAATTGATCAAGTCGAGTCTGGATCCAGTCATCTTCATTCAAGTCTGCATCCTTCATTATCCGGAGAGAGGGTATCTGGACTTCAATTGGTAAGACTGCCTCCATGCCATAGACCAAGGAAAAGGGTGTTACCCCGGTTGACGTCCTTGCTGAGGTACGGTACCCATGAAGAGAAAACGGTAACATTTCGTGCCAATCTTTATAGGTCACTGTCATCTTCTGCACAATCTTTTTGATATTCTTATTAGCTGCATCTACAGCCCCATTCATCTTCGGCCGATAGGGAGAAGAGTTATGGTGTTGTATCTTAAATTGCTCGCAGAGCTCAGTGATCATCTTGTTGTTAAGATTGGTACCATTGTCTGTAATGATCCTTTCTGGGACGCCATACCAATAGATCAGGTTGTGCCGAATGAAACGTGCCACGACGCTCTTGGTTACCGTGGCGTAGGAAGCTGCCTCAACCCACTTCGTGAAGTAATCGATCGCTACCAAGATGAAGCGATGCCCGTTGGATGCCGTCGGTCGGATCTCACCGATCATATCGATGCCCCACATTACAAAAGGCCAAGGTGCTGTTAGGACGTTCAGAGGAACCGGAGGGATGTGCACTTTGTCAGCATAGATCTGGCATTTATGACAAGTTCGAGAGTGTTGGTAACAATCGGCTTCCATTGTGGACCAGAAATATCCTTCCCTAAGGATTTTCTTTGCCATGGTGTGTCCACTGGAATGTGTTCCGAATGTACCTTCATGCAGTTCTATCATGATCTTCTCTACTTCAGCCTTATCCACACAACACAGTAGAGTTGAATCATGATTCCGTTTGTAGAGAATGTCGTTGCTGAGGAAGAATTTGGCCGCAAACCTTCTCATGAACTTCTTGTCGTTGACAGATGCACCTTCAGGGTATTCCTGAGCTTCCAAGTACCTCTTCACCTCATGATACCAGGGTTTTTCAGTCACCTCTTTGGCCTCAAGATCGCAGCAGTATGCCGGTTCATCCAATTTCCAGATAATGATCCGGGGAGCCTCATTGTCCCATTTGACTTTGAACATTGAAGACATCGTAGCCAGTGCGTCCGCTAGCTGATTCTCCTCTCTTGGGAAGTGTTCAAAAGTTATTTCTTCAAAGTGGGGAAGCAAAGTCAACACATACTCCTTGTAAGGAATAAGATTTGGGTGTTTCGTATCCCACTCGCCTTTGATCTGATTGATCACGAGAGCGGAATCTCCGAAGACACTCAGAAACTTGATCCTTAAGTCGATTGCAGCTTGAAGACCCATGATACATGCCTCATATTCTGCCATGTTGTTGGTGCAGTTGAAACACAATCGGGCGGTGAGTGGAGTATGAGTTCCTTTGGGAGATATGATTACAGTGCCGACGCCGTTACCCAAAGCGTTGGAGGCTCTGTCAAAATGCATAGACCATCGGGATCCTTCCTCAGGTCCTTCATCCGGTCCAGGCACTTCACAATCAGTTACCACCATGATATCTTCGTCCGGAAAATCAAAGTTCAAGGATTGGTAATCGTCCACAGATTGGTGTGCCAAATGATCTGCCAGTACACTCCCTTTGATTGCTTTTTGATTTGTATACTGGATATCATATTCTGTCAAGATCATTTGCCATCTTGCTATTCTTCCAGACAGAGCAGGCTTTTCGAATATGTACTTGATGGGATCCATCTTTGAAATCAACAAAGTGGTGTGACTCAGCATATATTGTCTCAGCCGGCGAGCAGCCCATACCAGAGCGCAGCAAGTTTTCTCGAGCAGTGAGTAACGAGACTCACAGTCGGTAAACTTTTTGCTCAAGTAATAAATAGCGTGCTCTTTTCGGCCAGACTCGTCATGCTGCCCCAGCACACACACCATTGAATTATCAAGCACTGTCAAGTATAGTATCAGAGGTCTTCCTTCCACTGGAGGCATGAGAATGGGTGGCTCCTGGAGATACTCCTTTATCTTTTCAAAAGCGGCCTGACATTCATCGTTCCAACGTACTACTTGATCTTTCTTCAGTAATTTGAAGATTGGCTCACAGGTAGCAGTTAGGTGTGAGATGAATCGGGCAATGTAATTCAGTCATCCCAGAAAGCCTCTGACTTCTTTCTCTGTCTTTGGAGTTGGCATCTCTTGTATGGCTTTTACCTTGGCAGGGTCCACCTGAATACCTTTATCGCTTACAATGAAACCTAGCAATTTTCCGGACCTCACCCCAAAGGTGCATTTGTTGGGATTCAACCTCAGCTTATATAACTTTAGTCGGTCAAACAGCTTCCTCAGATGGTCAAGGTGTTCCTCTTCAGTTTGAGACCTTGCAATCATGTCATCCACATATACCTCAATCTCATGATGGATCATATCATGAAATAAAGCAACCATGGCGCGTTGGTAGGTTGCCCTAGCATTCTTCAACCCGAACGGCATGACCTTGTAGCAGAAGGTGCCCCACTGAGTCACAAAGGTAGTCTTTTCCATATCCTCCGGAGCCATCTTGATCTGATTATACCCTGAAAAACCATCCATGAAGGAGAACACCTTGTGTTGAGCAGTATTGTCAACAAGAACGTCGATGTGAGGTAGAGGAAAATTATCCTTGGGGCTTGCCCTGTTCAAATCCCTGTAGTCGACGCACATTCTGAATTTACCATCCTTTTTCGGCACTGGCACCACGTTGGCAACCCATTGAGGGTAAGAAGTTACTGCTAGAAACCCGGCGTCGAATTGCTTCATAACCTCAGCCTTGATCTTTTCGGACATCTTTGGGCGCATACGGCAGACCTTTTGCTTTACCAGAGGGCAGTCTTCCTTGGTAGGCAGGTGATGAACTACAATGTCGGCATCTAAACCAGGCATGTCTTCATAGGACCAAGCAAATATCTCCATGTAATCATGTAGCATCTGGATCAATCGTTGCTTCACGCTGAGCTCTAGATTGGCACCAATCTTAACCTCTTTCCTATCTGTCTCAGTACCCAGGTTCACTGTTTCCACCGGCTCTTCATGCGGCTGAATGGCCCTCTCTTCTTGAAGTAGCAGTCTTGCGAGTTCACCAGGCACTTCGCAATCATCTTCACCTTCGTCTTCGGCCAAGTTGATCGGATTCTCGAAGTCATAACTGGTGGTAGCAGAGCTGTTACCAGTGAGATCCAGAGTGGATTCAAACCTGTATAAGTGAGTGTGTGTAAATATAGCTGTTTTGCAATATATAACACAAAGAAAAAAGAGCACAAGATTTGAAATGCAACAAACGTCCAATGTTTTGATTGATGATATATGGAAATATCATACAAAAAGCCCTCACAAATGGAGCTACGATGCCCCGGGTAGGACACCGAGCCAATAAAGTTTTAACATATTGTTTGTTACAAATTGAAAATCAAAAGAGTTAATTACTGCGTGACAAATGTGATAGGAATAAAATCCTTTGCCGTTCAGTTGCTTGGTCTGTTGCGGGTGGTTGGATAGATCCAACTGTCAAACTCTGCTTCCTCTACGTCCTCCTCGATAGCATTCACCCTTGGGTTGGAGATAAACACTGGAGCCTTTCTGATCTTCTCCTTGCACACAGCCCTCTGAGCCTCTGCAGTAAAGCCCAGCCCAAACTTGTCGTTCTTTTGAGTGAAGTCAGGAAGCTGACCCCAGTTTGCACATTTTCCTTTCTCGATTACAGCCCAGGCATCCTTCAAGGACGCCATCTTCAATGGAAAGTCTTCTTCAACCACTGTTTCAGTCGATGCCAAAGTTGGAGGAACCTCCTCAAAATGCTGAAAGGGGGTTTCAATAAACTCCCCGTCCATCTTGATATACCGGAATGAATTCAAGTGACTAACCATGTATTCCTCCTCACCCTGCACAGTAACAATCTTCCCTTTGACAGGGTATTTGAGCTTTTGGTGTAGAGTGGATGTTACTGCCCCAGCCTTGTGAATCCAGGGTCGACCCAACAAGCAGGAGTAAGATGGACGAATATCCATTACATAGAACGTTGAGTCGAAGACTTGGGAACCCACACGAATAGGAATGTCTACTTCACCGTGCACCATCCTCTTAGAACCGTCGAAGGCTCTAACAATGATGTTACTAGGTTTCAATTCCAGACCCTCACAATCCAAGCGATCCAATGCCTTCTTGGGCAAAACATTCAGGGAAGAACCGGTATCCACCAACACGTGTGCGAGAGTAGTGCCCCTGCATTCTATGGAAACATGCAGGGCATCATTGTGATTTTTCCCTTTGGCGGTGAGGTCAGCATCCGAGAACCCCAAACCATTGTCAGCTGTCAAATTAGCCACACAGTCAGTGAATTGATCTGCAGAGGTCTCTTGCGGCACATGGGCCGTTTTCAGAAATGAAATCAGGGCTTTTGCATGGGCCTCTGAGCATAGCAGCAATGATAGCATAGAGATTTTGGAGGGGGTATGCCCCAACTGTTCCACAACATTGAAGTCACTCTTTTTAATGATTTTAAGGATTTCCTCCATCTCTTGTTGGGAGGCTTCAACAGCAGTCTTTTTTGGTGCCTCCGTCCTGGCAGGCAAATCGGTAGCAACTTCTTTGCCCCGAGTATCAGAGGACTCGGCGGCAGTAGTAGACACAAGAACTTGAATTGGAACATGCACACTTGCGGGTGTGATGATAAGAGGCTTTCGGATAACTGGTGGTGCAATGTCAGGCGAGAAGAGCCTGCCACTGCGAGTAATCTTGGCGGGACCAGTGATGTTACTGATACTGGTACTGGTACTGGTGTTAAACTCCTGCTTCACTCCAAGCACATACACGCCGGCCCCATAATGCCATGGGACAGCTTTATCAGACTCATAGGGGAGGGGCCCCGGAACAGTAATAGTAATGGGTGCAACAGACATAATTTGGACTGGCTTCCTCGGGGGAGCCTTGGTAGGATTGTAAATTGTGACGACAAATACTTCTTTAGTGGAAACAAATGGAACAGCAGTTTTCTTGAACAGAATTTCTTTGCTGTCCATCAGGCTTTAGATGCATGATTTCAGCAGCGGACAACCAGTAGGGATAACAGCACACAGGAGGCAACCATCGCTACAACCCGGAAATAAACCGGCTAGTAGTAAGTTCCTCTTAACAGTCAAAAGAGGGGTAGCAACATCATTCACCGAAACAGCATATAAATCTTCCTCAACGGCATTTACTCTATGCTGGGGCATAGGAGCAGTTACAACATTTGTCCTCTCAGGCGCCTCAAACTGAATTTCCTTCGCGTCGATAAGGTCTTGCACCTTATTTCTCAAGGCCCAGCAATCATCAGTAGTATGCCCGGGGCTATCGGAATGATAAGCACAACGGGCATTTGGGTTATACTTAGGAGATGCAGTATTCACGACCTTCGGCGCTTCTTTGATGGTCACCAAGTTGGTTGATAACAGTTGCGGTAAGATTTGTGACAAGGTCATACTCAGCCGAGTATACTGCCTCTTGGGCCTTTCACTTCTTTGTTGATTGTACTGCTGAGGAGCAGCAACAGGCTTTGAAATGACCAAGGCATTGACGGCTTGGCGACTTTCTGGCTTGACTTGTCTTCTAGGACCATAGACGGCACTTGCTTCTTTCTTGAAAGGCCTCTTCTCAGTACTTGCGGAGGCAGCTTTTTGTATCTTTCCTGACCTGATGTCAGCTTCAATCCTTTCACCCGTCAGAATCAAATCTGTAAACCCAGCGGAGGAGTTACCAACCAAATGATTGAAAAATGGACCAGACAAGGTCCCTAGAAACATATCAACCAGCTCACGATCAGTTAATAGAGGTTGCACCCTACCATCCAAATCTCTCCATTTTTGTGCATATTCTTTGAACCCTTCGCCCGTTCCTAGAGACATACCCTGAAGTTGGGTACGCGTAGGAGCGAGATCAGAATTGTATTGATATTGTCTGTAGAATGTGATTTCCAAATCTTCCCAGTGTCGGATACTAGTTCCATCTAGTTGGTAGAACCATTCAAGCTGTGACCCCGAAAGGCTATCTTGGAAGAAGTGAATCCAAAGGTTCTTATCCGCCGTGTAAGGTTGGATCTTCCTTACGTACGACCTTAGATGCAGCTTTGGACAGGAAACCTCGTCGTATTTGGCAAAGGCAGGCGCCTTAAACTTGTGTGGGATTACTACCCCAGAAGATAACCCCAAATCTCTGAAATCCAGCCCCGGCACATTCTGAATCTCCATGGCACTCAAGTGGTCTTCTAATTGCTTGTATCTGTCAGCAGCAGGTGGGTATTGTTCGTCATTGTAGTCCGTCTCGTTGTCAGAAACTGCAAGACTAGGAGCTCCTCCCCCTTGGGGACTGTCTTTCTCAGTAGAAGAAGTAGTTGGATCAGCCTCGTTATGGAGTGTGTTCCCAAACCTGCGTCCGGTGTTGAATAACGCAGTCCTCTTTTTCTTCTTCTTCTTCAGGAGTAGAGTCTTCAACTCTTGCTGACCTTGGGCCAGGCTTAGGACCATCTCTTGAAATTGGGCACTTTGGGCCTGAAGGGCCTTGATTGCTTGCTCACTGGATGAGTCTGGATTCATGATGACTGTTCAAATAAACAGCGAAGAAGATTAAGCAACCTGTGAAAAAGGGTACCTGCTATGCATATGGTGCAATGAGATGCGTATGTTTTATGTTTTCAAAGACAAACAAGATTCAACTTTGTAGACAAAAGGGAAACACACTTCATTAGATTCAGATTTTAAACTGTTCAACAACTTGCCCTTAGGCATTACAGGAATGAAAAATACTGAAAAGGAAATAAAAGCTGTAAAAGGAAATATCCAAAGCCCATCAGTGCTCCCATGGCCTCCTCTTCTCAGTGTGGATGTAGTTATTCAGGACCCGCTCCTCCTCCAATTGCTTAGCCAGCCTCTGGATCTTCCGTTCCTGTTCGTTGAACTTTTCCCGATAAAAATCTCGTTCTTCCTTTAGCTGCACCCAAGATCTCTTCATTGTGTCAAAATCAGTGGGTATCTGAGGAGGGAGGACAGTTGGAGGAACCCCATCTTCATCAGGAGATTCAAGAATGATAGGTCTGACAGCTTCGTACGACATACCTAACTTCTGAGCACAGATGCGGACCCATTTGCAATAGGGTTCCATTGGTAGAGAAGTCTTTGGTCCCAACTCATGTGGGTCAGCTTTGTGAATTCTGTCCCAAGCCTTAATGAATCCATGGCGTAGTTTGTCACTGTCTGCCTGAAACTCAAAATGGAAGTGAGGAACCAACATTTCATGAGGCCCAACTCTTCCGGCTCTTCCAAACTGGCGGAGAGCTAAACATGGATTATAAGAGATTCCTCCTTGGATACCAATCAACGGAACATTAGGGTATTCTCCGCAACGATCAATAACAGCTACCTCATCCAAACCTCTGAGAGTCCAAGTGATGTCATTATCAGTGAGAGACATTAGCCTATGAGCCCAACCCTTTCCTTCTTCATTCTTCAGCACGAACTTAGGAAGGTGCGAAATAAACCACCTCACTAGCAAAGGAGCACAACACCATGGAGTTCCCCGTTTTCGGGCAGTACGAGCATAGAGTTGTTGCAGGATATCACCCAAAAGAGTGGGTACAGGATTCCGAGACATGAAGATCCTTATGGCATAGATACTGATACAGGCGCCAGGATTTGGAAACAGTACCAGACCATAGATTAAAAGAGCCAGAATGTCTTCGTACACCTTGAAGTCCAAGTCATTCCAGAAATCATTAGCTTTGCCGACCAGAAATTTGACCAAAAAGCCCTTAACTCCACTTCTAGTTTCCCAGTTAGCCAATACCTCTTCTTTGGTCAAGGGGAGAATTGCAGCAACCTCTTCAGGCCTAGGAGTCCTTTCCCAAACAGTGAATGGAGTTTGCTCCAAGACAGGGATACCAAGAAAATAGGAGAATTCTTCCAGGGTAGGGACCAGCTGGAAGTCTTGAAAGGTGAAACAATGATACAGGGGGTCATAAAACTGGGTCAGAACACTTATCAGTTGTTGGTCCCACTTTGCAGTGATCAAGCCAAGGAGAGAACCATGCCTGTTGATGAAGGAAGAAGTGTTTGGAATCCTACCAACCAAATCCTTGAGCAAAGTTGGTGGTTGAACAAAGTTGAGCCGGACAATATTCCTACGCACGGGCATCATGATGTCCTACAAAACAGAGCAAAGATGAAACTTTTTGTCTTTGAAATGGGTTAGTCCTTTATACAGGATGCATGCAATGGTATGATGGCATGATGCTATGATGAAGCACACCATAAGTATTCACACAGGCAAACATGATAAGGCACACAAGTCACACAAGACAACCCTTAGGTTTCAGGCCAGCATGAAGTTTAGGTATTACCCTCTTTTAGTTTCATTGGTTAAAACCTGTCCTATCAAAAGTAACCGGGTTCTAGAGGATCTCAAATCATTGACTACCCTCAATCGGTCATAACTCCAGCATCGCAATCTTTTCTTGCGGCAAGAACCATCGCGAGAGTTTAGCCTCAATGAGTGTAGCATACTGCTACTGTTCTAATGGCCAAGTTTGGTCAATTTAAGGTTCTAAGGTCGGTTGGTGTTTAATGACTCCTTAGAAGACCTATATTCTCCTCGTTGCAACACAAGGGATATAGGTACAGACCAAGGTGCCACACCAACGTAGCCACTGCTTCACCCATGTCGGTCTACGCCGGACAGGTCCCTCACAGATTATGCTACCTAAAAAGGGTATTCCCCAGATCTGGGTTAGGATCTATGAAACTCCGATGCAAAGCCCACAAATATAAAAGCAAACAAGGCAAACAATTGAAAATAAAGGTGATCTAAGCCCTAAGGTTACTCCACTTTTAATCCTCCCCAGCAGAGTCGCCAGTTCTGTGATACGGTGGGAGAACTGACTATGGTTTTGCGTTTGTTTTCGCAAATGTTTCGGTTGAGCAAGAGTCGCCACCGACTTTTTATTTTATCCTAAGGAAAGGTTTAAAAAGCACAACAAAAACCTTTGATTTGTTTTCTTGGGTTCAGGGAGTAGATTATAGAAAGGGAAGGTATTAGCACCCTTTCTATCCATGGTTATCCATGGGCTCTTAGTTACTTGCTTAGATCAACTTGCCTTGATTTTCAATTGTTTGAAATGGTGCTCTTGTGTGTGGGTTTGAAAAAATGTTTTGAAAAGAAGCCAATGTGGTGGCAACCTTTGTAATGATCCATGTTGGGATGTATACAAAGGCGTATGTCTTTTGAAAAAGGTTTTCATTTGTTTTTTAAAGTGTTGTGAGGTGTGATTTTAGAAAATAGGCAAGTGTTTTGTTTTTGCAAGTTTGATTCAAGTAACTAAGAGGTTATCTACTCCTAAATTTCTCAAAGATTATTGCTATGTTTTAACCCTTTTAACAAGTTTGTTCCACCATTGTATTTGGTGGACAATCTTGTGTTAGGATGTGAAAGGGACGGGCGCGGGTCATTGTTTAGACCATAATTGCAATGGTGCCAAGTATCTTTGGGCAATTTTCTTTAAGGGACTTGATCATTTGTTTAGGCAACTTTTTGAAAGCGTCATCGAGGGACTATGATCATTCGATTTGTGTTTGTTTTGCCCAAAGAGACCTAACATGCAATATGGCCCATTTATTGAAGGCAACAAGTGGAATACCCTAGGGGTGCAAGTGTGATAAGTGTTGTCCATTTTCATGCTTGTTTATCTTGAAATTAGGTCAAACTATTTTTGTCGTTTTTAATTCGCATACAAACCCTAATTCTAACATGGTATAATTAGAAAGCAATAAAGTGCGAAGAATAAATTTACTAAGCTATTACAACACAATATATGGGAAGGGGGGTACAAATGTTCAAATGGGGATTTTGACAATGAATTTAAACCTAAACTATTACATCAATATTGAAACAAGATAATTTAATTGCATAAATTAAATAAAATAAAAATAAATATGCAAGATGCAAAAATGGTTTTTGCATGTATGGAAAAAAGTATTTTTACATGTCAAAATAAACAAAATAAAAAGTATTATTTTTTGGAGTTTTTTTATGTATTTTAGGGCAAAACCCTAATTTCATTAAGTAAAATGTATTATTTATTTAATATGTATAATATTTATTATTATATACAAAAAATAAAATAAAAAAATGAAGTATATTTGTCAAAAAGGTATTTTTTTATATTAAATATTAATAAAAAATAAAAGTGTGTATATTTTGTATTTTAACCTAAATATTCTAATAAATAAATATATATATATATATATATATATATATATATATATATATATATATATATATATATATATATATATATATATATATATATATATATATATATATATATATATATATATATATATATATATATATATATATATATATATATATATATATATATATATATATATATATATATATATATATATATATATATATATATATATATATATATATATATATATATATATATATATATATATATATATATATATTATTTTCTAAATATGTATTATACATACAAAATAGAATATTTAATATTTATAAAAAAAAAGTATTTTTTTACATAAAATATTTTCAGAAGATAAAATGAAATAAAATGAAAATAAAAATGTATTTGCACTATTTTAACATTTTTTTAAATAAAAGTATATCTATTTATTTATTTATGTTCAAAAAACTAATCTAAACAAATAAATACCTAATAAATAGGAGAATGGTGAGAAAAATATTTTTTATATTTTTAATATCATAAGAAAAAATAAGTAAGTCAACCAAAAAAGAAAAAGTCAAAAAATCACTAAAATAAGTAAAATGGGCTCAGGGGGTGTAAAAGTAATAAAAGGGTGCAAAAAGAAAAGTCAAACAGGCCCAGCCCAGAAGGTTGTCATCTTCAACCTCAGAACACTTTTGTTCAAGAAAACACGCGTTTTCTAACTTCCAATTCCTTGATCTTTTGCCAAATCTTCCAACATGAAACCTGTAGAGCTTGAAGCCACGATTCCAGACATATAAAGAAATCAATCTAACTCTCAGAAATGAGAGAGAATTTCTTCTCTCCCAATTCCTGACCTAGTTTTTATGCCATGTTCAGACTTAAAATTCTCTAAGCATACATAATATAAATGAAATCTAATTACATGGGCATGTTCAGGGCTATGAATGTGACATGTTTTCTTCACAAACCTAAAGCTAACAATGCCTGGATAGAGAGATTCGTGTTCATGAACTTACCTGTTCAGTTGAAGTTGTATCTGATGATGGAGGTGTCCTCAATGCAAGGTGATGATTGGTACAGCTTCCTTGATATCCAGGGATGTTATTCCAAGCTTTACTTTGTCTTGAAACCTTTTGAATCGTGCTAGAGAACTTCAGCTGCAAAACAAGAAAATGAAAATGGTGATCTTGCTTGGGAGTGTTACAGGTCGTGTTTTAGGTTTTGATTAGCTTCTAGGGATATTAGGGAATGTGTTTGATGTGTTTTTAGCAAGAAAGCATGGAAGGTTTGAGCTATGGAACTCAAACTGCAGGGATGCCCTGTTTTGAGCAGTTTGAAGGTGATTCTGGGAATGGGGAAGTATTGGGGATCTTAGGGTCGTGCATCAGCTTAGGATGAATGTTTAGAATGTGCTTGATAACTTTTTCTAAGCCTTGGTTAACTGATATGAGAGTTGGTTCATGTTATGCAATGTTTCTTACACTTTAAGCAAGCAATGGACAAGTTGAGTTCTAGACAGGTAGAGGCCCCTCTAATGTGCTGCATAACTCAGTCTTGATCAGTGTGATTAACTGATAAACTTGTGCCAAAGAGATTTCAAATGTACTTGCTTGGATTTGCTTTAGACATAAAGTGTAACTTTTGCAAAAATGGATATAATGCTTTTTCCAATTTGGGATTAAACCTTTAGGCAATGCTTGAACACATAGAACATGGTCTTGGCACAAAGGATTGGCATTAAATTTATGAGTGTAATTGAGATAAAAGACCTGTAATCAAGGGAAGCATGCTGAATTCAAAGTGGCACAAATGTATGAACATGTAACTTGGCCAATTCAAAAGTGAGTTTTTCCCATATTGTCAAATTCGATTCTCCCTAACCATGAGGTTGTTGGATGAGTTCTTGGACATTTTGGAAAGCTTGGAATGTGTACTACAATCCATCTTTGAAATTCAAATTCAAATTCCAAGTGGAAGTGTATGAAAAATGGTCTTAAAGTTAGGTAAAAAACTTGCCTAAAATAGGTTAAATTTTCTCTAAGTTAAGAATGGTTTGGTACCCTTGTTCCAAAAATTGTAACTTGAGATACAAGCCTCTTTTGGGAAAACTTTGTGAATCAAAGTTGTAGATTATGCAATAGGCTACAACTTTCATGTTTTGACTTTTGCTTGAATCCAAATGAATCTTGGTGAGAAAGTGGGACAAAGTTAGGAAAAAATTAGGGTTTTTCATAACTTAGAAAAATTCTAAGTTATGAAAAAACTTCATTTCAAACCCTAATTTGCATTTCTTGATTTCTTGATGAACAAGTTTCATGATTTGACATGTTTTGATGAAAAATGAATCTTGACCCTTGATTTTGACCAAAAAGTCAAAGTTTGACTTTTCAGTATACAGTCAAAATTGATCAATTGACTGGGAAATTCAACTGTCAATCTTGTGTATTTGGGATCTTTTGAACTTGTTGAGCATGTCAATACAATTCCATGGGGTCCTTGGGTCCATATGTGAGCTTGGTTTGCCATTGACTAGGTCAAACAGTGAAAAATTGCCTTTGTGCAGTCAAAACCCTAAAAATGACCATTTTGCCCTTTTGGTGATCTGATCAAATTTCTTGTGGAATTGTGATCCAAACTTGATCAAATGGTTCATGTGAGTTCACAATGTTGATGTGGGTCAATTTTCATGAGATTTGACTGTCAATTGGCCACAGTTGACTTTTTCCCCAATACAGTTGATTTCTAGGTCAACTGTCCAATTGACTGGGCAAAATTTGGAATCAAGACTTGAAACTTGGTATTGATAAACTTGGGAGTCCAAAATGAAGCATGAAAGTCATATTAGGCATTTTAGGTCAAAATATCTTTGTGCAAACACAAACCCTAATTTGGGTCAACAGTGCAAGGAGAAGTCTTGAGCAGAGGAAACCCTAACTGGATCTTGATCTTCAAGGGTCTTGTGATGAGAAAATGTTGAGGAAATGGGAGGGCAAATTTTGGGGTACAACAGTTGCCCCTGTTCAATCTTCTTGAACCTGAAGAGTTAGATTGACAAGTTTGCCTTTCGTGACTCGAGGGTAAAAGGAGATTGGACACTAGAGTGCCCAGAAATTTGCACTCGCATGTTGGAGTATCAGCAATGTGATGTCGGGAATGGGCTTATAGATGCCATTTGGAGAGATGGTGGATAGGGAGATGGGCTTATAGATGCCATCTGGAGATGTGACAGAACCTTGTCGGGAATGGGCTTACAGATGCCATTTGGAAGTGTTGATCGCATAAGAGATTCCTTAGCGAGAACTTGTGTATTTGAGAAAGACAAATGTTTTCATGGCTTGTTACAGGTGTTTGATCTTCAATCTCCTCATGCAGATATGCCCTGGCTAGATACAGGTGTCGAATCTACAATCGGTTGCTCACAGATGTGCCCTGGCTGGATACAGGAATCGAATTCGGAGATAGTCGTCAACAGATATGCCCTGGCTGGATACAAGAATCGAATCTGGAAATCTTCAGACGTGCCCTGGCTAGATACAGGAATCGAGTCTGGAAATGTGGTCAACAGATATGCCCTGGCTGGATACAGGAGTCGAATCTGGAATTGTGATAGTTGATAGATATGCCCTGGCTGGATACAGGAATCGAATCTGGAAATCTTCAGACGTGCCCTGGCTAGATACAGGAATCGAGTCTGGAAATGTGGTCAATAGATATGCTCTGGCTGGATACAGGAATCGAATCTGGAAATATGATAGTTGCTAGATATGCCCTGGCTGGATACAGGAATCGAATCTTCGAACTCTTCAGACGTGCCCTGGCTAGATACAGGAATCGAGTCTGGAAACTGATCACTTACAGATGTGCCCTGGCTAGATACAGGAATCGAATCTGGAAACGGTGACGGTTGAAGGTAGTTGTCTTTGGGATTGTCTTCTTCCCCGAAAAGGCAAAAACGTCAGTTGTATGCAATGTCATGATGTATGAAATGCATGATGTCATGATGTTCAACATGAGATAGTGTTGTATGCACTTTATCATGTATGTAAGCAGGATGTATGAAATGTGAAATGTTTATGAATGTATTTTCGTCTAGGAAAATAAATCTTCGACGACCGGTCGGGGAATTAAATCCTGGGCTGACGTTGAAGAGTAGAGCTCTTTGCTTCCGCTTGGGATGATGGTTGCAAGAATACACTGGTAGGAGAAGATGACTCCGTTGGGGAATTGCTCTGTGGAAGAGATACTTTGCTGAAGTTTGACGAGAGCTTCACTGAGGATTTCAATGATGGACTCCGCTGGGGATAATGATGATAAACTCCGCTGGGGATTGTGTTGATAAGTTATGTTGGGGAACTTTGATGAACTCCGCTGGGGATAGGAAGAATTTTGCCGAGGGCGGTCTTCCGTGGCAATTAGCTGAGGATAACCCAGTTATAAGCCCTTGTGAGGAATAACTTTGAATAAACCTCGGGAGAGACGTTCGTACTCTGCAAGGGATAAACTTCCAGAATCTACTGGGGATAAGCTTCAAGACCTACTGGGGATGTGGATTCCACTTTCCTGGGGAAACTTTTGGAATTGCACTGGGGTATTGATATTCCGCCGGGGAATGCTGCTATCTTGTCTTACTCTGTGGGGAGTTGAGAGAACTTGATCACATCCTTCAGTTGAATCTACCTTGGTACCTTGGCGGACAAAGCAACCAGACTGCATTAGACAACTCTACATTGCCCCTGTTTCTGATGTCACCTGTAATTAGTCTTTTGTTTCATATGCAAATATTTATGAATCAGCAATTTAATGTCAAATGCATATATCAAAAATGAACATTGGACGTTCTTCGCAAGACAAAACTGAAAAAGGAAAAACAATGGTAATTTGTATGAAAAAGTGAATTTGTATTGATTTTGAAATTTTCCTGTGAATAGGCGTTTTTGTACAAGAGGCTGACATCCTAGTAAGAGAATGCCGCCGAATAACATAGAGTTTATACAATTTTGAAAAGGAAACAAAACAGCTATGTGAATAATCCCACTGGGTTCCAACTCTGCTACCGCCTTTATGTCTTCAAGCGTCTCATCACTTTGCTGCTTAGTTGAAGATGAAGCTGATTGGTTGATGCCGAAGTCTGAGCCAGATAGTTGATGCCGAATTCTGGATGCAAGGTGATCCAATGAGACATAGTGTTACGCTTTATCCCTAACTTTTGCCTGGACCGCCCTTTCGGGTTTTCAGTCCATCGGGATACCCATTTTTGCCCAAGCCGCCTTTTCCGGTTTTCGACTTGCCGGGTGTACAGATTTTTTTCATTTCATCCCTTATTTTTGCCCGAAACCTTTTGGTTCACCGGGAAGCCCTTATTTTTTCCTAGGTATGTCAACCTAGCGGGTCTTTTATTCATGCGTAGTATCTTTTTACTATGTCTGCATTGGCGGGGTGAGGAAGGTCGTCACCATCCATGGTGGTCAGAATCATGGCTCCTCCTGAGAACACATGTTTAACCATAAATGGCCCTTCGTATGTAGGGGTCCATTTGCCCCGGGGATCACTTTGAGGAAGGATGATGCGTTTGATTACCAGGTCCCCAACTTGATACTCTTGTGGCCTGACTTTCTTGTTAAATGCCCTGATCATCCGTTTTTGATACGTCTGACCATGACAGATAGCGGTGAGTCTCTTTTCGTCAATCAGGTTTAATTGATCAAGTCGAGTCTGGATCTAGTCATCTTCATTCAAGTCTGCATCCTTCATTATCCAGAGAGAGGGTATCTGGACTTCAATTGGTAAGACTGCCTCCATGCCATAGACCAAGGAAAAGGGTGTTGCCCCGGTTGACGTCCTTGCTGAGGTACGGTACCCATGAAGAGCAAACGGTAACATTTCGTGCCAATCTTTATAGGTCACTGTCATCTTCTGCACAATCTTTTTGATATTCTTATTAGCTGCCTCTATAGCCCCATTCATCTTCGGCCGGTAGGGAGAAGAGTTGTGGTGTTGTATCTTAAATTGCTCGCAGAGCTCAGTGATCATCTTGTTGTTAAGATTGGTACCATTGTCTGTAATGATCCTTTCTGGGACGCCATACCGACAGATCAGGTTGTGCCGAATGAAACGTGCCACGACGCTCTTGGTTACCGTGGCGTATGAAGCTGCCTCAACCTACTTCGTGAAGTAATCGATCGCTACCAAGATGAAGCGATGCCCGTTGGATGCCGTCGGTCGGATCTCACCGATCATATCGATGCCCCACATTGCAAAAGGCCAAGGTGCCGTTAGGACGTTCAGAGGAACCGGGGGGATGTGCACTTTGTCAGCATAGATCTGGCATTTATGACAAGTTCGAGAGTGTTGGTAACAATCGGCTTCCATTGTGGACCAGAAATATCCTGCCCTAAGGATTTTCTTTGCCATGGTGTGTCCACTGGAATGTGTTCCGAATGTACCTTCATGCAGTTCTATCATGATCTTCTCTACTTCAGCCTTATCCACACAACACAGTAGAGTTGAATCATGATTCCGTTTGTAGAGAATGTCGTTGCTGAGGAAGAATTTGGCCGCAAACCTTCTCATGAACTTCTTGTCGTTGACAGATGCACCTTCAGGGTATTCCTGAGCTTCCAAGTACCTCTTCACCTCATGATACCAGGGTTTTTCAGTCACCTCTTTGGCCTCAAGATCGCAGCAGTATGCCGGTTCATCCAATTTCCAGATAATGATCCGGGGAGCCTCATTGTCCCATTTGACTTTGAACATTGAAGACATCGTAGCCAGTGCGTCCGCTAGCTGATTCTCCTCTCTTGGGAAGTGTTCAAAAGTTATTTCTTCAAAGTGGGGAAGCAAAGTCAACACATACTCCTTGTAAGGAATAAGATTTGGGTGTTTCGTATCCCACTCGCCTTTGATCTGATTGATCACGAGAGCGGAATCTCCGAAGACACTCAGAAACTTGATCCTTAAGTCGATTGCAGCTTGAAGACCCATGATACATGCCTCATATTCTGCCATGTTGTTGGTGCAGTTGAAACACAATCGGGCGGTGAGTGGAGTATGAGTTCCTTTGGGAGATATGATTACAGCGCCGACGCCGTTACCCAAAGCGTTGGAGGCTCCGTCAAAATGCATAGACCATCGGGATCCTTCCTCAGGTCCTTCATCCGGTCCAGGCACTTCACAATCAGTTACCACCATGATATCTTCGTCCGGAAAATCAAAGTTCAAGGATTGGTAATCGTCCACAGATTGGTGTGCCAAATGATCTGCCAGTACACTCCCTTTGATTGCTTTTTGAGTTGTATACTGGATATCATATTCTGTCAAGATCATTTGCCATCTTGCTATTCTTCCAGACAGAGCAGGCTTTTCGAATATGTACTTGATGGGATCCATCTTTGAAATCAACAAAGTGGTGTGACTCAGCATATATTGTCTCAGCCGGCGAGCAGCCCATACCAGAGCGCAGCAAGTTTTCTCGAGCAGTGAGTAACGAGACTCACAGTCGGTAAACTTTTTGCTCAAGTAATAAATAGCGTGCTCTTTTCGGCCAGACTCGTCATGCTGCCCCAGCACACACCCCATTGAATTATCAAGCAATGTCAAGTATAGTATCAGAGGTCTTCCTTCCACTGGAGGCATGAGAATGGGTGGCTCCTGGAGATACTCCTTTATCTTTTCAAAAGCGGCCTGACATTCATCGTTCCAACGTACTACTTGATCTTTCTTCAGTAATTTGAAGATTGGCTCACACGTAGCAGTTAGGTGTGAGATGAATCGGGCAATGTAATTCAGTCATCCCAGAAAGCCTCTGACTTCTTTCTCTGTCTTTGGAGTTGGCATCTCTTGTATGGCTTTTACCTTGGCAGGGTCCACCTGAATACCTTTATCGCTTACAATGAAACCTAGCAATTTTCCGGACCTCACCCCAAAGGTGCATTTGTTGGGATTCAACCTCAGCTTATATAACTTTAGTCGGTCAAACAGCTTCCTCAGATGGTCAAGGTGTTCCTCTTCAGTTTGAGACCTTGCAATCATGTCATCCACATATACCTCAATCTCATGATGGATCATATCATGAAATAAAGCAACCATGGCGCGTTGGTAGGTTGCCCCAGCATTCTTCAACCCGAACGGCATGACCTTGTAGCAGAAGGTGCCCCACTGAGTCACAAAGGTAGTCTTTTCCATATCCTCCGGAGCCATCTTGATCTGATTATACCCTGAAAAACCATCCATGAAGGAGAACACCTTGTGCTGAGCAGTATTGTCAACAAGAACGTCGATGTGAGGTAGAGGAAAATCATCCTTGGGGCTTTCCCTGTTCAAATCCCTGTAGTCGACGCACATTCTGACTTTACCATCCTTTTTCGGCACTGGCACCACGTTGGCAACCCATTGAGGGTAAGAAGTTATTGCTAGAAACCCGGCATCGAATTGCTTCATAACCTCAACCTTGATCTTTTCGGACATCTCTAGGCGCATACGGCGGACCTTTTGCTTTACTGGAGGGCAGTCTTCCTTGGTAGGCAGGTGATGAACTACAATGTCGGCATCCAAACCAGGCATGTCTTCATAGGACCAAGCAAATATCTCCATGTAATCATGTAGCATCTGGATCAATCGTTGCTTCACGCTGAGCTCTAGATTGGCACCAATCTTAACCTCTTTCCTATCTGTCTCAGTACCCAGGTTCACTGTTTCCACCGGCTCTTCATGCGGCTGAATGGCCCTCTCTTCTTGAAGTAGCAGTCTTGCGAGTTCACCAGGCACTTCGCAATCATCTTCACCTTCGTCTTCGTCCAAGTTGATCGGATTCTCGAAGTCATAACTGGTGGTAGCAGAGCTGTTACCAGTGAGATCCAGAGTGGATTGAAACCTGTATAAGTGAGTGTGTGTAAATATAGCTGTTTTGCAATATATAACACAGAAAGAAAAAAGAGCACAAGATTTGAAATGCAACAAACGTCCAATGTTTTGATTGATGATATATGGAAATGTCATACAAAAAGCCTCACAAATGGAGCTACGATGCCCCGGGTAGGACACTGAGCCAATAAAGTTTTAACATATTGTTTGTTACAAATTGAAAATCAAAAGAGTTAATTACTGCGTGACAAATGTGATAGGTGTAAAATCCTTTGTCGTCCAGTTGCTTGGTCTGTTGCGGGTGGTTGGATAGATCCAACTGTCAAACTCTGCTTCCTCTACGTCCTCCTCGATAGCATTCACCCTTGGGTTGGAGATAAACATTGGAGCCTTTCTGATCTTCTCCTTGCGCACAGCCCTCTGAGCCTCTGCAGTAAAGCCCAGCCCAAACTTGTCGTTCTTTTGAGTGAAGTCAGGAAGCTGACCCCAGTTTGCACATTTTCCTTTCTCAATTACAGCCCGGGCATCCTTCAAGGACGCCATCTTCAATGGAAAGTCTTCTTCAACCACTGTTTCAGCCGATGCCAAAGTTGGAAGAACCTCCTCAAAATGCTGAAAGGGGGTTTCAATAAACTCCCCGTCCATCTCAATATACCAGAATGAATTCAAGTGACTAACCATGTATTCCTCCTCACCCTGCACAGTAACAATCTTCCCTTTGACAGGGTATTTGAGCTTTTGGTATAGAGTGGATGTTTCTGCCCCAGCCTTGTGAATCCAGGGTCGACCCAACAAGCAGGAGTAAGATGGACGAATATCCATTACATAGAACGTTGAGTCGAAGACTTGGGAACCCACACGAATAGGAATGTCTACTTCACCGTGCACCATCCTCTTAGAACCGTCGAAGGCTCTAACAATGATGTTACTAGGTTTCAATTCCATACCCTCACAATCCAAGCGATCCAATGCCTTCTTGGGCAAAACATTTAGGGAAGAACCGGTATCCACCAACACGTGTGCGAGAGTAGTGCCCCTGCATTCTATGGAAACATGCAGGGCATCATTGTGATTTTTCCCTTTGGCGGTGAGGTCAGCATCCGAGAACCCCAAACCATTGTCAGCTGTCAAATTAGCCACACAGTCAGTGAATTGATCTGCAGAGGTCTCTTGCGGCACATGGGCCGTTTTCAGAAATGAAATCAGGGCTTTTGCATGGGCCTCCTAGCATAGCAGCAATGATAGCATAGATATTTTGGAGGGGGTATGCCCCAACTGTTCCACAACATTGAAGTCACTCTTTTTAATGATTTTAAGGATTTCCTCCATCTCTTGTTGGGAGGCTTCAACAGCAGTCTTTTTTGGTGCCTCCGTCCTGGCAGGCAAATCGGTAGCAACTTCTTTGCCCCGAGTATCAGAAGACTCAGCAGAAGTAGTAGATACAGGAACTTGAATCGGAACATGCACACTTGCGGGTGTGATGATAAGAGGCTTTCGGATAACTGGTGGTGCAATGTCAGGCGAGAAGAGCCTGCCACTGCGAGTAATCTTGGCGGGACCAGTGATGTTACTGATACTGGTACTGGTACTGGTGTTGAACTCCTGCTTCACTCCAAGCACATACACGTCGGCCCCATAATGCCATGGGACAGCTTTATCAGACTCATAGGGGAGGGGCCCCGGAACAGTAATAGTAATGGGTGCAACAGACATAATTTGGACTGGCTTCCTCGGGGGAGCCTTGGTAGGATTGTAAATTGTGACGACAGATACTTCTTTAGTGGAAACAAATGGAACAGCAGTTTTCTTGAACAAAATTTCTTTGTTGTCCATCAGGCTTTGGATGCCTGATTTCAGCAGCGGACAACCGGTAGGGATAACAGCACACAGGAGGCAACCCTCGCTACAACCCGGAAATAAACCGGCTAGTAGTAAGTTCCTCTTAACAGTCAAAAGAGGGGTAGCAACATCATTCACCGAAACAGCATATAAATCTTCCTCAACGGCATTTACTCTATGCTGGGGCATAGGAGCAGTTACAACATTTGGCCTCTCAGGAGCCTCAAACTGAATTTCCTTCACGTCGATAAGGTCTTGCACCTTATTTCTCAAGGCCCAGCAATCATCAGTAGTATGCCCGGGGCTATTGGAATGATAAGCACAACGGGAATTTGGGTTATACTTAGGAGATGCAGTATTCACGACCTTCGGCGCTTCTTTGATGGTCACCAAGTTGGTTGATAACAGTTGCGGTAACATTTGTGACAAGGTCATACTCAGCCGAGTATACTGCCTATTGGGCCTTTCACTTCTTTGTTGATTGTACTGCTGAGGAGCAGCAACAGGCTTTGAAATGACCAAGGCATTGACGGCTTGGCGACTTTCTGGCTTGACTTGTCTTCTAGGACCATAGACGGCACTTGCTTCTTTCTTGAAAGGCCTCTTCTCAGTACTTGCGGAGGCAGCTTTTTGTATCTTTCCTGACCTGATGCCAGCTTCAATCCTTTCACCCGTCAGAATCAAATCTGTAAACCCAGCGGAGGAGTTACCAACCAAATGATTGAAAAATGGACCAGACAAGGTCCCTAGAAACATATCAACCAGCTCACGATCAGTTAATGGAGGCTGCACCCTGCCAGCCAAATCTCTCCATTTTTGTGCATATTCTTTGAACCCTTCGCCCGTTCCTAAAGACATACCCTGAAGTTGGGTACGCGTAGGAGCGAGATCAGAATTGTATTGATATTTTCTGTAGAATGCGGTTGCCAAATCTTCCTAGTGTCGGATACTAGTTCCATCTAGTTGGTAGAACCATTCAAGCTGTGACCCCGAAAGGCTATCTTGGAAGAAGTGAATCCAAAGGTTCTTATCCGCCGTGTAAGGTTGGATCTTCCTTACGTACGACCTTAGATGCAGCTTTGGACAGGAAACCCCGTCGTATTTGGCAAAGGCAGGCGCCTTAAACTTGTGTGGGATTACTACCCCAGAAGATAACCCCAAATCTCCGAAATCCAGCCCCGGCACATTCTGAATCTCCATGGCACTCAAGCGGTCTTCTAATTGCTTGTATCTGTCAGCAGCAGGTGGGTATTGTTCGTCATTGTAGTCCGTCTCGTTGTCAGAAACTACAGGACTAGGAGCTCCTCCCCCTTGGGGACTGTCTTTCTCAGCAGAAGAAGTAGTTGGATCAGCCTCGTTATGGAGTGTGTTCCCAAACCTCGTAATGGAAGTTTCCAATAAGAACATTAAAAAGATTGTGCAGAAAATGGTTGTAACCTACAAAGACTGACACGAGATGTTATCGTTTGCTCTTCACAGTTGATCTGCTATCGCGTGTGGATCAAAACGAGTATTTTTTAAAAACACAGTACAACGACAATGTAACTCGAATCGTTTCACAAGGATTCTTGTTTGTATTAATAAAATGTAATTGATTGAGGGGGAGGTTTGGTTTGGTGCTCGATTAAGAAAAGGGCAGAAAATAAGTGATTATGAAAAGTGATTAACAAAATAAGCTAAAACGATTAATCAACTGTTTTGGTTTCCAAACTTATCATCGACCCAAATAATTCCCAATCCCTAATGGATTCTATTCCCTTTTCAATTATAATAACAATCATACAAGCAACAATTGATATTATACGATGAATATTCCTAAATTCCGAATTAAGCAAACTGACGAGATAAAGTAATCGTGAACTAAGCAAACACGATGACAAACGCGGATTAAGAAAATGCGATAAAAGTATCAGAACATGCAATCGTCGAAATCAATCAATCTAACCTTGGATAATATTGAATTAAGAAAACAGCATATCAAAGATCAAAATTGAAAGAAATAGATTAATTGGAAAACATTAGAACCTCAAAGTATCTACGGAAACCGTTACAGCAGGTTAATCTGTGGAGTTTAGTTCTCCATAGCAATTCATATCAAGCTCTCCAAATTATTTCGTGAATAGTAATAGATGAACAGTACATGGCTGCTGGAGTATTAGGGGAAAACCAGACAACCCATTTATAACCCAACTGGGTCAAAATTATAACCCATGCCCATTACAAATAACTCAAAACAAGAAATATTTCTAATATTGTAACTTCAATGAATTTTATGGCCCTGCTACAGTCTGATTCAGCTCTCGACATCTGAATGAAAATCATAGCTCCTTCTCTTAGCTTTCCAACAACTGGTAGCACGCCTCATTTGACTCTCTTAGCTCAAGTTATGAATTTATTTGTGCAGATTGCTAATGCTGAAAATAAAGTGCGAAAATCAAATAAGAGTAGAAATAAACTAGAATAAAAAAACACTATAAAATAAAAAAATAAGCTAAACAAACCATGGAAGTGCATAAGTATAATCATGGAAGAATGTGCATCAAAATGCACTGATCAAATTCCCCCACACTTGAACTTTTGCATTCCGAGCAAAATAAAATCAAAAGAAATACAACAGCATCATCAGCTACTCATTCTAGACTACAAACTCTTCTTCGGTTAAGATTGCATCAATAGGTACTAATATTGCATACTAAGGATATCGTAGGAACACTAATCTTGTCTCTTGAATATATAAACCAATTCGAATCATATTATAATGCCAAAGCCTAACTTACTCATCCTCCTTTTTGCTCTTTTTCATTCAGGCGCAATCACATTAAGCATGTTATCTCCATACACTCATAGCAAGGCGACCAGTTAGTGACTTTGATCCTTTTTGCACGGGGTTTTGGTACTTATGTGGTATAACCCTTTGCTTACTCAGTTGTAGTTGCGGGGGATCAGACTGAAATCCTCCCTACCAAGTTCAGCACCAGAAACCGCTAAACCAACTAACAACGAGTCTTATTATCAACTTTTTTGTATGTTCTACGAACATTGGGTTAAGTGACCGGGTGAGGGTCAACAAACTTAGAAGGTGCATTCCTTTTTCTTTCTTTTTTTTTCAAATAACACTTGGATCACTCACTTATTTTCATCGGCTTCCCTGCGTAGAGTGCGTGTGAGATGGTGCTGACTGCTAAAATAAACTACTCAAGAGCTATTAAAAGATGAGAATTCAAGGCTACGTCATAATAAAAATTCAAATTAACTTCCATATGTATGAGACTTACAGTGTTAAGACGATGTCGATCTTGTGAACTTTTCCCAAGTCTCCACAACTAACCTCAAATTAATCTATAACCCAAAACTTTCAAAAAGATGCATATTTTTTTAATTTTTAGAACTGAAAACAAAACAATTAAACAGAGAACAAAAGCAAATAAAACAAAGGATTCTCCCCCCACACTTAAAGCAAGCATTGTCCTCAATGAAAGGACATAACTATTAAATTAGAGAGAAGGAAAGACAAACTCCCTTATCAAGTTGCAGAGTAGTTGAGTACTTCCAAAGAAAGATCTGCTATGGTTGCATCTTCAGCTAATTAACTTTCATGGAATAGCTTTAGGCGCTGCCCATTAACCTTGAAAACTTTGTCAGTACCTGCACTTTTAATTTCTACTACACCATGAGGGAAAACATTAGTAACAACAAAAGAGCCAATACATTTGGATCGGAGTTTCCCAACCATAAGCTTAAGGCGGGAGTTAAATAGTAAAACATGTTGGCCCACAGAAAATACCTTCCTAGAAATCATTTTATCATGGAAGTTCTTAGTTTTCTCTTTATAAATCCTAGAGCTTTCATAAGCCTATAATCTAAGCTCTTCAAGCTATTGCAATTGGAGTTTTCTTTCAATACCTGCTTGTTGCATCTCCGAATTACAACTTTTCACCGTCCAATAAGCACGGTGTTCTATCTCAACAGGAAGATGACATGCCTTACCAAAAACAAGTCGATAAGGAGACATTTTAATGGGTGTCTTGAAAGCTGTTCTTTGAGCCCAAAGTGCGTCTTCTAGACGACGGCTCCAGTCCTTCCTATTAGGCTGCACCATTTTCTCTAAAACTTGTTTGATCTCTCTATTTGAGACCTCAACTTTCCTATTAATTTGTGGGTGATATGCAGTAGAGACTCTATGCACAACTTCGTACTTTCGGAGAAAAGCTTCCATGGTGCGGTTGCAAAAATGAGTGCCTTGGTCACTTATTATAGCTCGCGGTATTCCAAACCTACAAAAGATATTAGACCTGACAAAATTTGCAACAACTCTAGAATCATTAGTCCTAGTGGGGATAGCTTCCACCCACTTTAAAACATAATCAACAACAAGTAAAATATAAAGGGAACCAAATGATACAGGAAAGGGACCCATGTAGTTGATTCCCCATACATCAAATACCTCACAGAAAAGCATATGTTGCTGAGGCTTTTCACTCTTGTGAGTGATGTTTGTACCTACTATCTGACACTCTTTACAAGTGCGGTAAGTATCAAAAGCATCCTTAAAAATAGTGGGCCAATAGAAACCTGGGTCTAGGACCTTTCTTGTAGTCCTTTGCGGAGCAAAGTGTCCCATGACTTGAGATGAATGAGAAAAATTCAAAATATATTCAATCTCATAGTTAGGGACATATCTCCTAATTACCTGATCACTACCAAACTTCCAAAGATATGGATCATCCTAAACATAATATTTGGCATCACTCTTGAGTTTGTGAATCTGTGACCTGGATGCACCTACAGGAAAAACACCAGCAACAGGATAACTAACAATTTTAGCAAACCAAAGAGTTACCCCATGCAAAAGTAAAATCTGCTCATCAGGAAAGTCATCTTGAATGGGGAAAGGATCTTCATCTCTTTCTATCCTGCTCAAGTGATCAGCCACTAAGTTCTCAGCTCCACTTTTTTCTTTAATCTCTACATTAAACTCTTGGAGCAACAACATCCACAGAATCAATCTCGGTTTTGCATCTGTCTTCTTCAACAAGTACTTTAAAGCTGCATGGTCAGTAAAAACAACAACCTTAGAACCTAGAAAATATTATTTGAATTTATCAAGAGCAAAAACAATAGCTAGAAGTTATTTTTTAGTGGTAGTGTAAATTGACTGTGCAGAATCTAAAGTCCTAGAAGCATAGTAAATAACATGGGTAGCCCTGTCAACTCTTTGTGCAAGGACAGCCCCAACAACATAATTAGAAGCATCACACATAAGCTCAAAAGGGAGGGTCCAGTCAAGGGGCTGGATTATGGGAGCGGAGGTCAATGCTTTCTTTAATAAGTCAAATGCTTGTTTGCATTTATCATCAAAGTTGAAAGTAACTTCATTCTTCAACGGGTTTGGTAGTGGAAGAGCTATCTTGCTGAAATCCTTGATGAAACGTATGTAAAAACCTGCATGACCAAGAAAAGAACGAATCTCGTGAACGCAAGAAGGGTAAGGCAATGTAGAAATCACATCAATTTTAGCAGGGTCAACAAAAATTCCTTTTTCAAAAATTATGTGACCAAGAACAATTCCTTGCTCAACCATAAAATGAAATTTTTCATAATTTAAAAAAAGGTTAGTCTCGATGCATCTTCCTAAAGAATAACCATAAACAGTGAAATCATCCATAAAAACTTCCATGCAATTTTCAATGAAATCAACAAAAATGCAAATCATGCATCGCTGGGAAGTGCCAGGAGCGTTGCAAAGACCAAAAGGCATCCTTCTGTAAGCAAAAGTATCAAAGGGACAAGTAAAAGTGGTCTTCTCTTGATCTTTCGGTGCAATATGAATCTGAAAGTAACCTGAAAAGCCATCAAGAAAACAATAATGTGATTTACCAGCTAGCCGTTCAAGAATTTGGTTAATGAACAGTAAAGGAAAGTTATCATTTCTAGTCGCTTGGTTCAATCTCCTGTAATCAATACAAACTCTCCAATTGTTCTAAACTCTAGTGGGGACAAGTTCATTCTTTTCATTTTTTACCACTGTGAGTCCAGATTTCTTAGGTACAACCAGCACTGGACTTACCCATTTACTGTCAGAGATAGGATAAATGATACCTTCTTGCAAGAGTTTGGTTACCTCTTTCTTCACAACATCAAGAATCAAAGGATTAAGCCTCCTTTGGGGCAGCCTTACTGTTTTCGCTCCATCCTCAAGTAAAATCATGTGCATGCACATTTATGAACTAATACCAGGAAGGTCGGATAATGTCCATCTGATTGCCTTCTTGTGCTTCTTCAAGACCTGTAAAAGTTTATTTTATTGATTGAAATAAAGGTTAGAAGAAATCATAACAAGGAGTTTTTCATTACTTTCCAAATAAGCGTATTTCAGGTTTTCAGGGAGTTGTTTCAACTCTAAGGACGAGGGTTACTCTATGGACAGAGTGTTTGGGGCAGCAGGGATGTCAAGGGCATCAGCTAGAAAATAGCTTCATCAGTAACAACTTCACCTGTAGGAAACATATCAGCCTGCAAGGCAGCATTAATCTCAGCACATACAACACACACGTTAGTGTCAGTACAATCGGAACACAAGTAAACATCATTAAATCCATATAAAGACGAAAAATCAATTGAAAATAATTCAGAACAAGTGTCATCAACCAATACATATATTATCTCAATGTTAAAAATGGAATGCTCCTCCAAGGAATGTTTCATGGCATCAAAAATGTTGAATTTTGCGACAATGTCACCGAATTCCATGGACCTGGTTCCATCGTCAACATCAATTTTGCCGTTTTCATGAATGGTCTGCCTAAAATGATGGGAGCTCTACTGGACTTTGTTTCTCCTTCCATGTCCAGAATGTAAAAATCTGCAGGAAAAATCAAATTGTTAACTTGAACAACGACATCTTCGACTACGTCGGCGGGGAAAGTGTTGCTCCTATTCGCCAATTGAATGATTAAACATGTATGTTGCAAAGGACCAAGACAAAGGTTATTATAAATAGAAGTAGGAATAAAATTAATGCCCGCTCCCAAATCAAGCATGCAATTCTCAAATTTACTGTTCCCAATGGTGCAAGGAATAGCAAATGTTCCTGGATCCTTCTGCTTTTGTGCGAGAACCTGAGTAGTGAGGGCTGAATCATTTTGCTCGCCTACAACTTTTCGGATGAAGGTTTGGGCTGAATAAAAGCAAAAATATTTCTTTCGAAGTTGACTTTTTCACTTCCCTTAATCCTCCTCTTGTTGGTACACAAATCTTTCATAAACTTCGCATACTTCGGAACCTGCTTAATTACATCAAGAAGCGGAATGTTTACTGCGACTTTTTTGAAAACATCCAATATCTCTATTTCCTTGTCTCCCTCCTCAATTATTTTATTTTCCAGAACTCTATGTGGGAAGGGGACTAGTGGAGCATACTCCTTTTCTTTAATTTTTTTTTCAGTTTCCACCACAACAGAAGAAGGTGAGGAAAGTTCAGGTGAAACAGATTCAGAAGGAGAAGGTTCAGATATTACCTCAATATTTTTTTATTTTTTTCAAGGGTTGGTTCTGTAACTTTTTTGGATCTCAAGGAAATTGCACTAACATTAGCATTAGGACCTTTCAGATTGACAACTGTCTGGGTTGGAAGTTGGTTCGACCCTTGGGCTTGCATGGTATTTATTTGAGTAGAAAGTTGTCTCGTCTGTGTGTGCAAGGTCTGAATGTTAGAAACGGTCCTTTGTTGGATCTGAAGGTTGTTGATAGCCATTTGTTTAACAAGATCCTCTAAAGATGGTCCCAAAGGTGCAGGGGCAGCCACTTGGGGTGGGTTCTGTTGTTGGTTGGTTTGTGGGTTTCCATATCAAAGGTTGGGATGGTTCCTCCAATTAGGATGGTATTTGTTGGTGGACAAGTCGGAAGTGTTGTTGTACCTGTTTTGATTGTAAAAGTTGGCTACATAAGCTTGAGGCAGCTCAGTAATGGACTCGTCTCTCAGAATAGGACAGGTACCGGTCAGGTGCTCATGAGAAGTACAAATACCACACATAGTTGTTGTTTGAGGTTTTGCTATTGCCAGCTGTTTGACTAAGGCAGTGAGCTCGTCAATTCTGGTCTCTAAAGCTTTGTTGGAAGAAACCTGAATTTGATCCACGCCTTTGCTTTAAACAAAATTGTCTCTAGTGGTAAACTGTTGAGAATTAAGAGACATATTTTCAATAAGGGTTGTGGCAGCAGCTGGAGTTTTATCAATAAGTGCTCCACCACTAGCAGCATCAAGAATGTTCCTATCCATCGGTAACAAACCTTCATAAAAGTACTGGATAAGTAGTTGCTCGGTAATCTGGTGTTGAGGGCAGCTAGATACCAATTGTTTGAATCTCTCCCAATACCCGGTCAATGACTCATTGCTTTGTCTAATACCACAAATCTCCTTTCTTATTGAGGCGGCTCTAGAGGCAGGAAAATATCTCTCCAAAAACACTTTTTTCAGAGCATTCCAGCTTGCGATTGAATTTGGCTCAAGATAGTATATCCAATCCTTTGCTGCACCCTGCAATGAAAAAGGAAAAGCTAGAAGTTTGATGTGATCTTCAGTGATCCCTTCAGGCTTCAATGGTGTAGAACACACGACCTGAAATTATTTCAAATGTTTGTGCGGATCCTCACCTACAAGACCACTAAACTTGGGCAACAAGTGTATTAAACCCGATTTTAATTCAAAAGGAACAGCAACATCATCATATTCAATACACATGTCATTATAATTCTCATCAGGGGAAGCCAATTTCCTTAAGGTTCTTTGTTTAGCCATATCAAAAACAAATTTAGAATCGGAAGCAAACAAGTTATGCAAATAGTCAGGCTCGGAATCAGAATCAATTGTGGGTGGTGAACTAGTGGTAGCCTGGACTTTTATACATCGTGTCTGCAAGGTTCTCTCTATTTCAGGATCAAAAGCAACAAGTTAAGAACAGCAAGACCTAGTAGCCAAGACTAATACACAGCAATGCAGCAACAATGTTCAAAATGCCAACAATGTCCCTAATAATCAAAAACAAACACAATGAAGAAAATCGATTAAATAAAATTCAAAAAAATAAAATAACACCAGATTTAATCTAATTAGGCAAAATAACAATTTTGAGAATTTTTTCGATTTTTTTCGACTCTATGAAAACAGTAAAAAAATCGTTAAAAATAGAAAAAAGATGAATTTGGGAATTTGAAAGTAAAGTCCCTTAACTAGTACGTAGTAAGGGATAAATGACCAGAGAATTTTTTGCAAAGGATGTCCGGAACAGATTTCGATTCGGACGCAATTTTTCCAAAAACCAAATTTCCCCCTTTTTTTTATTCTATTCCCTTTTCAATTATAATAACAATCATACAAGCGACAATTGATATTATACGATGAATATTCCTAAATTCTGAATTAAGCAAACGGACGAGATAAAGTAATCGTGAATTAAGCAAACACGATGACAAACGCAGATTAAGCAAACGCGATAAAAGTATCTGAACATGCAATCATCGAAATAAATCAATCTAACCTTGAATAATATTGAATTAAGAAAACAGCATGTCAAAGATCAAAATTGAAAGGAAATAGATTAATTAGAAAATATTAGAACCTCAAAGTATCTGCGGAAACCTTACAGCCGATTAATCTGTGGAGTTTAGTTCTCCATAACAATTCATATCAAGCTCTCCAAATTATTTTGTGAATAGTGATAGATGAACAGTTCACAGTTGCTGGGGTATTAGGGGAAAACCAGAAACCCGTTTACAACCCAACTGGGTCAAAATTATAACCCATGCCCATTACAAATAACTTAAAAATAGAAATATTTCTAATGCTGTAACTTCAACGAATTTTATGGCCCTTCTACAGTCCGATTCAGCTCTCGTCTTCTGAATGAAAATCGTAGCTCTTTCTCTTAGCTCAAGTTATGAATTTATTCGTGCAAACTGCTAATGCTGAAAATAAAGTGCGAAAATCAAATAAGAGTAGAAATAAACTAGAACAGAAAAATACTATAAAATACAAAAATAAGCTAAACAAACCATGGAAATGTATAAGTACAATCATGGAAGAATGTGTATCAAAATGCACTAATCAACAGTTATCGCACTTCAGCTCGAAAATCAACTGAGGCAACCCAATTCTCTCTGGTTTATGGTATGGAAGTTGTTCTACCCGTCGAAGTTCAAATTCCTTCTCTGAGAATTATGAAAGATGCAGACTTAGACGAAGATAAATGGATTTAGACTAGGTTGGATCAGTTAAATCTAATTTACGAGAAAAGGCTTGCGGCTGTCTGTCACGGTCAGATGTATTAGAAGCGTATGATCAAAGCATTCAACAAGAAGATCAAACATCGGGTATATAAGGTTAGTAACTTGGTAATAAAGTGCATCATCCTACCGTAGGGTGATCCCAGGAGAAAATGGACTCCCACTTACGAAGGATCATATGTAGTCAAGAAGATATTTTTTGGCGGTGCTATGATATTGACCATCATGGACGGTGAAGATTTTCTGCACCCTGTGAATGCAGACATTGTCAAAAGATACTACGCATGAAAAATGACCGGCTAGGTTGACTGGCCTAGGAAAAAATAAGGGCATCCTGGAGAACCAAAAGGGTTCGGGCAAAAATTAGGGATATATATCTAAAAAGTGTACACCCGGAAAGTCGAAAACCTGAAAAGGCGTCTTGGGCAAAAAGGGGTATCCCGGTGGACTGAAAACCCGAAAAGACGGTCCAGGCAAAAGTTAGGGATTAAAGCGTATGACTATGTCCAGTTGGATCACTCACAGCAAGCCTTGTTACCAACATCTGGTTCAAATGGTACAAATCAATTCAATCAACTTCTTCCGACAGCAAGGGTTGAGATGCTCGAAGACATAGGGGAAATAGCAGAGTTGAAACATGGCGAGATTATTTTCATATAGCTATATGTTTTCACTTTGTAATCTTTCTCCATTTTTGTGACGATTTCCTCTTACTAGGATTTCTGTCTCTTTGTACAAAATCGCCTATTTATTGGCAAACTATCAATACAAATACCATTTCAAAAATTCAAATGTTTTGTTTTTTCTGTTTTATTTACAAAAACGTCCAATAACTAAATTGAATGAACATATGCATATGAATATGATTACTGTTAACAAATATATGCATAATAACAGGAATAATCATTTGCTCGAGAATTTAGGAGTTGAGATAATGTTCAAGTCGCCTATAAATCCTCACAGGATTATTCCCACAGAGTCATATTTGCAAGCTCATTGTTAACAAAGATACACTCCCCGCAAGGCTGAAATAACTTAATTCGCCAACAGATTTCCCTAGCGGATGAGGGAATATGATCTTTCCCCCGACAACATCGCTAACCAATGGAGTCCCAATCCTTGGCAAAGATTATAACGTCAGCACAGTTCATAGGAATTCTATTCCCCAGCCGAGATTATTCCTCCGAAACTGTAAAATCCCCTGCATAATTATTTTCTCCAGCATAGCTTATTTCCTCAGCAGGAGTATTCCTCATCAAAGTGTTTCTCCAACAGTTTTAGAATTTATTTCCCCAACATGGTTTATTTCCCCAACAGGGTTTATTTCCCCAATCAGGTTTATTTCCTCAACAGAAAACACTCTCCCCAGATTGAGCATATTTCTCTAACTACTACAAATCACCAACAAAATCCCTTTCTCCAGAAAAGGGTAGCCCAGGTTTCTATCCCTAGAAAGCTGCTACAGAATCTGAAATTAGACCAGATATCGTTCGAACATATCCTCTCCAGACGAGTAAGCATCCATATTAGAAACTCGGTTAGACAATGCCCCGAAAGGTTATCCATCTCTTTTATCCCCAGTCAGGGTATATAAGAATTAAATTCTCCAGTACAGCGATGAACGACCAATGATTTTTGAACTCTTCTCCCCAAGCAGAAATCAATGTTCCCCAGCGGAGTTTCCTCAAACAGGGAGCAGGAGTCCCCAGCGGAAAAATTCCAAACGAGATTGAAGATTACACATATTCTTCATCCCCAGAACCATTCAGGGATTTATTTTCCTCAGCAAGATGTTATACGGAGCTACACTTCAATGACATTTCACATTCATCCATCATTTATAAACATCATAGCATATGCATACGAAACGCATATGGCACAATCTCATTTACTTTGAGAACATCATTATGCAATTCATTTCATACATCATGATATTACATACAGCTAACTCTTTATCCTTTCAGGTAAAGTCTACCAACAGACGAACATCATCAACAATTTTCAGACTGGTTGAAGATTAACTCCGGAAATAAGACAGGGAAACTATCTATACAATCGAGCAAAGATTAACTCCCGAAACAGGACGAGGAAACTATCTTTATTTCTTTATGATCAGATAAAGATCAATTCCCGAAACAGGATGGGGCGACTATATTTATCACTAATGGTGTGAACTCTCAAAACAGGACGGATTTACCAACAAACTGATTGTAGATCAATTTCTGAAACAGGACAGGGTGACTATCTAC
This sequence comes from Vicia faba, assembly GCA_948472305.1. NCBI lineage: Eukaryota > Viridiplantae > Streptophyta > Magnoliopsida > Fabales > Fabaceae > Vicia > Vicia faba. The sequence goes on along the minus strand of OX451737.1, from coordinate 1,156,924,576 downwards.
ATAAATAGATCGAAGATTAACTCCCGAAACAGGACAGAGAAACTATATTTCTTTCTTTATGGTCAGATAAAGATCAATTCCCGAAACAGGACGAGGTGACTATCTTTATCACTAATGGTATGAACTCCCGAAACAGGACGGGTTTACCAACAAACTGATTGTAGATCAATTCATGAAACAGGACGCGACGACTATTTACATAAACAGATCGAAGATTGACTCCAAAAACATGACAGAGAAACTATCTTTCTTTCTTTATGGTCAGATAAAGATCAATTCCCGAAATAGAACAGGGTGATTATCTTTATCACCAATGGTATGAACTCCCAAAACAGGACGGGTTTACTAACAAACTGATTGTAGATCAATTCCCGAAATAGGACAGGGTGAATGACTACATAAAAAGATCAAAGATTAACTCCTGAAACAGGATGGGGAAACTATCTTTATTTCTTTATGGTTAGATAAATATCAATTCCCGAAACAGAACAGGGCGACTATCTTTATCAACAATGGTATGAACTCCCGAAATAGGACGAGTTTACCAACAAACTGATTGTATAACAATTCCCGAAACAAGATGGGGCGACTATCTACATAAACAGATCAAAGATTAACTCCCGAAATAGGAAGGGGAAACTATCTTTCTTTCTTTATGGTCAGATAAAGATCAATTCCCGAAACAGGACGGGGCGACTATCTTTATCACCAATGGTATGAACTCCCGAAGCAGGACTAGTTTACCAACAAACTGGTTGTAGAACAATTCCTAAAATAGGATGGGAAGACTATCTACATAAATAGATCGAAGATTAACTCCTGAAACAGGACAGGGAAACTATCTTTCTTTCTTTATGGTCAGATAAAGACCAATTCCCGAAATAGGACGGGGCGACTATCTTTATCACCAATGGTGTGAACTCCCGAAACAGGACGGGTTTACCAACAAACTAATTGTAGATCAATTCTCGAAACAGAACGGGGAGACTATCTACATAAACAAATCGAATATTAACTCCTGAAACAGGACGGAGAAACTATGTTTCTTTCTTTATGGTCAGATAAAGATCAATTCCCGAAACAGGACGAGGCGACTATCTTTATCACCAGCGATATGAATTCCCAAAACAGGACGGGGCGATTATCTACATGACGAGCACTCCCCTTCAGGATATTCATTCTGAAAATCACTTTCCTTCAGAAATTCATTCTGAGATGCAGCTCCTTCAAACAGGATCGAATAGGTTCATCCTGAAAAGCATTCCTCAGATGCAGTCAAGCGTAGACTCCTTCTAATACTTCTATCGACATTCACTTTGGATGGCATCTATAAGCCCATATCCGATGACTCTCTGTCACCTCTCTAAATGGCATCTCTAATCCCACTCCTTGTACAATCAACCAACAATGTTACTTTATGCACGGGTGAGTGCACATTTATGGGCACTTAAGTGTTCAATCATCTTCCACCTTCAAGTCACGAATGACGGACGTGCCAATTTAAATCTTAAGGTTTAAGAAGATTGAACAGGGGAAGTTGTTGTACCCCAAACGTTTCCCTCTCATTTACTTCAAGACATTCTTCTAGGATTCTCAAATGCTCAAGGATGCTCATGAATTGATCAGACAAATTCTCCTCCTAAGCAATGGGTCCATAATTAGGGTTTTGTGTTTTTCAAGGAGGTTTGGGTTGCAAAGGTCTCAAGTGGTTTAAATGGTTCTCCATAGGTCTTCAACAATACTCATATCAAGTTTCAATCCTTGAATCACAATTTTGCTCAGTCAATTGCTCAGATGATTGGAAATCAACTATATTGGGTAAAAAGTCAAATATGGTCAACATACAGTCAAACTTCAAGATTTGTGGTCAACATGAACATTTTGAAGTGATATTTATCATTTGATCAAATGTTGATCATGATTCATCGAGAGAAGCCCTCAAATTATCAAAAGTCTAAAGTTGCCAAATTAGGGTTTCCTTAGGAGAAGTCAACTGAACTTTGACCAAGCATAACTTTCACATGTTTCCTCAACTTTTCCCCAACCAAGTCCAATTTTGAAGGAAATTAAATTCTCTACAACTTTGAATTTATACTCAAGTCCAAAAAATGTTTCATTTGAAAGATATGAGCCCTACATTATAGGTCATTTCAAAAGTTAACAAAAAGAAACTTTTTGTTAAGGCAACTTACATCAAGATAAATTCTCCAAATGCAAACATGATCATAAGAGAGATTTAAGAGGACATCTTCAGATTTCCAAAAAGTCAAAGATCACATTCAAAAGATGAAAACTGAGAGATCTATGACCAATGCAAGTTGGGAAATTTTGAGGAAATACATGAAGTGCAAAGTGAGCAAACTTGAAATTTTGAACTAGTGGACCTAACTTTTGATGTTCAAACATGTTCACAACGTATTAGAAGACCTCTAAATCCATGCACATATTTTTAATAATTTTTATTTCCTTTATTTGAATTTTTATTCATTTAAATGAAATTAAAACAAATAAAATATGAGGCAATGCATATGGGCTTATTTTCTTGGATCAATTCAGGCTCAAGACAACTCATAACAACCCATTACCACCATGCCAAAACCGTGAGAGCTCAAAAGGGCAAGAAAAATCTCAAAAATGGAAGGTTTTTAACATGTTGGTTTTTTGTATCATGGCCATGATTGCTTGGTATCCTTGCTATATTTGTTGATTCTTTCCACCCCCCCTATATAAACACAACAAGGTCAGAAGAAAAGCACACGTATCCTTGCCTCTAAGAGCTTCCCAAAATTCTCACAATTTTTTCAAAAAAACCTAAGTTTTCAAAACTTGTGTTATAAGCACTCTTACTCCAAACCCTCAATACCATTCACTTCCTGAATATCTATAGAGTCAGTACAGTCGATTTTCAATGGTTTTCCGTGCTTGAAACGACCATGTTCATCATCTCTGATTGCATTTTTTTCACTTGTCGTATTTTTAATATTATGCATTGTTGGATCTTTATAATCATCTAGATCGGTTCATATGAATGTTTAGAGCATGTTTCAGCTATCGCATGGAGTTGACAACGTTCAAACCTTGGTTCACCATTTTTAAACCGCGCTAGGGTTTCTCATTCGAAACCTATGATACAGTGACTTTTAGCTCAAATGGACCCTATATTCGAACTCAGGAGGAAATTTTAAGGAGACAACATGTTTTTGTCTACTTTAATTTTGTGTATTTCGAAGGTTCCAAAATCTTCTCATCAGAGAAGACGGTGGAAACTGCCATAGGCGGTGGTTTGACTATTCTGGTCGTATGCGTGGCAAGTTGGAGCATTATAATTGGCCCATTTAACATACCAGGGACCCACCATTCGCGCGTGTTTTCTGTTTGTCTAATATTAGCACTCATTTTATAATATATTGTTATTATTTGATTTAGGTAACCGGATGTAAGGGTCGCCCCAGCGGTAGGAGAGTGTGTTACTAAAGCGTTCATATACCAGGGCATGAGTTCGATCCCTGCCCCTGATATTTTATTTTTCATTATTTTCTCTTCATAGGTCCAGTACGAATCAGACCATGCGTGTATCATGCACCTCCTCAATCATCACCATCCAATCCAGATCCAGCATTTCAGATCTCTCGCCCATGTTAGGCCCCCAAGGAGGAGTTGCATTGGATCTCATTCAAGCATTCGGGCCAGCATGTTTGGGCTTAATGGGTTTGCTTTGTTACACCCATAGGTTTATTTCTGCAAGCCCATCATTTCTTTTTTTACAAATTCTTTTTTTTAAATATAATTAACTTTTTTCTAATTAATTAATTAAAATTAATTTAGATTTAGGTTAAATCAATTTGAATTTTTTTATTTAACTAAATCGAATTTCTTTTTTTGTAAATAAATTAATTAACTTAATTTCCTTTCATTATTAAAATTTTCTTCAATTAAAAATGACTTAGGTTTTTATTAGGTTTTAATTCCCTTTTCTCAAAATAAAAAAATCAATTAATCATCAATTACTTTCCATCAAATAAACTCCATGTTTCTTCTTGCAATCTTCGTGTTTTTCTTATTTTCGCATTAATTTTACGATAATTATGTAACTGCTAAAGGTTGTAATAGATCAAATAGGTTTTTATTTTGTGGTTTGTATCCCCTTCCCCGAAGCTTAGTAATAGCGTCGGAGATTTATTTTTTGTCTTTACCGCTTTCCTTATAAACTCTGCTAGATGTATGCTAATAGACTTGCATGGAAAGGCTAAAAGCAAATGATAACTGTGATTGGTGGATTTAGAACTGACTGTTTAACGCTGGTTTGCGAAATGTCGCGGAAGCAAGAGTCGCCACCGTCTTTTATTTTCTCCAACATGGAAAGGACAAAAGCACAGCAAAATTCCTTATGAGATATGTTTCTCGGTTCGGGAGGTAGATTTATAGAAAGGGAAGGTGTTAGCACCCTTTCTATCCATGGTTATCCATGGGCTCTTAGATACTTGCTCTTATGTTTTCAAAAGATGTTTGCTTTTCAAAATGTGAGTGGGTTTGAAAAAAGTTTCTTAGAAAGATTTCTGAATAACTCTTGTATCAGTCCTCAAGAGTGTTTGAAAAATTGTTTTGAAAGCTTTTTGAAAGTGTCAGTGTGAAAAGGTTTTTGTTTTGTTTTTTAGAGAGAGCAAGTATCTATGAGTCATCTACCTACCCTAAGGAATTAAGCTGTGTAGAAGTCCTTAAGGTAGTGCCATCCCACCATTGAGAGGTAGGTAGCACCACCGTTGGAGGTGTTCGGGTCAATTCGAGTGTAAGGACATTGTGGTCACCGAAGAAACAGTTAGGACACCTTAGAAGCTACCCTTATGTCCTTGATCCTTTTTTTAATCCGAGGCAACCATTTCGAGGCAACTGTTCGAGGCAACTGTTTCGAGGCAACTGTTTCGGGGCAACTGTTTCGAGGCAACTGGATCATGGACATAAGGACCGCTAAGACGTCCTATACTTGACGACCACGTTTCGAAGGCAACGAGTGAGGCGTACCCTAGAAGTGGTGTGTGTATTGTGTGTTGTTTTCATGTTATGTTTTTGTACATGTTATTAGTGAACTACAAGTTGTTTTTATTTACATACATTCTTTCATGCAAGTTTAGCAGTTAAGGGGTGCGGAAAGTAAATTGCGGAAACATAAATCCTACGCTATTACAAGGCGCGGGTCTATACATCGCCAAAAATTACAAAGACCCGTTTTTGGTAAATAAGTACGGAAAGTAAATAAAAACAGTAAAAGTCCTAATTACTATTACATCCGGAGGCAATTACATAATAATCCAAAATAAGGAATTAAAATTAAAATGCGCGCGAAAGAAGAATCGGGAATGTCTTAAGGGTGTTGACCCTTTTAGAAAAGAAATTGATTTTTTTGTCTTTTTTGTAATTAAAGTGAAATTAAAACTAACTAATGACTAATTAATTAATTTAATTAAAAGAAAATATTTTTTGTTTTTGTGTTTTTATGAAATAAAAGAAATGGAATAAAATTAAAAGTTAACTTTTACCTAATTCTAGATTTATTTTAATTTTTTAAGAAAAGGAATTAAAATGGCCTAATTAAACTATTTTAGTTAATGTTTATTTACAAAATAAAATAATAATAATAATGATGTAATTCTATTTTTTTGATTTTTATGAAAATATGTTAATTAAGTTAATTGTTAATAATAAAAATAATTAAAAGGTTAGCAATTAAAAATAAGAAAAAAATGACAAAACAAAATAAAAAAGAAGTAAAAACCAAGGGGGGGTGTGCTGAAATGGAGGGTGTATTGAAGCAATTTAAGCCCACTGAAATCTAAGCCACGTTTAACTTTCATGATTGCCTGCAGCACGCTTGACTCCAGAGCATGGTGTGCTAGCCTTTTGGACCTTTGGATCTGTGCTGGTGAACACTTGGCTGGCTCTTGGATGAGGTTTATGGTGCACATCATCTTGGAATCTGCATAGGAATGCCTTGAAAAAAATAATATGAGAATTATGTGGGGACCTGGGAATCGAACCCAGGTCCCAGAGATTACAAAGTACACAGCCAACCATTGAACCAAACGCGCTTGTCTGTAAACATAATAGAAACAAAAGAATATATGAAATAAGTGCCCTATATGCTGAAACGCGCGCGCGAATTTGAATTGACCACTCACACGCTGCCACGGCCTTCGTCTTCAACCTTTCCTGTAAACATAAAACACATAGCGGGGGTTTTAAACCCCCACAAAATGCAAGCATTTTAAAAATAGCGAATAGACGCTCGTTGAATATAAAAAGGGCGCGAGGTGTGGAATTTTTTTTATTAATAACCAAGTATTAAAAAAATATTTCGCAAATAACCGGGTTTCGGAAAAAATTACGCAAATAACCATGTTTGAGATGGCTCCATAAAGGAGGAGCCATCTCATTTGGCGCATCCTCCTATTTTTATAAGGGAGGCGCCATCTCATTTGGCGCCTAAGGGCAAATGGCAAGCCCTAAGCCAAATGAGATGGCGCCTATGTGGAAAAGTAGGTCAAAAAAAAAATTTTTTTTTCCTTTCCTGCGTGTTGCGTATTAGACAGAGATAACCAAAATTGATTTTTTATTTGAAAAAAAATAATTACATTCAACTGTTTTACATTTAAATAACAGTAAAAAAATAGATACAAAAAATACTGAAAAAAAAAAAGATACATCAATGATCCCCAGGAACCCGGTAATGACCCCCAGTTCCGCATCCCCGTCCTCGCCTTTCTCTTGCTGGGTGCCGTCTCGTTTCCTGTTGCGGCAAGGTCGATGGCCCAGCGAAGTCAATGCGATCCGAATCCATAAAATCAGTAAGATCTCCATATCTCGAAGATCCGCTCTGGTACAGTCGGTTACCCATGCCCTCGAAGTTTGGTCGTGTTGGCGGTGGGTGGGGTTCCATGGTTGGTCGGTAGCATTGGTCGTCTGAGTATGGGGGGTAGAAAGGAAATGGATCTTGGGGTGTTTGGTACTGTGGATGTTGGGTTGTTTGGTGATATGGTGGTTGATGGTAGCTTTGGTCGGGTTGGTCGTAATCTTCTGACATTCCCATATCAGGGCTAAGGCTGGATGTTGAGGGCCCCATATTGGGATATGTGGAAGACTGAAATTGTGTATGGGGTATGTGGGTTTGCTGGTATTGGGGTTGGTATTGTGGTTGGGTTTGAGGCATATCTGGGTATTGGTAGTTTGGCGGTGACTGTGGTTGGTAGTACGGCATTTGGTTGTAGTTGTGTTGTGGTGGGGAATGTGGTTGTGTGTTTGTTGGTCTGTTTCTTCTTGGGGGTGGGTTTGAGGTTGAAGGATTTTGGGTTTGTTGGTGGGGAATCGAGGGTTGTGCCCATTGTGTGCGTGGGTCAACCAAGTACCTCGGATGAGACACGTGCATATCTGGGTTACTAACCGACCTGTACCACGACATATATTGATCGGTGTGTCGCATGTTACCTTGAGTAAGGAAAACAGGGGATTGCAAGATGTAGCGGTGACGCCTTTGCCACATTTTACACCATTCTGGAGCAAAGTCTTTCCAGTTGGTTAGATTCCACTGGGCGTCGACCCTTTTTAGATGCCAGGGGGACAAATCTGTTGGGTCACTTGGTATCTCTTGGATCATTCCGAACTGCATCTTCACGCGGTCGCTGTGGTGCATCTCCACAATGTTGAACCGAATGAGTGCAGTCTTTGCAGTCCAAGTTGCTGCATCCTCTGGATTTGGAGAATGGTCCAAACCCAAATATGGTCTCCAGACGAACTGCGATAAAATTTAAATCAGGTAAGCGCAAAAGTAATGTATAAATAAATAAAATGAACAAAAGTTAAAAGCTACGACTTACGTCATCTGGGCCTAGGTGATCCAACAGATTCCGGTAGAGTGCGACATTGAATCTGGGATTCTTGCCGTAATCCATACCCCTCACGCAGTACCTATAGGAAATGAGAAACATGTTATTTTTAGCATATATTTTGGAAAGAGAAGAATAGTTATAAATGCTATAACTTAATGACTTACTTTGTTGCGTAAGGGAAACCAAAAGTGTTGTTGTTGATGGGGTTTAAGGACTCCATCCTCCACCAACCCCAGGCTTGTAGTAAAAATGCGCACCCATAAAATGTACATTTTTCCTTGACTGCGTTTTTGCACAAGGAACTGTACAGGTGGGCTAATACTGCAGAACCCCAACTAAATTTTCTAGTTTTATCAAAATTGGTTAGTAAATGTAAGTACATGAAATTTACACTATTTCCCGTACTTTCGGGAAATAAAAAAGTACCAAAAAGTATCATTATATACGTCCGGGCTTTTACTACTCGGTCATTTTCTGAGGAATTTTCATTTAATTCCATACTTGCATAATGCCGTTTCAGGTCAGTGAGTAGTATTCCCTGCCCTCTTGCTCCACCACCTTCTACCATGTCCCTACCCAACAGTTCTTCACACTGTGAGTTGGGTTGTTGAACCGACCCGTTCACCGCTTTACCGTCAATAGGGAGGCCCAGTAGCATGTAGACATCTTCGAGAGTGATGGTACATTCACCTATTGGTAGGTGAAATGTATGGGTCTCCGGTCTCCACCTCTCCAACATTGCAAGGATGAATTTGGAGTCAATGGTGCAGTTGGAGATCTTTATCACGTGTCCAAAACCTGCATATTCCAGATAAGGGACGATAAAAGGGTCGGGGGCCAGGTATTTGTGCGAACGGATTCTGAATCTTTGTGTATCCTGAGATCATAATTAAACAAGAGTAAGATTAATTAAGATGAACAACACGTTTTTTAAAGTATGAAAAATGTATAACCAAAGAAGAGACTTACAAATGCAGCAATGTTTTCCCTTGTGCCTCTGTGAGTATCTCCCATTGTTAGAAGGGCCATTCTTCAGAACGCTTGAGTGAATGAAAGACTTAGGAAGAAATAAGGAGTATGATAGACTTAAGAAATATTTCGTAGCAGAGAGTGAGAGAGTGAGAGTTGTGTGGGTGTGAGATATGTTTCATAAGGTATGTATTTATAGGCAACTAATTCTGATGTAGTGGTTGCATGCATGCGAGGTGTCACATTTGCATGCTTAGGGAGTTACACATATGCATGCATGCATTTACAAATAATGTAAGGTGTCACTCTTGCAGGCTAGGTGGCAGCCTTTGGGATGCCTTTCTCTGTTGCATGCAAGGCCATTGGAGCTGACGGGTGGCAGGCTTAGACAAAACATTAATGTGTGTATTATAGGGCCAGGCTAGGTGGCAGCATAAGCCCATGCATGTAATACGATTGGACATTAAGGGAGGCGCCATCTCACTTGGCGAAATAGTACAAAAATGAATGTTGTCGCCACCCCATTTGGCGAATAAGAGGTGTCACGTTTTACAGCATTGTCTCAGGCTAGGTGGCAGCCTTTGGGATGCCTTTCTCTGTTGCATGCAAGGCCATTGGAGCTGACGGGTGGCAGGCTTAGACAAAACATTAATGTGTGTATTATAGGGCCAGGCTAGGTGGCAGCATAAGCCCATGCATGTAATACGATTGGATAGTAAGGGAGGCGCCATCTCACTTGGCGAAATAGTACAAAAATGAATGTTGTCGCCACCCCATTTGGCGAATAAGAGGTGTCACGTTTTACAGCATTGTCTCAGGCTAGGTGGCAGCCTTTGGGATGCCTTTCTCTGTTGCATGCAAGGCCATTGGAGCTGACGGGTGGCAGGCTTAGACAAAACTTTTATGTGTGTATTATAGGGCCAGGCTAGGTGGCAGCATAAGCCCATGCATGTAATACGATTGGACAGTAAGGGAGGCGCCATCTCACTTGGCGAAATAGTACAAAAATGAATGTTGTCGCCACCCCATTTGGCGAATAAGAGGTGTCACGTTTTACAGCATTGTCTCAGGCTAGGTGGCAGCCTTTGGGATGCCTTTCTCTGTTGCATGCAAGGCTATTGGAGCTGACGGGTGGCAGGCTTAGACAAAACTTTTATGTGTGTATTATAGGGCCAGGCTAGGTGGCAGCATAAGCCCATGCATGTAATACGATTGGACAGTAAGGGAGGCGCCATCTCACTTGGCGAAATAGTACAAAAATGAATGTTGTCGCCACCCCATTTGGCGAATAAGAGGTGTCACGTTTTACAGCATTGTCTCAGGCTACGTGACAGCCTTTGGGATTCCTTTCTCTGTTGCATGCAAGGCTATTGGAGTAGACGGGTGGCAGGCTTAGACAAAACTTTTATGTGTGAAGAATAGGGCCAGGCTAGGTGGCAGCATAAGCCCATGCATGTAATACGATTGGCAGCCTTGGGGGGTTGCATCACTTACTTAATTGAAATATTTTGCCTTAGGTTGAACATAACATTCATTCATATAAACTGTAAAATTTTCCAACCTTCGAATCAGTCATCTAACCTTCAAACATTCCAGCATTCATACCTCCATATAATCAATAAACCCAAAACATTCCCACCTTCATACCTAAAACAATTCTACACAATGGCCTCTTCACCATAATTTGTTGTCAAAGCACATTTCAACGGTGAGACATACATGTGTCCCACAGTTGGGTTTTTGTTTAGAAACACCGACAATGTCCGATTTCTCTTAAACGGGAAAGCAAATTTCTCCTACTTTAAGAAAAGATTGGAGGCCAAACTTGAACGAGGCCCTATATCCCAGATATTTTATCAGAGTCCAGTCTTTTTTGGAAACAACCAAGTCATATTTTATAAGGTTGCAATTCAAGATGACGAGGATTTCCAGAACATGATTTCCAGCCATGTCTATTCTGGAAACGACTCTATTGAGTTGTACGTTCTGTTTCAAGAGCCTCCGGTGACACAGGAGGTAGAGCCTCCGGTGTTACAGGAGGTTGATCCTTTGGAGAATGAGCAAGCCGAGGTGGATGCAGTTGATGATGAAGAAGAAGATAACGAGTTAGAGTTCGATGAAATGGTGAACGACGATTCTGACGATGATGGCATCCCAAGTATTCCTACCGACAAAATCTACACACCACCTACGCACATGACAAACTTCAACATGGGCGGAGATGAACCTTCTACGGACTTGTTTTTCCAACCGTATATGCAATCAGATGAAAATTTAAAAGAGAAGGACAAGTTTCGTAATAGAGAGGAATGCATAAGGGCCATCAAAAAATTTCACATGCTCAACTCGGTTGATTATAAGGTGGATCGTGTAAACCCGGAAAGGTACAAGATCAAGTGTGTCCACCCTGACTGCATGTTCAAGCTGACCGCTTCATACAGACTAAGGGGTGACTGCTGGGTCATAGGTTCCATGACAACCCATACTTGTGTAAGTTCCACTGAATCACAAGACCACCGAAAACTCAACCATGATCTAATCTGTCAAGAAATCCTACCCCTGGTGAGCAACGACCCTTCTTTGAAGGTGAAAACAATCATCTCCCACATCACCACAGTTTTTAACTACACTCCGTCTTACCGTAAGGCGTGGTTAGCAAAGACTAAGGCGATTGAAAGGGTGTATGGAAACTGGGAGGAGTCATACCGAGAACTTCCCCGCTACCTCAATGCACTAAAGACATATTCTCCAGGTAGTGTTTATGTTCTGGAAACATTGCCCGCTTACGCCCAAGATGGTAGTGTTCTACATGGCAACGGAATATTCAGTCGCGTCTTTTGGGCATTTCAACCATGCATCGCAGGGTTTGCATCATGTAAACCAATTCTACAAATAGACGGGACTTGGTTGTATGGCAAGTACAAAGGCACTCTTTTGATGGCAGTTGCACAAGATGGCAACAATAACATTTTCCCCGTTGCGTTTGCCCTTGTCGAGGGGGAGACTGGTGGTGCTTGGAGCTTTTTCCTGAAAAATCTTCGTACACACGTGGCTCCTCAACCGGATCTATGTTTGATCTCGGACAGACATGCCTCTATTGAAAGTGCCTATAATAATCCGGCAAATGGTTGGCATGACCCTCCTTCTACGCATGTCTATTGCATCAGGCATATCGTCCAGAATTTCTCGAGGGAGGTCAAGGACAAAACATTGCGGAAAGCGGTGATGAATGCGGGATACGCACTGACACAGCCCACATTCAAATATTACCGCAACGAGATCCGTTTGTCTAACCCAGAAGCCGGTACATGGATCGACAACATACCGGTCGAAAAGTGGACTAGGTCATACGACAATGGCCAAAGATGGGGGCATATGACAACAAATCTTATTGAATCAATGAATGGGGTATTCAAGGGCATACGAAACCTCCCCATCACTGCCTTGGTGAAATCCACGTATTTTAGGATGGCTGCGTTATTTTCCAAAAGAGGTGAAATGTGGTATTCGGTCTTGCAATCAGGACAACTGTGGAGTGAAAGCTGTATGAAATACATTAAGGCTGAAAGTGCAAAAGCCAACACTCACATGGTTACACGGTTTGACCGCCATAGCCACAACTTCATTGTGAAAGAGACAATTGACCACAATGAAGGCCTGGCAAGACAGGAATACAGGGTCATTTTACCTTCTCAATGGTGCGATTGTGGCAGGTTTCAAGCTTTTCGTATGCCTTGCTCTCATGTCATTGCCGCTTGTGCGCATACCCATCAAGACGCGCTTCAACTGCTATCAAACGTTTATAAATCTGAAACGTTGCTAACTGTTTACAACAACAACTTTCCTTTGGTGGCAAAACCGGACTATTGGCCTGAATACAGCGGTGATATAGTTTGGCACAATGACCAAATGCGAAGGAACAAGAAGGGTCGTCCCAAAAGCAGGCGCATAACAACAGAAATGGACGATCTTGACAGGTTGGAAAGAAAGTGTGGTTTATGCCGTTAGGTCGGACACAATCGCAAAAACTGTCCGAATCGGGCGTCTGGCTCGACCACATAAATTTTGTAATACAATAAATCTTTTCAATATTTGTGTTGTAAACATTATGGGTTTTCCGTTAATAAAACTGTTCACACAATTTAAGAAATTCAATATAGGAAATTACATTAGGGTTTTCGCGTACAACAATGATTAACGATAATCAATCTAGGAAATTAAATTAGGGTTTTCGCGTACAACAATGATTAACGATAATCAATCTAGGAAATTACAACTGTTAACACAATTTCATCTGACCCATGCATCATCAGCATTACATCACTGTCTGTTTTGACTTCCTCCAACCACACATTAGGTCTTCCTGTCGCATGCGAGGTTGTTGTTCGTTTTCGCTGGATCCTTCGAATTTTTTCCCCCTCGGCGATGTCTCCATCTAGCCACCGCATCAACTCCCGCTTCAGACGCTCCATGGAGTGAATGTGCCAGAATTTCATTTTCATCGCGGGTTTCGTGGCGGAGAATATAACGTAACCATCTCTGCTAAAAATCATAGGCGATGTCATTACGTAAATAAGGGAGTACAAAATAAAAATACAGTGCGAGAAAGTGTGAGAAATTTCAAAGAAACGGACGAATTATTTATAAAACGGCAAAAAACCCTAGTTTTGCCCTAGGCGCCAAGTGAGATGGCGCCTCCTCTCCTTTTTAAGGAGCATGCGCCATCTCACTTGGCTTAAAGCCAATGGAGGCGCCAAGTGAGATGGCGCCTAGGGCAAAACCCTAGGTGCATGCGCCAAATGACTTGGCTCCTCCTTTATGGAGCCATCTCAAACATGGTTATTTGCGTAATTTTTTCCGAAACCCGGTTATTTGCGAAATATTTTTTTAATACTTGGTTATTAATAAAAAAAATTCCGAGGTGTGCTTTAGCTTCGTCTTGTCACACTGATTTTGGCCATGTAAGTCTTGAGGTTTAATTTTGCACTATGAGGAAAACCCCAATTTCAAAGCTCTGAAAACCTTAGGAATCAACAATGGCACTTTGCGTTTTACAGCCTTATAATCAAATTAAAATATACAGAAAGTTTCTTAACGATGTCAGCAATGCATAACAATGTTCAAAATGAATTAATGAGGCATAAAAATGGAGTTTCGATTCTCAAAATATTGGACAAACCGTGGGGGCGTGATGAGTGATTCCTTGAGGTTTTTGACTCGTTAATGATTGCAAATCGTTCCTGGGGATGTAAGGAACGTGTTTGGATCAAAAGGACAGATTGAATTGTACTGGACAATGGTTTTCAGTTTGTCACTTTTCCTTGGGATTTTTGAGATTGCTTATGTTGTATGGGAGTATTCTAGGTCGTGTATCAGGTGTGGGAGGCTTGCATATAAGGTTATGAATAATAATCAACCAATATCATGAGCCTTAAAGCCTTGTAATGAAGTTTTTATTTGCTCCATAACCACCATTGAACCACTTGCCATATTTGCTTCAAATTTGAATTTTGTGTTTGAAATAGGCTCTACACGAAATTGGCATGTGAATTATGGTGTATCAAAGCTATTCAAACCACAAAATATCCCTCCATTAATTTCTTTGATTTTTATTTGAATTTTAAAGATTTAAAATGAATTAAATCAAATAAAATTAAATGAAAATAGGAAAATTAATTTTTAATCTTGAAATAAATCATGGGACATGTGGTAAGCATGGCAAAGCTGAACCAAGTGGAAAAAGTGGGCCCTTTTTGTCAAAAATGAAGTTTCAAGGATAGTTGACTTTGGCCATTTCACAAAAATTCCCCAACTTCTCCAATGCATATCTTGCTCAATTTTGATCATATGAACATGTTCATGGACATTTTGGAATGGTCTTGAAGTCCTTTAACCAATTCCTTTGGTACCATGTCATTTTGATTTACCAATCTCAAGTTATGGTCTTTGACTTAAAGTGCCTTTTTGTTGACTTTTGAAAATGACCTATAATGTTGAAATTGATAACTTTTTGTGAGAGCATTTCTTGGACTTGGAATGTGAAGATGAATTGTAGGAAATGTCCTCCCCTTCAAAATGAGCATTGGATGGGATTTTTCTGATGAACCATGAAAAAGTTATGCCTTGGTCAAGTTACAGTTGACTTTTCAACTGTCCAAAATTAGAAACTTTTGCATCTTGATGATTTTTGAGCCATTCTTGTGGAATCATGGTCAAGACTTGACCAAATGATGATTGTGGCTTCAAAATAAGATGTTGACCAAAAATTTTGACTTTTGACTGCCAAATGACCATTTTGCCCCTGCAGTTGACTGTGGGGCAATTAGGGTTTTTGACTGTGCAACTTGACCTTGTGAGCCTTGAAACTTGACATGTAGGTGCTTGACAATGTATATGAGCATATGGGACTTGATTGATCCCTTTAAAACCTCAACTTCCTTGCAAGAACCAAAACCCTAATTTGACTGGCTTAGGAGGGTGCTTAACTGTGTAGCCCTTGAGTAGACTTTGAACTTTTTGAGGTGATGCTTGTCAAAAATTTGAAGAATATGGGAGGGCAAATTTTGGGGTACAACAGTTGCCCCTGTTCAATCTTCTTAGACCTGAGGATGTAGATTGGCTTGCGTGCCTTTCGTGATCCGAGGGTGGAAGATGATTGAACACTAGAGTGCCCAGAAATTTGCACTCACATAGTAGAGTATCAGCAGTGTGATAGCGGGAATGGGCTTACAGATGCCATTTGGAGAGATGGTGGATGGGAGGATGGGCTTATAGATGCCATCTGGAGATGTGACAGAACCTTGTCGGGAATGGGCTTATAGATGCCATTTGGACACTATTGGTATGTGGATGGGCTTATAGATGCCATCTAGGTGTCGATCGCGTAAGAGATTCCTTAGCGAGAACTTGCGTACCTGAGAAAGATAATTTCCTGGCCTGTTACAGGTGTTGATCCTTACTCAGTCGCTCACAGACATGCCCTGGCTAGATACAGGTATCGAATCTGGAACTTCAAAAGGTTGATGGGTTGTCTCTACTGATAGGTTATCTCAGAAAAATCTTTAGGATTTCACTGAACCAGAGGAGGTTTTGTCTTTCTTGACGAGTTGTCTCTTTGGACGGGTTGTCTTCATGGACGGGTTGTCTTCAACGACGAGTCGTCTTCAATGACGAGTTGTCTTCAATGACGGGTTGTCTTAAATGACGAGTTGTCTATAATGACGGGTTGTCTTCAATGACGGGATGTCTTCAATGACGAGTTGTCTTCAATGACGAGTTGTCTTTA
The DNA here is from genome assembly GCA_948472305.1 of Vicia faba. Lineage (NCBI taxonomy): Eukaryota > Viridiplantae > Streptophyta > Magnoliopsida > Fabales > Fabaceae > Vicia > Vicia faba. The sequence continues at coordinate 1,156,908,445 of OX451737.1, read as the reverse complement.
ATGACGGGTTGTCTTCAATGACGAGTTGTCTTCAATGACGAGTTGTCTTCAATGACGGGTTGTCTTCAATGACGAGTTGTCTTCAATGACGGGATGTCTTCAATGACGAGTTGTCTTCAATGACGAGTTGTCTTCAATGACGGGTTGTCTTCAATGACGAGTTGTCTTCAATGATGAGTTGTCTTCAATGACGGGTTGTCTTCAATGACGAGTTGTCTTCAATGACGGGTTGTCTTCAATGACGAGTTGTCTTAAATGACGAGTTCTCTTCAATGACGAGTGTCTATACTGACGGGTTGTCTATAATGACGGGTTGTCTATAATGACGGGTTGTCTTCAATGACGGGATGTCTTAAATGACGAGTTGTCTTAAATGACGAGTTGTCTTCAATGACGGGTTGTCTTCAATGACGAGTTGTCTTCAATGACGAGTTGTCTTTAATGACGGGATGTCTTCAATGACGAGTTGTCTTCAATGACGAGTTGTCTTCAATGACGGGTTGTCTTCAATGACGAGTTGTCTTCAATGACGAGTTGTCTTCAATGACGGGTTATCTTCAATGACGAGTTGTCTTCAATTACGGGTTGTCTTCAATGACGAGTTATCTTAAATGACGAGTTGTCTTCAATGACGAGTTGTCTTCAATGACGGGATGTCTTCAATGACGAGTTGTCTTCAATGACGAGTTGTGTTCAATGACGGGTTGTCTTGAATGACGAGTTGTCTTCAATGATGAGTTGTCTTCGATGACGGGTTGTCTTCAATGACGAGTTGTCTTCAATGACGGGTTATCTTCAATGACGAGTTGTCTTCTTTGACTTTAGGAAGTAATTTAACTGGACATGTCTTCTTTGACTGGATGAGCATCAGAAAAACCTTTGGGATTTAACTGGACTTGTCTTCTTTGACTGGATTTGTCTTCTTTGACTGGATTTGTCTTTTTTGACTGGATTGGTCTCTTTTGACTGTATTTGTCTACTTTGACGTAGTTGATTATTTAACTGTATCCTTCCTGAAAGGTAAAGGTCAGTCGTATGCAATGCATGATATGGATCAAGCAATGATGTTCTCGACATAAACGAGATTGTATGACATGATGCGCATATGCATGTATCATGATGTGATGTTTATGAATGTATCTTCGTCTAGGAAAGTAAATCCTTGACGCATGCCGGGAAGTTGAATCTTGGGCTGATGTTGAAGAACAGAGTTCTTCGTTTCCGCTGGGGATGATGATTACAAGAATAAACCGGTAGGAGAAGATGACTTTGTTGGGGAATAAACTTGTTGAAGAGATTACTCTGCGGGGGATTACTCTGTGGGAAGAGACACTTTGCTGAGATTTGGTGATAACTTCGCTGGGGATAGGAAGAACTTCGTCGAGGACGATCTTTCCGGGGTAATTAGCTGAGGATAACCCAGTTATAGGCTCCGGTGGAGAATGACCTTTGAATAAAGTCGGGGAGATGCTTTTGCGCTTTGCAGGGGATTAGCCTCCAGAATCTACTGGGGAGATTGATTCAACTTTCCTGGGGAGACTTTTGAACTGTACTGGGGAATGGCTCCACTGGGGTGTCTGGTATTCCGCCGAGGAATAATCTTATATTAAGACGGTCGGGGATGCTTGCTTAGGAACATCTGCATACTGCTGGAGAATATTGAGATTTTCTGGGGATACCCAACTTCCTTAAGGCTGACAGTAGACTAACTCTGCTTGGGGAGAGCGTTGTTGACTTGCTGGAGATACTGTACCTTGTCAGGGCTGACGGGAGACCAACTCTGCTCGGGGGAGAGTATTGCTGAATCTTATCTTACTCTGCGGGGAGTGAAGGTATCTTGGTCACGTTCTTCAGCTGAACCTACCTTAGTACCTTGGTGGACAGAGCAACTAGATCGCTTAGACAACTCATATTGCCCCAGTTTCTGTGGGAGAAGATACATGTGGAGGCGCTTGATGACTGCCGGTTGACAAATCCTCTTCTGGTAGATAAGTGACGAGATGACAGGACATAGTCGTACGCTTTGATCGCTAATTTTTGCCTGGACCGCCCTGTTGGGTTTTCAGTCCACCGGGATACCCATTTTTTCCCAAGCCGCCTTTTCAGGTTTTCGACTTGCCGGGTGTACAGATTTTTTTTATCTTCATCCCTTATTTTTGCTCGAACCTTTTTGGTTCGCCGGGAAGCCCTTATTTTGCCTAGGTGTGTCAACCTAGCGGGTCTTTGATTATGCGTAGTACTTTTTCGACTATGTCCATGCTCTCAGAATGCAAGGACGTGCCCCTGTCAGAAGTGTTTTGCCATGCCACCAGAAGATGTTTGATCAGGCAAGATTCGTTGCTGGAATGCCCCAAGTGACTTAGGCGGAGATTTGCCCCAGGCTATTTGGCATTTTGAGAGATTCCTTGAATCTTGATTGGACTGCCCCAGATGATAGACAATGATCATGCCGTGCCCCTTAATTGGAGGTGCTTTTCCATTTGAGGTGACCTTTTGTTGAGAAGGCTTTTGTTCACTAGATGCTCGTCGTGCAAAGTTCTCTGCTGTTCAAACAAATAATCATCTGCAAACAATGTTATTTTGAAAATGCAAAGCTTATGTCTGTCTTGAAGTTTTTGAAAATGTGTTTTTTCAGTAAAACCAGTGAATTTTGTAAAACGTGATGTCAACTCAGTATTTTATAGCAAACCTTAAGGAGTCAGGATACCTTTCGTAACAGTATGCTTTCGAACCAACTCATGCTTCAGCTAGGACTTTTAAGGGTTGTAACGTGGCCTGGTTCACGGTTTAAGAAACAAAGGATAAGGCTCAAAATGTAATTGTACCCACCCGCTCTTCGTGATGTTCTTCAAACCTAAACTCAGCTAATCGTGCATTAGACCTTGTTTGAGTCTTTGCTCTGACATTTCGGTGATGGTTCGGATATTGACAATTTATTTTGAATAGGCAGTCATTTCTTTTTATGTTGAGGGTTTGTAGGACCTCTTTCTTTTTTTGATTTCGTTATCCCTGTTTTTGCCTGAAGTGTTTCTTTTGTGATTACAGTCAGCGGGATGCCCCAGTTTTGTAAGTCTCATTCATAGGTTTTGACTTATTGGGCTTTAGTTTTTTTTTTGGTAATGACTGCCTGTCTTTATGATTATTCAGGACCATCACTGTCTTTTGTTTTGTAAGGACTTCTTTGGTGCCACTCGTTGTGCACCTGGATCAAACTGAGAACTACCCTGCCCCAGGTTATGATTAAGGGTTTTGATTTTTGAAAAGAAAAACTCCTACTTCTTTGGCTTAGAGGGGTTGACGAGGGATTATCTTCCTTATAACTCCGGTGTTTAGGAATTGAAACAATGCATGTACCTCATCAGCGGGGTCTGTTCAAAAGCATACTGTAAAGATCGTGGTATCGTTTTCGTCATCCTCCCTCAAGAGGCTTAGAATTATTAACCGAGCGTTGACATCAAAAAATGAAAGCAGTTTGAATATAGCGAATGCGAATATATTGATTCAAAACAGACATATGCGATGCATTGATAAAGTAAAAGAGTTTGACATGAACAAATGTTTGAACAATCAAAGAAAAATACAACTTGAACATTCGAATGAACAAAAGCTTCTTAGTTTGCACTAGTCATCTCAGATGGAAGATTCTCAGGAGAAGATTTTCATTTTGCCACCGGCATGAACTCCAGCACCCTTCCGTCGATCAAGTCCTGGATCTTGTTCCTCAAGCTCCAACAGTCGTCAGTGTCATGTCCAGGACTGTCAGAATGGTAGGCACACCTTTCATCAGGATTGTACTTTAGGGAGGTTATGTTGAGCTTCTTAGGAGGATCCTTTAAAGCAATCAGCTTGACTTCCAACAAGCGTCTCAGTATCAGTGATGATGGTATACCAGTCTCCGAGAAATGTCTTCCAGACGTATTTCGCTTACGCCGATTACCCTGTTGACGCTGGTGAGGTTGATGTTGGGCTTGTGACCCTGAAGCAAACTGAGGAGCTTTTCCCTTGTCTTCTTGCCCCACAGGTGGTTGAATGATGGCTTGCTCTTCAACCTTAGATGTTTGCCCCAGTTGGTTATCCCGAAGCAGTTGGTTGACGAGAACCCTGAGCTCTCCTTGTCTTTGAGATAAGTCTTGGATAAGAGCCATTTGCCCCAGCATCTGGGTTCTCATAGTATCTACCTCAGCTTGCAGACGTTTCAACCGTTCGTCCTTGTCATCTTCGGGACTTTTCTTGGCCAAATTCCCCATGAGGAGTGTCCTCAACTCTTCTTGCCCCTTGGATAGGCTTAGGAAGATCTCTCTGAACTGAGTCTCTTGAGCATGAAGACCCTGGTTATCTTGTTGGGAAGCCATTGCTGAAATAAAACAGCGAAGAAGGTAAGTGACTTGTACAAGGGGTACCTGTAATGCAATGATATGTATGATATGCATGCAATGTTTTCAAGGATCTCGCGGGGTAAACAAGAAAAATTGTTATAATTTGAATCTTTGTAGCTTGATTGAAGGAACTTCATGTTGTTAAGAGTCCTTCTTCAAGAGTCAAAGCTCACCATATCGAGTGGGTCATAGCCCCTGACTCAAGTTATCAACCTTGGCTAGGGGAAAATAAATCCCCTTTGCCCCTTTCTAGACATTTGATTCATCATGACCTGCATCACAAACCCTTGAGATCCTTGAAATGGATTAGTCCTTATGTAGGATGTATGCAACGGTATGATGTTATGCTATGCATGGAGTAATGTAAGTAGGCCCTGTAATGAGTCCCAATTAAGGACTGTAAATAAGACTTGCAAGAAACTCAAGTTTCAGATAACAAGCATGCAAGTAGTCAAGTTTGAAGGCACACAAGTCACACCACAGCCCTTAGAGTTTAGGCCAGCATGAAGTTCAGGGTACTACCCTCTTTCAGTTTTGTTGGTTAAGACCTGTCCTATCAAAAGTAACCGGGTTCTAGAGGATCCCAATATCACTGACTACCCTCAATCGGTCATAACTCCAGCGTCGCAATCTTTTCTTGCGGCCAGAACCATCGCGAGAGTTTAGCCTCAATGGGTGTAGCATACTGCTACTGTTCTATGGCCAAGTTGGGTCAAATTAGGGTTCTAAGGTCGGCTGGTGCTTAACGACTCCTCAGAAGACCCATATTCTCCTCGTTGCAACACAAGGAATATCGGTACAGACCAAGGTGCCACACCAACGTAGCCACTGCTTCACCCGTGTCGGTCTACGCCGGACAGGTCCCTCACAGCTTATGCTACCTAAAAAGGGTATTCCCCAGATCCGGGTTAGGATCTATGAAACTCCGATGCAAGCCCACAATATAAAGCAAACAAAACATTCAATTGAAAACATAAGTATGAACTATTCCTAAGGTACACCTCACTTTTATTGTCCCCGGCAGAGTCGCCAGTTCTGTGATCGGTGGATTTAGAACTGACTGTTTAACGCTGGTTCGCGAAATGTCACGGAAGCAAGAGTCGCCACCGTCTTTTATTTTCTCCAACATGGAAAGGACAAAAGCACAGCAAAATTCCTTATGAGATATGTTTCTCGGTTCGGGAGGTAGATTTATAGAAAGGGAAGGTGTTAGCATCCTTTCTATCCATGGTTATCCATGGGTTCTTAGATACTTGCTCTTATGTTTTCAAAAGATGTTTGCTTTTCAAAATGTGAGTGGGTTTGAAAAAAGTTTCTTTGAAAGATTTCTGAATAACTCTTGTATTAGTCCTCAAGAGTGTTTGAAAAATTGTTTTGAAAGCTTTTTGAAAGTGTCAGTGTGAAAAGGTTTTTGTTTTGTTTTTTAGAGAGAGCAAGTATCTATGAGTCATCTACCTACCCTAAGGAATTAAGCTGTGTAGAAGTCCTTAAGGTAGTGGCATCCCACCATTGAGAGGTAGGTAGCACCACTGTTGGAGGTGTTCGGGTCAATTCGAGTGTAAGGACAGTGTGGTCACCGAAGAAACAATTAGGACACCTTAGAAGCTACCCTTATGTCCTTGATCCTTTTTTTAATCCGAGGCAACCATTTTGAGGCAACTGTTCGAGGCAACTATTTCGAGGCAACTGTTTCGGGGCAACTGTTTCGAGGCAACTGGATCATGGACATAAGGACCGCTAAGACGTCCTATACTTGACGACCACGTTTCGAAGGCAACGAGTGAGGCGTACCCTAGAAGTGGTGTGTGTATTGTGTGTTGTTTTCATGTTATGTTTTTGTACATGTTATTAGTGAACTACGAGTTGTTTTTATTTACATACATTCTTTCATGCAAGTTTAGCAGTTAAGGGGTGCGGAAAGTAAATTGCGGAAACATAAATCCTACGCTATTACAAGGCGCGGGTCTATACATCGCCAAAAATTACAAAGACCCGTTTTTGGTAAATAAGTACGGAAAGTAAATAAAAACAGTAAAAGTCCTAATTACTATTACATCCGGAGGCAATTACATAATAATCCAAAATAAGGAATTAAAATTAAAATGCGCGCGAAAGAAGAATCGGGAATGTCTTAAGGGTGTTGACCCTTTTAGAAAAGAAATTGATTTTTTTGTCTTTTTTGTAATTAAAGTGAAATTAAAACTAACTAATGACTAATTAATTAATTTAATTAAAAGAAAATATTTTTTGTTTTTGTGTTTTTATGAAATAAAAGAAATGGAATAAAATTAAAAGTTAACTTTTACCTAATTCTAGATTTATTTTAATTTTTTAAGAAAAGGAATTAAAATGGCCTAATTAAACTATTTTAGTTAATGTTTATTTACAAAATAAAATAATAATAATAATAATGATGTAATTCTATTTTTTTGATTTTTATGAAAATATGTTAATTAAGTTAATTGTTAATAATAAAAATAATTAAAAGGTTAGCAATTAAAAATAAGAAAAAAATGACAAAACAAAATAAAAAAGAAGTAAAAACCAAGGGGGGTGTGTGCTGAAATGGAGGGTGTATTGAAGCAATTTAAGCCCACTGAAATCTAAGCCACGTTTGACTTTCATGATTGCCTGCAGCACGCTTGACTCCAGAGCATGGTGTGCTAGCCTTTTGGACCTTTGGATCTGTGCTGGTGAACACTTGGCTGGCTCTTGGATGAGGTTTATGGTGCACATCATCTAGGAATCTGCACAGGAATGCCTTGAAAAAAATAATATGAGAATTATGGGGGGACCTGGGAATCGAACCCAGGTCCCAGAGATTACAAAGTACACAGCCAACCATTGAACCAAACGCGCTTGTTTGTAAACATAATAGAAACAAAAGAATATATGAAATAAGTGCCCTATATGCTGAAACGCGCGCGCGAATTTGAATTGACCACTCACACGCTGCCACGGCCTTCGTCTTCAACCTTTCCTGTAAACATAAAACACATAGCGGGGGTTTTAAACCCCCACAAAATGCAAGCATTTTAAAAATAGAGAATAGACGCTCGTTGAATATAAAAAGGGTGCGAGGTGTGCTTTAGCTTCGTCTTGTCACACTGATTTTGGCCATGTAAGTCTTGAGGTTTAATTTTGCACTATGAGGAAAACCCCAATTTCAAAGCTCTGAAAACCCTAGGAATCAACAATGGCACTTTGCGTTTTACAGCCTTATAATCAAATTAAAATATACAGAAAGTTTCTTAACGATGTCAGCAATGCATAACAATGTTCAAAATGAATTAATGAGGCATAAAAATGGAGTTTCGATTCTCAAAATATTGGACAAACCGTGGGGGCGTGATGAGTGATTCCTTGAGGTTTTTGACTCGTTAGTGATTGCAAATCGTTCCTGGGGATGTAAGGAACGTGTTTGGATCAAAAGGACAGATTGAATTGTACTGGACAATGGTTTTCAGTTTGTCACTTTTCCTTGGGATTTTTGAGATTGCTTATGTTGTATGGGAGTATTCTAGGTTGTGTATCAGGTGTGGGAGGCTTGCATATAAGGTTATGAATAATAATCAACCAATATCATGAGCCTTAAAGCCTTGTAATGAAGTTTTGATTTGCTCCATAACCACCATTGAACCACTTGCCACTTGCCATATTGTGCTTTTTAAACCTTTCCTTAGGATAAAATAAAAAGTCGGTGGCGACTCTTGCTCAACCGAAACATTTGCGAAAACAAACGCAAAACCCTAGTCAGTTCTCCCACCGTATCACAACAACCAGGGTGAAGATGGTAAGAGTGTGAAGGCTGAGAAAGGAAGCAACCTTGGTTCTGACCAATATTCTGATGACGAGGACTATTCAGATGAACAGTATCCTTTGGCTGATGAAAAATACAAGCAGCTGGAAGATCGTCCCAATGCTATGGAGATCCATAAATTGCCTGGGTTGGATTTTGAAGATCTAGGTTTAGTCTCGGGAGTTGTTATTCCTCATAAATTCAAGGACCCCACTTTTGCAAAGTATGACGATGTTTCTTGCCCTAAGCTTCACTTGAGGTCTTATGTTCGAAAGATTCAACCACATACTGCTAATAGGAAGTTATGGGTGAATTTCTTTTAAGAAAGCTTGTCGGAAACACAGTTGGAATGGTTCTATCAACTTGAAGGGACCAATATCCGTACCTGAGAAGATTTGGTTGCTGTTTTCTACAAACAATACTAATACAATGCTGATCTCACACCAACCCGTGTGCAATTACAGAGCATGACCATGGGCTCGAACGGAGGCTTCAAAGAGTATGCCTAGAAATGGAGAGATCTAGCAGGAAGGGTTCAACCTCCTTTGTATGATAGGGAGTTGGTTGACATGTTTATGGGAACTTTGACAGGTCCTTTATTCAATCATCTAATTGAAAGCTCTTCAGCCGAGTTCACCAGTTGATATTAACAGGGGAACATGTTGAAGGTGGAATCAGAAGTGGAAAAATTTAGTTGGTTACATCTTCAAGTACTGTGAAGAAGACATTCAGCGGGAAAAAAGAAGTTAATGTTGTGTATAGACAGAAGGGTCGTGGTAGAGGTGACCTCAACCAATCTGTGGGAGTTGTGCTAATCTCTAACCATGTGCCAGTACAACAACATCAATAAGGAAATCAGCGTAGGTTAGACGCAACCAGGAGACAATTTACCAATATCAACATGCCATTGTCTCAATCATTACAACATCTATTAAAGGCGGAGCTAATAATGTTAAGAGATCCTCCTTAGAATCCCAACACCTCCTTTCCTCGGTACAATCCTAATGTAAGATGTGCTTATCATTGTACTGTTTTGATTAAGTTTTTGTACTATTTTCTTGCTCTGATTCTGAACTATCTTAATATAATTTGTTTTTCTGATCTTAATTGTTTTAGCACATCACCAACACTTTTTGATTGCTGACAAAAAGGGGGAGAACAAGAATGATATTTAAATCAATAACGGCTAACTAGACAGAAATTCTCAAACATTCTAACTCTATTACTTGAAATGTCTTTTCTGTTTTGTTTAAAGTCTACAGGCACAAGGAAGCTCCTGGACACTCTGAAGACTAGAAGCTCTGATCAAAATGTAGAAGCTCTGATCAATGTTGCTCTGATCAATATGAAGTTCTGATCGACCTAATACTCTGATCCAAAGCAAAGCTCTGACAGGAAAAGCTCTGAAGCTCTGCTCTCTGATAAGTCAAAGACTCTGATAATCTGATGTTCAAAGAAAGAAAAAGATCTGATCCTGAAGAACACGTATATCAAAGGGAAGTAATAAACTCAGGGGGAGTATCTCTTAACTCTAACTTCTCCGTACTTCTTACTCTGATACATTTTCCAGATACCTTTTCACGTTATTTTTCATTTAAAATATCTAGTTTTTGTCATCATCAAAAAGGGGGAGATTGTTAGAACAATGTTTGAATCTACTACCCTATATTTAAGTTTTGATGATAACAAAGTGAAAAGATATAGTATTTAAAATGTTTCATATTTGAACTATCTGCTGCCTAAAATTATTATGTTCTGACTTGCAGATACTCTGATTGGTATAAGCAAGATCACGTCTTTTCAGCATCAGAATTTGATTTCATACACCAGCATCAGAAGTTGCTACATCAGAACGTCAAGATCAGATGATCAACTCACATACATGCTGAAGCTTGATGAACAAGACTGCGCTCAAACACTCTGATACAGAAACACAATAGTTCATCAGCAGCAAAGCAGAATCAGAATGAGCCAAGCCAGAACGTGCATTGAAGAAGCAACGGTACTGTGCATTGAATGCTAATTAATTCCAACGGCCTCATTCCAGACAAGATCTGCTCAAAAAGGAAAGCTTGTTATTAGCATTGAATCAAGAATATTGCATTCAACGTTCATCTTCTCAAGTGCTATATAAACAAGGCTTTGAAGATTATAATGGCTAATGCTCTCCAAATCTCTACACGCACAAAGCTGAACCATAATCTTCGCTCTACCAGTTCTTGCTAAACCACATACTCTGATATTCATTATTGTTTAGCAATCTAGTTTCTAAGCTTCATTTTGTGTATACATCACAGTTGTGATAAAGTTTTGTAGAAAACATCCACACACATTGTTTTATACCTTTGTAAGAAAGTGTTACCTTGACAAACCGGGTTGTGGTTTGAATCAAGAAGGCTTTAGCAGTTGTTAAAGCAGTCTGTAATATTCAGTTGAATATAGTGAATTAAGACCTCGTTGGAGAGAGGCGAAATCACCTTGACGGGTGGACTGGAGTAGTTTGAGATCAAACGAACCAGGATAAAAATATCTTGTCAATTGCTTTAGATTTTCAGTTTTACAATTCAACCCCCCCTTCTTGTGTTTTTCACCCCTTCAATTGGTATCAGAGCGCCTGGTTCTGAGCTAAAACACTTAACCGTGTCAGTACAAGATCCAGCGTCAGAAAAACACAATGGCAGGAAACAATTCTCACTTCAGCAATGACAATAACGAGGACAGAGACAGATTCAGTGGCAAACCTCCAGTCTTTGGTGGAGAAAACTTTGATTACTGGAAAGACAGAATTGAAAGCTTCTTTCTAGCACATGATGCTGATCTGTGGGATATGGTGGCAGATGGATACACGCACCCTGTGAATGCAAGTGGTCGGAAGATTGATAGAAAATCAATGACTGATCAACAAAAGCGTGATTTCAAGAATCACCACAAGGCCAGAACCATCCTCCTCAGTGCCATTTCCTATACTGAGTATGAAAAGATCTCCAACAGAGACACAGCAAAGAACATCTTTGATTCTCTCAGAATGACGCATGAGGGCAACGTTCAGGTCAAAGAAACAAAAGCTCTGGCGCTCATTCAGAAGTATGAGGCGTTCAAAATGGAAGAATCTGAATCCATTGAAACTATGTTCTCTAGATTCCAGATTCTGGTAGCTGGTCTCAAAGTTCTGGACAAAGGATACTCTACTGCTGACCATGTCAAGAAAATCATCAGAAGTTTACCCAAGCAGTGGAGGCCTATGGTTACTGCTCTGAAGCTAGCTAAAGATCTCAACAAAATCACTCTGGAGGAACTTATAAGCTCCCTCAGAAGTCATGAGATAGAGCTAGAAGCTGATGAGCCTCAGAAGCAAGGTAAGCCTTTAGCATTAAAATCTAACAAAAAATTTGAGTCTAAAGTTTTGCAGGCAGTTGAAGAAACATCTGATGGATCCTCATCAGAAGAAGACGAACTTTCCCTTCTTTCCAGAAGAGTAAATCAACTGTGGAAGCAAAGACAAAGGAAGTTCAGGAATCCCAGAAGATATGATCAGAACGAGTCCTCTTCCAGATACAGAAGGACAGATTCTTCCTCTGGATACAGAAGATCTGAAGGCTCCTCCAGTAGCAAGAAGCCAAACACAAAAGACATCATCTGCTATGAGTGCAATGAGCAAGGACACTACAAGAGTGACTGCCCAAAGCTTCAGAGGGAAAAGCCCAAAAAGAAGTTTGGAAGAGAGAAGAAGAAAAGTCTCATGGCCACATGGGATGACTCTGACTCGTCTGAAGCTGACTCAGAATCAGATGATGAAAGGGCAAACATAGCTCTCATGGCAAACATTTCAGAAGATAGTGAAGCTTCTGAATCAGACTCAGAATCAGACACAGAAGAGGTATTTCCTAACTTCGCTGTTAACTTTACAAAGGCTGAACTTGCTGAAAGCCTCAATGAAATTCTGGAACGTTATCAGCAGATTAGAGCTAAATTCAGAGACCTGAAAAGGAATATTGAATCTGACTCTAATAAGTCTGAGAGTCTCAAATTGGAAAATTCTGAGCTGAGAGATAAAATTTCAAAATTAGAAAACACTTTACAAAACTCTCAGAAGGAACCAATTTCTGAAACTCCCAGCAACGCTGATGAGATCATCAAGGAGTATGATCACAGTTTCCAGAAGTTCTTAGCTAAAAGCATAGATAGAAGCAGAATGGCTTCAATGATCTATGGAGTTAGCAGAAACGGCAGGAAAGGAATAGGATACCAAGGAAAGGTTCCTACACCAAAGAATGTCATGGACTTAACCATTAAACACACTCCTTTAAATTCACACTTTGTGTATGGTCACACACATGATATCAAATATACTAGCAGTAAGCACTCTGTGAAACCAAAATTCAACCAGAGTTTTGGTAAAACTAATAAATCAGGACCCAAGAAAATCTGGGTACCTAAGGATAAAATAATACATGTTGCAGATATCTTTAGCAGCAAGTCAGAAACACCAGTCATGGTACCTGGACTCTGGCTGCTCACGACACATGACGGGAAGAAGGCATATGTTCCAAAGCCTGGAACTTAAGCCTGGAGGCCACGTTGGCTTTGGAGGCAATCAGAGGGGAAAGATAATTGGCTCTGGAACTGTAGGTAATGGAAATCTTCCCTCTATTAATAATGTTCTGCTAGTAGATGGATTGATGCATAATCTGTTATCCATAAGTCAATTAAGTGATAACGGTTATGATATAATCTTTAATCAAAAATCATGTAAAGCTGTTAGTCAGAAAGATGGGACTATCCTGTTTAATGGTAAGAGGAAAAACAACATTTACAAAATCAAACTTTCTGAACTAAAGAGTCAGAATGTAAAATGTCTTCTGTCTGTTAACAACGAGCAGTGGATCTGGCACAGAAGATTGGGGCATGTTAGTATGAGAAGAATATCTCAGATTAACAAACTCAATCTGGTCATAGGACTTCCTAATTTGAAGTTCAATTCAGATGCTCTGTGTGAAGCATGTCAGAAAGGCAAATTTGCAAAACCTTCTTTTAAATCCAAAAATGTTGTTTCTACCTCTAAGCCATTAGAACTTCTGCACATTGACTTATTTGGTCCAGTTAAAACTGCTTCAGTCAGTGGTAAGAAGTATGGGTTAGTAATCGTAGATGACTATAGCAGATGGACATGGGTAAAGTTCTTAAGACACAAGGACGAGTCACACTCTGTGTTTGTTACCTTCTGTAACCAAGTTCAGAATGAAAAAGATCTTAGAATCGTTAAAGTCAGAAGTGATCATGGTGGAGAATTTGAAAATAAAGATTTTGAGTCATTCTTTAATGACAAAGGCATTCTGCATGATTTCTCTTGTCCTAGAACTCCCCAACAAAATGGAGTTGTAGAACGAAAGAACAGAACATTGCAAGAAATGGCCAGAACCATGATCAATGAGACAAACGTTGCTAAGACTTTCTGGGCAGAGGCAATAAACACAGCGTGCTACATTCAGAATAGAATCTCAATAAGACCTATTCTGGAAAAGACTCCATATGAATTGTGGAAGAACAGAAAGCCCAACATTTCATATTTTCATCCATTTGGATGTACTTGCTTTATGTTAAATACAAAGAATTATTTGAACAAGTTTGACTCTAAGGCACAGAAGTGTATTATGTTAGGATACTCTGAACGCTCAAGAGGGTACAGAGTATACAATACAGAAACACAGATTGTGGAAGAATCAATCAGTGTTCGTTTTGATGATAAGCTTGACTCTGAAAAGTCAAAGCAGAATGAAATTTTTGCAGGTATAGAAATTGAATTTGCAGGTTCTGAAGACAAGTCATCAGAAGCTCTCAACACAGACATTCCTTCAACGTCTGAAAGAAGCACTGCTAGAAATCCTACAACAGCTGCTGATCAACCTCAGAAGAGATTACCCAGAAGCAGCTTGGATCACCCAGAAGAGACTATCCTAGGAAGAAAGGAAGATCCAATCAGAACAAGAGCAAGCTTCAGAAACTCTGAAGAAACTCTTATGGGACTTGTGTCTCTGATTGAACCTTCTTCTATTGATGAAGCACTTATGGATAATGACTGGATTCTGGCAATGCAAGAAGAGCTGAATCAATTCACCAGAAACGACGTATGGGATCTCGTTCCCAGACCAAAAGGATTCAACGTCATTGGAACAAGATGGGTGTTCAGAAACAAGCTAAATGAACAAGGTGAAGTCATCAGAAACAAGGCACGACTGGTTGCACAAGGTTATAGTCAGCAAGAGGGGATAGACTATACAGAAACCTTTGCCCCAGTCGCCAGGTTAGAATCTATCAGACTTTTAATTTCATTTGCTGTTAATAGAGGCATCACTCTGTATCAGATGGATGTCAAAAGTGCATTCTTAAATGGTTATATAGAAGAAGAAGTTTATGTTCACCAACCCCCAGGTTTTGAAAATACAAAACATCCAGAACATGTTTTCAAACTAAAGAAGTCACTGTATGGTCTGAAACAAGCTCCCAGAGCTTGGTATGAAAGGCTAAGTAACTTTCTGCTTGAAAATGAATTCACCAGAGGGAAAGTGGACACTACTCTATTCTGTAAAACAGTTAAGAGTGACATCTTAGTCTGTCAAATTTATGTTGATGATATCATTTTTGGTTATACTAATCCTTCTCTTGGAAGAAAATTTGCTAAGTGTATGCAGGCAGAATTTGAGATGAGCCTCATGGGGGAACTGAAATTCTTTCTAGGAATTCAAATCAATCAAACTCCAGAAGGAACTTACATTCATCAGAGCAAATACATCAGAGATCTGCTGAAGAAATTTGACCTCTCAGAATGTAAGCCATCAAAGATTCCAATGCATCCCACGTGCATTCTGGAAAGAGAAGAGGTAGGCAAAAGTGTAGAACAGAAAGTCTACAGAGGTATGATTGGTTCTCTCCTCTATCTGACTGCTTCAAGACCTGACATATTATTCAGTGTCTGTATCTGTGCTAGATTCCAATCAGATCCTAGAGAATCTCACTTAACAGCTGTTAAGCGAATCTTCAAGTATCTGAAAGGTACTACTAATCTGGGTTTGTTTTATAGAAAATCTAGTGATTACAACTTAGTAGGCTACTGTGATGCTGATTTTGCTGGAGACAGAGTGGAACGTAAAAGTACTTCTGGAAGCTGCCAGTTTCTGGGAGAAAATCTGATCTCTTGGTCCAGCAAAAGGCAATCAACAATTGCTCTGTCAACAGCAGAAGCTGAGTACATAGCAGCAGCAGGATGTAGCACACAAATGCTCTGGATGAAAAGTCAGCTTGAAGACTTCCAGATTTTTGAGAGTAACATTCCTATACTTTGTGATAATACTTCTGCTATTTGCTTAAGTAAGAATCCTATTTTACATTCTAGAGCTAAGCATATAGAAATAAAACATCACTTCATTAGGGACTATATTCAGAAAGGTATTTTGAACTTAAAATTTATAGATACAGACCATCAATGGGCTGATATCTTTACTAAACCCCTTTCAGAAGATAGGTTTAATTTCATTCTGAAACATCTCAGCATGAAAGTATGCCCAGAGTGAAAATGTTTTAATTCCATATATTTACTTTCAGAATGTAATTATTTTACTGTGAACTTCTGATCAATCTTCCTTCAGAAAGATAGAACATGCAGATTGTATCAGATGCAAGTCTAAAGATCTGAGAGTCTAAAAGACAGACGTGCTGATCACTACATCAAACAAGTGTCATCCAATCATCAGCATATCTCTGAAGCAGAACGCGTGCACGCTTCTGAGAAGGCAAAGCGCTGATTGGGTGCATTGAGACACATGTCTGGTAACCGTTTTTAAGTATCTTTCTCAAATCCCCCAAAATCAGCAAGCATTTAATGAAAAGTAATCACGCTTTTTAAATGGCAATCATTATTTTTCTCTCTCTTAAAAACGTTTATCTTTTCAAAATAATTTTGAAAACTCTATTTAAGCACATTAATCTCTCATTCTTATTCTTTACGCTTTCTCATTAACACTCAAGCTTTTTCTGCATATTTCTGAGTTCATCCTTTGCAAACTTTTTTTTCTCAATTCATTCTCAAAGCTTTTTTAGTGTGAACAATGGCATCCTCCAGCATTTCTGCAGGCAATCAGAAGAAAGCAACCTCTGAACAATATCAGGTGCCACTCAGAACTCTTCTCCCTCCGGTAAAGAACCTTGAAGTGCTTTCTGAGTTAATCATTGACTTCGAAAGCTTAAAGGAAAATGGTTTTGACCTAACTGAAGAAATTAGGGCTCAAAAGTGGGAGAGGTATTTCGATAGGTTGGTTGGACCAACGTTCCCAGCGCTAGTCAAGGAATTTTGGATTCACGCCAAGGTTTCTAAACATCTAGTCATCTCTTCTGTCATGGGAAAGAAGATTGTGATTTCTGAAGATCTCATTGCAAGGCTAATCGGTCAAAGTGGTGGTGGAGTCTGTTGTATGGACATGGCTGAAAGATGCGCTGATGTAGGTGTGGTAGCTAACAGGATTTTCACTCTTGGAATGCCCAGCAGCAAGATTAAGGATCTGAAGGATCACTGCAGAGTATGGGCTAAGATTGTTCTGGGATGCTTCAACCACAGGAAACCAACAAGTTCTCCTGATTATATAAATGTGGATCAGCAGTTTCTGATCTACTTTATTGATCAGAAGATAAAGATCAATCTGGCTCACTTCTTGTTCAACCATCTCAAGACCAGTGTCAAAGAAACAAGAGAAGAAGAAAGAACCAAGAGGGACTGGATACCGTTTGGAAGGCTTATATCAGATATTCTGACAGAGAATAGGCTGATTGAACATCTGATTGAAGCTCAGGAGCTGAGCACTATTGAACCAACCATTGGGAAGCCTCTGAACGCAAAGAATCTGAAAAAGATGAAGCTGATAGAAAATATTCAGAAGGAACCCAGAGCTACTTCAACTGCTGATATCTCCAGCAGAAGAGTGCCTCTGAGTGATTTTCCGGTATTTTCTGAAATGGAATCCAAACCAGAGATGTTTCTCAGGTACCCAGATGCGTACAAGGCAGAAGATACAGGTTCAAAGCTGAACATCAAAGATCTGAGTCAACCTCAACCAGAAGTGACTCTGAAGAAGACAAAGAAGAGGAAAGCGCCATCAGAAGGATCATCTCATCAGACTCCAAAGAAAAGAGGTATTTCATCTGCTGCCCCTATTTCAAAATCTTTTACTATTCCAGCATCTGCTGCTCCTCAAACCTCCCATAGAATATCAATCCCAATCCCTACCATTGATGAAACCATACCAGAAGACCCTTCTGAGGCCTTACTACTCAGAAGACCCAGAACCAAACTCCCCAAACAACCAACAATTTCAACAACAACAGCACTTGACCAAGTGCTAGCTGATATTGAGCGTGAACATGCTTCTGCTAAACCAAACCCTGAACCACAAAATGTTCCTCCTCCACAACCACAACAACAACCTGAACCAGAAATACAACAACAACCAGAACCAGAACCACAACAACAACAACCACTCACATAAGAACCTCTGATCCCTGAGCAATCAGAGATTCCAACTCCCTCCTCCCAACCAGAAATAAATCCTCCTTCACCACAAACAGAGTTTCACCATTCTGAAACCCCTTCTCCTCATAAATCTGACCCTCACTCACCTCAACCTTCACCGCTGGCAATCCAGTTGCCATGTGGAACCACTATTGTCATGCCCCAATTACCATCTTCAGAAGAATCAACACCTCCAAAGACTCCCAAAACACCACCCACTCCAATCGAAATATCTGACTCTGATACCCCTCCTCCAAAACAAACAGCCTCTCATCAAACCTCTGAAAACCCCAGCAGGACTTTCATTGACTTAACAAGTCTTGAACGTCTTGCTGATCTAAGACACAAAATTGCCATCCCAAAACCAAAGCAACCAGATGTTGGCTCTGGTATCTTGAATTTTGAAACAGGTGTGCTGCAATGGATTGCTTCTTTGAAGCAAGTCTGTCCTGGGATGATTGACCCAGCTGCTTCTGATCAGCTCTGGTCACAGTTCAGACTATGGGTACGTGCTGAAGCCCTCAAGTTGCAGGATATCAACTATGAGCAGGCACAACAGAACTTCAGCAAGCTGCTGAAGGAAGTTGAAAGTCAGCTGCCTCAGGAAGTTGTGCTCCCTCTGGACAGTGAATCTTGGTCTGAGAAACAGCAAGCTGCAACGGTGCAACCATCAGAAGAAGACAAGACCATTCAGGATGAAAGTCAAGCAGCGGATGTCGCTGAAAGTTCTGAGAAGCCTCCTCCTTCTGATGCTTCTCAAGCTGCCTTGGACAGGCAGACTCTGGAAGAATTAAGGCTGAATGACTTGCGTCTACAGAAACGAATGGACGACAATGATCAGAAGATGAAAGCAAGAATGGATGTGCAGGACAGCAAGATTGACACTGTTGTCAGCATGGTTCATAAGCAAAATGAAACTTCTGAAAAGATTCAAGCGATGCTGGAGCGCCTGTTTACACGCTTGCCTCCTCAACCTTAAATCTTTTTCATGCATGACCTTTTTCATGTTTTCTTCATTTTCTGATGTACTGTTTTGATTAAGTTTTTGTACTATTTTCTTGCTCTGATTCTGAACTATCTTAATATAATTTGTTTTTCTGATCTTAATTGTTTTAGCACATCACCAACACTTTTTGATTGCTGACAAAAAGGGGGAGAACAAGAATGATATTTAAATCAATAACGGCTAACTAGACAGAAATTCTCAAACATTCTAACTCTATTACTTGAAATGTCTTTTCTGTTTTGTTTAAAGTCTACAGGCACAAGGAAGCTCCTGGACACTCTGAAGACTAGAAGCTCTGATCAAAATGTAGAAGCTCTGATCAATGTTGCTCTGATCAATATGAAGTTCTGATCGACCTAATACTCTGATCCAAAGCAAAGCTCTGACAGGAAAAGCTCTGAAGCTCTGCTCTCTGATAAGTCAAAGACTCTGATAATCTGATGTTCAAAGAAAGAAAAAGATCTGATCCTGAAGAACACGTATATCAAAGGGAAGTAATAAACTCAGGGGGAGTATCTCTTAACTCTAACTTCTCCGTACTTCTTACTCTGATACATTTTCCAGATACCTTTTCACGTTATTTTTCATTTAAAATATCTAGTTTTTGTCATCATCAAAAAGGGGGAGATTGTTAGAACAATGTTTGAATCTACTACCCTATATTTAAGTTTTGATGATAACAAAGTGAAAAGATATAGTATTTAAAATGTTTCATATTTGAACTATCTGCTGCCTAAAATTATTATGTTCTGACTTGCAGATACTCTGATTGGTATAAGCAAGATCACGTCTTTTCAGCATCAGAATTTGATTTCATACACCAGCATCAGAAGTTGCTACATCAGAACGTCAAGATCAGATGATCAACTCACATACATGCTGAAGCTTGATGAACAAGACTGCGCTCAAACACTCTGATACAGAAACACAATAGTTCATCAGCAGCAAAGCAGAATCAGAATGAGCCAAGCCAGAACGTGCATTGAAGAAGCAACGGTACTGTGCATTGAATGCTAATTAATTCCAACGGCCTCATTCCAGACAAGATCTGCTCAAAAAGGAAAGCTTGTTATTAGCATTGAATCAAGAATATTGCATTCAACGTTCATCTTCTCAAGTGCTATATAAACAAGGCTTTGAAGATTATAATGGCTAATGCTCTCCAAATCTCTACACGCACAAAGCTGAACCATAATCTTCGCTCTACCAGTTCTTGCTAAACCACATACTCTGATATTCATTATTGTTTAGCAATCTAGTTTCTAAGCTTCATTTTGTGTATACATCACAGTTGTGATAAAGTTTTGTAGAAAACATCCACACACATTGTTTTATACCTTTGTAAGAAAGTGTTACCTTGACAAACCGGGTTGTGGTTTGAATCAAGAAGGCTTTAGCAGTTGTTAAAGCAGTCTGTAATATTCAGTTGAATATAGTGAATTAAGACCTCGTTGGAGAGAGGCGAAATCACCTTGACGGGTGGACTGGAGTAGTTTGAGATCAAACGAACCAGGATAAAAATATCTTGTCAATTGCTTTAGATTTTCAGTTTTACAATTCAACCCCCCCTTCTTGTGTTTTTCACCCCTTCAATATAACTCTAGTTGAGTAGACTCCTCCTATGGAGAATTTGTTTCAGGACTTGAAGCTGGAAGAGGTATATATAATTTCCAGTACTCCTATAAGGATCACTTCCAAGGGTCTTGTGAAAATTATTGTCGAACCTAGGGTTGCTCCTTTGATCATCACCGCACTCGGACCAATCCCATATTCCTATGACAAGGCTATCCCATGGAATTATGGAGTTGATGTTTACTACCATGGTGTCAAGCAAGAACCATTGGTTGTCAAAAGTTAAGATACTGAATTTACTAATCCCAATGTTGATAATATTGTCGGGACCAGTAAAGCTACTAAAAGTGGAAGGGTTTTCTCTCCAGAAATCTCTCCGAAGACTATTACTACACCAGTTCATGTTACTGCTATCGAGTCAACTACTGAGACTCGAGGCAAATAATAGATGGTTGAGTCTTCCAAGACTGGGGAACCTAAAGAGGTTACCAATGAATATACCTCCAGGTAAGAGATGGAGGAAGTACTAAAAATCATCCGGAAAAGTGACTATAATATTGTTGGACAGCTGGGGAAGACCCCCTCTAAGATATCCATGTTATCCTTGTTGTTGTGCTCTGAAGCCCATGCTCAGGATTTGGCGAAGTTCTTGAAATCTGCACATGTACCGCAAGAAATCTCTACTGATCAATTCAAAAATTATGTTGCTATCCTGACCACTGATATTGGGCTAGGCTTTTCTGATGCTGATTTGACTCCTGTATGAAGGAACCATAACAAGGCCCTGTATGTCTCTATTGAATGCAGGGGAACTACCTTAGCTCATGTGTTGGTTGATACAGGTTCCTCATTAAATTTTCTACTGAAGGGTGCTCTAGACAGGCTTGACTGTGAAGGGGTTGTGCTGAAACCCAGTG
Organism: Vicia faba; assembly: GCA_948472305.1. Lineage (NCBI taxonomy): Eukaryota > Viridiplantae > Streptophyta > Magnoliopsida > Fabales > Fabaceae > Vicia > Vicia faba. The sequence goes on along the minus strand of OX451737.1, from coordinate 1,156,887,219 downwards.
ACATTGTGGTCAGAGCCTTTGATGGTTCAAAGAGGATGGTGCACGAAGAGGTGGATATTCAGATCAAAGTACGTTCACAAGTCTTCAACTCTACCTTCTATGTGATGGAAAATTCATCCATCTTATTCATGTTTACTTGGATGCCCTTGGATTCATGGGGCAGACGTTATTACGTCTATGTTGCACCGAAAGTTGAAATATCCCATGAAAGGAAAGATTGTTACATTTTGTGGTGAAAAAGAATACATGGTGACTCACTTGAACTCCTTCAAGTATGTTGAGATGGACGAAGAATTCATCGAAACTCCCTGCCAGACCTTTGAGGTTATCCCTCGGACAACTACCATTACTGAAGACGTTTCTACTATTCCTAAAGTTACCAGGGTTCCGCCCAGAATGGCTTCTTTGAAAGACGCTACAGTCATGGTAGAAGAAGGTGGTTGCACTACTTGGAGCCAACTTCCAGACATTCCTTACAAGTCTGATAAATTTGGTTTGGGTTTCACTGTAGAGGCTCGAAGGGATATTCGTCGTGCTCGTGCTAGAAGACCATCATTCCGTATCAACAACAATGAAGTTAACGTGGTAGAAGATGCTGATAGTGACTATGACCTAGACAGTTGGATTCTTTCTACCACCGGCAATGGGCTCAGCAATTGGAAGACAGAAGACGTTATACCAATTTCCTTTAGTCAGGAGTAAATGTTATTTTCTGATTTCTTGCTTCCAAGTTTTGGTTATGTAATTTTAAACAATAACTTTATGCCTTTTGCCTTACCTGGGGCACAATGGTCCATTTGTTAGGGTTGTCATATTTCATTCGATTATTTTTATTTAATAAATCATTGGATGTTTGCATTCAAATATTTCACTCATTGTCTTTCTTTTACTTTATTCGCTTTCAAAATAGCTATGTGTTCTTACACACACCCACACAACAAATTGAAGATCCATATCCACCTTGGATCCCATTGATAACAATTCTGCTATTGCCAATTATGACTTTGAAAATTCGATCTACCAAGTCGAGGACAAAGGTGGGGAAGATTGTGAAGTATCTGGAGAGCTTGCTAGGCTGTTAATGCAGGAAGAAAGAGCCATACAACCGCATGAAGATCTAATCGAGGTTGTGAACTTGGGTATTGAAGAGGACAAGAAAGAAGTCAAGATAGGTGTCGACCTAGAAGGCAGTGTCAAAAATAGATTAATCTAGATGTTGTGTGACTATGTTGAGATCTTTGCTTGGTTATATGAAGACATTATAGGGCTTGGTACTGACATTGTGGTTCACCATCTACCAATGAAGGAAGGTTATCCTCCTATAAAAATAGAAGGTTCGTCGTATGCGTCCCGAGATGTCTGAAAAGATCAAAGCTGAGGTTATGAAGAAGTTCAATGCAGGTTTCTTAGTTGTTACGTCCTATCCTTAGTGGGTTACAAATGTGGTGCCAGTACCTAAGAAGGATGGCAAAGTGTGTATGTGTGTAGACTACAGAGACCTGAACAGGGCAAGCCCCAAAGATGACTTTCTGCTTCCGCACATTGATATTTTGGTTGACATCACCGCTCAACACAAAGTATTTTCTTTATGGATGGTTTCTCTGATTATAATCAGATCAAGATGGCACCTGAAGACATGGAAAAGACTACTTTTGTCACACAGTGTGGCACTTTCTGTTACAAGGTCATGCCTTTTGATTTGAAGAACGCTGGCGCAACATATCAGTGTGTTATGGTAGCTTTGTTCCATGACATGATCCATCATGAGATAGAGGTTTACATCGGCGACATGATAGCCAAGTCTCGGACTGAAAAAGAACATCTCGACCACGTACACAAGTTGTTTCAGAGGTAGAAGAATACAAGTTGAGGTTGAATCCGAACAAGTACACCTTCGGGGTAAGATCCGATAAACTCTTAGGTTTCATCGTCAGGGGTAAAGGTATTAAAGTTGATCCTACCAAGGTTAAATCCATTCAAGAAATGCCGGCTCCCCGTACTGATAAGGAAGTCAAAGGTTTCCTAGGATGATTGAACTATATTGCCAGATTTATTTCCCATTTGACTGCTACTTGTGAGCCAATCTTCAAGTTACTAAAGAAAGATCAAGTAGTGAAATGGAATGATGATTGTCAGATAGCCTTAGACAAAATCAAGGAGTACCTCCAGAAACCTCCAATTATAATGCTACCAGTTGATGGAAGACCTCTGATTATGTACCTAACAATGTTAGAGAACTCAATGGGGTGTGTACTGGGGCAACATGACGAGTCTGGTCGAAAAGAGCATGCAATATACTACCTTAGCAAAAATTTTACCGACTGTGAAACAAGATACTCACTACTCAAAAAACTTGATGCGCTTTGGCATGGGCTGCTTGTCGACTAAGACAATATATGTTGACTCATAACATTTTGTTGATCTATAAGATGGATCCGATAAAGTACATATTTAAGAAACCCGCTCTCTCCGAAAGAATAGCAAGATGGAAAATGGTCTTGACAGAATACGACATTCAGTACACCACTCAGAAGGTAATCAAGGGAAGTGCATTGGCAGATCATTTGGCTCATCAAGTTGTAGAGGACTATCAGTATATGAATTTCGAGTTCTCGGATGAGAATATCATGCTGGTTACAGATTGTGAAGAACCAGGACTGTATGAAGGACCTGAGCCAGGATCCCGATGGACTATGATTTTTGATAGAGCTTCCAACGCACTTGGAAATGGAATTAGTGTTGTGATTGTCTTCCCCAAAGGTTACCATGCACCATTTACCTCTAGACTTTACTTTGACTGTACCAACAACATGGCTGAATACGAAGCGTGCATCATGGGTATCAAAGTTGCTATTGATATGAGAATCAAGTTCTTGGATGTATATGGGGACTCAGCCCTAGTGATCTGTCAAACTAAGGGAGAATGGGATACGAAGCACCCAAATCCCATTCCTTATCGAGAGCATGTGTTGACATTAAATTTGTACTTTGAGGATATCACTTTTGAACATATTCCTAAAAAGAGAATTAGTTGGCAGACGCATTAGCTACCATGTCATCTATGTTTAAAGTCATATGGGATAACGAAGCTCCTCGAATTACCATTGAGAGACTAGACGAACCGGAACATTGCTACGAAGTTGATACTGATGGAGTAGAGGAAAACCCTTGGTACCATGAAGTGAAAAGATACCTCGAGGCTCAAGAGTACCCCGAGGGGGCGTCTATCAAGGACAAGAAATTTCTACGGAGGTTCTCTGCCAATTTCTTTCTGAGTAATAGGAGTTTGTACAAGCGCAACCATAATTCAACCCTGCTTCATTGTGTAGACAAGAAGGAAGCTGAGAAGATTATGGAAGATATGCATGAAGGTGCCTTTGGTACTCACTCTAGTGGGCATACAATGGCTAAGAAGATTCTGAGATAGGGTTATTATTGGTCGACTATGGAAACTGATTTCCATCATCATTCTAGGACTTGCCACAAATGCCAGATATATGCCGACAAAGTACATGTGTCTCTGGTTCCTTTGAATGTCTTGACTGCTCCTTGGCCGTTTGCAATGTGGGGCATTAATATGATTGGAGAGATTAGATCTACCGCTTCTAATGGACATCGTTTCATCCTGGACGTTATTGATTATTTCACGAAGTGGGTTGAAGCAGCCTTGCTTGCCTCCATTACCAAGAATCTTGTTGCTCGAATAATTAAATACAACCTTATTTGTCAGTATGGCATCCCTGAACGGATCATCATGGACAATGGTACCAATCTCAATAACACTATGATCACGGAACTCTGTGCACAGTTCAAGATTAAACATCACAATTCTTCTCTGTACCGACCAAAGATGAATGGCACAGTGGAAACCGCCAACAAGAATATCAAGAAGATTTTGCAAAAGATAACAGTGACATACAAATATTGGCATGAGATGTTGACATTTTCCCTTCATGGTTATCACCGCTCAGTACGTACACCAACTGGGGAAACCCCATTCTCTCTAGTCTACGGTATGGAGGTTGTCTTACCTGTAGAAGTCCAGATTCCTTCTCTAAGGATTATGAAAGATGCGGGTTTAGATGAAGACGAATGGGTTCAGACTAGGATGGACCAAATAAATTTGGTTGACGAGAAAAGTCTTGCAGTTGTTTGTCATGGTCAGATGTATCAGAAGCGCATGATCAAAGACTTTAATAAGAAAGTCAAACATCGGGTATATCAGGCTGGTGATTTGGTAATAAAGCGTATAATCCTACCATAAGGTGATCCCAGAGGAAAATGGACTCCCACATACGAAGGGCCATTTGTGATCAAAATGATATTTTCTGGTGGTGCTATGATACTTACCACCATGGACGGTGAAGATTTCTCGCATCTTGGGAACGCGGATATAGTCAAAAAATACTACACATGAAAGAGACCCGATAGGTCGATAGGTCTAGGAAAAAATAAGGGCATCCTAACGAACCAAAAAGGTTCGGGAAGAAATTAGGGATATATAAAAAAACTTGTACACCCGACAAGTCGAAAACCTAAAAAGGCGGCTTGGGTAAAAAAGGGTATCCCGGTGGACTGAAAACCCGAAAGGTCGATCCAGGCAAAAGTTAGGGATTAAAGCGTACGACTATGCCCTGTTGGATCATATACTTACAACAAGCTTTGTTACCAACGTCAAGTTCGAAAGGTACATATCAATTCCGTCAACTTTTTCTGACAACGAGGGATGAGATGCTTGAAGACACAGGGGCAATAACAGATTTGAAACTTGACGGGATCGGTTCCTGTGATACTGTGGGAGAACTGACTTGATGTTTTGTGTTTCGATCGCACTTGTGCGGTTAGCAAGAGTCTCCACCGACTTTTCTTTTATCCAAAAGGAAAGGTAAAAAAGCACAGGAAATACCTTTCGAGAATTTTCTCGGGTTCGGGGGGTAGATTATGAAAAGGGAAGGTATTAGCACCATTTTCATCCATGGTTTTCTATGGGCTCTTAGTTACTCGTTTAGATCACTTGCTTTCATTTGATTGTGTGCTTGTGGTGTGGGCTTTGAAAGTATTTTGGAAAATCTCTTTGTAATGGTTCTCGTCTCTATAAGAACATATACAAAGTTTTGTTTCGAAAAGTGGTTCAAAGATGTGTTTGTGAATCGTGTTTCGAAAAGTGTTTTAAAAAGAGGTTTTGCAATGGTTCTCGTCTCTATAAGGATGTATACAAAACGTTTTATCCTTTTGAAAATGTTTTTAAATGGGAGTGTAGGTGTAAAAGTTTTTGTCGTGAGCAAGCGAGTAACTAAGAGAGAATCTATCTACTCGAAAGGTATTAAGTTGTTCTTTTCTTCTTCCTTTTAATGGTGCTATCTTACCATTGATTTGGTAAGAAGCCCCACCATTAGATGTGAAGGGACAGGCGCGGGTCAATTTTATAATCATTGAAGGCAACTTGTGAGATGCTTTAGAAATTTTTTGTAAGGGACGAGATCGTTTTAATCGAAGGCAACATCGAGGGTCATCGAGGGACTACGATCTTTGTTTATTGAAGGGTCATTTACTAAAGCATCCCATATTCGAGGGACATGATTGTATTTCCGAGGCAACGAGCGAGGTTACCCTAGAGGTGCGCGTGTGAAAAAGTCTGTTGGTTTCAAGTTATTTATTCTTGGATTAGGTCATCTAGCGATTGATTTTTGAATCTTGCCATACACGCCTAATTACTATACAGTATATAGAAAGCAATAAATTACGGGAATTGAAATTCTAAGCTATTACAGAATGTTCGGGAATGGGGGTACAATTATTACAAATGGGGATGAACCAAATGAAAATAGCAATGTCCAAATATCAAACAATACAACCAAATCGAACTGTTGTGTGATTTAATTAAAGCTATGACAATCCATGAGATAAAATCAACAAAGTATGAAATGAAATGTATTTACTTGAAAAGAAAAAAATAAAACCTATTCTAAAAAATTGATTGAATTAAAAACTTTATTATTTATTTTTTTTATTTTTATTAATTATATAAATAAATTTAAAGAAAGAAAACAAACTAAGTTAATTCTTTTTTGATGTTTTATTAAATGTAAAAAAAATTAATAAAAATAAGTTTATATAAAAAGAGAAAATGATAAAAATTAATCACTAAAACCTAAATTAATTTAATAAAAATGTTTTAAGTTTTATTTAACATTTTTCAAAACAAATAAAAACAAATTAAAAAAGAAGAAATATGGGCTCAAGTGAGTTTAGGAGGGTTAGGCCCAAAGAAAGTAGAGGTGTTTGCTGTTAACAAAACAAGCCAGGGGAGGGGTGTGAAAGTAAAATGCGTGGGCCTTGGGGCAATACAAGCCCAAACCTCTAACTTTGTATTAGCTTCTGATTAAGGGTGGAAAACGAATTAGGGTTCTTGGAACCCCTTCGTTCACAGCGGTGGAAATAAAACTGACTGTTTTTGAAATGCTGGTTCGCGAAATGTTGCGGTAAGCAAGAGTCGCCACTGTCTTTTATTTTCTCCAACAAGGAAAGGACAAAAGCACAGCAAAATTCCTTTTCGAGATGTTTCTCGGTTCGGGAGGTAGATTATAGAAAGGGAAGGTGTTAGCACCCTTTCTATCCATGGTTATCCATGGGCTCTTAGGTACTTGCTCATTATGTTTTCAAAAATTGTTTGCTTTTCAAGTGTTTGTGGGTTTTGAAAAAGTTTCATTATGAAAACTTCTAGATAACTCTTGTATCAGTCCTCAAGAGTGTATGAAGTGTTTGTTTGAATACTTTTTGAAAGTGTAGGTGCGAAAAGATGTTTTTGTTTCTTTTGAAAGAGCAAGTACCCAGGAGAAATCTACCTACTCTAAGGAATTAAGTTGTGTAAGAGTCCTTTAGACAGTACTATCCCACTATTGAGAAGTAGGTAGCACCATCGTTGGAGTTATTCGGGTCAATTCGATTATTAGGGACAGTGTGGTCACCGAAGCAATAGTAGGACACCTTAGAAGTAACCCTAATGTCCTAGATCCTTTTTATCCGAGGCAACCGTTTCGAGGCAACTGGATCTTAGACAGGAGGGCGACCTCTAAAACACCCTATACCTGACGACCACGTTCGAGGCAACCAGTGAGGCGTACCCTAGGAGTGGCATGTGCATGTGTGTTGTTTTTTCAGTTAATGTTTATCTTTGATCATGCATTTGTGAGCTACGAGTTGTTTTTAATTGTCATACAGTCTTGCAGGCATAATTAACAGTTAAGAGTGCGGAAAATAAAGTGCGGAAATATGAATCTACGCTATTACAAGGCGCGGGTCTATACATCGCCAAAAACAAAAACCCGTTTTGAAATAAAGTGCGGAAAGTAAAGAAGGCGGTAAATCCTAATTACTATTACATCCTTTGAGCAGATACATCAATAATCAAACAAATAATAATGCGCGAAAGAAATTTAATCGGGACGTCCTAGGGTTTTTGACCCTTTTGAGAAGTAAAGAAATTTTTAGTCTTGTCCTTTTTGCAATTAATCAAATATTAAACCTAAACCTAATTAATTAATTAATTAATTAAAAGAAAAGTGTTTTTTTGTGTTTTTTATATTTATGAAAATAAAAAGAAAAGGAATTAAAATTAAAAGTTTGTGAAACCTAATTCTAAGTTATTTTACTTATTATAAAAAAGTTAAAGTTAACCTAATTTAACTAATTTAATTAATTTACATTTTATTTACAAAAATAATAATTAATAAATTAGAATAACGATAATAAGAAAATTGAAAATTGTCAAACCCTAATTCTACATGATTTTTATTTATTTATGAAAAAAAGATTAAAATTGACCTAATTTAAACTAAGTTAATTGTTAGTATTTATTTACAAAAATAATGATTAGTGAATTTAATAAATAATAATAATATTTACAATTTTTATATTATCTGAATTTATTATGAAAAATTAGTTTATTAGTTAATAATAATAATAATGATAATTAGTAAAAGAATTAAAAAGATAAAGAAAATAAATAGAAAAAAAATAGTGAACCAGGGGGGTATGTTGGACACAATGGAGGTGAAAGTTGGAAATTTAGGCCCAATAAGCCAAGCCTGTTGACTTTTTGGATTGCCTGCATGTGCTTTGACTGAAGAACATGGTATTCCTCCTCCCATGGCCTTTGGATTGTTGATTGGGACACATGGCATGATGACGCCTAGAGGCATATGGTGGACATCATTACAAAGCCTGCACATGAAGATGTTATGAAAAATAATATTGAGATTTGGTTGGACCTGGGAATCAAACCCAGGTCCCAACGATGGCCAGACACGTCCCTTTCCACTGAGCCATTGTGCTGCGTTTGTTATTATGATAGATAATGAAAATAATATATAAAAAAACTCAATTATGCTGGAAACCAAAAAAGCGCGCATTGTATTTGAATAAACCAATAGCTGGCTTCCACGTCTTGTCTTCTTCACCTGGCCTGTAAAAAATAAAGCAGATAGCGGGGGTTTTTAACCCCCACAAACTGCAAATGCAAAAAATAGCGATTAGCAGTACGTGTTATATAAAAAGGGCGCGATGGTTGGGTTGAATTCGTCTGGCCTTGACGAATTCAACCATAGGCGTTATGAGGTCCAATTTTGCTGTATGTGAAAAGCCCTAATCTGAGAGCTCTGAAACCCTAGAATTCAACAATAGTGGTTCACGCTTCAGGGCGCCATAATGCAATTCAATCACACTAATAGCTTCGTATGGGTCCTATAAACACAACACAATCAATAAAAGATGTTAAAAATGCATGAATCGATGGTTATGATTTTGAAAAAAGGTGGTAAACTGTATGACTATGTAGAACGATTCTTTGAGTGTTAGGGCTTGTTCTTGATTGCAAATCGTCCCTGAATGTCCCAGCAAGGTATTGGAATCAAGAAAGGGCTTTGAATTGGCCTGGAAGGTTGAATTCAGTTTTCAACTTTTCTTCAATTTTTGGAATTTTGTTTATGGTGTTTGATAGCATCTTGCACGTGTGTCATTTTAGGTTTTGCTTCAGTACATATAGTAGAATGAAAACTAGGGCAAATCTTGGTCAAAGATACATTGTATTGAAGATTGTATATTTGATTTTCAATCAAACCTTTTAGCATCCTTTTGATTGAGAAACCTTTCCAATTTTGGATAATTTTGTCTCCTTGATTGGCAAACGAAATTGCCAGCTTGCCCTGAGTATTTTTGCTCCACAAAAGATTTGAAAAACCTATCTTTTGAATTTTCCTACAATTAAACCAATTAAATGAATTATTAATCAATTAAAAATCCAAATAATTAATAAAAATAAGAAAATAATTCAATTTAAGTTCAATGGGTCGTGCATAGGCCTTGGGCAATGTTTCAAGAAAGAATTTGAGGCCCATTAGCAAAAACAAGGTGTTTTAGGCAAAGTTGACTTTTGCAAATTCCCAAAACTTTCTCAACTTCTCCAATGCATATCTTGCTCAATTTTGAAGCTATGAACATGTTCTTGGACATTTTGGAAAGGTCTTGAAGTCCTCTAACCAATGCCTTTGGTCCCATGTCATTTGGATTTACCAATCTCAAGTTATGGTCTTTGACTTAAAATGCCTTTTTGTTGACTTTTGAAAATGACCTATAATGTCGAAATTGATAACTTTTTGTGAGAGCATTTATTGGACTTGGAATGTGAATATGAGTTGTAGGAAATGTAATCCCCTTCAAAATGAGCATTGGATGGGATTTTTTGGATGAACCATAAAAAAGTTATGCCCTGGTAAATTTACAGTTGACTTTTTCAACTGTCCAAAAATAGCAACTTTTGCATCCTTGATGATTTCTGAGCCATTCTTGTGGAATCATGATCAAGACTTGATCAAATGATGTTTGTGGCTTCAAAATAATATGTTGACCAAAAAATTTGACTTTTGACTGCCAAATGACCATTTTACCCCTACAGTTGACTGTGAAGCAAACATGACTTTTGATTGTGCAACTTGATGCTGTGAGTCTTGAAACTTGACATGTGGATGCTTGACAATATATATAGGCATATGGGACTTGATTGGACCACTGAAAACCTCAAATTCTTGGAAGGAACCAAAACCCTAATTTGACTGGCTTAGGAGGGTGTTTGAACTGTGCAACCCTTGAGTAGACTTGAGCAAATTGAGATGATGTTTGTCAAAACTTTGAAGATTATGGGAGGGAAAATTTTGGGGTACAAAAGTTGCCCCTGTTCAATCTTCTTAAACCTGAGGATGTAGATTGGCTAGCGTGCCTTTTGTGATCCGAAGGTGGAAGATGATTGAACACTAAAGTGCCCAGAAATTTGCACTCACATAGTGGAGTACCAGCAATGTGATGTTGGGAATGGGCTTACAGATGCCATTTGGAGAGATGGTGGGTAGGAGGATGGGCTTATAGATGCCATCTGGAGATGTGACAGAACCTTGTCGGGAATGGGCTTATAGATGCCATTTGGGAATGTAATGGATATGGGCTTATAGATGCCATCGGGAGATTGTCGATCGCGTAAGAGATTCCTTAGCGAGAACTTGCGTACCTGAGAAAGAAAGATAATTTCCTGGCCTGTTACAGGGGTTGATCTTCAAACTCTTCATGCAGATATGCCCTGGCTAGATACAGGTATCGAATCTAAAATCAATTACTCACAGATATGCCTTGGCTAGATACAGGTATCGAATCTGGAATTAGTCGCCCACAGATATGCCCTGGCTAGATACAGGTATCGAATCTGGAACAAGTCGTCTACAGATATGCCCTGGCTGGATACAGGTATCGAATCTCTAAACTCTTCAAGCAGATATGCCCTGGCTAGATACAGGTATCAAATCTACAATTAATTACTCACAGATATGCCCTGGCTAGATACAGGTATCGAATCTGGAATTAGTCATCTACAGATATGCCCTGGCTAGATACAGGTATCGAATCTCTAAACTCTTCATGCAGACGTGCCCTGGCTGGATATAGGTGTTGAATCTACAATCAGTCACTCACAGATATGCCCTGGCTAGATACAGGAATCGAATCTGGAATTGGTCGTCTACAGATATGCCCTGGCTGTATACAGGAATCAAATCTCTAAACTCTTCATGCAGACATGCCCTGGCTAGATACAGGTGTCGAATCTACAATCAGTTACTCACAGATATTCCCTGGCTAGATACAGGAATCGAATCTGGAATTGGTCATCTACAGATATGCCCTGGCTGGATACAGGAATCGAATCTTTAAACTCTTCATGCAGACATGCCCTGGCTAGATACAGGTGTCGAATCTACAATTAGTTACTCACAGATATGCCCTGGCTAGATACAGGAATCGAATCTGGAATTGCGATAGTGGATAGTAATCATCTTTGGATTGACCTTTTTCCTGAAAAGGCAAAACATCAGTTGTATGCAATGTCATGATGTATGAAATGCGTGATGTCATGATGTTCAAAATGAGATAGTGTGTTATGATAAGTATATGCATGCGTCATGTATGTATACATTTATGAATTGTATTTTCGTCTAGGAAAATAAATCCTTGACGAATGCCTGGAAGTTGAATCCTGGGCTGATGTTGAAGAGTGGAGTTCTTCATTTCTGCTGGGGATGATGGTTGCAAGAATAAACCGGTAGGAGAAATGACTCCGTTGGGGAATAAACTTGTTGGAGAGATTACTCTGCGGGGAATTACTCTGGGAAGAGACACTTTGCTGAGATTTTAATGAGAACTCCGCTGGGGATTCCGTTGAGAAGCTTTGTTGGAGAATTTGATGAACTCCGTTGGGGGATAGGAAGGACTTCGTCGAGGACAATCTTTCCGTGGCAATTAGCTGAGGATAACCCAGTTATAAGCTCTGGTGGGGAATAACCTTTGAATATAGTCGAGGAGAGACGTATGTACTCTGTAAGTGATAAGCATCCAGAATCTACTGGGGATAAGCTCCAAGAGTCTGCTGGGGAGATTGATTCAACTCTCCTGGGGAACTTTGGACTGTACTGGGGAAATGGCTCCACTGGGGTGTCTGTATTCCGCCGGGGAACAATCTTAGATCAAGACTGCCGGGGATGCTTGCTTAGGAACATCTGTATACTCCGCTGGGGAATGTTGAGATTTTCTGGGGATACCCAACTTCCTTAGGGCTGACAGTAGACTAACTCTGCTTGGGGAGAGGGTTGCTGACTTGCTGGAGATACTGTGCCTTGTTAGGGTTGATGGGAGACCAACTCTGCTCGGGGGGAGAGTATTGTTGAGCCTTGTCTTACTCTACGGAGAGTGGAGGTATCTGGGTTACATTCTTCAGCCGAACTTACCTTGGTACCTTGGTAGACAGAGCAACTAGATCGCTTAGACAACTCATTATTGCCCCTGTTTCTAATGTCACCTGCAATTAGTCCTTTGTTTCGCATGCGAATATTTATGAGTTAGCAATTAATGTCAAATGCATATATCAAAAATGAACATTGGACGTTCTTCGCACGACAAAACAGAAAAAGGAAAAATAGTTGGCAATTTGTCTGAAAAGTGAATTTGTATTGATTTTTTTGAATTTTCCTGTAAATAGGCATTTATGTACAAGAGGCTGACGTCCTAGTAAGAGAACGCCGCCGAACAAGAGAGTTTATACAATTTTGTGCAAAAGGAAAACAAAAACAGCTACGTGAAAAGTCCCACTGGGTTCCAACTCTGCTATCGCCTTTATGTCTTCAAGCGTCTCATCACTTTGCTACTCAGTTGAAGATGAAGCTGATTGATCGATGTCGTCTGAACCTGATAGTTGATACCAGATTCTGGATGCAAGGTGATTCAATGAGACATAGTATTACGCTTTATCTCTGACTTTTTCCTGGACCGCCCTTTCGGGTTTTCAGTCCACCGGGATACCCATTTTTGCCCAAGCCGCCTTTTCAGGTTTTCGACTTACCGGGTGTACAGATTTTTTCATTTCATCCCTTATTTTTGCCCGAACCCTTTTGGTTCGCCGAGAAGCCCTTATTTTTTCCTAGGTGTGTCAACCTAGCGGGTCTTTTATTATGCGTAGTATCTTTTTACTATGTCTGCATTAGCGGGGTGAGGAAGGTCGTCACCGTCCATGGTAGTTAGAATCATAGCTCCTCCTGAGAAGATATGTTTAACCACAAATGGCCCTTCGTATGTAGGGGTCCATTTGCCCCGGGGATCACTTTGAGGAAGGATGATGCGCTTGATTACCAGGTCTCCGACTTGATACTCTTGTGGTCTGACTTTCTTGTTAAATGCCTTGATCATCCGTTTTTGGTACGTTTGACCATGACAAATAGCAGTGAGTCTCTTTTTGTCAATTAGGTTTAATTGATCAAGCCGAGTCTGGATCCAGTCATCTTCGTTTAAATCTGCATCCTTCATTATCCGAAGAGAGGGTATCTGAACTTCGATAGGCAAGACTGCCTCCATGCCATAGACCAAGGAAAAGGGTGTTGCCCCTGTTGATGTCCTTGCTGAGGTACGGTACCCATGAAGAGCGAACGGTAACATCTCGTGCCAATCCTTGTAAGTCACTGTCATCTTCTGCACAATCTTCTTGATAGTCTTATTCGCCACCTCTATAGCCCTATTCATCTTCGGTCGGTAAGGAGAAGAGTTGTGGTGCTGTATCTTGAATTTCTCGCAGAGCTCAGTGATCATCTTATTGTTAAGATTGGTACCATTATCCGTAATGATCCTCTCAGGTACCCCGTATCGACAGATCAGGTTATGCCGAATGAACCGTGCCACTACGTTCTTGGTTACCGTAGCATAGGAAGCTGCTTCAACCCACTTTGTAAAGTAATCAATCGCTACCAGGATGAAGCGATGTCCGTTGGATGCCGTAGGTCTGATCTCTCCGATCATATCAATGCCCCACATTGCAAAAGGCCAAGGTGTTGTCAAGATGTTCAGAGGTACTGGAGGAATGTGCACCTTATCAGCATAGATCTAGCATTTGTGACACGTCCGGGAATGTTGGTAACAGTCAGCTTCCATTGTGGACCAGAAATATCCTGCCCGAAGGATTTTCTTTGCCATAGTATGTCCACTGGAATGTGTTCCGAAGGTACCTTCATGTAGCTCTGCCATGATCCTTTCTGCTTCAGTCTTATCCACACAACGCAGTAAGGTCGAATCATGATTTCGCTTGTACAGAATGCCATTGCTGAGGAAGAACTTTGCGGCGAACCTTCTCAGGAACTTTTTATCATTGACGGATGCACCCTCGGGGTATTCTTGAGCTTCCAAGTACCTCTTCACTTCATGATAGCAAGGTTTTTCAGTTACCTCTTCAGCCTCAAGATCACAGCAATATGCAGGTTCATCCAACTTCCAGATGATGATCCGGGGAGCCTCGTTGTCCCATTTGACTTTGAACATGGAAGACATTGTAGCTAGCGCGTCCGCCAACTGATTCTCCTCTCTTGGGAAGTGTTCAAAAGTTATCTCCGTGAAATGGGGGATCAACGTCAACACATACTCCTTGTAAGGAATAAGATTTGGGTGTTTCGTATCCCACTCTTCTTTGATCTGACTGATCACTAGAGCGGAATCTCCGAAGACACTCAGCAACTTGATCCTTAAGTCAATTGCAGCCTGAAGACCCATGATGCATGCCTCATACTCCGCCATGTTGTTGGTGCAGTTGAAACATAGTCGGGCAGTAAGTGGAGTATGAGTGCCTTTAGGGGATATGATCACAATGCCAATACCGTTACCCAAAGCGTTCGAGGCTCCGTCAAAGTGCATAGACCATCGGGATCCTTTCTCAGGTCCTTCATTCGGTCCAGGTACTTCACAATCAGTCACTACCATGATATTCTCGTCGGGAAATTCAAAGTTCATGGACTGGTAGTCATCCACTGCCTAGTGTGCCAAATGGTCTGCCAATATACTTCCCTTGATTGCTTTTTGAGTCGTGTACTGGATGTCGTATTCTGTCAAGATCATTTGCCATCTTGCTATTCTTCTGGACAAGGCAGGCTTTTCGAATATGTACTTGATGGGATCCATTTTTGAGATCAACAGAGTAGTGTGAGTCAACATATACTGTCTCAGCCGGCGAGCAGCCCATACCAAAGCGCAGCAAGTTTTCTCGAGCAATGAGTATCGGGTCTCACAGTCGGTAAACTTTTTGCTAAGGTAATAAATGGCGTGCTCTTTTCGGCCAGACTCGTCATGCTGCCCCAGCACACACCCCATTGAGTTGTCAAGTACCATCAAGTATAAGATTAGAGGTCTCCCTTCAATCGGTGGCATAAGAATGGGTGGTTCTTGGAGATACTCTTTGATTCTGTCGAAAGCGGCCTGGCATTCATCGTTCCAACGTACCACTTGATCTTTCTTCAGCAGCTTGAAGATTGGTTCACAGGTAGCAGTTAGATGTGAGATGAATCGGGCAATGTAGTTCAGCCGTCCTAGAAAGCCTCTGACTTCTTTCTCTGTCTTGGGAACTGGCATCTCTTGTATGGCTTTCACCTTGGCAGGGTCCACTTGAATACCTTTGTCGCTCACGACGAAGCCTAGTAATTTTCCAGATCTCACCCCAAAGGTGTACTTGTTCGGGTTCAACCTCAGCTTGTACAACTTCAGACGGTCAAACAGTTTCTGCAGATGGTCAAGGTGTTCCTCCTCAGTTTGGGACCTTACAATCATGTCGTCAACATATACTTCAATCTCATGATGGATCATGTCATGAAATAAAGCCACCATGGCACGTTGGTAGGTTGCCCCAGCATTTTTCAACCCAAAAGGCATGACCTTGTAGCAAAAGGTGCCCCACTGAGTAACAAAAGTGGTCTTCTCCATGTCTTCAGGAGCCATCTTGATCTGATTATAACCGGAGAAGCCGTCCATGAAGGAGAATACCTTATGCTGAGCAGTGTTGTCAACCAGAACGTCGATATGAGGCAGAGGGAAATCATCCTTGGGGCTCGCCCTGTTCAAATCCCTGTAATCAACACACATTCAGACCTTACCATCTTTCTTCGGTACTGGAACCACGTTGGCAACCCACTGAGGGTAAGAAGTCACGGCTAGAAACCCGACATCAAATTGTTTCATAACCTAGCTTTGATTTTCTCGGGCATCTCTGGACGCATACGGCGGACCTTCTGCTTAATCGGAGGGCAGTCTTCCTTGGTAGGCAGGTGATGAACCACAATGTCAGTATCCAACTCGGGCATGTCTTTGTAGGACCAGGCAAAGATTTCCACATAGTCTCGCAGCATCTGAATCAATCGTTGTTTCACACTGAGCTCCAGATTGGCACCAATCTTGACTTCCTTTCTGTCTGTCTCAGTACCCAGATTTACCGTTTCCACTGGCTCTTCATGTGGCTGAATGGCCCTCTCTTCCTGGAGTAGCAGTCTTGCAAGCTCACCAGGCACTTCACAATCATCTTCACCTTCGTCTTCGGCTAAGTTGATCGGATTTTCGAAGTCATAACTGGCAGTAGCAGAGTCGTTACCAGTGAGATCCAGAGTGGATTGGAACCTGTATAGGTGAGTGTAAATATAGCTGTTTTGCAATATATAAAGAAAGAAAGGGAGCGCAAGATTTGAAATGCAAAAAACGTCCAATGTTTTTATTCATGATATATGAAAATGACAAGTAATAAGCCCTCATAAATGAAGCCACGGTGCCCCGGGTAAGACACTGGGCCATAAAGTTTCAAATTATTGTTCGTTACAAATTTAAAACAAAGGAGTTCATTACTGAGTGACAAAAGTAATAGGTATGTAGTCTTTAGCAGTCCAGTTGCTTAGTCCACCGTCGGTCGTTGGGTAGATCCAGCTGTCAAATTCAGATTCCTCCGCATTGTCTTCAATAGCATTCACTCTCGGGTTGGTGATGAACACAGGAGGTCTTCCAATCCTTGCTTTGCGAACAGCCCTCTGAGCTTCTGCAGTGAAACCCAAACCAAGCTTGTCAGTCTTCGGAGTAAAATCGGGAAGTCGGCCCCAGTTTGCACATTCACCCTTCTCAATCACAGCCCGGGCATCTTTCAAGGAAGCCATCTTCAAAGGAGAATCTTCTTCAGTCACAGTTTCAGCTGATGCTAGTGTCTGAGGCACCTCTTCAAAGTGTTGAAAGGGGGTCTCAATGAATTCCCCATCCATCTCTATGTACCGGAACAAATTAAGATGGCTGACCATATATTCTTCCTCCCCCTGCATTGTAACGATCTTCCCTCTGACCGGGTACTTAAGCTTTTGATGTAATGTGGAGGTCACAGCTCCAGCCTTGTGGATCCAAGGACGACCCAACAAACAAGAATAGGATGGTCGGATTACCATCACATAGAAAGTTGAATCAAAGACCTGAGAACCAACCCTGATTGGAATGTCCACTTCACCATGCACCATCCTTTTGGACCCGTCAAAGGCCCGGACAATAATGTTACTAGGCTTGAGCTCTAAACCCTCACAATCCCGACTGCCTAGAGCTTTCTTGGGCAATAAATTCAACGAAGAACCGGTGTCTACCAACACATGAGCAAGAGTAGTGCCCCTACATTCAATGGAGACATGCAGGGCGTCGTTATGGTTCTTTCCTTTGGTGGTCAGATCGGCGTCAGAGAAACCCAACCCATTATCAGCAGTCAAGTTGGCCACACAATCGGTAAGTTGATCAGCAGACGTTTCTTGTGGCACATGGGCAGTCTTCAGGAAGGAAATCAAGGCCTTGGCATGGGCCTCTGAACACAACAACAGTGATAGCATATAAATCTTTGATGGGGTATGCCCCAGCTGCTCAACTACATTAAAATCACTTTTCTTAATGATCTTGAGGATCTCTTCCATCTCTTGCTGGGAAGCTTCAACAGTGGTTGTCTTTGGTGCCTCCGTCCAGGCAGGCACATCAGTAGCAGTCCCTTTGCCCCGAGCGTCAGATGACTCGGCAGCAGGGGTAGAAACAAGAACTTGATCATGAAGGGACACAGGCACACTGGCAGGTGTGATGATAAGAGGTCTCTGGATAGCGGGAGGTGCAATATCTGGTGAGAACAGCCTACCACTACGAGTAACCTTGGCAGGCCCGGTGATGTTGCTGACACCGGTACTTGTATCAAACTCTTGTTTTACTCCCAGAACATAAACATCTGCCCCATATTGCCAAGGGATAGCTTTGTCAGATGTATAGGGGAGGGGTCCCGGAACAGTGATGATGATAGGAGCAAACTTCTGAGCGGACATGATTTGGACAGGCTTCTTTGAGGGAGCATTAGCAGAGTTGTTGAAGATAGTGACAATAGAAACTTCTTCGGCAGGGGTAACATGAACGACAACCTTCTCGAACAAGATCTCTTTGTTATCCATCAGGTTTTGGACGCCTGACTTCAACAAAGAACAACCAGCAGGTGAAACATAATATAGAAGGCAACCTTTACTACATCCCGGAAATAAACCGGCTAGCAACAGGTTCCTTTTGACAGTCAATAACAGAGTAACAATTTCTTCCACGGAGGCTACATACCGGTCTTCTTCCACAACACTCACTCCATGTTGGGGCATGGGAGCAGTCACAACATTGGGCCTTTCGGGCGCCTCGAACTGTATTTCTTTAGCATCAATAAGGTCCTGAACCTTATTCCTTAGAGCCTAGCAATCATCCGTAGAATGCCCCGGGCTATCAGAGTGATAAGTGCAGCGGGCATTGGGGTTGTATTTTGGAGAGGTTGTATTCACTACCTTCGGAGCTTCCTTGATAGTTACCAGATTGGTTGACAGCAGTTGCGGAAAGATATGAGACAGGGTCATAATAAGCCGAGTGTACTCTCTTTTGGGTCTCTCACCCCTTGGTTGGTTATATTGCCGAGGAGCGGCAGCAGGCCTAGAAATTACCACCGCGTTGACAGCTTGGCGGCGTTCCAGTTTATTTTGTTTCCTCGACCCATAAACAACACTAGATTCCTTTTTGAACGGTTTCTTTTCAGAACTTGAGGATGCACCTTTCTGTATCTTCCCCGACTTAATACCAGCTTCTATCCTCTCACCAGTCAGAATGAGGTCTGTAAACCCTGCAGAAGAATTACCAATCAGATGGTTAAAGAACGGACCAGACAGGGTCCCCAAGAACATGTCCACGAGTTCACGGTCAGTCAACGGTGGCTGCACCCTGCCAGCCAGGTCCCTCCACTTTTGCACGTACTCCTTAAAACCTTCTCTCGATCCTAGCGACATACCCTGGAGTTGGGTATGTGTAGGAGCGAGGTCGGCATTACACTGATACTGCTTATAAAATGCAGTAGCCAAGTCCTCCCAGTTTCAGATACTGGTTCCATCCAGTTGATAGAACCACTCGAGTTGAGCCCCTGAAAGGCTATCCTGGAAGAAATGGATCCATAGATTCTTGTCTGCAGTATACGGTTGGATCTTCCTCACATAAGATCTTAGATGCAGCTTAGGGCAGGAAGCCCCGTCATACTTCGCAAAAGAAGGTGCCTTGAACTTGTGTGGGATCACCACTCCAGAAGATAAACCTAGATCTCCAAAATCCAACCCAGGCACATGTTAAATCTCCATGGCACTCAGACGGTCCTCTAGATGCTTGTACATGTCTTCAGCGGGAGGGTACTGCTGATCATTGAAATATGTCTCGTTGTCGGAGACCACAGGACTAGGAACCCTTCCCTCTTGGGGACTGTCTTTCCCTACAGAGGAAGCAGCTTGATCAGCCTCATTTTGCAGTGTATTACCAAACCTCCGTCCAGTGTTGAACAGTACAGTTCTCTTCTTCTTCTTCTTCACCAGCAGAGCCTTCAATTCCTCTTGACCTTGAGCTAAGCTCATGACCAGCTCTTGGAACTGGGCATTCTAGGCCTGGAGGGCCTTAATAGCTTGCTCATTGGATGATTCAGGATTCATGATGACTGCTGAAATAAACAGCGAAGAAGATTAAGCAATCTGTAAAAAAGAGTACCTGCGATGCATATGATGAATGGAATGCGTATGATTTATGTTTTCAAAGACAATCGGGGTTCAACTTTGTAAACAAAAAGGAAACACACTTCATTAGATTTAATTTGGAATTGTTCAATAAATTGCCCTTAGGCGTTACATAAATGAAAATACTGAAAAGGAAATGAAAGCTATAAAAGGAACATCCAAAGCCCATCAGTGCTCCCATGGCCTCCTCTTCTCAGTACGGATGTAGTCATTCAGGACCCGCTCGTTCTCCAACTGCTTGGTCAGCTTCTGGATTTTCTGTTCTTGTTCGTTGAACCTTTCCCGATAAGAATCCCGTTCTTCCTGTAGTTGCACCCAAGACCTCTTTAGTGTATCAACATCAATGGGTATCTGAGGAGGGAGAACAGTTTGAGGAACCCCGTCTCTATCAGGAAATTCAAGAATGATGGGCCTGACAGCTTCGTATGGCATACCTAACTTCTGAGCACGGATGCGGACCCATCTGTAGTAGGATTCCATAGGTAGAGAAGTCTTCGGTCCCAACTCATGTGGGTCAGCTTTGTGAATTCTGTCCCAAGCCTTGATGAATCTACGGCGCAGCTCGTCACTATCTACCTGAAACTCAAAACTGATGTGAGGCACCAACATCTCATGAGGCCCTGCTCTTATGGCTCTTCCAAACTAACGGAGAGCTAAACATGGATTATAAGAGATTCATCCCTGGGTACTGATCAAAGGAACATTAGGATATTCTCCGCAACAATCAATAACAGCTACTTCATCCAAACCCCTGAGAGTCCAAATGATGTCATTATCAGTTAGAGACATTAGTCTATGAGCCCAGCCTCTTCCTTCTTTGTTCTTCAGTACGAACTTAGGGAGGTGCGAAATAAACCACCTCACTAACAAAGGAGCACAACACCACAGAGTTCCCCGTCTTCGGGCAGTACGAGCATAGAGTTGTTGCAGGATATCACCCAAGAGAGTGGGCACAGGGTTCCGAGACATGAAGATCCTTATGGCATTGACATTAATGAAGTTATCAGGATTAGGAAACAAAACCAGACCATAGATTAGGAGAGCCAGAATGTCTTCGTACGCCCTGAAGTCTAAGTCATTCCAGAAACTATTAACTTTACCAATCAGAAACTTAGCCAAAAAGCCCTTGACTCTGCTTCTAGTCACCCAATTATCCATTACTTCTTTGTTGGTCAAGGGAAGGGCTGCAGCAATCTCCTCAAGCCTAAGAGTCTTTTCCCAACCAGTGAAGGGAGTCTGATCCAAAATAGGGATACCAAGAAAATCAGATAATTCTTCCAGGGTAGGGACCAGCTGGAAGTCTTGAAAGGTGAAGCAATTTTACAAGGGATCATAAAACTGGGTCAGGACACTCATCAGTTTTTGGTCCCACTTTGAAGTGATTAAACCGAGAAGAGAACCATGCCTCTGGATGAAAGAAGTAGTATTTGGAATTCTGTCAACCAATTCTTTAAGCAAATCGGGTGGGTAAACAAAGTTGAGCCGGATAGTGTTCCTTCGCATAAGCATCATGATGTCCTACAAAACAGAGCAAAGATGAAACCCTCTTGTCTTTGAAATGGGTCAGTCCTTATGCAGGATGCATGCAATGTTATGATGGTATGATGTTATGATAAAGCACACCACAAGTATTCACAAAGGCAAACATGATAAGGCACACAAGTCACACAAGACAGCCCTTAGATTTTAGGCCAGCATGAAGTTTAGGTACTACCCTCTTTCAGTTTCATTGGTTAAGACATGTCCTATCAAAAGTAACCGGGTTCTAGAGGATCCCAATATCACTGACTACCCTCAATCGGTCATAACTCCAGCGTCGTAATCTTTTCTTGCGGCCAGAACCACCACGAGAGTTTAGCCTCAATGGGTGTAGCATACTGCTACTGTTCTATGGCCAAGTTGGGTCAAATTAGGGTTCTAAGGTCGGTTGGTGCTTAATGACTCCTCAGAAGACCCATATTCTCCTCGTTGCAACACAAGGGATATCGGTATAGACCAAGGTGCCACACCAACGTAGCCACTGCTTCACCCGTGTCGGTCTACGCCGGACAGGTCCCTCACAGCTTATGCTACCTAAAAGGGTATCCCCAGATCCGGGTTAGGATCTATGAAACTCCGATGCAGCCCATAAAAATTAAAGCAATCAAAGCAAGCAATTGAAAACATAAGTATGATCTAATCCTAAGGTACACCTCGCTTTTTATAAAAATCCCCAGCAGAGTCGCCAGTTCTGTGATCGGTGGAAATAGAACTGACTGTTTTTGAAATGCTGGTTCGCGAAATGTCGCGGTAAGCAAGAGTCGCCACCGTCTTTTATTTTCTCCAACAAGGAAAGGACAAAAGCACAGCAAAATTCCTTTTCGAGATGTTTCTCGGTTCGGGAGGTATATTATAGAAAGGGAAGGTGTTAGCATCCTTTCTATCCATGGTTATCCATGGGCTCTTAGGTACTTGCTCACTATGTTTTCAAAAATTGTTTGTTTTTCAAGTGTTTGTGGGTTTTGAAAAAGTTTCATTTTGAAAACTTCTAGGTAACTCTTGTATCAGTCCTCAAGAGTGTATGAAGTGTTTGTTTGAAAACTTTTTGAAAGTGTAGGTGCGAAAAGATTTTTTTGTTTCTTTTGAAAGAGCAAGTACCCAGGAGAAATCTACCTACTCTAAGGAATTAAGTTGTGTAAGAGTCCTTTAGACAGTACTATCCCACTATTGAGAAGTAGATAGCACCATCGTTGGAGTTATTCGGGTCAATTCGATTATTAGGGACAGTGTGGTCACCGAAGCAATAGTAGGACACCTTAGAAGTAACCCTAATGTCCTAGATCCTTTTTATCCGAGGCAACTGGATCTTAGACAGGAGGGCGACCTCTAAAACACCCTATACTTGACGACCACGTTCGAGGCAACCAGTGAGGCGTACCCTAGGAGTGGCATATGCATGTGTGTTGTTTTTTTAGTTAATGTTTATCTTTGATCATGCATTTGTGAGCTACGAGTTGTTTTTAATTGTCATACAGTCTTGCAGGCATAATTAACAGTTAAGAGTGCGGAAAATAAAGTGCGGAAATATGAATCTACGCTATTACAAGGCACGAGTCTATACATCGCCAAAAACAAAAACCCGTTTTGAAATAAAGTGCGGAAAGTAAAGAAGGCGGTAAATCCTAATTACTATTACATCCTTTGAGCAGATACATCAATAATCAAACAAATAATAATGCGCGAAAGAAATTTAATCGGGACGTCCTAGGGTTTTTGACCCTTTTGAGAAATAAAGAAATTTTTAGTCTTGTCCTTTTTGCAATTAATCAAATATTAAACCTAAACCTAATTAATTAATTAATTAAAAGAAAAGTGTTTTTTTGTGTTTTTTATATTTATGAAAATAAAAAGAAAAGGAATTAAAATTAAAAGTTTGTGAAACCTAATTCTAAGTTATTTTACTTATTATAAAAAAGTTAAAGTTAACCTAATTTAACTAATTTAATTAATTTACATTTTATTTACAAAAATAATAATTAATAAATTAGAATAACGATAATAAGAAAATTGAAAATTGTCAAACCCTAATTCTACATGATTTTTATTTATTTATGAAAAAAAGATTAAAATAGACCTAATTTAAACTAAGTTAATTGTTAGTATTTATTTACAAAAATAATGATTAGTGAATTTAATAAATAATAATAATATTTACAATTTTTATATTATCTGAACTTATTATGAAAAAATAGTTTATTAGTTAATAATAATAATAATAATAATGATAATTAGTAAAAGAATTAAAAAGAGAAAGAAAATAAATAGAAGAAAAAAATAGTGAACCAGGGGGGTATGTTGGACCCAATGGAGGTGAAAGTTGGAAACTTAGGCCCTATAAGCCAAGCCTGTTGACTTTCTGGATTGCCTGCATGTGCTTTGACTGAAGAACATGGTATTCCTCCTCTCATGGCCTTTGGATTGTTGATTGGGACACATGGCATGATGACGCCTGGAGGCATATGGTGGACATCATTGCAAATCCTGCACATGAAGATGTTATGAAAAATAATATTGAGATTTGGGTGGACCTGGGAATCGAACCCAGGTCCAAATGATGGCCAGACACGTCCCTTTCCACTGAGCCATTGTGCTGCGTTTGTTATTATGATAGATAATGAAAATAATATATATAAAAACTCAATTATGCTGGAAACCAAAAAAGCGTGCATTGTATTTGAATAAACCAATAGTTGGCTTCCACGTCTTGTCTTCTTCACCTGGCCTGTAAAAAATAAAGCAGATAACGGGGGTTTTTAACCCCCCACAAACTGCAAATTCAAAAAATAGCGATTAGCAGTACGTGTTATATAAAAAGGGCGCGATGGTTGGGTTGAATTCGTATGGCCTTGACGAATTCAACCATAGGCGTTATGAGGTCCAATTTTGCTGTATGTGAAAATCCCTAATCTGAGAGCTTTGAAACCCTAGAATTCAACAATGGTGGTTCACGCTTCAGGGCGCCATAATGCAATTCAATCACACTAATAGCTTCTATGGGTCCTATAAACACAACACAATCAATAAAAGATGTTAAAAATGCATGAATCGATGGTTATGATTTTGAAAAAAGGTGGTAAACTGTATGACTGTGTAGAACGATTCTTTGAGTGTTAGGGCTTGTTCTTGATTGCAAATCGTCCCTGAATGTCCCAGCAAGGTATTGGAATCAAGAAAGGGCTTTAAATTGGCCTGGAAGGTTGAATTCAGTTTTCAACTTTTCTTCAATTTTTGGAATTTGGTTTATGGTGTTTGATAGCAGCTTGCACGTGTATCATTTTAGGTTTTGCTTCAGTACATATAGTAGAATGAAAACTAGGGCAAATCTTGGTCAAAGATCCATTGTATTGAAGATTGTATATTTGATTTTCAATCAAATCTTTTAGCATCCTTTTGATTGAGAAACCTTGCCAATTTTGGATAATTTTGTCTCCTTGATTGGCAAACGAAATTGCCAGCTTGCCCTGAGTATTTTTGCTCTACAAAAGATTTGAAAAACCTATCTTTTGAATTTTCCTACAATTAAATCAATTAAATGAATTATTAATCAATTAAAAATCCAAATAATTAATAAAAATAAGAAAATAATTCAATTTAAGTTCAATGGGTCGTGCATAGGCCTTGGGCAATGTTTCAAGAAAGAATTTGAGGCCCATTAGCAAAAACAAGGTGTTTTAGGCAAAGTTGACTTTTGCAAATTCCCAAAACTTTCCCAACTTCTCCAATGCATATCTTGCTCAATTTTGAAGCTATGAACATGTTCTTTGACATTTTGGAAAGGTCTTGAAGTCTCTAACCAATGCCTTTGGTCCCATGTCATTTGGATTTACCAATCTCAAGTTATGGTCTTTGACTTAAAATGCCTTTTTGTTGACTTTTGAAAATGACCTATAATGTTTGAAATTGATAACTTTTTGTGAGAGCATTTCTTGGACTTGGAATGTGAATATGAGTTGTAGGAAATGTCATCCCCTTCAAAATGAGCATTGGATGGGATATTTATGATGAACCATGAAAAAGTTATGCCCTGGTCAATTTACAGTTGACTTTTTCAACTGTCCAAAAATAGCAACTTTTGCATCCTTGATGATTTCTGAGCCATTCTTGTGGAATCATGATCAAGACTTGATCAAATGATGTTTGTGGCTTCAAAATAAGATGTTGACCAAAAATTTTGACTTTTGACTGCCAAATGACCATTTTACCCCTACAGTTGACTGTGAAGCAAACAGGACTTTTGACTGTGCAACTTCATGCTGTGAGTCTTGAAACTTGACATGTGGATGCTTGACAATGTATATAGGCATATGGTACTTGATTGGACCACTGAAAACCTCAAATTCTTGGAAGGAACCAAAACCCTAATTTGACTGGCTTAGGAGGGTGTTTGAACTGTGCAACCCTTGAGTAGACTTGAGCAAATTGAGATGATGCTTGTCAAAACTTTGAAGATTATGGGAGGGCAAATTTTGGGGTACAACATCCCCACCCTCTGTTGCCAGAGCGTCGCCTCTCTTGCTTCCTAATCAAGCTCTAAAGGTTTTGTTTCTTGAAAAGGTGAAGTTCGGCTATCCTATTAAAGCTTAAACGAGTTCATTGTTTTTTTGTCTTGTTCATGTTCTTTTCTATTAATCAGACTTGTTATCCATTGAGATGCAGGAAATAGCTTTTAGGGATTTATGAAAAAGATGAAAAGTTCATACCTGTTGGAGACTTTTGTTAAATGGAAAGGGATGGTGAGACTGAGGGTGGCGCCCCTTGGTGGCCGGAGCTGCACGGGGGGGAAGATGAAGATAACGCATGGGTGCTTCTGACTCTTTGGGTAACTCTTTCCTTATCTCTGTTTTGAATGATGATGATGTTATTTAATGGATTTTGGGATTTTTGTGATTGTTGGATGTTGTTTTATCAAGTTGAATGGTTTACTGGCTTTTGATGATGTTACTGTCTGAAACTTGTCTCAAGTTTTAGACTTGTTGTTTTTTTTTTGTTGTTTTTGTGGCTTACTGAGGGTTTGGCCTTTTGGTTTTTTGTTCTGTTTGAAACTTCTCTCTGGTTTTGGCTATTTTGCTTTGAATGTTTTTGGTTCTATTAGCTTGATAGTTAACAGTTTTGAGATGGTTGTTTAATGGTGTTTTGAGTTGGTTGTTGGTTTTTGAAGGTTACTGATTTGGTTGGGGATTTTGACCGGTTTTTGAAGGTTACTGATTTGGTTGATGGTTTATCAGTTGGGACTTTTTTCTGGTTTTTTGGGTTTGATGATATTTTGAGATGGTTTGGTTGCAGGTTTTGTTACTGGTTTGGTTTTGTTGGCAATTTGAAGGTTTGAGGTTTTGGAGTTTTTTTCTGTTGGAGACTTGTTTTAGTTTTGGAGGTTTGTGTTTTTGGCTTGCAATCTTGCTACAGGTTTGTGACTTGTGTTGAGATTTCGGTTATGGTTCAAATTTGGGTTTGACAGTTTTTTGGAGGTTTTTTATTTAAAAGTGGAGACTTATTTTTCGATCAAGTTTTGCTTTGCTACAGGTTCTGTTGGTTTTTTAAACTTGCTACTGTATGTTGGTTCCTTATAAGCTTGAAGTTTGGTTCTTGCTGTTTTAGGATGGCTTGGGATATTTGGCTTAGTATGTTTGTTAACAGGTTTTGGACTTTTGGTTTTGAAGTTTTTTTGACAGGTTTTTGAAAAGTGGAGACTTGTTTCAAGTTTTTTGAGTTTGATAAAATGTTTCTATCTCCTTTGCTTCAGAGTTTTGTTTACTGTTATATTGGTTTTGCTTTGGTTTAATCTCTATTCAAAATGGTGGGAAAACCATCAAATTTTGAATATTTTGGCATATTGTTCTTATGCCCTTTTTGTTACAGTTTTGTTTTCTAGCAACTTATATGCAATTTGTGACAGTCAAGGCAGCAGGGTTGTGCATCCCAATAACCTAGGTGACTTCTATCCTCTCTTCTCTCTCAATGACACTAAGAAAGTCAATTGCTCTTTTGCCTTTTTCTGAAAAGTTTGCAATAAAATGGAAAATGATGAATTGGCTTCTTGAACAAGTTTCTGCTTGTTTGACTTAGCTTATTATATTGCTATACTTTTGTTTTGCTGCCTGCTCTAGCTTATGTTGTTTATTGTTCTTTGACAAAACTATTTGTTTGGCTTCTGAGGAGGCTGTTGGTGATGCTGTTTGGGCAATTTTGTTTGGCTCAGTTTGCGCCTTCTGTTTGGACAGTTTTGCTTGCCTCTTGTTTGGACAGTTTTGCTGTTTGCTTGGTTCTGTCCAGTTTGCACTGCTGTTTGGATAAATTTGCTACATTTGTTTTGTCCAGCTTTGCTGTTTGTTTGGATAAGTTTGCTACGTTTGTTTTGTTTGGACAACTTGCTTGCATTTTGGACAGTTTGCTTGCATTTCTTTTGTTCTTTATTTTTGTGAACCAAGAAGAGTAATCTTCTTGTGATTTGCAAAAATAGAGGAAATAAATTGTGATGAATTAAAATGGCCTTCTGATTCCAATTTGCAAACTTTAATGATGAATAGCACTTTTTCTTTTGAAAATTCTTGCTTATGCCTAAATAATTTTTGTGCTAATCACATTTCCTTTCTTTTATTTTCATGTGAGCACAATGGAGAGGACAAAGCATGGAAGGCAAGAACCCTAGGGCAAACAAAGAAGCAAAGGAACTTTAGTCAAACTTAGGCATAGATCCATTTAGATTTTCTTTGTAATTTAGAAAAACATTCTTGTATTGTATCCAACAATTGTACTAATTTATCTTTTAAATACAATAAGTTGTAAAACATAGAGTATTTAAAAGAACAAATTATTTTGTAACAATGTTTGAAAAAATTGGAGAAAGTCTTATGAAATATTCTGGTGTCAATTATAACCCTTTACTGACAATAACTTATAATTTTCTCTTTGCATCCTAACTGATTCTTAAAGATTCCCAATCAAGATGTTTAAAACAAAATGCTCCAGTCTGGTAACTTGCATTCCAAATAATCACAACAACTATGTAACTGCATTCCAAACAAATATGCACTGTATATTCCATTTCCTGACCAAGCAAATGTTTTAAAAGACGCAAATCATTTGGTTAACCTGGATTAAACAATCATGAGTATCTTACATGACAGTCTTAAACTCCATCTCTTGTCCCAAATAACCATGCCTTGAGAACAAACACTGTCTTTTTAGTAAACTTGAGAAAGCATGAAAACCTGTGAAAACAATTGAATTTATGAGAATTCAATTTCTTTTGAGAATTGCAAGAAAAACCCTAATTGTTGGTTTACTGCCATAGAAGAAAATCTGTCTGGTCGATTCCTGAGCCAACCTGGATATCTGAGAAACCTTATGGTTGTGTTTTCTATGAAAAATGGGAGGGCAAATTTTGGGGTACAACAGCTGCCCCTGTTCAATCTTCTTGAACCTGAAGAGTTAGATTGGCGAGTTTTGCCATTCGTGACTCGAAGGTAAAAGATGATTGGACACTAGAGTGCCCATAAATTTGCACTCGGCAAAGGTGTAACTGAGGGAATGGGCTTAAAGATTCCATTTGGAGAGTATGTTAGAATCTTGTTGGAGATGGGCTTGTAGATGCCATCCAAGAATGTTTGTTGTAAACCACAAGAATAAGCATCAGAATGGTGTTTGTATTTGGAACGTATCTGAACTGTATCTGTACTTGAATCTGAATAAGTAGCAGAATAATTTCCGTGTCTGGAGCGTATTTGTACTGTATCTTGAAATTGAAATTTAAATGAGTAACAGAATAACTTCCATGTCTGGAGTGTATTTGTACTGTATCTTGAAATTGAAATTTTAATGAGTAACAGAATAACTTCCGTGTCTGGAGTGTATCTGTACTGCATCTTGAAATTGAAATTTGAATGAGTAACAGAATAACTTCCGTGTCTGGAGTGTATCTGTATTGTATCTTGAAATTGAAATTTGAATGAGTAACAGAATAACTTCCGTGTCTGGAGTGTATATGTACTGTATCTTAAAATTGAAATTTGAATGAGTAACAGAATAACTTCCATGTCTGGAGTGTATTTGGACTGTATCTTGAAATTAAGTCTGAATGAGTGACAGAATGGCTTCCGTGTCTGGAGCGTATCTGGACTGTATCATGAAATTGAAATCCGAATGAGTAACAGAATGACTTCTGTGTCTAGAGTGTATTTGTATTGTATCATGAAATTGAAATCCGAATGACTAACAGAATGACTTCCGTGTCTGGAGTGTATCTGTACTGTGTCTTGAAATTGAAATTTGAAAGAGTAATAGAATAACTTCCGTGTCTGGAGTGTATTTGTACTGTATCATGAAATTTTTGAATATTTGTTAAAGATAACTGTTAATCTTATCCTGAAAAGGGTAAAATGTTAGCTGAAACACAAAGTTATGTTGCATGAAATGTATGATGCAATAAATGTGTTTTATCCATGTTTATGATATATGAATGTAATGTATGCGCATGTAAGCTGATTTGCTGTATTGCTGAGGAAAATAAATCCTTGACTGCTGCTGAGGATTCCGTTGTGAGAGTAATGCCATATACTTCTTGAGGAATCTGCTCGGGGAATCCAGAGAATTTTAATGAATTTTACTGGGTATTATTGACGGGAGTCTTTATTCTGTCGAGAAGCAATAAAAACTCTGTGGGGAAAAGCTTAATCCTGTTTGAAAAAAAAAGTTCAGGAGCTTTGGTCGTCTGCCACTCTACTGGGGAGTTACCCTAGGTTGGGGAGAAACAAAAGTTAACCGTTATCTGGTTGATTTTCAAGCTTCAAGACAACTTGCTGGGGGAACCTGGAGAAACTGGATGATCTCCGCTGGGGATTGAAAGTTTCAGCTCTACTGGGGATTGGTAGTTGGTAGTCTCAGTTCTGCTGGGGACCTGTAGTTCAAATTTTTGGCTCCGCTGGGGATCTTAATAACGTGTTGTAGGGATTGCTCATGGAATAGCTTAAAGACGTTTTCCTAATCTTTTAACCTGTCAGTAATTACTCTTTTTCATCCTGTTTATTTGTAAACGATAATTATGTTCAAATGCATATGTTCATTAATGAATCATTGGACGTTTTTGCAAATAAAAACACAAGTGTAAAGAAAAAGGCAAATAATTTTTTGTACTTTGAAAGAGATATCTTTGTATTTACTTTGAATAAGTTTTTTGTACAAAGGAGATAGACATCCTAGTAAGAGGATGGTGTCATAAAAGTAAGAAAAATTTATACAAAGAAAGATAGCTATGTGTGTAAAAATCCCATGGGGTTTCCATTCTACTATAGCCTTCGTATATCCGAATATCTTGTCCACTCGTTGCTTCGTCCGAAGATGATTGAATTGATCAGAAGCTCCGAGTTTGTCCGTGAAGAGAATGTCCTTAAAGTGATCCGACGAGACATAGTCATACGCTTTAATTCCCTAACTTTTGCCTGGACCGCCCTTTCGGGTTTTCAGTCCACCGGGAAACCCTTTTTTGCCCAAGTCGCCCTTTCGGGTTTTCAACTTGTCGGGTGTACAGATTTTTTTTTGTTTTATCCCTAATTTATGCTCGAACCTTTTGGTTCGCCGGGATGCCCTTGTTTTGCCTAGGTGTGTCAACCTAGAGGGTCTCTTATGTGTAGTATCTTTTGACTATGTCTGCGTTCGCAGGGTGCGGCAGATCGTTGTCGTCCATGGTGGTTAAAATCATTGCCCCACCAAAAAATATGTTCTTGATTACAAATGGTCCTTCATAGGTAGGAGTCCATTTACCCCTGGGATCACTTTGTGGCAAGATGATACGCTTGATCACAAGATATCCAACTTGATATACTTGGCGTCTGACTTTCTTGTTGAAAGCCTTGATCATCCGCTTTTGATATGTCTGACCATGGCAAACAACAGTAAGTCTCTTCTCGTCAATTAAGTTCAACTGATTAAGTCGGGTTTGGATCCAATCGTCTTCACTCAAACCTGCATCCTTCATGATTCTCAAAGAGGGGATCTGGACCTCAATAGGTAAAACAGCCTCCATGCCATAAACCAAAGAATAGGGTGTTGCCCCAGTTGAAGTATGAGCCGTGGTACGGTACCTGTGGAGAGCAAATGGTAGCATCTCATGCCAGTCCTTGTAGGTGACTGTCATTTTTTGTATGATCTTTTTGATATTTTTATTTGCAGCTTCGACTGCACCATTCATCTTTGGCCGATAGGGAGACGAATTGTGATGTTGAATTTTAAACTGTTCGCACAAAGCGGTGATCATAGTATTGTTAAGGTTTGTACCATTATCAGTGATGATCCTTTCGGGGATACCGTACCGACAGATAAGGTTCTGCTTGATGAAGCGGGCAACAACATTCTTAGTAACGGATGCGAAGGAAGTTGCTTCGACCTACTTTGTGAAATAATCAATGGCCACTAGAATAAAGCGGTGTCCATTGGAGGCTGTAGGCTTAATCTCCCCAATCATATCGATTCCTCACGTAGAGAAGGGCCAAGGAGCTGTTAAGACGTTTAGAGGAACCGGAGGCACGTGCACCTTGTCTGCATAGATTTGACATTTATGGCAGGTTCGGGAGTGTTGATAGCAGTATGCTTCCATGGTAGACCAATAGTAGCCTGCCCGTAGAATCTTCTTTGCCATTGTATGCCTGCTAGAGTGAGTGCCGAAGGTACCTTCATGTAATTCAGCCATAATCCTTTCAGCTTCAATCTTGTCCACACAACGGAGCAGAATAGAATCATGATTGCGCTTGTACAGGATGCCATTACTTAGGAAGAACTTAGCTGAGAATCTCCTTAAGAACTTTTTGTCATTGACTGAAGCTCCTTCAGGATATTCTTGAGTCTCGAGATACCTTTTGACTTTGTGAAACCAAGGCTGGTCCACAACTTCTTCGGTATTAATCTCGTGACAGTGTGCGAGTTCGTCCATCCGTTCAATGGTGATCTGGGGAGCCTCGTTGTCACAGTTACGTTTAAACATGGATGACATTGTAGCTAGAGCATCTGCTAGCTGATTTTCTTCTCGCGGGAAGTACTCAAAGGTAATCTGCTCGAAATGTGGTAGCAATGTCAGCACATGTTCTTTGTAAGGGATGAGATTCAGATGCTTAGTATCCCACTCTCCTTTGATCTGACTGATGATCAAAGCTGAATCCCCAAACACAACTAAAGATTTGATTCCTAAGTCTATGGAAGCCTTGAGTCCAAAGATGCATGCTTCATATTCTGCCATGTTGTTCGTACAGTTGAAGCAAAGCCTGGCTGTGAAAGGAGTATGGAAACCTTCTAGGGATATAAGTACAGCATCGATACCATTGCCAAGTGCGTTGGAGGCACCATCAAAGTACAGGGTCCATCGGGATCCTTGTTCAGGTCCGTCATATGGTCTGAAATCTCTAACATTGTCCAATGTCATGATGTCTTCGTCAGGGAAGCCAAACTTCATGGATTGATAATCTTCTACAGCTTGATGGGCCAGATGATCTGCTAGCACACTGCCTTTTATAGCTTTTTGGGTAGTGTACTGTATGTCATATTCCGTCAGGATCATCTGCCATCTAGCTATCCTTCCAGATAAAGCAGGCTTTTCGAAGATGTATTTGATCGGATCCATCTTAGATATCAGCAAAGTGGTATGAGTCAACATGTACTTCCTTAGCCGGCGAGCAGCCCATACCAAAGAGCAGCAAGTTTTCTCGAGCAGTGAATATCTTGTTTCACAGTTGGTAAACTTTTTGCTAAGGTAATAAATGGCATGCTCTTTTCGGCCAGACTCGTCATGCTGCCCCAGTACGAACCCATTGAATTCTCTAAGACGGTCAGATACATGATTAGCGGTCTTCCTTCGACGGGTGGCATCAAGATAGGAGGCTCTAGCAAATACTCCTTGATTTTATCGAAAGCAATTTGACAGTCATCATTCCATCTAACTACCTGATCTTTCTTTAACAGCTTGAAGATTGGATCACAGGTAGATGTTAAGTGAGAAATGAACCTAGCAATGTAGTTTAGGCGTCCCAAGAAACCTCTGACTTCCTTCTCAGTGCGAGGAGCAGGCATTTCTTGTATAGCTTTGACTTTGGCAGGATCAACCTCGATGCCTTTGTTGCTGACAATGAAACCTAAGAGCTTATCGGACCAGACTCCGAATGTGCACTTGTTTG
The DNA here is from genome assembly GCA_948472305.1 of Vicia faba. Lineage (NCBI taxonomy): Eukaryota > Viridiplantae > Streptophyta > Magnoliopsida > Fabales > Fabaceae > Vicia > Vicia faba. The sequence goes on along the minus strand of OX451737.1, from coordinate 1,156,853,558 downwards.
GATTCAATCTTAACTTGTACTCCTTCAACCTGACAAACAGATTTTGCAAGTGATCAAGGTGTTCTTCTTCAGTTTGTGATCGGGCTATCATGTTGTCTACGTAGACCTCTATCTCATGATGTATCATATCATGAAACAAAGCTACCATGGCGCGTTGATAGGTTGCCCCGGCATTCTTCAGTCCGAATGGCATCACTTTGTAGCAGAACGTACCCCACTGTGTGACCAAAGTAGTTTTCTCCATGTCCTCAGGTGCCATTTTGATATGGTTGTAACCTGAGAATCCATCCATGAAAGAAAATACTTTGTGCTGAGCTGTATTATTAACCAGGATGTTGATGTGTGGAAGTGGAAAGTCGTCTTTTAGGCTGGCCCTGTTTAAGTCTCTATAATCCATGCACATTCTCACTTTGCCGTCCTTTTTAGGCACGGGTACAATGTTAGCAACCCATTGGGGATAGGAAGTAACATCCAGAAATCCAGCATTGAACTGCTTCATAACTTCTGCTTTGATCTTCTCTGACATGTCAGGTCTCATGCGGTGGACCTTTTATTTCACCGGTGGACAGTCTTCTCTTGTGGGTAGACGGTGTACCACGATGTCGGTATCGAGTCCCGGCATGTCTTCGTATGACCAGGCAAAGATCTCAACATACTCATGCAACAGTTGAATTAGGCGTTCCCTGACACTCGGCTCTAGATTGGCACCCATTCTGATTTCTTTTTTGTCTTCCTCGGTACCCAAGTTAATTGTATCCAACAACTCCTCATGAGGCAGAATAGCCCTTTCCTCTTGTTGCAGAAGTCTATCCAAGTCCTCGGGCACCTCACAATCTTCCTCACCTTCGTATTCGGCTTGGTAGATCAGATCTTCAGAGTCACTGAAGGTTATAGCAGTATCGTTACCCATGGGATCCGGAATGGAAGAGTACATGCATTTGTGAGTGTGGGTGTGTGTAAGGGTATAGCCATCTTAAAACAAATAAAATGTAAAAAGAAAGACAATGAACACAAAAGTTTGTATGAAAAACGTCCATGATTCATTGAAATGACATATGAAAATGAAATAAGAACCCTTACAAATGGACCATTGTGCCTCGGGTAAGACACAAGGTTGAAAAAGTACGAATTGTTTGTGAATTATTATAGATCCAACAGAAATGAAAAAGATCAATTACTGCGGTATGAAAGTAATCGGAATAAAGTCTTTTGCTTCCCAGTTGCACAGTCCTTCGCTGACAGTAGGAAATATCCAGTCTTCTAGGCTGCCCTCTTCTTCACTGTCTTCTAGTGCATTAACCCCTTGGTGACTGATCTTCACAGGTGGCCCTCCGGCACGGGCGCAGCGCACGGCCTTCTGAGCAGTTGAGGTGAACCCCAAGCCGAACTTGTCTGATTTATAGGGAAAGTCTAGAAGCTGCCCCCAGACTGTACTTCCTCCATCTTCAACCACTGCTTTTGCATCCTTGAGAGATGACATCTGAGGCGGAGGTCTGGTAATCGTGGGTACAGAGGACACTGTCTTTGTCGCCGCTATCTCCTGAGCTACCTCTTCAAAATGCTGGAAAGGAGTTTCGATGAATTCGCCATCCAATTCTATATAACAGAAAGAATTCAGATGACTGATCATGTATTCCTCTTCGCCATGAACAGTTATGATTTTCCCCTGGACAGGGTACTTGAGCATTTGATGCATAGTAGAAGTGACAGCTCCAGCATGGTGGATCCAAGGTCTTCCCAACAGGCAAGAATAAGAAGGACGAATGTCCATCACATAGAATGTGGAGTTGAAGGTTTCAGTTCCTATCTTAATCGGGATGTCCACCTCCCCGTGGACCATCCTTTTAGAACCATCAAAGGCTCTGACAATTATATTGCTGGGTTTCAGGGTTAAGCCTTCACAATCCAGTCTATCTAAGGCTTTCTTCGGCAAGACGTTCAAAGACGAACCAGTGTCTACCAGTACGTGTGCTAGGGTTGTCCCTCTGCATTCCACCGAGACATGCAAAGCATCATTATGTTTTCTCCCTTTCAAAGTTAAATCTGCATCGGAGAATCCTAGACCATTGTCAGCGATTAAACTAGCCACACATTCCTGGAACTGATCAGCGGAGGTTTCTTGTGGCACATGGGTCGTCTTCAAAAATCTTATCAGAGCCTTAGCATGAGCTTCTGAACAAAGCAACAGGGCCAACATGGAGATCTTTGAGGGGGTTTTCCCCAGCTGTTCCACCACATCATAATCGCTTTTCTTGATTATTTTCAAATTTTCCTCCATTTCTTTTTGAGAGGTTTCAGGGATGATCAACGGTTGAGCCCTCATCCTGACGGTCTCTTCTTGGATCCCTTTCCCTCGAACATCAGTAGAAGCAGAGGGGATAACCACGGGGGTTGTGACTTCTTCTATGATTGGTGTACTTGCAGATATGTTTATCGGTTTAGAGATAACCTTAGGAGCAGCTGAGGGTCCAAAAATTGCCTTTGGAGGGGCAATCTTTGGAGAAAAGATTCTTCCACTACAGGTAACTTTACTTGTTCCGGAAATGTTACTGATGTCGGAATTGTCTTCCTCAGAACTCTCTTCCTCGGCAGTCTGTTCAATCTGTTTGACACCATGGTAGTAGATTTCTCCACCATAGTTCCATGGTACTGATTTGTCGGACTTGTACGGGACTGGCCCGGGCATGGTTATCTTCAAAGGTGCAGCCTTCAGAGCGGATGTAATCCTAACAGGTATTTTAGGGACCTTGGAAGGATTGGCGGATATGGTTATTATTGAAACATTGTTAACAGGAGTTGATAAAATAGGAGTCTTCTCAAATAGGATTTCTTGGTTATCAATTAGGCGTTGGATGCCTATCTTCAACAATGGACAGTGGGTTAATAAGGATGAACAAAGGTGACAATCCTCTTCACAACCTGGGAAAACCCCAGCCTTCAACAAATTTAACTTGATTATAGGGAGTGGAGTTATTAAATCATCTACAGTAGCAACAAACAGATCCTCCTCAACAGCATGGGCGTTATGGTCGTGCCTTGGTATTGGAGCAGAGATAACATTGGGCTTTTCAGGTGCGTCGAATTCAACTTCTTTAGCATCTATCAAATCCTGAATTTTATTCTTCAGGGCCCAACAATTGTCAGTGTCGTGCCCTGGGCTATCCGAATGGTAAGCGCACTTGGCGTTCGGATGGTAATATGGAGAAGCAGTGTTAGGATTTTTAGGGGCCTCTTTCAGCATGGCCAAATTCAACTTCAGAAGATATGGTAGGACTTGAGTAGGAGTCATGTTTATCTTGGTGAATTGTCGTACAGGCCTTTCCACCCTTTGCTGGTTATTTCTCTGTTGGTCATTTCTCGACTGGTTGTTTCTTGGCTGGTCTGATGCAGACTTTTGAATCATAATGGCCCCCACCGCTGGCCGGCACTCAACTCTTCCTTGACCCCTCTGAGAGTAGACAGCTGACACTTCCTTCTTTCTCGTGAAAGGTTTTCTGATGGCAGCAGAAGTAGATGCATCTTTTTGATTTTTCCCGCTTTTTATACCGGCCTCCACTCTTTCTCCGATTAGAATCAATTCAGTGAACCCAGCAGACGAACTTCCAATCAGTTGATTGAAGAAAGGACCTGATAGGATACCCAGGAACATGTCTACTAGCTCTCTCTCAGATAAAGGTGGTTGCACCCTTCCGGCCAAATCCCTCCACTTTTGGGCGTAGTCTTTGAAGCCCTCATTAGACACCATGGCCATATTCTGGAGTTGAGTACGGGTTGGTGCCAAGTCGGTGTTGTATTGATACTGTTTATAGAAGGCGGCTACCAAATCTTCCCAATTGTGCATATCGGACCTCTCCAACTGGTAGAACCAATCAAGCTGTGTTCTTGACAAACTGTCCTGGAAAAAGTGGACCCACAAATTTTTGTCAGCAGAATGCGGTTGAATTTTCCTGACATAAGATCGTAGGTGCATCTTGGGACAAGACACCCCGTCGTACTTGGCAAATAGTGGCACCTTAAACTTCGGAGGGATTACAATTCCAGATACCAGCCCCAACTCCTCAAAGTCCAGCCCCGGTACTCTCTGCACTTCCATAGCAGCTAGACGCTCTTCCAAGTTTTTGTATTTGTCATCGGCCGGAGGGTATTGCTATTCAGAATAGTCCTCATCTTCCTCTTCTTCTGCTTCAGAATTAGATGGCACTGTCGTTCCTTTTCCTTTTCCTTCCCCTTCTTCAGATGTTGATGGGAATTCCAAAGTCCGTCTGGCTTGTCCTTCGAACCTTCTGCCCATGACAACCACACTGGCTCGCTTCTTCTTCTTTTTCTCTTTCTCTTTCTCTAGCAGAGTCTTGAGCTCCTCCTGCCCCTTGGCTAAGGTCAAGAGTAGCTGTTGAAATTGTGAATTATGAGCTTGTAAGTATTTGACTGTTTGTTCTAGATCCATCTTGCTGAAATAAACAGCAGAGAGATGAGGAAACTTGGTGTGAAGACTTGCTTATGCATATGATGAATGATATGTATTCATGAAGTGCTTTCAAGGATTCATAAATTCAAATTTTTTTTAAACAAAAAATGAACACACGTCATATTAAATAAAACCAAGTTTGAATACATCAGGCCTCCTCGGGCTTACAAAGAAAGAAACTAAAATACAGCAAAATTCTCAAGACAAAAAGACCGAACGCATCCTTTTTGGAGCAATGTAAGTATTCAGATTCTTCTCTTCATGAATCAGCTTGGTGAGCTCCAGAACCTTCTTCTCACTAGCGTAGTACTGGGTTTCAAAGGTGTCTCGCTCTTCCTTCAACTGAATCCAAGCTTTCTGCAGGTCTTCGAGGGAGGTAGGCATGTCTGGATGAAGAACGGTGTACGGGATGTCTCCTTCAATAACGGGCTCAATGATGACAGGAAGGATGGAAGGGTAAGGCATTAAGAGGCTCTGGGCACGAGCCCGTACCCACATAAGGTAAGGCTCGAGAGGGATAGAGTTTTTATGTCCCAAAGTCCTACTATCCACTTTGTTCACCATTCCCCAAGCACGTGTAAACCTCTGGCGGTAACCTTGGTCTTCTTTGTCGTAGTCAAAAACCAGACCTCGGACGAGCATCTCACGAGGGCCGTCTCTTCGGGCATACCCAAATTTCCGAAGATCTAAACACGGGTTGTAGGTGATACCTCCCCTAATACCTAGCAGAGGTACGTTATGGAACTCCCCACATCGGTCAATAATAGAGATATCTTCCAAAGATCTTGAGCATCAACGGATATCAGAGTGAGTGAGAGACATCATCCTTTGAGACCAAGTCAATCTTTGCTCATTCTTCAATGCTGACTGAGGTAGGTGTGAATTGAACCACTTAGCGAGTTGGGGTATACAACACAAAAGGGTACCTCTTTTCTTCATGGTACGGGTATGAAGGCAATGCAAGATATCTCCTAGCAAGGTGGGTATAGGATTGCGAGAGAAAAAGAATTTGATGGCATTAACGTCTATGAATTGGTTCGAGTTAGGAAACAGAACCAAACCATAAATGAGGAGAGCTAGCACTTCTTCGAAAGCTTGGAAATCCATGTCATCCCAGAATGAACGAACTTTTTCCAACAGAAACTTAGCTAGAAAGCCTTTAACCCCACTTCTTGTCTCCCAATTGGCTGTAACGTTGGCCCTCTTCATATGTAAAGCTCCGGCGATGACTTCAGGTTTTGGAATCCCTTCTAGACCGGTGAACGGTATCTGATTAAGCACGGGCACCCCTAAGAGTAAAGAGAACTCTTCCAATGTAGGTACCAACTGATAGTCCGGAAAAGTGAAACAATGATGTACGGGATCAAAGAATTGGAATAGTACACACATCATCTATTCTTGGAAGTTGGATGTAGCCAAACTGAGAAGTATACTTCTTGGTAAAAGGAGAATCCCCGGGCACTCTTGAGGCTAGCTCTTGAAGTTGAGGATGGGCTTTTACAAAGCTGATTTGGATGGTGTTTCTTCAGAGAGAATTCATATCCTACAAAAAAAAACAAAGATAAATTTCTAAATACTTGAAATGGTTAGTGAGCATGCATATGATGTTGATGATGTTTATGATGTTTATGTACAAGCAAACATACACACACACACAACAAACAGATCCTTATGTTTCAGGCTTTCATGAGTTTGTAGGTAAGTACCCTCGTTTTAGTTGGCTCAACCTGTCCTAGAAGTAATGATCGGGTTCTAAAGGATCTCAATATCACCGACCTTTCTTTTAGGCATTGTCTCAGCTCAATCAATCTTTTCTTGCGCCGAGATATCCCAAAAGTCCAGCCTCAGTGAGTGTAGTATCGAGTGTCAACCAATTTTCAGCTTTACACTGAAACCGGTTACCTCACTACTTCCTAATGGCCAAGTTTGTTCAATTAGGCCCCGTATTCTCCTCGATTCACCACGAGGGATACCGGTACCCACAAATGCGTCACACTAACATAGCCGTTGTTTCAACCATATCGGTCTATGTCGTACAGTCTCTACAATCTATTGCTATTTACCTAAAAAGGTGCCCCAAATCCGGGTGGAGGATCAGAGCAAGCCCAATACAAAGAACCAAATATAAAGCACACAAATCAAATAATGAAAGCGAGTAAAAGTGATTTATCCCTAAGGTAACCTCACTTTTAACAGGTCCCCAGCAGAGTCGCCAGTTTTGTGATACGGTGGGAGAACTGACTGAAGAAGTGAAAAACACAAGAAGGGGGGTTGAATTGTAAAAACTTGAAATCAATTGCAGTCAACACAGTATTTTTATCCTGGTTCGTTTGATCTCAAACTACTCCAGTCCACCCGTCAAGGTGATTTCGCCTCTCTCCAACGAGGTCTTAATCCACTATATTCAACTGAATATTACAACTGCTTTAACAACTGCTAAAGCCTTCTTGAGTCAAACCACAATCCGGTTTCTCAAGGAAATACTTTCTTACAGATAATTGAAATCTAAGTGTGTTGAATGTTTTCTACAAAAACTATTTATCATAACTGTGATACTACACAATTTAAGCTTATGAGAACTAGAGTGCTAAAATAATTGAGTAAAGAATTTGAGAGCTTTTAGCAAACTGAGAGAGAGGAAGATGATGAATAGCTTTAGGCGTGTAGAGTGTTGTAGAGCATTAGCCAATTCAATCTTCACTGACTTATTTATATAGCATTGGAAATAAGGTACGTTAGGAGTCAGTTAATCCGTTTCAATGCTAATAACATTCTTTCCAAATTGAGAAGATCTTGTCTGGAATGATGCCGTTGGTAATAAAGCATCTTGAATGCACAGTACCGTTTCCACTTAAGCGTGTTCTGGCTTTGGCTCATTCTGACGCTGCTTAGGTGCTGATGAACTGTTGTTGTCTTAATCAGAGTTTAGATTGTTACGCGCAGATATGTTCATCACGCTTCAGCGTAAGCACAAGTTGATCTTCTGATTCTGGCATCTGATATAACATCTTCTGATGCTGATGATGATGTTCTCTTGCTGATACCGATCAGAGTTTCTGTAAAACAGAGTGTAATTTTTTAGGCAGCATATATGTCTTTACATGAATCATACAATTAATATATCTTAGCATTTTGTTATCATCAAAACTTAAACTTAGGGTAGTAGATTCAAACTTTGTTCTAACAATCTCCCCCTTTTTGATGATGACAAAAACTAGATTTTTTCAATTTGAAAATTAACGTGAAAGGTATCAGAGATAACTAAATAGTAAATTGTATCAGATTAAAATAGGAAGTTATCAAGGATAAGAGGATAAGGAATAAAAAGATATCAGAGTTTAGATCGGAGATACTCCCCATGAATTTATTACTTCCCTTTTTAATTCCAAGAGTTCTTCAGGATCAGATCTTTATTGACTTTCTTTGAACATCAGAATGTCAGAGCTTCAGTGTATCAGATCAGAATATCAGAGCTTCAGTGTATCAGAGATGATTAACTTCTTGTACCTGTAGCCTTATGCAAAAACAGAAAACATTCAAGTATATCAGAGTGTTAGAATGTTTGAGACTTTTTGTCTCAGTAATCCGTTATTGAAAAATATCATTCTTGTTCTCCCCCTTTTTGTCATCAATCAAAAAGTGTAAGTAATATAAGCTAAAACGAACAGAGCAGAAAAACTGTTATATTTAATTCAAAGCATAGAAGAGAGTACAGAAAACATGGAAAGAAAAAGCATGAAAACATCACGAATGAAAAACTAAGGTTGGGGTGGAAAGCGTGTGAACAGAGTCTCTAGCATTGTCTTAATCTGATCAGCAGTTTCATTCTGCTTGTGTACCATGCTGACTACTGTATCAATCTTGCTGTCTTGCACATCCATCCTTTCCTTCATCATCTGATCATTCTCATCCATTCTTTGCTGCAGACGAATATCATTCTGCTTCAGCTCTTCTAGAGTCTGCCTGTCCAAGGCAGCTTGAGAAACGTCAGAAGCAGGATACTTTTGAGAGCTTTCTGCAACATCTTCAGCTTGACTAACATCTTCAGCTTGAATAGTCTGATCTTCTGCTGGCTGCACTTTTGAAGCTGGACGCTTCTCAGACCATGGCTCACTGTCCAGAAGTAGCACTTCCTCCTTTGGCAGCTGACTTTTAACTTCCTTCAGCAGCTTGCTGAAGTTCTGTTGTGCCTGTTCATAATTTATGTCTTGCAGCTTAAGGGCTTCAGCACGTACCCACATTCTGAAACGTGTCCAGAGTTGGTCTGAGGCAGCAGGATCAATCATCCCAGGGCAAACCTGCTTTAGAGAAGCAATCCAATTCTGCAAGCCTGTTTCAAAATTCAAAAATGCCAGCACCAACATCTAGTTGTTTGGGTTTGGGGATGGATATTTTATTTTTGCGGTCAGCAAGACGGTCAAGGATTGTTAAATCAATGAAGGTCCTGTTGTGGTCTTCTGTAGTTTGTTTGGGAGATGGAGTGGGAGAGTAAGAAATGACAATTGGACTGTTTGGAGTATTTGGAGGGGTAGTTTCTGGTGAGGATGGCAGTTGGGGAATGTTTACAGTTGTACCACATGGCAGTTGAATTGCCAAGGGTTGAGGTTCAGAGGATTGAGGTGAAAGAGGTTCAGGAGTTTGATGTTCAGGTGATGGAGTTTCAGAGTGTTGAAACTCAGGGTGTGGAGGTGATGGTTGAGGTGAAAGTGGATGAAGTTCTGGTTGAGGAGAGGGAGGTGGAATTTCTGGTTGTGGAGAAGGAGGTGGAATTTCTGGTTGTTCTGGTATGGGTGAGAGAGTATGTTCTGGTTGAGGAGAGTGGGCAGTTTCTGGTTGAGTGTTTGGATTTTCTGAGAGGGGAGCGGAAGCACGTTGATCAATTTCAGACAGAACTTTGTCAAGTTCTGATTCTGTTGATGTTGTGGGTTTTGGATTTTGGGATTTGGTGCGGGATCTCCTGAGAGTTAGTGACTCAGAAGGGTCAGCCTCTGGTTCGGTTTCATCAATGGTTGGTATGGGGATTGGGAGTTCATATGAAGCTGGGGTTGGGATTGATGTTGGAATAGCAGAAGAATTTAAAACATTAGCAGCAAATAGATTACCTCTCATCTTAGGGGTCTGCTGGGATGGTCCTTCTGAAGTAGCCTTTCTTTTCTTCGTCTTCTTCACAGTAACTTCTGGATTTTGCTGGTGCAGATCTTTAATGTTCAGAGTGGGATCTGTGCCATCAGCCTTGCAAGCGTCCAAGTATCTGAGAACAATGACTGGTTTAGAGTCAATCTCAGAAAATATTGGAAAGTCGTCCAAAGGGACTCTTCTGCTGGTGATGTCAGCAAGAGAAGTGACGCTGGGCTCCTTTCTGATATTCTCTATTAGTTTCATTTTCTTCAGATTCTTGGCATTCAGAGGCTTGCCAACAGTAGGTTCAATAGAGCTTACTTCCTGAGCTTCTGTAAGGTGTTCTATCAGCCTATTCTCAGTCAGAATATCTGATATTAACCTGCCAAAGGGTATCCAGTCCCTTTTTGTCCTTTCTTCTTCTCTTGTCTCCTTGACGCTGGTCCTGAGGTGATTAAACAGAAGATGATCCAAGTTAATCTTTACCTTCTGATTAATAAAATAGATTAGAAACTGCTGATCTATGTTTATATAACCAGGAGAGCTTGTGGGCTTCCTGTGATTGAAGCACCCCAGAATAATCTTCGCCCATATTCTGTGCTGATCCTTTAAGTCTCTGATTTTGCTGCTGGGTACCCCATGGGTGAAAATCTCTCTTGCAATGACAGCAGCATCTGAGCATCTTTCTGCCATGTCGATACAGCGGATGCCACCACCGTTATATCCAATAAGTCTAGCAATGTGATCCTCAGTGATCACAATCTTCTTTCCCATTATGTAGGAAGTAACTTGATGTGTTGATGAAGACGCGTGAATCCAGAATTCCTTGACCAATACTGGAAACGTTGGACCCACCAACCTATCAAAGTATCTCTCCCATCCTTGTGCCCTAACTTCTTCTGTTAAATCGAATCCATTTTCTTTCAGACTGGAGAAATCAACAATCAGTTCAGACAACACTTCCAAGTTCTTCACTGGTGTAAGGAGCATTCTGAAGAGAATTTTGTATTGTTCAGATGAAGCCTCCTTCTGAGAACCTGCAGAAACAGTTCTAGAGGTTGCCATGTTCACACTTAGGGTTTTCTGAGGAAAATTTTTTGAGAAAAAGGGTTTCTTTTGAGAAGGATGATTACACAAGTAAAAATGCAGAAAATCTTTGGATGATTGTAAGAAACGGTAAAAGTTTAATGAATGATGTTAATGTGCTTAAATAGATTTCAAAATGAGTTTTGAAAATGTAAACGGTTTTAAGAAAGAGAATTAATTCATGATTACAGTTTAACTCATGATTACGTGCATTTAATGCTTGCTGATTTTGGGGGATTTGAGAAAGATACTTGAAACGGTTACCAAACATGTGTCTCAATGCACCCAATCAGCGTTTTGCCTTCTCAGAAGCGTGCACGCGTGTTCTGCTTCAGAGATTTGCTGATGATTGGATGACACTTGTTTGATTTAGTGAGCAGCACGTCTATCCTTGAGCTGAAATGCTCAGATCTTTAAGAATAGAGTCTGATACAATCTGCATGTCTATCTTTCTGAAAGGAGATTGATCAGAAGTTCGCAGTAAAAAGAAAAACACATTCTGAAGGTTAATATATATAATTAAAACATTTTCACTCTGGGCAGAGTTTCATGCTGAGATGTTTCAGAATGAAATTGAACCTATCTTCAGAAAGAGGTTTAGTGAAGATATCAGCCCATTGATGGTCTGTATCAATAAATTTTAAGTTCAAAATTCCTTTCTGAATATAGTCCCTAATGAAATGGTGTTTTATTTCTATATTCTTAGCCCTAGAATGCAAAATAGGATTTTTACATAAGCAAATTGCAGAAGTATTTTCACAGAGTATAGGGATGTTACTCTCAAAAATCTGGAAGTCTTCAAGCTGACTTTTCATCCAGAGCATTTGTGTGATGTATCCAGCTGCTGCTATGTACTCAGCTTCTACTGTTGATAGTGCAATTGTGGATTGCCTTTTGCTGGACCAAGAGATCAGGTTTTCTCCCAGAAACTGGCAGCTTCTAGAAGTACTTTTACGCTCTACTCTGTCTCCAGCAAAGTCAGCATCGCAGTAGCCTACTAAGTTGTAATCACTAGATTTTCTATAAAATAGACCCAGATTAGTAGTACCTTTCAGATACTTGAAAATTCGCTTAACAGCTGTTAAGTGAGATTCTCTAGGATCTGATTGGAATCTAGCACAAATACATACGCTGAATAAGATATCAGGCCTTGAAGCCGTCAGATAAAGGAGAGAACCAATCATACCTCTGTAGACCTTCTGTTCTACCTTTTTGCTTACCTCTTCTCTTTCCAGAATGCACGTGGGATGCATTGGAATCTTTGATGGCTTACATTCTGAGAGGTAAAATTTCTTCAGAAGTTCTCTGACATATTTGCTCTGATGAATGTAAGTTCCCTCAGGATTCTGATTGATCTGAATTCCCAGAAAGAATTTCAGTTCTCCCATGAGGCTCATCTCAAATTCTGCTTGCATACACTTAGAAAATTTTCTTCCAAGAGAAGGATTAGTAGATCCAAAAATAATATCATCAACATAAATTTGGCAGACTAAGATGTCATTCTTAACTGACTTACAGAATAAGGTAGTATCCACCTTCCCTCTGTTGAATTCATTTTCTAACAGAAAGTTACTTAGTCTTTCATACCAAGCTCTGGGAGCTTGTTTCAGACCATATAGTGACTTCTTTAGTTTGAAAACATATTCTGGATTTTTTGTACTTTCAAAACCAGGGGGTTGGTGCACATAAACCTCTTCTTCTATATAGCCATTTAAGAATGCACTCTTGACATCCATCTGATACAGAGTGATGCCTTTATTAACAGCAAACGAAATTAAAAGTCTGATAGATTCTAACCTGGCGACTGGAGCAAAGGTTTCTGTATAGTCTATCCCCTCTTGCTGACTATAACCTTGTGCTAGCAGTCGTGCTTTGTTTCTGATAACTTCACCTTGTTCATTCAGCTTGTTTCTGAACACCCATCTTGTTCCAATGACGTTGAATCCTTTTGGTCTGGGAACGAGATCCCATACATCATTTCTGGTGAATTGATTCAGCTCTTCTTGCATTGCTATAATCCAGTCGTTGTCCAGAAGTGCTTCATCAATAGACGAAGGTTCAATCAGAGACACAAGTCCCATGAGGGATTCTTCAGAGTTTCTGAAGCTGGCTCTTGTTCTGATTGGATCTTCTTTTCTTCCTAAGATAGTTTCTTCTGGGTGATCCAAGCTGCTTCTGGGTAGTCTCTTCTGAGGTTGATCAGCATCTGTTGTAGGATTGCTAGCAGTGCTCCTTTCAGATGTTGAAGGAGTGTCTTTGTTGAGAGCTTCTGATGACTTGTCTTCAGAACCTGTAAATTCAACTTCCATACCTGCAAAAACTTCATTCTGCTTTGACTTTTCAGAGTCAAGCTTATCATCAAAACGAACACTGATTGATTCTTCCACAATCTGTGTTTCTGTATTGTATACTATGTACCCTCTTGAGCGTTCAGAGTATCCTAACATAATACACTTTTGTGCTTTAGAGTCAAACTTGTTCAAATAATTTTTTGTATTTAACATAAAACAAGTACATCCAAATGGATGAAAATATGAAATGTTGGGCTTTCTGTTCTTCCACAATTCATATGGAGTCTTTTCCAGAATAGGTCTTATTGAGATTCTATTCTGAATGTAGCATGCTGTGTTTATTGCCTCTGCCCAGAAGATCTTAGCAACGTTTGTCTCATTGATCATGGTTCTGGCCATTTCTTGCAATGTTCTGTTCTTTCGTTCTACAACTCCATTTTGTTGGGGAGTTCTAGGACAAGAGAAATCATGCAGAATGCCTCTGTCATTAAAGAATGACTCAAAATCTTTGTTTTCAAACTCTCCACCATGATCACTTCTGACTTTAATGATTCTAAGATCCTTTTCATTCTGAACTTGGTTACAGAAGGTAACAAACACAGAGTGTGACTCGTCTTGTGTCTTAAGAACTTTACCCATGTCCATCTGCTATAGTCATCTACGATTACTAACCCATACTTCTTGCCACTGACTGAAGCAGTTTTAACTGGTCCAAATAAGTCAATGTGCAGAAGTTCTAATGGCTTAGAGGTAGAAACAACATTTTTAGATTTGAAAGAAGGTTTTGCAAACTTGCCTTTCTGACATGCTTCACACAGAGCATCTGAATTGAACTTCAGATTAGGAAGTCCTCTGACCAGATTGAGTTTGTTAATCTGAGATATTCTTCTCATACTAACATGCCCCAATCTTCTGTGCCAGATCCATTTCTCGTTGTTAACAGACAAAAGACACTTTACATTCTGACTTTTTAGTTCAGAAAGTTTGATTTTATAAATGTTGTTTTTCCTCTTTCCATTAAATAGGATAGTCCCATCTTTCTGACTAACAGCTTTACATGATTTTTGATTAAAGATTATATCATAACCGTTATCACTTAATTGACTTATGGATAACAGATTATGCATTAATCCATCTACTAGCAGAACATTATTTATAGAGGGAAGATTTCCATTACCTACAGTTCCAGAGTCAATGATCTTTCCCCTCTGATTGCCTCCAAAACCAACGTGGCCTCCAGGCTTAAGTTCCAAGCTTTGGAACATATGCCTTCTTCTCGTCATGTGTCGCGAGCAGTCAGAGTCCAGGTACCATGACTGGTGTTTCTGATTTGCTGCTAAAGATATCTGCAACATGTATTATTTTATCCTTAGGTACCCAGATTTTCTTGGGTCCTGATTTGTTAGATTTACCAAAACTCTGGTTTAATTTTGGTTTCACAGAATACTTACTACTAGTGTATTTAATATCATGTGTGTGACCATACACAAAATGTGAGTTCAGAGGAGTGTATTTAATAGTTAAATCCATGGTATTCTTTGGTGTAGGTACCTTACCTTGGTATCCTATTCTCTTTCTGTCGTTTCTGCTAACTTCATAGATCATTGAAGCCATTTTGCTTCTATCTATGCTTTTACAAGGAACTTCTGAAAGCTATGATCATACTCCTTGATGATCTCATCAGCGCTACTGGGAGTTTCAGAAATTGTTTCCTTCTGAGCGTTTTGTAAAACATTTTCTAACTTTGAAATTTTATTTTTCAGCTCAGAATTTTCCAATTTAAGACTCTCAGTCTTATCAGAGTCAGATTCAAGATTCCTTTTCAGGTTTTTGAATTTAACTCTAATTTGCTGGTACCTTTCCAGAATTTCGTTAAGGCTTTCAGTAAGTTCAACCTTAGTAAAATTAATTGCAAAGTCAGGAAATACCTCTTCAGTGTCTGATTTTGAGTCTGATTCAGAAGCTTCACTATCTTCTGAAATGTTGGCCATGAGAGCTATGTTTGCTCTCTCATCATCTGATTCTGAGTCAGCTTCAGACGAGTCAGAGTCATCCCATGTAGCCATAAGACTTTTCTTCTTTTCTCTTCCAAACTTCTTTTTGGGCTTTTCCCACTGAAGCTTTGGGCAGTCACTCTTGTAGTGTCCTTGCTCATTGCATTCATAGCAGATGATGTCCTTGGTGTTTGGCTTTCTGCTTCCTGAGGAGCCTTCAGATCTTCTGTATCCAAAGGAAGAATCTGACCTTCTGTATCTGGAAGAGGACTCATTCTGATCAGATCTTCTGGGATTCCTGAACTTCCTTTGCCTCTGCTTCCATAGTTGGTTCACTCTTCTGGAGAGGAGGGAAAGTTCGTCTTCTTCTGATAAGGATCCATCAGATGTTTCTTCAACTGCCTGCAAAACTTTAGACTCAGATTTTTTGTTAGATTTAATGCTAAAGGCTTACCTTGCTTCTGAGGTTCATCAGCTTCCAGCTCTATCTCGTGACTTCTGAGGGAGCTGATAAGTTCCTCCAGAGAAATTTTGTTGAGGTCTTTAGCTAGCTTCAGCGCTGTAACCATTGGCCTCCACTGCTTTGGCAAGCTTCTGATGATCTTCTTGACATGATCAGTAGTAGAGTATCCTTTGTCCAGAACCTTGAGACCAGCCACCAGAATTTGGAATCTTGAGAACATTGTTTCAATGGATTCACTTTCTTCCATTTTGAATGCCTCATACTTCTGAATGAGCGCAAGAGCTTTAGTTTCTTTGACCTGAATGTTGCCTTCATGCATCATTCTGAGTGAGTCAAACATGTTCTTTGCGGTGTCTCTGTTATAGATCTTTTCATATTCAGCGTAAGAGATGGCGTTGAGAAGAATGGTTCTGGCCTTGTGGTGATTTTTGAATTCACGCTTTTGTTGATCAGACATTGCTTTCCTGTCAATCTTCTGACCGCTTGCATTCACTGGGTGCGTGTATCCATTTGTCACCATGTCCCACAGATCAGCATCATGTGCCAGAAAGAAGCTTTCAATTTTGTCTTTCCAGTAATCAAAATTTTCTCCATCAAAGACTGGAGGTTTGCCGCTGAATCTGTCTCTGTCTTCATTGTTGTCATTGCTGGTGTGTTGATAAGTTCCTGCCATTGTGTTTTTCTGACGCTGGATCTTGTACTGACACGGTTAAGTGTTTTAGCTCAGAACCAAGCGCTCTGATGCCAATTGAAGAAGTTAAAAACACAAGGGGGTTGAATTGTAAAAACTTGAAATCAATTGCAGTCAACACAGTATTTTTATCCTGGTTCGTTTGATCTCAAACTACTCCAGTCCACCCGTCAAGGTGATTTCGCCTCTCTCCAACGAGGTCTTAATCCACTATATTCAACTGAATATTACAACTGCTTTAACAACTGCTAAAGCCTTCTTGAGTCAAACCACAAACCGGTTTCTCAAGGAAATACTTTCTTACAGATAATTGAAATCTAAGTGTGTTGAATGTTTTCTACAAAAACTATTTATCACAAATGTGATACTACACAATTTAAGCTTATGAGAACTAGAGTGCTAAAATAATTGAGTAACGAATTTGAGAGCTTTTAGCAAACTGAGAGAGAGGAAGATGATGAATAGCTTTAGGCGTGTAGAGTGTTGTAGAGCATTAGCCAATTCAATCTTCACTGACTTGTTTATATAGCATTGGAAATAAGGTACATTGGAAGTTAGTTAATCCGTTTCAATGCTAATAACATTCTTTCCAAATTGAGAAGATCTTGTCTGGAATGATGTCGTTGGTAATAAAGCATCTTGAATGCACAGTACCGTTGCCACTTAAGCGTGTTCTGGCTTTGGCTCATTCTGACGCTGCTTAGGTGCTGATGAACTGTTGTTGTCTTAATCAGAATTCAGATTGTTACGCGCAGATATGTTCATCACGCTTCAGCGTAAGCACAAGTTGATCTTCTGATTCTGGCATCTGATATAACATCTTCTGATGCTGATGTTGATATCTTATCTTCTGATGCTAATGATGATGTTCTCTTGCTGATACCCATCAGAGTTTCTGTAAAACAGAGTGTAATTTTTTAGGCAGCATATATGTCTTTACATGAATCATACAATTAATATATCTTAGCATTTTGTTATCATCAAAACTTAAACTTAGGGTAGTAGATTCAAACTTTGTTCTAACACTGACTTGATGTTTTGTGTTTCGATCGCACTTGTGCGGTTAGCAAGAGTCGCCACCGACTTTTCTTTTATCTAAAAGGAAAGGTAAAAAAGCTTAGGAAAGACCTTTCGAGAATTTTCCTGGGTTCGGGGGGTAGATTATGAAAAGGGAAGGTATTAGCACCCTTTTCATCCATGGTTTTCCATGGGCTCTTAGTTACTCGTTTAGATCACTTGCTTTCATTTGATTGTGTGCTTGTGGTGTGGGCTTTGAAAGTATTTTGGAAAATCTCTTTGTAATGGTTCTCGTCTCTATAAGAATGTATACAAAGTTTTGTTTTGAAAAGTGGTTCAAAGATGTGTTTGTGAATCGTGTTTCGAAAAGTGTTTTAAAACGAGGTTTTGCAATGGTTCTCGTCTATATAAGAACGTATACAAAACGTTTTATCCTTTTGAAAATGTTTTGAAATGGGAGTGTAGGTGTAAAAGTTTTTTTCGTAAGCAAGCGAGTAACTAAGAGCGAATCTATCTACTCGAAAGGTCTTAAGTTGTTATTTTCTTCTTCCTTTTAATGGTGCTATCTTACCATTGATTTGGTAAGAAGCCCCACCATTGGATGTGAAGGGACAGGCGCGGGTCAATTTTACAATCATTGAAGGCAACTTGTGAGACGCTTTATCAATTTTTTGTAAGGGACGAGATCATTTTAATCGAAGGCAACATCGAGGGTTATCGAGGGACTACGATCTTTGTTTATTGAAGGGTCATTTGCTAAAGCATCCCATATTCGAGGGACATGATTATATTTCCGAGGCAACGAGCGAGGTTACCCTAGAGGTGCGTGTGTGAAAAAGTGTGTTGGTTTCAAGTTATTTATTCTTGGATTAGGTCATCCCGCGATTGATTCTTGAATCTTGCCATACACGCCTAATTACTATACAGTATATAGAAAGCAATAAATTGTGGGAATTGAAATTCTAAGCTATTACAGAATGTTCGGGAATGGGGGTACAATTATTACAAATGGGGATGAATCAAATGAAAATAGCAATGTCCAAATATCAAACAATACAACCAAATCGAATTGTTGTGCGATTTAATTAAAGTTATGACAATCCATGAGATAAAATCAACAAAGTATGAAATGAAATGTATTTACTTGAAAAGAGAAAAATAAAACCTATTCTAAAAAATTGATTGAATTAAAAACTTTATTATTTATTTATTTTTTTGTAGTTTTATTAATTATATAAATAAATTTAAAGAAAGAAAACAAACTAAGTTAATTCTTTTTTGATCTTTTATTAAATGTAAAAAAATAAAATAAATAAGTTTATATAAAAAGATAAAATGATAAAATTAATCACTAAAACCTAAATTAATTTAATAAAAATGTTTTAAGTTTTATTTAACATTTTTAAAAACAAATAAAAACAAATTAAAAAAGAAGAAATATGGGCTCAAGTGAGTTTAGGAGGGTTAGGCCCAAAGAAAGTAGAGGTGTTTGCTGTTAACAAAACAAGCCAGGGGAGGGGTGTGAAAGTAAAACGCGTGGGCCTTGGGGCAATACAAGCCCAAACCTCTAACTTTGTATTAGCTTCTGATTAAGGGTGGAAAACGAATTAGGGTTCTTGGAACCCCTTCGTTCACAGCGGCGTTGTTCATCTCTTTGTCTAACTCTGTTCATCTTCTCATTTCATTCATCTCTAAATCTCTCACTAAACATCCATGTCTCAATTTTGCGAACAAAATCGCTCATGTCGTCTCTATCTCACCATGGCTCGTATCTTCTTGAAAACCCTAATTTCGGATTTGAACCCTAAGGGAACGAAATCCGAATCATCTGATCTTCCCCCCACCCTCTGTTGCCGGAGCGTCGCCTCTCTTGCTTCCTAATCAAGCTCTAAAGGTTTTTTTTCTTGAAAAGGTGAAGTTCTGATATCCTATTAAAGCTTAAACGAGTTCATTGTTTTTTTGTCTTGTTCATGTTCTTTTCTATTAATCAGACTTGTTATCCATTGAGATGCAGGAAATAGCTTTTAGGGATTTATGAAAAAGATGAAAAGTTCATACCTGTTGGAGACTTTTGTGAAATGGAAAGGGATGGTGAGACTGAGGGTGGCGCTCCTTGGTGGCCGAAGCTACACGGGGGGAAGATGAAGATAACGCCTGGGTGCTTCTGACTCTTTGGGTAACTCTTTCCTTATCTCTGTGTTTTGAACGATGATGATGCTATTCGATGGATTTTGGGATTTTTGTGATTGTTGGATGTTGTTTTATCAGTTTGAATGGTTTACTGGCTTTTGATGATGTTACTGTCTGAAACTTGTCTCAGGTTTGAGACTTGTTGTTATTTTTTGGTTGTTTTTGTGGCTTACTGAGGGTTTGGCCTTTTGGCTTTTTGTTCCGTTGAAACTTGTCTCAAGTTTTGGCTATTTTGCTTTGAATGTTTTTGGTTCTATTAGCTTGATAGTTAACAGTTTTGAGATGGTTGTTTAATGGTGTTTTGAGTTGGTTGCTGGTTTTTGAAGGTTACTGATTTGGTTGGGGATTTTGACAGGTTTTTGAAGGATACTGATTTGGTTGCTGGTTTATCAGTTGGGACTTTTCTGGTTTTTGGGTTTGATGATATTTTGAGATGGTTTGGTTGCAGGTTTTGTTACTGGTTTGGTTTTGTTGGCAGTTTGAAGGTTTGAGGTTTTGGAGTTTTTTCTGTTGGAGACTTGTTTTAGTTTTGGAGGTTTGTGTTTTTGGCTTGCAATCTTGCTACAGGTTTGTGACTTGTGTTGAGATTTTGGTTATGGTTCAGATTTGGGTTTGACAGTTTTTTGGAGGTTTTTTTTTTGAAAAGTGGATACTTGTTTTTGGATCAGGTTTTGCTTTGCTACAGGTTCTGTTGGTTTTTTAAACTTGCTACTGTATGCTGGTTCCTTATAAGCTTGAAGCTTGGTTCTTGCTATTTTAGGATGGCTTGGGATATTTGGCTTAGTATGTTTGTTAACAGGTTTTGTACTTTTGGTTTCGAAGTTTTTTTGACAGGTTTTTGAAAAGTGGAGAGTTGTTTCAAGTTTTTTGAGTTTGATAAAATGTTTCTATCTCCTTTGCTTCAGAGTTTTGTTTATTGTTATATTGGTGTTGCTTTGGTTGAATCTCTATTCAAAATGATGGGAAAACCATCAAATTTTGAATATTTTGGCATATTGTTCTTAGTCCCTTTTTGTTGCAGTTTTGTTTTCTAGCAACTTCTATGCAATTTGTGACAGTCAAGGCAGCAGGGTTGTGTATCCCAATAACCTAGGTGACTTATTTCCTCTCTTCTCTCTCAATGACACTAAGAAAGTCAATTGCTCTTTTGCCTTTTTCTGAAAAGTTTGCAATAAAATGGAAAATGATGAATTGGCTTCTTGAACAAGTTTCTGCTTGTTTGACTTAGCTTATTATATTGCTATACTTTTGTTTTGCTACCTGCTCTAGCTTATGTTGTTTGTTGTTCTTTGACAAAACTATTTGTTTGGATTCTGAGGCCGCTGTTGGTGATGTTGTTTGGGCAATTTTGTTTGGCTCAATTTGTGCCTTCTGTTTGGACAGTTTTGCTTGCCTCTTATTTGGACAGTTTTACTGTTTGCTTGGTTCTGTCCAGTTTGCACTACTATTTGGATAAATTTGTTGCATTTGTTTTGTCCAGCTTTGCTGTTTGTTTGGATAAGTTTGTTGCGTTTGTTTTGTTTGGACGGCTTGCTTGCATTTTGGACAGTTTGCTTGCATTTCTTTTGTTCTTTCTTTTTGTGAACCAAGAAGAGTAATCTTCTTGTGATTTGCAAAAATAGAGAAAATAAATTGTGATGAATTAAAATGGTCTTCTGATTCCAATTTGCAAACTTTAATGATGAATAGCACTTTTTCTTTTGAAAATTCTGGCTTATGCCCAAATAATTTTTGTACTAATCACATTTCCTTTCTTTCATTTTCATGTGAGCACAATGGAGAGGACAAAGCATGGAAGGCAAGAACCCTAGGGCAAGCAAAGAAGCAAAGGAACTTCAGTCAAACTTAGGCATAGATCCATTTAGATTTTCTTTGTAATTTAGAAAAACATTCTTGTATTGTATCCAACAATTGTACTAATTTATCTTTTAAATACAATAAGTTGTAAAACATAGAGTATTTAAAAGAACAAATTATTTTGTAACAATGTTTGAAAAAATTGGAGAAAGTCTTATGAAATATTCTGGTGTCAATTGTAACCCTTTACTGACAATAACTTGTAATTTTCTCTTCGCATCCTAACTGATTCTTAAAGATTCCCAATCAAGATGTTTAAAACAAAATGCTCTAGTCTGGTAACTTGCATTCCAAATAATCCCAACAACTATGTAACTGCATTCCAAACAAATACACACTATATATTCCATTTCCTGACCAAGCAAATGATTTAAAAGACGCAAATCATCTGGTTAACCTGGATTAAACAATCATGAGTATCTTACATGACAGTCTTAAATTCCATCTCTTGTCCCAAACAACCATGCCTTGAGAATAAACACTGTCTTTTCAGTAAACTTGAGAAAGCATGAAAACCTGTGAAAAATAATTGAATTTCTGAGAATTCAATTTCTTTTGAGAATTGCAAGAAAAACCCTAATTGATGGTTTACTGCCATAGAAGAAAATCTGTCTGATCGATTCCTGAGTCAACCTGAATATCTGAGAAACCCTAGGGTTGTGTTTTCTATGAAAAATGGGAGGGCAAATTTTGGGGTACAACAGTTCCACATAGTTATTTTCCTTATTTTTTCTTTGTACCCTTTTCATTTTACGATGATTTCCTCTTACTAGGATTTTTGTCTCTTTGTATAAAACTGCTTGTTTATAGGCAAACTTTCAATACAAATATAATTCAGAATTCAAGTTTGTTTACTTTCTCTACTTTGTTTGCCAAAATGTCCAATGACTAAATTGAATGAACATATGCATTTGAATATGATTATTGTTAACAAATATGTGCATACAAAACAGGAATAGCATTTACTAAATACCCTAGGAAGGGATAACGTTTAAGCTATTATCAAAATCCCCACAGAGTCATCTTCACAAACTCATCCCAATCAAAATTTATTTCATCAATACAGTACGAGAATTTAATTCTCCAGCGGAGTTTATTTCTCCAACACCATAAAATCCCCAACAGAATTCTCTTCTTCAGTAGGGTTTATTTCCGTAACAAAGTTTATTTCTCCGATTATTGCAATTCCCCAACGGGATTCTCTTCCCGGGCCAGATGTCGTTCAACTTTGTCCTCCCTAGAAGAGTAGACATCCATATCCGAAACTCTGTCAGACAACACTTCAGGGGATTATCCATCTCTTTTATCCCCAGTCAAGATATATAAGAATCAAATCCTTTAAAAGAATGATGAACGACCATTTTTCCTGAAATTCTTCTATCCCCAAGCAGAAGTCAAACATCCCTAGCAAAATGTCCTCAAATAGAAAGCGGGAATCCCCAACGGAGACATTATAAACAAGATTGAAGACTCATATTCTTCATCCCCAACAACAGTCAGGGATTTATTTCCCCAACCAAAGATGTTATACGAAGCAACCGTTACCGACATCTTACATCCATACATCATTTACAAAATATCAGAGCATATGCATACGAAACGCATATAGCATTCTCATTTATTTTGAGAACATCATTACGCAATGCATTACATACATCATGACATTGCATAAAACTAACTTTGTTTCTTCCAGGTTAGTTCGCACACAGATATTGTCAACAATTTCTCATCCTTCAGATACAATCAATCGATGATTCATTCTAATTATCTTTTGGATACAGTCAGGTGTAGACTCATTCCGATATATATTCTAGATATAGTTCAGATACGATCGAGACATAGATCCATTCTGAGACTTATTACAGTATATCTTCCAGATACCGTTCAGATACGATCAAGACGTAGATCCATTCTGATATTCATTTCGGTATATATTTAGATACAGTCATACGTAGACCCATTCTAATACAAACCTCAGATATAGTCAGGTGAAGACTCATTCTGATCCTCTCATAAATACAGCCAGGTGTAGGCTCATTCTAACATATCTCAGATACAGTCGAGCGAAGACTCATTCTGATCCACTTATAGATACAATCAAGACATAGACTCATTCTAGAATGTCATTCAGATACAATCATGACATAAGATTAATTTTGACACTCCCTAGCACATCTGCTAGATTCAGTTGGACACAAACTCATTCTAGTATACTTCTCAAATATAGTCAAGCGTAGACTCATCCTAACACTCTTATCAATAAGTACTTTGGATGGAATCTATAATCCCATCACCAATGACACTCTATCATCTCTCTGAATGGCATCTTTAAGCCCATTCAAGCAGTACTATCAACCAACAGTGTTACTTCGTGCACATGCGAGTGAAAATTTCTGGGAACTTAAGTGTTTAATCCTCTTCCACTTTCAGATCAAGAATGGAGAGAATGTCAATCTAACTCTTCAGGTTTAAGAAGATTGAATAAGGGAAGTTATTGTACCCCAAAATTTTCCCTCCCTTTTTCTTCAAGATATCTCCTCATGCTCCTAGGGTTCTCAATTGCTCAAGGCTACTCAAGGTTGGACCAGACAAACCCTCCTCCTAAGCAATTGACTTACAACTAGGGTTTTGTTTATCTCAAGGGAAATTGGACTTCTAATACCTCAAGTGGATTACATGGTTTCTCATATGTCTCAAAGAATCCTCATGACAAGTTTCAAGCCTTGCATCACAAGTTTGCTCAGTCAATTGCTCAGATGATTGAAAGGCAACTATATTTGATAAAAAGTCAATTATGGTCAAAATACAGTTAAACTTTAAGATTTTTGGTCAACATCAACATTTTGGAGTCACATTCATTATTTGATCAAGGTTTGATCATGATTCATCAAGAAAAACTCTCAATTCACTAAAAGTCAAAAGTTACCAAATTAGGGTTTTCTTAAGGAGAAGTCAACTAAAGTTTGACAAAGCATAAATTTCACATGCTTCATCGTATTTTTCTAAACCAAAGCTCATTTTGAAAGAAATTCAATTCTCTACAACTTTGTCTCTCTAAGCTTAAGTCCAAAAAATGCTTCATTTGAGAGATATGGGCCAAAACATTATAGGTCATTTCAAAAGTTAACAAAAAGACACTTTTTGTCAAGGAAACTTACATTAATATAAAGCCTTCAAACGAAAAAATGATCAACATATTGATTGTAGGCTAATGGGCTTATGTTTCAAGGTCCAAACATGTTTTAGACCTTATAGTGAATCTCTGAATCTATTCATACACCCCTTTGATTTTTATTGTATTTATTTTGGTTTTATTTATTTCAATTCAAAATTAAATTAAATAAGATCAAAGTTTTCATACAAAGGTCCAAGCCCATTCTTCTTGACCTAATTTTCCTTTATATATATTCCTCATTCAGACAACAACAAGGACACGAAACCTTGCAAGAGACCACCTTCCAAAAACTTCAAAATTTGTCAAAGTTAGGGCAAATCGAAACCCTTATTTCCAGCCTTCCTTAAAGCCAAATACATGTTCTAATCCATGAGGCATTGTAGGGTAAGACTGGATCGATCATCGGTATAAGAAACAAGCATCCCATGCATCTCCGATTGCCATATATTTTGTAAATTCGTATTTTAACTTCTATCATGCTTTAATCGAAACTAACATCAATAATGTGCTTCTGAGATGTCAATATGCAGATTTGAACCATCGCATGGCCCCCATGATGCCAAAATCATGTTTTGTCATGTTTGAACTGATTGACCATATTTGCTTCGTATCTCACCATACAGGAAGAACTAGTCAAAACCAAGGCCACCATTGAACTCGCAAGGGTCAAATTAGGGGGGTTGGGTCCCGCTGAATCACTGACATTTGTTATTTTGAAGGAATAAAAAACGAAGTCGCCGGAGAAGACGACCGGAGCTAGGGCTCCAACACCTCTCCGGTCCAGTCCATTATGTTTATTTTGTATTTATTGGTTTCCATTCCCATATCGGATGTAACAGCCACCTCAGTGGCAAGGAAGCGCGCATTAAGTCATTAGTCTCTTAGGGTGTGGGTTTGATCCCTGCCTTTTGACGTTTTTTTCCATATTTTCTCAATTCTTGCAGGTTTAATATGTATTGAGTTACATCCATTCTCTAGACACCAGCGCACACCTAGTGCAGTGGCAGGCCATGCTGTTGTGAAGACAAATGGCCGTGGGTTCAACACCCACCCCTGACATTTTTCCTATTTCTTTGTTTCTAACCTTGTTGTCATTGTTTTTTCTTCCCTAATCCTATTTTTTGGTTAACCCTAATTCTTTTTAACCAAATTTATTTTTAATTAACTTAAAAATGAACCATTTCTTAAAAACCCTGATTAATTAAATTTTTAGGTTTTTAATTAACCTTTTAATAATTTAATTAATTGACTTTTTTTTAATTTTAAAATTAATTAGATTTTTAGATTTTATTTAATTAATTGTCATCATAAATCATTTTTCTTCACAAAAACCCTAACAAACATTCAAACCACTTTTTCTTTATTTCTTTTTCTTTCATTTGTATTTACATTTCCTAGATTAAGTGTATAGGGCGTGTTCAACTGTAATGGCGTAGCTTTATATTTTTCGCATTTTTCTATTATGTAACTGCTTCCGAGATGTAATAGTTGTAGGTTTTATTTCTCGCACTCTTTCACTATTATGTAACTACCCCAAAGCCTTGTAATAGTTTTAGGTTTATCTTTCCTTCTTATCTCCTACTACTATATTTTCTATGCAATTGCTAGTAATTAGGGTTTGTATGGTAAGATAAAATCAACCGATAGCGAAACCCTAATTTCAAGATAAACATAATTGAATCAAACACATTTGCACACATGCACCTCTAAGGTAGCCTCTCTTCGTTGTCTTTCAGAATAACGGTCATGTCCCTCGAAAGTATGGATGCTTTAGCAAAAGACCATCGATAAAAAGATCATAGTCTCTCGATGACCCTTCGATGTTGCCTACGAATCATATGATCTACTCCCTTACGAAACTACTAAAGCATCCTTACAAGTTGCATTTGATGACCGTACGATGACCCTTCGCTCGTCCCTTCATATCTAATAGATAGGGCTACCTACCAAATGATGGTATGCATAATATTATCTCTAAAGGAGAAGGAAAAGAATAAGAACAACCTTGAGTGGGTAGGATACTTTTAATCGCTTGCTCACAAACTTTTCAAAACAAAATATTTCTCACATCACACTTTTCAAACAAAATATTTTCAAAAATACTTTGTATACATTCTTGAGTATCGATACAAGAATCATTACAAAGTTCGCCTTACATTGGCAAATTTCAAAAATACTTTCAAAAACACACACACAAAAAGCAAATTTTCAAAGTGAGTTAAGCGATTAAGAGCTAGTAGATAACTACAGATGAAAATGGTGCTAACACTTTTCCTTTTCATAACTTACCCTCCAAACTCAAAATCTATCAAGGTTTTTCCTGTTCTTTTCACCCTTTCCTTATTGGATAAAAGAAAAGTCGGTAGCGACTCTTGCTATCTGCAACATTTGCGATAAAATATAAAACAAGTCAGTTCTGTCACCGTATTACACCGTGCATTCACATAGGTACTGATGTGGTACATTGTTTTTGTTTTTAAAATATAATAAAAATACAAATAAGAAAAACATAATTATTTTAACAAAAGACTTTATTATTTCTTAAAATAAACCCATATTTTTAAAATAAAAACAAAATTGTTTTATCATTACATCATTATTATATGTTTTAATTTTTTCATATATTATCATCTTAAATTAAAAATAATTTCAAACTAAAAATATTAATAACATAAATAATTAAAAAAAATTCATTTTTGTCATTTTTTGGATTCACGCATTATTATAAATATATTTACTTTTATTTTCTTTAATTGTACTAAAAGTGTAATAATTTGTAAGTTCACACGAGTTCTAATCTAGACACCCATGTGTTTGTACGGGTACTGATGCGTTACACGTGTATGTTTCTAAATAAAACATGTGGGTTCTCACAAATTCTGGTATGAATATTCGTGCTATCTTACGGGTACCAGTGCGTTACGCGTTTACGTTTCTAAAATGTACTAAGAATGAAAAAATATATAGACAAAATTATTTAATCAAAAAATTTCTCGTACGTAAATATTAAATTTCTTTTAACATTAAATATAAAAAAATTTATGCAATCATTTAGTTTTATAAATATCAATTAATAACATGGTATATGAAAATATTATTTAAATTGTATAAATAAATATTAGTAATATAAATAAATATGTTTTGCCCGTGTTCATATTCATACATTATTTAAAATATATTTACTTTTATTTTTTTTTAATTATACAAAATATGTAATAATTTGTGAGTTTGCACGGATTCTGGTATGATACGCGCATTTTGTTCCCAAAATATAATAAACATAAAATAAAAGAAAAATTAAATTATTCAACCAATTTTTTTTATTATTGTTAAAAGAGTTCAAATTTATTATTTAATCAAAAATATTTAAACTAATAGTAAAGTTGTTTCATTCCTATTTAATATTTTGATTAATAATTTTATATTTCCGTTATAATTCTTTTAGTGTCTTGTTTTAATCAATAATATATTTATTTTTCCATATATATAAATATTATTTTTGGTTTGAAGATCTAGTCAAATCTATTTTAAAAATAATCAAATACACTAAAATATATACACATTTAAAAATATTTTTGATTTTTTTAAATAGAAATTAAATATATACTTATCAAAATTTTCAAATAAGAAAAAAATAAGGCTATTTTATTTTACAATTTCAAATAAGTTAAAAAAATGCATTGAATTGTATAGTACCATGAAAGAAAGAAAAATGAAAGTTTCATTTTGAAAGTATTGTAAAAATAAAATAAACTGTGATTTAATTATATAAAAATATTTTGTATCTAATTACCATCTTTAAATATCTTATAATGATTTAATTTGTTATATTTGTCCAATTATCCAAATGAATACAAGTCATAACCATTTATGATGAGTGATATTTCAATTTATCAATAATTTATTTTTAATTATTATAAATTATTATTTTTCTAAATTATCTCAGTATTCAATAATATTGTTTATAGATATAAATGGACATACCAAAGTTAGATCCCTAATTTATTGTTAGTTCAAGATAGTCTTGTCCATATTTATTATATTCATAAATATAAAAATAATTAAGAAATTAAATTAATAATAACATTAATTATTTGATTTGATACAATGAAACTAATATGTCAGAAGATAAATGATAAAAATGAAATTATTCTCTATGTTTTTTTTCACAAGATAGTTATAAATCTCTATCTCAAACTTCCTTCTTTTTTGCTTATGTCCATCTCTTTGCAGCCACTTTTGTTTCTCTGCAACCATTAGTAACTCGTCAACTCCTAACTATTTACTTTCCAACACATGTCATAGAATCAGGATATGTCAGCAATAACTTTCTATTCCAACTATTGAAACTTTTTTTAAACTTTGGATAATCCTTTAAAAATAGCACAAGTGTTAACATAGAATTTAACATAGAATTATGTGATTTCAAGATCTTTACTACTTATAATTAACAATATTACAAACACTTTTGGGAACAGAATTGACGACATGGAACAATAAAAGAAATCCTATCAAATACATATTCTATCCATCTAGTGAATTTTAATGGTCATCATAATTCATTTTAATGTTGGGTTGGTTCTAAACATTCTTAGTATTTCAATAATTTATGTTAACTACTATAGATAACAGTGAAGGTTGTATACAGATCTAAGTAGATATATCAAGCAAAAATTTGACAACCAAGCTCTATGAAGCTGGCAATTTTCAAAGATTATTAATTTCTATATAAATACTTTGACAGTGGAAACTTTAGGCTTCTTGGGAACTATAGGTTTTTTATTTTTAAAATGTAATAAAAATATAAATAAGAAAAATAAATTTATTTTACTAAAAGACTTTATTATTTTTTTAAATAAAAGCATATTTTAAAATAAATAAAAAATTAATTTATCATTACATCATTAATATATGTTTTAATTTTCCATATATTATCATTTTAAAATTAAAAATAATTTTAAAATTAAAATATTAATAACATAGATAATTAAAAAATAATTTATTTTTGTCATTTTTTGGATTCACGTATTATTTTAAATAAATTTATTTTTATTTTCTTTAATTGTAATAAAAATGTAATAATCAGTGAGTTCGCGTGAATTATGATCTGGACACATGTGCGTTTGTACGGATACTGGTGCATTACATGTATATGTTTCTAAATAAAATTTGCGGGTTTACACAAATTCTAGTATGGATATTCGTGCTCTCGTACGGATATCGGTGCATTACGCGTACACGTTAGTAAAATGTACTAAGAATAAAAAATATATAGACATAATTATTTAATCAAGAAAGTTTATCGTATGTAAATATTAAATTTCTTTTAACATTAAATATAAAAAAAATTATACAATCATTTAGTTTTATAAATATCAACTAATAACATAGTATATGAAAATATTATTTTAATTGCACAAGTAAATATTAGTAACATAAATAAATATGTTTTGCCAGTGTTCAGATTCATACATTATTTAAAATATATTTACTTTTATTTTTTTTAGTTGTACAAAATATGTAATAATATGTGGGTTTGCACGAATTCTGATATGGTACACGCATTTTGTTCCCAAAATATAGTAAACATGAAATAAAAGAAAAATTAAACTATTCAACCAAATTATTTTATTATTGTTAAAAGAGTTAAAATTTATTATTTAACCACAAATATTTGAACCAATAGTAAAGTTGTTTCATTACTATTCAATATTTTGATCAGTAAATATATGTTCCCGTTATAATCGTTTTAGTGTCTTATTTTAATCAGCAATATATTTGTTTTCCCGTATAAAAATATTATTTTTGGTTTGGAGATCTAGTCAAATCTATTTTAAAAATAATCAAATACCCTAAAATATATACACTTTTAAAATTATTTTTGATTTTTTAAATAGAAATTAAATATATAGTTATCAAATTTTTCAAATAAGAAAAAAATAAGGCTATTTTATTTTAAAATTTCAAATAAGTTTAAAAAAATGCATTGAATTGTATAATACCATGAAAGAAAAAAAATGAAAGTTTCATTTTGAAAATATTGTAAAAAAATAATAAACTGTGATTTAATTATATAAAAATATTTTGTATATAACTATCATCTTTAAATATTTTATAATGATTTAAGTTATTATATTTGTCCAATAAATGAACACAAGTCACAACCATTCATGATGAGTGATATTTCATATTATCAATAAATTATTTTTAATTATTATAAAATATTTTTTAAAAATTATTGCAATATTCAATAATATTGTTTATAAAGATAAATTGCCATATCAAAGTTAGATCCTTAATTTATTGTTATTTCAACAGAGTCTTGTCCATATTTATTATATCCATAAGTATAAAAGTAATTAAGAAATCAAATTAATAATAACATCAATTATTTGATTTGATACAATAAAACTAATATACTATGAGATAAATGCTAAAAATGAAATTATTCTCTACTTTTTTTTTTTACAATACAGTAATAACTTTATATTCCAACTATTGGAACTTCTTTCAAACCTTGAGTAATCCTTTAAAAATAGCAGAAGTGTTAATATAAAATTTGGCACCAACACAAATTTTATGCCATATTACAAATTCTATCAGCTAAAAGAAACATGTGATTTCAGGATTTTTACTATTTACAATCAACAATATTACAAACACTTTTGGGGACAAGATTGAAGATAGAGAACAATAAAAGAAATCTTCTAAAATACATATTCCATTCATCTAGTGAATTTTAATGGTCATCATAATTCATTTAAATGTTGGGTTGGTTCCAAACATTCTTACTATTCCAACCATTTATGTTAACTACTATAGATAACAGTGAATGGTGTATACAGATCTAAGTAGATCTATCAAGCAAAAAATTGACAATCAAGTTCTGTGAAGCTGTCAATTTTCAAATATTATTGAAATGGGCAAATGTGTATATTCCAGAACATATTACTTTCTCATATGGTAGATTTTAAAACATTAAAATATTTAGTTTTGAATAAACAAAATTTGGCTTTAAATAGTTAATTACTCCAGATCCCAATAAAAAATGGTCCAGTAAAAATAATAACTTAATCAATTTAATATTTATGTGTGAATTTGAAAATAGTCCAACAAAAAATGAAAATAATAACCTAACTAATTAGATATTTATGTGTGAATAAATATATGATAGAATATATTAAATCAAATAAATTTAAGCTTTCCAATTATTTCAATTTCAATTTCAAATCCTTCAAATTTTGAGTTTTTAACTCACTACCACAACACTACTTCATTTCCTATATAAAAAAGAAGATGAAATTAGCATATCTCTTTTAACTTTGAACCTTATAATACTTCTTCCTTTGCAGTTTATAGTAATAACCGTCTCTTCCAATTCATGCTTTTAGTATTATTTTCATTTGTTATATAGTTACATTATTTTACTATTAATATTTATTTTCTATTGTAATTATATGAATATATAAATGAAAACTCCTATTTTTGAGGGGTGTTGTGGCCTCTTCCAACCCCCACCTTCCTCTGTCACTGCCTGAGAGTATATTTATCCTTCTTTATCAAAATCATGACATATTGAGAGAAGAACAATACATGACATAAATCATTTTATCAAGCATTTCAATTATGATAAGTAAAGATAGCTCATGTGACAATAACATCATAAGTGTTGAATCATTTAAGAACAAGTAGTGATGGAAGACATTCATGTATGTCAAAGATCATGTCATATAAAGAAGCGTGTGTTTTGTCTAGAAGATATTAATCTTGATGAGAGATAGAAATATGTTAAAAATAAGATTTCCTAAAATATGTATGGCATAAAGAGTATCATGGCATAATGAGGAAAATATAAAACTTAGTTGGACATAACATTTTTATCCTAAGCAAAGTTTCCAAATCTTTAGACAAAGCATACGTGCAATATATGAAACTTTTATACATGGTAGAGATGATAAGACATGTGTGTGACATATGAAATATCACTCTATATGAGACATATGTATTATTTACACATATAAGGTTTCCTAAAACATATATTTTGTCATGATATATAGCTTTTTATCATGTTCATGGATATATTAATCTATCATCTTGAGGTGTTCCTAAGAGTGTCTTATGCAAAACAATATTTGACGAACGTTATACTCATTTGTTGGTCAAACGAAATCTATTAAGAGAATCTTTTACTTTATGGAACATTTCAAAAGTATGCAAGGCAAGGATATGTAAAATAAGAATACTAAAGATAACAAGGCATACTCATGTTTTAAAAAAGAGAATGCATTACAACAAGGAAACAACATAACAAGAAATGCTAAAGGAAAATTACATGAATTTTAATAAAGTAGCGAAGACTGAGTTTTAACAAAATTCTAAAAGGGATAGTTATTTATCAAGCTCTTCAAGATTTAGTTGCCTTTTGTTTGGGATGATGTGTTGGTTTAAGAACTCATTGACATATTTGATTGTAACTTGATGAGAGTTCTTTTCTGGGGATATCTTTTGATTTTTTTTTTGTTCTTCAGTAATTTTATTTTGTTTAAGTCTAACTTTTATGGTTGACAGAGTGGATTTCCCTATTCTAGATGATTTTTCTATGAATTCTTCATTCTTAAAATCATATCATGTTTCTTTTAGGATTTTTGAGACAAGGTTTCCATATGGTAAAAGTTTGCCTTTTTTCTATTGTCTATCATATGTTTGATTACTAGTTTGGCTCAATTGATTGTAATTTTGTTTCCTAGTGACCATAAAGTTTTTACCTTCATTTAGTTTAGGTGATCAAGGGTTCTTTGTCTAGGAAAAAGAGTGTGGAAAATTATATAGTGTGTTAATATGCTCTCTGGATAAATGTGTTTGGTTTCGAATGTGTAAGGTATGTATGAAGATGGCTTTTTCATTAGGGAAGATGCGACAATGACAAAGTTGACGTCGTCATCTTCTGACTCGATGGGACGATCTTCACAAGGAAGATTGGGGATTTTTCTAAAATCTTCTATAGAAAGTCTTATGCAGTGTTTTCTTACTTCAGTTTAAAGAATACCATCAGTTAGATGAAGATTTGAGAAAAAGATATTTACTAAGGTGGTGTAAATTTTTATTGAGGGGGGTGCAAAGAAAATTTGAGAGTTTGAGCTTTTCTAGAGTTTTGAAAAAGTTGCATTCTTTTAAAACTATGGGATATAAGGTATGATCTTTCATGATTTTTCGCTAAGCAGAGTGTTTGAAGAATCTTATTTCTCATTGTTTGGTTGTAAACTCATCGGTGAAAATATGATTCATGATGAACCCTTTCTGAGAATAATATTATTAGTGTGTAGAGAAAAGAAAGCATGAGATGCAAGAGAAGTTTAGAATGAAATACCTATTTATAGTGATACCTTATGGGATTTTTGAGCATGTGGATCGAGATATTTTGATAAGAAAGTCATGTTGTTCAAGAATCAGATCCAGAGTCACCATATTTAGGTCTTTTAATCGACTAAATTGATTAATTAAATATCCTTATTTTCCATCTTTCAATATGATCCCCATTAATGCTCAAATTTATTCTTCTTGCGCGCCAAGCTAATCTGGATTTGATTTGAAACTTTGCATTTTTACCACTATTAATCGATTAGCACTTTTTGTCAATTGATTAAATTTTCATATTCGGGCCTCCTTGGTGCTTTGATTTGTTTATTGGGCCTTGTTGCTTTCTTAACACCTCCAATTTATGCTTTTGACATCCCTAAACTTAAAAATACTTGAGAAAACTTATTTTAAGGGTTAGGAATAATTAATTTTGAAAATAATATTTATTTAAAGTAGGAAATAGTTAAAAATAATTATTTTAATGGGTTAATCAGTTTAACTGATTGTTTCAACCTTAAAATAATTTTACCAGTATCAAGAAAAGTTATTGATAAAATTCCCTTATGGAAAACACCTTAATAATGCATCCTTCTCCATACATCATTGGATGCGTGAGTTAGTAAACAAACAAATAAATAAGTCCATCACAGGCTTACTTATTTTATTGATCATCACAGATCATTAAATTGATAAATTCTCAAATAATGTTGCTTTGATCATAACTATTGACATCTCTCATCGCAGTTCATCTTTCAGGATCAAAGACATACAAACATGTATACTTCTTCAAATGATCTTTATTTAGATTTCTAGACTGCAATGCCTGCAAAAGAAAAAAAATGCATTATTCTTAATCTATTTTCTGTCACATATTGTCCTTGTACGGTACTTTGGAGCATGTGTTATCTTCTTCATCGGAAGACGATTCTTTATATTTCTCTTCAAGGTTGAAATCTTCTCTCCTTTTTGCTAAACTGTTGAAGTAACTTCTTCATATTATTTATTGTTCTTTGAACAAGAGATTTCTTGATGTTGATGGAACTCAAACATGGTATGAATAATGATCTTTCAGTTTAGTCTTTTCATTGCATCAACTTCTATGATTTCATTATCTTGATTTTTCCGAAAATTAATGAAGGTTTCTATCTATAAATTTAGAAGTTGGAAAAGTTTTACAATTCTTAATTCTCTAGATAAATGTTTGTGACAATAATCTTAAAAATTTAAAAGAAAAATTTCTTCGCCTCATATGCTCATATCCTTTGGCTTGATACTTGTAGAAACTCCATATATCTTTTCCAAAGTATACTACATTTCCTCGACGGTTTTATAAAACAAGATTTATAATTTATATTTGGACAAAGAGATTTTTCCACTTCTTCATCATTTATTTGATGAGTAGGTTAAAACGGATCATTGAATACGTTTTTAAAGAAAAAGATATTATTTTTTAAAAACACATGTGTATAAAAGAAGGAATAAATTTTCAAAAGGTGGTGGTGAGTTTTAAAAAAGAATCTTGTATTAGAAGTCATCTTCTTCCTGAGTCGATTAGTCCTTAAATATGAGTTAGGCTCTGATGCCACTTGGTTGACTTGAGACTTCACACACAG
Source organism: Vicia faba (assembly GCA_948472305.1). Taxonomy (NCBI): domain Eukaryota; kingdom Viridiplantae; phylum Streptophyta; class Magnoliopsida; order Fabales; family Fabaceae; genus Vicia; species Vicia faba. The sequence continues at coordinate 1,156,818,241 of OX451737.1, read as the reverse complement.
GAGGGGGGAGGGGGTGAATTGTATGGTTTGGAAAAATGTGGTTTTGAAAACTTTTCCTAAGATCCATCAGAGTTAAAAAAAATTCCAAGACTTAGCAGCGGAATATATATATATATATATATATATATATATATATATATATATATATATATATATATATATATATATATATATATATATATATATATATATATATATATATATATATATATATATATATATATATATATATATATATATATATATATATGTCAAAATAAAGTGCGGAAAATAAAAGACTTAAGGGAAGAAGAAAAATATTGAGAGTTATAAAGATTCAGTCATAATAAAAGTGACCTACTCCTTTCTCCAAGAATTAATCTTAAGAGTTTCCATTATATACTTGAGAGCTTTTAGTAGGTAAAGCTCACGAACCCCCTTATACAAGAAAATGGTAGTTGTCTTACAACCAAAATACTACAAGATAGAAGATATGATCATTTGCGTCTTCTTCATTGAAATTATTGAGACTAAAGTGGCGGAGCTTCCTTCCCAAATGTAGATTAACGCGATTAGTCTTCTCTTCATAAAAATAATTGAACTAAATTTGGTTTAACAAGATAACCAATAACCTCTTGAGATTTTAATATGCTTTTATTCTAACACATGATTTTAAACAGGCTAACCATGAATCAATGGTAAGTTCATTAATATTGATAATCTTTAACCTTCAAACGAGGATAAATAAGAGCCTAAGAGAAGTTCATCAATATTGACGATATTCAACCTGAATAAATATAGGAATTGATCACATAATCCCCAACTAAAGCTTTTAACGAGTTTAATTTCTAGCCACATATTTTTATCCCTAAATGGACTATGTCCATCCAAGATGCATAAACAACATTCTTGGAGAACTCATACAATACTACCCATCCAAAATTACAAGAACACCTCACTCAAAAAAGATCTTTTCTCACGAAAGCATTTGGCTATAAGAACTAGTGATAGAAAGTGAAAAATGAAACCTAGAGAGAGAGAGTGTGTAACACCCTGATTTAGTTGAAATGTTTTATTTAAATTAATTAAGTGATGTAATGTATTTGTGTTCTTGGTGAATCTTTTGTTGTGTTGTGATGCATTTGTTGGGAATTAGATGCCTTGGAAATTATTGGAGTTAAGATAATAGGGGTGTATGACCAAAAGTGTAGAAACACGAGGTGTAAAGAGATAAGTAGTTTATTAGCATTACTTGGATTAAAATATTAGATTTAATACTATAGTATAATAATTAAATAAAATTATTAAGTAGAATAATAGAATTATTATTATTTTGTGAATAATAGAATAATTATTTAACCGGGGAAGGACAAGGTTGGAATAATGATTTAGAGGTCCTAAGGTTAGCGTTGGAATAAAATAGAGTTAAGAATAGAGAAGAGAAAACACTATGTATAAAAAAGAGAAGGTTCGTAGAAGAGAGAAGAAGAGAAAGAGGCTAGGGCGGGAAGTTTCACCGTAAGAGTCAAGAACCGGCAAAATCCAAGGTAAGGTTGAGGTTCTAATGCTATAACAGGTTGCATACTGAAGGGACATGGTAGCGATTAAGTTCCACAATTGTGTGTTCTTGATTCACACTATTTTTCTTTATGGGGGTTTTCCCATTGATGAATTCTTTTGATGGATTTTTGTGTGTAATTGATGAAATTAATGATGTCAATTGAGTTAGATTGATGGATAATGTTTATGAATAATTGGTAGTATTGAAAGACATTGTTTTGATTGAAAAATTGGAAGTTTGAGTTTTGAAACAATGAAATTCGTATTTTAGAAAAGTTGCAGAATTTTGGTTTTGCATCAAGTGTAATTGGTTACTGTCCTCGAAGTAATCGATTACTCTGTGCAATTTTGGGCAACAAAGGAAAAAACGTGAAGGTGTAACCGATTACTGATTGGGAGGTAATCAGTTACCCAACTGAACAGAAGTGTAATATTTTGAGTTAAAGGGGTGTAACCGGTTACCCTCTTGGCAGTAACCGGTTACCACTAAAGCTGACAGCTTTTTCAAAAATTATAAAATTCATAACTTTCGGCTCGGGTGTTCATTTGACGCACCATTTAGCCCAATGAAAAGCTAAAATCATTTTCTATCTTATAAAAATAAATTGGAACACAATAGATAATTATTTGACTGAAATTGATATCTATCTGTGTGTATTTTAGAGTAATGTATTATGATGAATGTTACGATTGAGTATGATAATGTTGTATGAATGGCTCAATTATTTTGCACGATTTACTGCATGATGATGATGGCATATATTAGCGTGACATTGGTGAGTAGTAATATCAATGCATTTTATATTGTTGTGTGTCGGTGTCACATACATTCATGATAAGCGTTTATGCTCTGTAAGATGGTCTGTATTGGTGAAAGATGGCCTGTATTGGCGAAAGATGATATGTATTGGCGAAAGATGGCATGTATTGGTGAGAGATGGCCTATATTGGCAAGAGATGGCTTGTATTGGCATAAGATGGGGGATTATGCCTTTTTGATACCACATGCATTAAGTCAGTGTCGATCTTATTGCATTACATTATTATTGATAACTTGATGTTTTTGATGTTGAAGAAGTATGAGTTATATCATGATGGATATTATGTGTTGTTTGTATATTTGTTTATATGTTGGTGTAATGTGTGGTACAATGAATGAAGTAAAGGTGTAAGGTAAAGGAGTATGATTATGTGTACTTGAAATGTTATCTACTCGTTATTATGCTTCCTTTTATATTGTTATGATATCTTACCCCTTATGTTTGAATATTGTCTCTATGTGTATAACGTGCAGATGATCCGAAGTAGCTTGAGACTATGGTTAGTCGAGGAGATTGCCTCGTATTGCGTAGATTGAGTTGGTGTCAGCTCCGATATGTAACAGTGAGGATATTTGCATTTGTCTTGTTATGTGGGGAGTAAAACTTTGTAGAACTCCAATTTGTTGGATTTATTTGATGATATATGTCAAATTTTGAATTATTATAATTATAACTTATATTAAAGAGTTAAGAATAATTGTTATTGATGTTTTTCCGCTATGAATGAATGAAAAGAAGTTCAAACTTGATGAACATATGGTTATGTGTTGCGTATCTTATTATATGAGCATGTGTGTGATACGGTGGGAGAACTGACTTGAGTGTTTTGCGTTTTATCGCAAATGTTGCAGTTAGCAAGAGTCGCCATCGAATTTTCTTTTATTCAAAAGGAAAGGCTGAAAAGAACAGGAAAGACCTTTGAGATTATTTCTTGAGTTCGGGGGGTAGATTATGAAAAGGGAAGGTGTTAGCACCCTTTTCACCCATAGTTATCTATGGGCTCTTAGTTGCTTGCTAGATCACTTGCTTTTGTTTGAAAATATGCTTTGTGTGGTTTTTGAAAGTATTTTGAAAAGGCGTCTTCGTTTAGGAAAACTTTGTAATAGTTCTCGTTCGTAAGAACATATATAAAGTGTTGAGCTTTTGAAAATATTTAATGTTTGGAAAATGTTTTGAAAGTGTTTTTGAAAGTGTTGGTGGTTGTTTTTAAAATGAGCAAGGATATTTGATTTGAAAATGAGCAAGCAACTAGGAATAATCTACCTACTCAAAATTCTTAATTCATTTCTTCATTTCCTTTGATATTTCTATCTTACCATTGATTGGTAAGAAACCTTATCTTTGGATGTAAAGAGACGAGCGTGGGTCATCGTATAACCATGATAGCAATGTTGTGAGATATCTTAGCATTTTTCTTTGAGGGACTAAGATCATTTTGAAAGGCAATATTTGATAGCGTCATCGAGGGACTATGATCTTGTATTTTTTATTGCTTTTTACTAAGATACCCCACATGCATAACATGGTCATTTTTGTAAGGCAACAAAGTGGAATTACCCTAAGGGTACAAGTGTGCAAATGTGTTTAATTTACATGCTTGTTTATCTTGGATTAGGGTTTGCTAACTTGTTGATTTTAATCTTTCCATACAAACCCTAATTACTAGCATTTATATAAAACGATAAATTGCGGAAAGTAAAATTGCTAAGCTATTACATCATTAGGGGAGGGGGTATACAAATTTACAAATGGGGATTTGCAAGAAAATTAAACATAATTAACTATGACAACCATATTGATTATTGTACAAAATTGAAAATAAAATGCAAGAATATAAATGGAAAAAGAAATGATTTTTGTTTGGTTTTTTTATGAAAGGGTTTTGTCTTGACCTAATTAAGAAAATGATTAATTAAAAATAAACAAAACAACTTAAACCTAAATTAAATAAGAAAGAAATTAGGTTAAAAAGTATTTTTAGGGTTTTTTATGAAAAGGTTTTAAATTAATAATAATACTAATGAAAATTAATTAATTAAAAGAAAACCTAAGCTCTAAATTAATTTTAATTTACAAGAGAATAATATAATAATTAAACCTAATTATTTAAACATTAATTAAAAAAAGAAATTAATTTATTAAAAGAAAATGTTTTTATTCTTTTGTTTTATGAAGAAAATAAAATATATAAGTGTAAATAATAAAATAAAAATATTTTTATATTTTTTAATAATAATAAAAATAATAATAGTAGTAGTAAAAAAAATAATAAAGAAAAATAAAATATAATAAGAAAATGATAAATAAATAAATAAATATGAAATAATAAAAGTTGGGTCAGGCTGCATAAGTAAACATGGGGTTAGAAGCTAGCAAAAACAATAAAGTCCAAAGGGGGGAGGCCCAGCGCTTGTGTTTGTAAATAAAAAAAGGAATGAAAATGTAAAAAAGAGAAAAAAGGGTACCACTGAGGCTCGAACCCAGATCCCAAAGGTTAACAGGTGCGCGCTTTACCATTGGAGTGGCTATACATCCGTTCATATAAACAATACAATAAATATGTAACATAAGTTATGCCATGAATACAACTTCATCTTCAACCTCCAGCCATGGATCATGTAACTTCATCATTTCTCAACAAAAATGAAATATACAAACATGAAAGTTGCTCCATTTTCCCATACGAATCCAACAATATAAATAACTAAAGTTATAAATCAAAGATGAATGTGAATTTATAAAAGTACCAAATTTTGACATAAATATTTCAGAAAGTTCAAACTCAAAATTCTCACTACTCAAGCAATATAAATAAAATCTATGGACATGTATAGTTTCAGGGCAATGATGTCTACATTTTATCTTCACAAATGAAATCATAACAATGCCTAAATGAGAAGATATAAGTTCAAAAAATATACCTCAAAACTGAAAATCTTGAAATGAGTTTGAGCTTGATTCAAGGTGCTGCAATGATCAGGTTAGCTTCCTTGAGTCTCTAGGAAGCTAATACAATGCTTAGCTTGAGTTGAGAGTGGCTGAAATGGTTTGGAGAAGTCAATATGCAATGCTCTGTTTTTGGTTATGGAAGTTGATGAAGATGATGTTACAATCGTGTAACAGGGTGTGGGATGGTTTGTATTTGATGTAAGGAAGCTTTAGGAACTAAAAGGCCAAAGAACGCACGAGGGAAATATGAGTTTGGAGTTCAAGGTCAGAAATTGTGCAACAATGGATTTTTGGGCAATTTCTGATTAGAGGGAGTTTGAGAGTGTTTCAGGGTCTTAATGCTCGTGTCTTAGCTCATAAATAGTGCCTCTATTTATAAGCAACAAGTTTAGAGACTTGATGTTGATCAGAATTCAAAATCACAAGTTTAAGCATAACATGTAATTTTTTAGAAATCTAAGTTCCAAAGTCTCGTGTACTTATTAAGATAGAGTGGCTATGCTTTAAAAACACTTGCTTATGACTTTGTAGATGGAGTGTGATCAGAGGAACAAGTTAGAGGCTCAAGAATTGACTTTGTGCATAAAGCTTGCTTTTCAAGAATGGCATTCTTCACTTTCTTCCCAAAATGGCAATGTGAATTGGATAAAGCTTAAACCACTTGGATTATAGCTCAAAAGTTTGTGTAATCCATTAATGATGGATAGATACACAAGTTAGAAGGCCTGCAAAGCAAGATTATGCAGCCTAACATTGAAATTGCATTATGTGTTCATCAAGAAATGTCTTGTAGTTCAAGAATGAAACCCTAACTTCTTGCATTCGATTCTCCTTGCTCAAATATGACCTCAATGAGTTCTTGGAAAATTTTGGAAAGCGTAACATCCTATACAACCTCTATGTTGGACATTTTTTAAAATTCATCTTGGAACTATATGAAAAATTCCCATGAGTTAGGTCAAAATCCTGCCTATATTAGGGCAAAATTTCACTAAGTTTCTAAGTTTCATGAACATGTATTCACAAAATCATAACATGAAATCCATGCATTTCTAGGAGAAGTTGTGTTCTACAATGTTTTAGATCTCATTTAGATCTACAACTTTCATGTTGGAAGTTTCCTTTGAATCATCTTTCATCATGATGGAAATTTGGCTCAAAGTTATGAAAAAATATGAATTTTCCAACACTTAGAAAAATTTCTAAGTTTAGAAATTTTGACTTTTCAAAATGAAATCTTGACTTTTTGATTTCTTGATGAACAAGTTTCATATTTTGACATGTCTTGATGAATTGTGACCTTTGACACTTGATTTTGATCAAAAAGTCAAAGTTTGATTTTTCAGTATACAGTTGACTTTTCATCAGTTGACTGAAAATCAACTGTTAATCAATTGAACTTGAGAGATGTTTTGAGCCATGCCATTAGGTCAAAATGAAGAATTTGAATCCTTGAGATCATGCCTCAAACCATCAAGTCATTTGCTAGGTCAAAAATCAGAAATTGCACATTCTCAGTCAAAACCCTAATTTTGACCATTTTGCCCTTTTGATGATCTGATCAAATTTATTGTGGAATTATGGTCCAAACTTGATCAAATGGCATATATGAGTTTATGATGTTGATATGGATCAAAAATTATGAAGTTTGACTGTTAATTAATCACAGTTGACTTTTTCCCCAATATAGTTAATTTTAGGTCAACTTATCAATTGACTGAACAAAAATGTGATCCAAGACTTGAAACTTGACATGAGAAATCTTGAGGGTCCAAAATGATCCATTAAAGTAATATGGGGCACTAAAAGTCCATTTGTCCTTGTGCAATGTCAAACCCTAATTTTTAGTCATCAGTGATTGAGGAGATGTCTTGAGCTGATCAACCATTGTGCAGTCTTGAACCCAAGGAAATCTTGTGAGAGATTACTTGAGAAATGAGAGGGAAAATTTTGGGGTACAACAACTGCCTCTGTTCAATCTTCTTAAACCTGAAGAGTTAGATTGGCGGATCCTCCATTCGTGACTTGAAGGTGGAAGATGATTGAACACTAGAGTGCCCCGAAATTTGCACTCGAAGATGGATTGGGATGGACTTATAGATGCCATTTGGAGGAATAATGGTAAATACAGGAAAAAGTATTAGCACAAATCTTTGGTCCATTTATACTAAAAACTTGATGTTTCGCCTGTGGGACAAAAGGTTTAGTAAAATGTAGATGTATGAATGCATTTTGTATGTCTATGCTATGATGTATGAATGTGAGATGTATGTTTGTCCGGGAAAATAAATCTTTGAGTGCTGCTGAGGAGTTTTGGGAAGCTGAATCCCAGATCGCTGTTGGGGATGAAGAGTATACATATCTCCAATCTTTGTTGAAAGGATGCTTCCGCTGGGGAATATCTCTTGAATGTTAGTTCGTATCTGGTCGGATCCAGGCTTCATAACTTGTTGAGGATAATGAAGTCAATTGCTATCTGGTCGGATCCAGGCTTCATGGTAACTTATTGGGGAAGGATAAATTAACTATTATCTGGTCGGATCCAGGCTTCGCAGAAAATTTCTTGAAATTAAACTGTTATCTGGTCGGATCCAGGCTTCACAATAAACTTGAAGTGGTAACTATTATCTAGTTGGGTCCATGCTTCATGGTTTTTGAAAGGTTATACTAATATCTAGTCTGGTCCAGGCTTCATAGTGTCTTGCTGGGGATTGTAACCAATTGTTATCTGGTCGAGTCCAGACTTTACAATAATTTGTTGGGGATAAGGAAGTTAACTGTTATCTGGTCGGGTCCAGGCTTTACATATTTTAAGGTGGATGAAGTTAATTGTTATCTGGTCGGGTCCATGCTTTACAGATTTTGAAGTGGATGAAGTTAATTGTTATCTGGTCGGGTCCAGGCTTCATAATAAATTTGTCTGAAGAGATAGGGTTGAACTGATATTTGGTCGGGTCCAAGCTTCAGAGTAACTCGCTTGGGGAACTTAGTTGTTATCTGGTCAGATTCCAGGTTTCATAACAAACTTCTAAGGGAGAATTATTATCTGGTCGGATCCATGCTTCATAATAACTTACTTGAAAAGATGAAGTTGAAAACTGATATTTGGTCGGATCCAGGCTTTACATTAACTTGTTGGGGTAGAGGCAAACTCTACTGGGGAAAAGAAGTTAAACCTTGGTCTGGTTGAGTCCAGGTTCTTCCATATCTTTGGAGAATTAAACTATTATTTGGTCGGATCCAGGCTTCATAGTATTCTGAAAGTAGTACTATTATCTGGTCGGGCCAGGATTTATGGTATCTGAAAGGTTTTCAATATTATCTAGTCGGGTCCAAGCTTCATAGTAACTTGAAAATTGTACTAATATCTAGTCGGGTCCAGGCTTCATAGTATCTTTTGAAGGTAGTAAAGGTTTTGTTGACGACTTCACTGGGGATTAGGGGTTGTGGCCCTATGATTTGCAATAGTCCGAAAGGTAAACTCAAGCTGGAGAGGATAAACTCAGCTGGGGAAGACAGGCTCAGCTGTGGAGGATAGACTCCGCTTGGGGAAGATAGGCTCAGCTGGGGAAGACAAACTATTCCGGGGAAATTTGAACTCGACAAGGGAGTTATGTTATCTCGTTGTTTGTTGGGGAAATAAACCTTGTTGATGGACTGCTGAAGAGGTGAGTTCTTCTTCTTGTAAGATCAACTTAGCTGGGAGAGAAAGCTGCCAAGAGATTGGGACTATGGCTGGAGATCAATCTGGGCAAAGAAACTTTGTGGGTAATTCTGTTGAGGATTGGTTTTTTGTAGACGTCTTATGGGGATAATGCTAATGAAATAACTCTGGGGATATTCCATATACATTAAAGAGATGCTTGTTACTACTTAGCAGGACACATGTGCTGAATAGTTTTAATTATGTTCATATGCATATGTTCGTTCAATTTTAATCATTGGACAAATTTGCATTCAAGACAAAAAACAGAAATTTTGCACTTCAAAATATATTTGTATTGATATCTTACCCATGAATAGGTGTTTTTTGTACAAAGAGACAGAAATCCTAGTAAGAGGAAATTGTCGAAAGAAAAACAAAGATTGAAAACAAAAACAAATAGCCATGTGGAAATGATCTCATTACACTCCAACTCCATTATTGCCCCAATGTCTTCGAATTCCCCTTGTCATTGACAGAAGTTGATTGGATTGATCTTGGACCATTTGAACTCGGACCTTGATGATAAAGTTGGCTGTGGTGATTTCACGGGACATAGTCACATGCTTTCAATCCTTAACTTTTGCCTATACCGCCCTTTCGGGATTTCAGCCCACCAGGATACCCATTTTTGCCCAAGTTGCCCTTTAGAGTTTTCAACTTGTCGGGTGTACAATCTTTTGCATATATCCCTAATTTTTGCCCAAACCTTTTGGTTTTCCAGGATGCCTTTATCTTGCCTAAGTGTGTCAACCTAGCGGGTCTCTTATGCGTAGTGTTTTTTAACTATGTCCGTGTTTATAGGATGTGGGAAGTCTTCACCATCCATGGCAGTCAGCATCATGGCACCGCCAAAGAACACTCTCTTGACAACAAATGGCCCTTCATAGGTGGGAGTCCATTTGCCTCTAAGGTCGCCTTGTGGCAGAATGATGTGTTTTATCACTAAGTCACCAGCTTGATATACTTGAGGCTTGATCTTTTTGTTAAAAGCCTTGATCATCCGTTTTTGGTACGACTGACCATGACAAACAACAGCCAGACGTTTTTCATCGATTGAGTTCAACTGATCCAATCTCGTCTGAATCCACTCGTCTTCGCTTAAGCCTGCCACATTCATAATCCTTAGTGAGGGAATCTGAACCTCTACTGGCAAAACAGCTTCCATGCCATAGACCAAAGAAAAGGGAGTTGCCCCAGTTGATAACCTAGCTGAAGTATGGTAGCCATGTAGAGAAAACGGTAACATCTCATGCCAGTCCTTATAAGTTACTACCATCTTTTGCATAATCTTATTGATGTTTTTGTTGGCCGCTTCGACTACACCATTCATTTTAGGTCTATATTAAGAAGAATTGTGATGCTTGATCTTGAACTGAGTGCAGAGTTCAGTAATCATAGCATTATTGAGGTTAGTCCCATTGTTGGTGATGATCCTTTCGGGGATACCATAGCGCCAGATGAGGTTATGTTTGATGAATCTGGCTACCACATTCTTGGTGACTGAGGTAAACGAGGCGGCTTCGACCCATTTGGTGAAATAGTCAATAGCGACAAGAATGAAGTGATGTCCATTGGAAGCGGTGGGCTTGATTTCTCCAATCATGTCAATGCCCCACATTGCAAATGGCCAATGAGTAATCATGACATTCAAAGGGATAGGAGGCACATGGACCTTGTCAGCATAGATTTGGCATTTGTGGCAAGTTCTAGAGTGTTGATGGTAATCAGTCTCCATGTTTGACCAATAATAGTCAGCTCTCAGGATTTTCTTAGCCATCGTATGTCCGCTAGAGTGAGTGTCGAAGAGACCATTATGCATATCTTCCATAATTTTCTCTGCCTCCTTCTTGTCCACACATCGGAGTAGAGTAGATTCATGGTTGCATTTATATAATATTTCGTTACTTAGGAAGAATTTGGCTGCAAATCTTCGTAAGAACTTTCTGTCATTGATGGATGCTCCCTCGGGATACTCTTGTACCTCAAGGTATCTCATCACCTCATAGTACCAAGGCTTTTCCGTGTCAGTGTCAAGCTCGCAATAGTGTGCAGGTTCGTCGAATCTCTCAATTGTAATCATAGGGGCTTCATTGTGTCATCTGACCTTGAACATTGAAGACATGGTTGCCAAGGCGTCAGCCAGTTGATTTTCTTCCCTAGGGAAGTGCTCAAAAGTGATCTCTTCGAAGTAGGGAATCAGGGATAGCACAAGTTCCTTGTAAGGGATGAGATTAGGGTGTTTAGTGTCTGAATCTCCTTTTACCTGGCTAATCACTAGAGCGGAATCTCAAAACACATTCAAATGTTTGATCCTCAAGTCAATGGCAGCTTTCAAACCCAAAATGCATGCTTCGTACTCGGCCATGTTGTTCGTGCAATCGAAACATAGGCTGGCAGTGAAAGGAGTATGGCAACCTTCAGGAGAGATGATCACAACACCGATTCTGTTACCCAAGGAGTTGGAAGCCCCATCGAAGACCATAGTCCATCGAGATCCTTGTTCAGGTCCGTCATATGGTCCAGGTTTCGCACAGTCGGTTACCAGCACAATGTTCTCATTTGGGAAGTCAAAGTTCATGGAATGATAATCATCAACAGCTTGATGGGCCAAATGATCTGCTAGTACACTTCCTTTGATGGCCTTTTGTGTTGTGTATTGAATTTCGTACTCAGTCAAGATCATTTTCCATCTGGCTATCAGTCCGGAAAGGGCAGGTTTCTCGAAGATGTACTTGATTGGGTCCATCTTAGAAATCAATAGAGTGGTATGAGTCAACATATATTGTCTTAGCCGGCGAGCAGCCCATTCCAGAGCGCAACAAGTTTTCTTGAGCAGTGAATATCTGGTTTCACAGTCGGTAAACTTTTTGCTCATGTAATAAATATCATGCTCTTTTCGGCCAGACTCATCATGTTGGCCCAAAATGCACCCCATAGAGTTCTCTAGTACTGTCAAGTACATGATCAATGGTCTTCTTTCAACTGGAGGCATGAGAATATGAGGCTCTTGTAGATATTCTTTGATTTTGTCGAAGGAAGCTTGGCATTCACCATTCCATCTGACTACCTGGTCTTTCTTCAAGAGTTTGAAGATTGGCTCACAAGTAGTAGTCAAGTGAGATATGAAGCAGGCAATGTAATTGAGACGACCCAAGAATCCTCTAACTTCCTTTTCAGAGTGGGGGACTGGCATTTCTTGGTTGGCCTTTACCTTGGAAGGATCAACTTTAATGCCTTTATTGTTGACAACAAAACCTAGAAGCTTTCCAGATCGTACTCCAAATGTGCACTTGTTAGGGTTCAACCTCAACTTATACTTTTTCAGCCTCTTGAATAGTTTGTACAGGTGATCGAGTGTTCCTCTTCAGTTTGTGATCTGGAAATCATATCATCCACATATACCTCTATTTCATGATGAATCATGTCATGAAACAAAGCTACCATAGCCCTTTGATATGTTGCCCTGCATTCTTCAATCCGAACGACATGACCTTGTAGCAAAATGTGCCCCATTGCGTAACGAAGGTGGTCTTCTCCATGTCTTCGGGAGCCATCTTTATCTGATTATAGCCAGAGAAACCGTCCATGAAAGAGAAGACTTTATGCTGAGCAGTGTCTTCGACCAAGACTTCAATGTGAGGTAGAGGGAAGTCATCCTTGGGGCTTGCCCTATTCAGATCCCTATAGTCTACGCACATGCGAACTTTTCCGTCTTTCTTTGGCACTGGCACCACGTTGGCAACCAATTGAGGATAGGATGTCATAGCTAGGAACCCTGCATCAAATTGTTTCATCACTTTAGCTTTTATCTTTTGAGACATATCAGGCCTCATGCGACGAACCTTTTATTTGACAGGAGGACAATCTTCTTTTGTCGACAGACGATGAACTACGATGTCGGTATCCAACCCTGGCATATCTTCATAAGACCAAACAAATACTTCCACATAATCATGCAACATCTGAACCAACCTGCTCTTGACATTGTCTTCTAAGTTAGCACCAATCTTAACCTCTCTCTTGTCTGTCTCAGTACCCAGATTGATGACTTTAACTGACTCTTCGTGCGGCTAAATAGATTTTTCCTCTTGTAACAGAAGTCTGGCTAGTTCTCCCGGTATTTCACAATCTTCCTCTACTTCGTCTTCGACTTGGTTAATTGGACATTTGAAGTCATAGTCGACAATAGTAGAGTCATTGGCAATAAGATCTAGAGTGGATGAGGACCTGCAAGAGTGGTGTGTGTGTGTGTGTGTGTGTGCATGTAAGATACATGGCTATTTTGAAAAATGTATTTGAAAGAAAGACAATGAACACAAAGATTTGAATACAAAAGAGTCCAATGATTTGTATTGAATGATCATATGATTAGATGAACATAAATAAAACCCTTGACAAATGGACCAAAGTGCCCCGGGCCAGGCACATGGCTTAAAAGTCATTGTTAAAATATTACAGACAAAATGTTCTTGAATTGAAAGAAAAGCAATAACAAGTAGATTACTCCTCAATGAAGGAGAAGGGCACGAAGTCCTTTGCATGCCAATTCTTCAGCTCCACTATAGTAGGATACACCCAATCTTCAAATGCAACTTCATCATCTGAATCACCTACAGTGTTGACTTCATGGCTTCCAATATGGAGAGGTGGCTTTTCGGCACGAGCACGCCTCACCTCCTTCTGAGCCTTGACGGTGAAGCCCAAACCAAACTTGTCTGCTTTGAATGGGATATCGAGGAGTTTCCCCCAAGTATCACAACTTCCTTATTCAATTGCAGCACGAGCATCTTTGACTGAAACCATCTTCGACATGACTTTAACAGCTTTGAACTCATCGGAGGAACATTTGGTAGCAGCAACCATCGGTGGCACGACTTCAAAGGCTTGACACGGGGTCTCAATGAATTCTCCATCCATCTCTACGTATTTGAACGAGTTAAGGTGGCTTATCATAAACTCTTCTTCACCACAGACGGTGACAATTCTTCCCTTGACAGGATACATAAGTTTTTGATGAAGAGTTGAGGTTATTACCCCAATTTTATGGATCCAAGGGTGACCCAACAGACAAGAATAGGAAGGAAGGATATCCATGATGTAGAAGGTGGAATTTAAAATTTGGGAGCCCACCTTTATTGGAAGATCTAATTCTCCATGAACTGTCCTCTTTGATCCATCGAAGGCCCTCACAATGATATCACTGGGTTTCAAGACTAAACCTTCACAGTCTATACGGTCTAACGCCCCCCTTTGGTAGTACGTTTAGAGAAGAACCAGTGTCGACCAGCACATGTGTTAAGGTAGTCCCTTTGCACTCGACAGAAACATGTAGAGCTTTATTGTGGTTCTTCCCAAGCGGTGTTAGGTTAGCATCTGAAAATTCCAAGCCATTATCAGCCGTCAAGCTAGCCACCCAATTCTCAAATTGGTCTGTTGTGGTCTCATGGGGGACATGAGCATTTTTCAGGAATTTGATTAATGTCCGAGCATGGGCATCGGAACAGAGCAACAACGACAACATAGAAATCTTAGAAGGGGTTTGCCCCAACTGTTCCACAATCTTGAAGTCACTCCTTTTTATTATCTTCAAGATCTCGTCCATCTCACGAGCGGAAGGTTCTCCATCAACAACGTCCTTTGCGGGTACTTCTGTCACGACGGGCTCAACAACCTTCTCTTTCCCTCTTGTATCGATACTTAGCTTGGCGGCAGTAATGTGGACGGGTGCCTTTATAACAACTGGTGGCGAGATATTGGGTGAAAAGATTCTCCTAGTTCGGGTTACCTTACTTGAGCCGGCTATGTTACCAACATCATCAACTTTGTCTTCTTCGATCCAAGCGTCTTATTTTATCCCATGGTAAAACACCTCAGCACCATAGTTCCATGGCACTGCCTTGTTTGAAGAGTGGGGAATTGGTCCAGGATTGGTAATTATTAAGGGAGCAACAATTGGTTCGTTTGAAATCCTAATAGGACCTTTAGAGGAGATCCCAAGAGGTTTATTTGAGATGGTGATAATAGAGAGATCTTCATATTTATCAGTCAGACTTTTGACAAGCGGGGTCTTCTCAAATAGGATCTCATGGCTATCCATCAGGCGTTGAATGCCTTCCTTCATCCCTTCGCGTCCATTGAGTTATTTAGTACAACAAACACAGTCTTTTACATAGCCAGGGAAGATCCCAACTTTCAACAGATTCTCTTTGATGATATTCAGCGGAGTAGTCAAGTCTTCAACAGAGGAAACAAAAATTGTATCTTCAACAGCATTGACACCCTTGTCATGCTTTGGCATAGGCATGGTGATTACATTCAGAGTTGGAGGAGGATCAAATTCAATTGTCTTGTTATCGATTAAATCATGGATTTTATTCTTCAAGGCCCAACATTGGTCAGTCTCATGTCGGGGGCTACTTGAGTGGTAAGCACATTTAGCATTCGAATTATACTTTGGTGAAGAGGTATCAGGGTTGGCAGGAGGCTCGCGCAATGTCACCAAATTATCCTTGAGCGAGTGTTGTAAGGATTAAGATAATGACATGCCTAACCTCGTAAATTGTCTTCTCGGAGTTTCAAAATGTTGATGATTAGCAGATGGTCTTGGAGTAGGAGTTAGATTGGAGATTCGGACAACATTAACAGATGGATGATCATTCTTCTTGGTACGGGCCTTTGCCCCGTACACAGCATTGATTTCCATCTTTGCAGCAAAAGGTTTCTTTACAGGATTTTAAGTGGAGGCAGATGCCATGGAGATCTTTCCACTTTTGATGTCGCTTTTAACTCTTTCACCGGTCAAAATTAGCTCGGTGAAACCTGTTGTACCCCAAAATTTGCCCTCCCATATTCATCAAGATTTGTCAAGTCAAGGTCACAAAATTCCCCAAGGGTTGTGCAGCTCAACTGTCTCCTATACAGTCAAAACTAGGGTTTGAGTCCTGATCAAGAAAATGAAGATTTCAAAGGCCCAATCAAGTCTCATATGCCTACAAAGATGGTCAAGTATCTTCATATCAAGTTTCAAGGCATTCAGCTCAAAATTGCACAGTCAAAACCCTAAATTGCACTACAGTCAACTGTAGGGGCAAAATGGTCATTTGACAGTCAAAAGTTCAAATTTTTGGTCAATATATCATTTTGAAGCCACAAACATCATTTGATCAAATGCTTGATCATGATTCTCAAAATTTGGCTCAGAAAATCATCAAGATGCAAAAGTTGCTATATTTGGACAGCTGAAAAAGTCAACTGAAATTGACCAGGGCATAACTTTCACATGGATTATCAGAAAAATTCCATCCAAAGCTCATTTTGAAGAGAAAGACATTTCCTACAATTCATCTTCATATTCCAAGTCCAAGAAATGCTCTCACAAAAAGTTATCAATTTCAACATTATAGGTCATTTTCAAAAGTCAACAAAAAGGGACTTTAAGTCAAAGGCCATAACTTGAGATTGGTAAATCAAAATGACATGGGACCAAAGGCATTGGTTAAAGGACTCAAAGACCTTTCCAAAATGTCCAAGAACTTGTGAAAAGCTTAAAAATTGACCAAGTTATGCCTTGTGGAAGTTGGGAAATTTTTGGGAATTTTGAAAAGTCAACAATGGTTCAAATGACCTAAAAATGCAAATGGGCCCATTTTTCTTCCAAATTTCTTCATGCCAAGCCTATGCACGACCATTAGGCCCAAAGGGAAGTATTTTCATATTTTTTAATTATTTATTTGAATTTATATTAATATTAATTCATTTAAATTATTTTAATACATGAAAAATATAAACCTAACCTAAAAAAATCTTTTTATGCACATTATAGGCTCAATATCTCGTGCTTAGTCAATTATGGAAGGTTTTGGATTGATTGGAACTAATTGACACCAAATTGCACATGATAAGATTCAAAAAGATCCTTGAGCAAATCAAATCTTCAATCAAAGATTACAAGGGATTTTATGCAGTTTTCTTGACCTAAATCGTTCCATACAAGTACTAGATCAGAACCCTAATGCCTAGAGACTGAAAGCTGCGCCCAAACAAGCCATTGCATATTGAAAATTTCTCTTAAAAACTCAAATCTGAAAAGTGCCTTAAAGGTCGATTCAAGCTCCAATTTTTGTTCCATTAGCATCCTGAAGCACCACTGGACGTTTCTCAATCATTAACAACAACCAAAACGCCTTGAATTGGTACCCCTAAGTCAAACTGTACATCAAAATTTCTGAATTCGCATAGCATGATTCAAGCATATTTGTGCATTTTTATTTATGTATTCATGATCACAATGATGTTTCTAAGCTAACTGACATGTTTGATTGCATTTTCATTAGCCATACGTGAATCCACCATGCGCGTTTTTTAGGGTTACAGGTTTCTTAAAATAGGGCTTTTGCGTAGAGGAAAAATTAGGGTTCATGAGTACCACCATTGCAATCAGCTCATCAAGACGAAGAAGACTAGACCATCGCGCCTAATTTATGTTTGGATATGAGCTATTCGCTATTTTCTTAAATCACCCCTTCAGCAACGCTATAAAAACCGTGGCCATACGTTTATGTTTCAGAAAAAACGAAGAA
This sequence comes from Vicia faba, assembly GCA_948472305.1. Lineage (NCBI taxonomy): Eukaryota > Viridiplantae > Streptophyta > Magnoliopsida > Fabales > Fabaceae > Vicia > Vicia faba. The sequence goes on along the minus strand of OX451737.1, from coordinate 1,156,800,647 downwards.
GACAACCTCGTTGTCACCACGTGATAGGCTGGTTTGAAAATTCGCGCCAGATCGTCCACTAACACCATGTTTTACTTATTATATTTATTTGATATTATATGTTAAGTGACAAGCGCTTGGTCCAGTGGTGCACGTGATGGTTTGTAACATGAATGACCTGGGTTCGATCCCAGGTCTTCTTCCTTTCCAATATTATTTTTCCTTTATTAATCATATGCAGGCACACCTTCGTGGTACACCATATTCCACCCTCATCCAAACGTACACATGCCTAATGGTCCCAGATCAAGGGTTGATGTTGAAGGTACACTATAAGGCAAGTCAATACGCTGGCACCCAAGCTGGAAAAGTCAACAAATCTCTGGTTTAATGGGCCAATGTTCTTGGGCCAACACCTCCATCTGGGGCCTGAACCCCCCCCCCCCCTGGTTTGCTTTTCTTTTCTTTTTATTATTTTAATTATTGTATTATTTATTTTTATTGCTTTAATTAATTAATTTTCTTTTTTTTACAAAATATAAAAACATCATAAAAATCCAGAAAAAGATAAAAATGTAATAAATATTTTATTTTAATTATTTTATTTGCATGAATAAATTGTGTAATTAAATTTAGTATAATTAGGTTTTTTGATTTTAATTCTTTTCATAACAAAATATAAAAATATAGAATTTAGGTTTAATTGTTGATCTTAATCCTTTTTAATTTTCCTTTTTTTGTAATAATATTGCTTATTTTATTTATTATTTTCCTGAGTAAATTGTACATAAAAATTAATTTAGGTTAAATTAGTCAAATTTCAATATTTTCTCAATAATTAACAAATAATTAGAATTAGGGTTTTACCTCCACCTTTTTAGCTTTAATTAATTCTTTTTCTTTTAAATCTTAAAAAACACAAAAATATCAAAAAACATTTAATCATTTAATTCTAATTTCCTATTAATTTTAATTTTTTGCAAACGGGTCCAACGCCCGTCGTTTTAATTATTTAATTTGCGCATTTATCTTATGTCGTCTAATTATAATTTTGTATCTCTCCCAAAGCATTGTAACTTTACTTTTCGCACTTTATTTTTCCGCATTATTTACTTTTCCGTCAAATCGGGTCCGGTTTAATTTTGGCGATGTGGACCCGCGCCATTTGTAATAGCCTTAGATTTATTTTTCGCAAACTTTATAACTGTTAAATATGCATGCAAGAATGAATGTCCAAATTAAAATCAAGCGTAGAACACGACAAACATGACAAGACAAATAAATGAAACATGACACACAGTTCGCACACACCACCCCTAGGGTACGCCTCACTGTTGCCTTTCGAAAGGTGGTCGTCAAGTAGAGGACGTCTTAGTAAGTCCTCATGATCCGGGAACCTGGCATGAGGGTAGCTTCTAAGGTGTCTTCCCATTGCTCCGGTGATCACCATGTCCCTAAAATCGAATTGACCCGAACACCTCCAACGTTGGTGCTACCTACCTCTCAATGGTGGGATGGCATTACTTTAAAGGACTCTTACACAGACGAATTCCTTAGGGTAGGTAGGTTCTCAAGGATACTTGCTCTAATTAAAAAAACAAACTCAAAAAGACTTTTCACACTGACACTTTTCAAAAGCTTTCCAAGCAAACTTTTCAAACACTCTGACGTATGAGTCGAACTGAAATTTTTCAAAGAAACTTTTTAAACCCACATTGAAAAGCAAACAAACAATTTTGAAAACACATTGAGCAAGTATCTAAGAGCCCATGGATAACCATGGATAGAAAGGGTGCTAACACCTTCCCTTTCTATAACCTACCTCCCGAACCGAGAGCAATCTCTTTAAGGAATTTTTCTGTGCTTTTGTCCTTTCCAATTGGAGAAAATAAAAGACGGTGGCGACTCTTGCTTCCGCGACATTTCGCGAACCAGCTTTAAAACAGTCAGTTCCAGATCCACCGATCACAGAACTGGCGACTCTACTGGGGAATACTCTTAAAGTGAGGTGTACCTTAGGATTAAGATCACTGTGTTTTCAATTGTCTTCTTTGCTTGCTTTATTATTGTGGGTTGCATGGGAGTTCTATAGATCCTAACCCGGATCTGGGGGATACCTTCTTAGAAAGTAGCAACAAGGCTGTGAGGGAACTGTGCGGGGTATACCGACATGGTTGAAACAGTCTGCTACGTTGATGTGGCACTTTGGTGTGTACCGGTAACCCTTGAGTTCAGTCAAGGAGAGTACGGGGCCTCCGCGTGGTGTCGTGAAGCATCAACAGACCTTAGGAACCTTAATTGAACTATCTTGGCCTCTTTAGGGTAGTGAGATAACTGACTTTGGTGCAGTCCGAGGTTGGTTGATACTCGATACTACGCTCAATTGAGGGTTGCTTTCCTGGAATATTTCGGTCGCCAGTTCAGTGGCTAAATCGAAACGATGAACAATGAAAGCAATCCCGTGATATTGGGAACCTTAGAACCCGGTTACTTTGATTAGGACAGGTTGAACCCACCAACTTCAAGAGGGTAATACCTAGACCCCATGCTGGCCTAAACCCTAAGGGCTTCTCTTGTGTGACTTGCGTGCCTTCGTACTTGACTACTTGCATGTTTGTTATCTGACCCTTGATGTCTTGCAGGTTTTGTTCATAGTCCTTAATTGGGACTTATAACAGGATATATTAACCACTTACAGGTTTTGTTTATAGTCTTTAATAGGGACTCATGACAGATTTTACTTAGGTTTCTTGCAGGTTTTGTTCATAGTCCTTAATTGGGACTTATAACAGGGTGTACTAACTACTTGCAGGTCTTGTTTATAGTCCTTAACTAGGACTCATGACAAGGTTTACCAAATTTCTTGCAGGTCTTGTTTATAGTCCTTAAGTGGGACTCATAACAGGGTTACTCATATCACCCCATGCATAGCATGACATCATACCATTGCATACCATTGCATACATCCTAACCTATTTCAAGGATCTCAAGGGCTTGTGATGCAGGTCATGATAAACCAACTACCCAGCAAGGGGCAAAGGGGATTTATTTTCCTCTAGCCAAGGGCGTCAGGGGCTATGACCCACTGGATATGGTGAGCCTTTGACCCTTGAAGAAGGACTCTCAACAATATGCAGTGCCTTCAGTCAAGCTACCGGTTCTCAACTCTAACAATTTCTCTGTTTATCCCGCGAGGTCCTTGAAAACATTACATGCATGTCATACATCTCATTGCATTGCAGGTATCCCTTGACAGGTTGCTTACCCTTCCTCGCTGTTTATTTCAGCCGATCATCATGAATCCTGAGTCATCAGCCGAGCAGACTATCAAGGATCTCCAGGCTCAGAACGCCCAGTTCCAAGAGCTGATCATGAATTTGACTCAGGGGCAACAAGACCTGAAGGCTCTGCTCTTGAAGAAGGACAAGAAGAAGAAGAGGACGGTCTTGTTCAGCCCTAGGCGCAGATCTGGGAATACACCGCAGACTGAAACTGAGAGGACTACCCCATCTGTGAGGGAAAGCAGTCATCATGAGAGAGAGGTTCCCAGTCCAGTGGTCTCCGACAACGAGACAGATTTTGATGAAGAGCAGTACCCTCCTGCTAATGACAGATATAAGCAACTGGAGGACAGAATGAAAGCTATGGAGGTTCAACAGGTACCTGGGCTGGATTTCGGAGATCTGGGTTTGTCAACTGGTGTGGTTATTCCTCGGAAATTCAAAGCACCATCCTTCTCGAAGTATGACGGGGCGTCTTGTCCCAAGCTGCACCTAAGGTCCTATGTTCGGAAAATTCAGCCGTATTCTGCGGACAAGAATCTATGGATCCACTTCTTCCAGGAGAGTCTTTCAGGGACTCATCTCGAATGGTTCTATCAGCTGGATGGAACCAAAGTTCGTAACTGGGAGGAGTTGGCTACTGCTTTCTATAAGCAGTACCAATATAATGCCGACCTTGCCCCTACGCGTACCCAACTCCAGGGTATGTCGTTAGGATCAAGTGAAGGTTTTAAAGAATACGCTCAGAAATGGAGGGATCTTGCTGGAAGGGTACAACCACCTCTGACTGATCGGGAACTTGTCGATATGTTCTTAGGGACCCTGTCTGGTCCGTTCTACAACCACCTAATTGGGAATTCGTCTGCTGGATTCACAGATCTTATCTTGACTGGAGAGCGAATAGAAGCTGGCATCCGGTCTGGGAAAATTCAAGAGGCTGCACCTTCTGATAAAAAGCCTCATCAGGGAAAGAAAGAATCCAATGCTGTGCACGGTAAAAAGAGCCGTCATGAGATAGGGGCAATCCAGATCTCCAATCCTGGACCTGCTCAACAAGGACAGGGGCAGCAGCGCAAGGAGAAACGGCAGTACACCAAACTCAACATGTCGTTGGATCAAGCACTGCAACAAATGTTGAAGGCAGGGTTGATCACCTTAAGGGCTCCTCTCCGGAATCCGAACACTTCTGCACCCAACTTTCATCCCAACGATAGGTGCGCATATCATTCAGATAGCCCGGGGCATACTACAGACAATTGCTGGCCTCTTAAGAATAAGATTCAAGATATGATCGACGCTGGAGAGATTCAGTTTGAAGTGTCTGAGACTCCAAACACAATCACTGCTTCGTTGCCCAATCATTGAAGACCTTTTGTTTATTTGAATTTTTGAGTTGTATTTTTCTTTGCTTATACAAACAATTAATGTCATAGCAAACTCTTTTATTCTATTAATGCATCGCATATGTCTGTTTTGGAAATTAATACAATTATTTTCATTATGTTCAAATATCTTTTCATATTTTTTCTGATGTCAACTCTCGGTTAATAATTCTAAGCCTCTTGAGGGAGGATGACGAAAACGATACCGCGATCATTACAGTATGCTTTTGAACAAACCCCGCTGATGAGGTACAGGCATTGTTTCAACCCCTAAACACTGGAGTTATAAGGATGATAATCCCTCGTCAACCCATCAGAGCCAAAGAAGTAGGAGTTTTTATTTTCGAAAATCAAAACCCTTAATCATAACCTGGGGCAGGGTAGTCTCTCAGTTGATCCAAGTGCATAACGAATGGCACCGAAGAGATCTTTACAAAACGAACAAAGACAGTGATGGTTCAGAACAATCAAAAGAACAGGCAGTCATCATCAAAATTCATAAATGAAAAGCCCAAAAAGTCTAAACCTACAAAGGGGACTTATGAAACTGGGGCATCCCGCTGACTGTAATTCCAAAAAGGAAACAGTTCAGGCAAAAAAGAAAGGGATAACAAAATCAAGAAAGAGGTCTCACAAACCCTCAACCAAAACAAAGATGACTGCCCATTCAAAATAAGTTATCAACATCTGAACCATTATCGGAACATCAAAGCAAAGACTCAAGCAAGGTCTAACGCACGATCAACTGAGTTTAGGTTTGGAGAACATCACGAAGAGCGGGTGGGTACAAATAATTTGAGCCTTTATCCTTTGTTTCTTAAAACCGTGAACCAGGCCACGTTATAACCCTTAAAAGTCCTAGCTGAAGCATGGGTTAGTTCGAAAGCATATTGTTACGAAGGTATCCTGACTCCTGAAGGCCTACGGTAAAATAACGAGTTGACATCACGTTTTACAAACATTTACTCGTTTTATGAAAAAGAATGCATTTTCAAAATTTTCAAGACAGACATAGGCTTTGCATTTTTAACATGGCGTTGTTTACATATGACTTGTTGTTTGAACAGCATAGAAATTCGCACGACGAATGCCTAATGAACAGAAGTACCTCCAATCAAGGGGCATGGCATGACTATTGTCCATCATCTGGGGCAGTCTAATCAAGATTCGGAGAATCTCTCAAAAGGCCAAAAAGCCTGGGGCAAATCTCCGCCTGAGTCACTTGGGGCATTTCAGCAACGAATCTTGCCCGATCAGACATCTTCTGGTAATATGGCAACACAAGAAGCCAGGGGCAACTCCCTATATTCTGAAAGCATGGACATAGCCGAAAAGATACTACGCAAAATCAAAGACCCGCTAGGTTGACACACCTAGGCAAAAATAAGGGCTTCCCGTCGAACCAAAAGGGTTCGGGCAAAATGAAGGGATGAAATGAAAAATCTGTACACCCGGCAAGTCGAAAACCTGAAAAGGCGGCTTGGGCAAAAATGGGTATCCCGGTGGACCGAAAACCCGGAAGGGCAGTCCAGGCAAAAGTTAGGGATCAAAGCGTACGACTATGTCCCGTCATCTTATCATCTGTCCACCAGAAGAAGGTTTGACCCTCAACAACTATCAGCACTTCACAGGTCCCCTATAGAAACAGGGGCAATAGAGAATGGTCTAAGCAATCTGATTGTTCTGTCCTCCAAGGTATCAGGGTAAGTTCCGTTGAAGAACATAACCAATACGGTTCAAAACTTCCCCAGAGAATCCAATCCAGTTCCCCAGGAAAGATGGAATTCATATCCCCAAGCAGCAAGCTTATCCCCAGTAAATTCTGGAAGCTTATCCCCTCGCAGAGCACGAACGCGTCGCCCGGCTTGATTTAAAGAGTTATTTCCTTAACAGGATATAACTGGGTTATCCTCAGCCAAAAGCCACGGAAAGAGCATCGTCGGCAGAATCTTCTTATCCCCGGCGAAGTCCATTTATACTTCCAATACAGCAAGGTATCCTCAGCGAGTCATCCTCAACAATTCAGCAAAAGCATCTCCTCACAGAGTATTTCTTCCCAACATGGTCGCTAGAATATCTTTTCCTCCCCGCAGAATCCTCCATTCGCCAAGTTTATTCCCCAACGGAGTTATCTTCGTCTATTGGAATTCTTGCAACTATTCTACAACATCAGCCCAGGATACGACTTCCCGGCACCCGTCAAGGATTTATTTTCTTAGACAAACATACATTCATAAAACGTCACATACATCATTATAGCATGCATATGCATCATACTACACGAATCTCATTGATTTTGAAGACATACAGTTCATGCATCATGATTTTGCATCCAATTATGTCTCGCCTTTTCAGGAAAAAGATCAATACAAAAATGACTACTATCAACTAATCGCAATTCATTCTAGATATAGTTTCAGATGTAAACCCAGCGATGGTGACGTTCTGATACTGCTTCCAGAATTCCTTCTAGATATAGTTTCAGATGTAAACCCAGCGATGGTGACGTTCTGATGCTGCTTCCAGAATTCCTTCTAGATATAGTTTTAGATGTAAACCCAGCGATGGTGACGTTCTGATGCTGCTTCCAGATTCCCTTCTCGATATAGTTTCAGATGTAAACCCAGCGATGGTGACGTTCTGATACTGCTTCCAGAATTCCTTCTAGATATAGTTTCAGATGTAAACCCAGCGATGGTGACGTTCTGATGCTGCTTCCAGAATTCCTTCTAGATATAGTTTCAGATATGACCCAGCGATGGTGACGTTCTGATACTGCTTCCAGATTTCCTTCTAGATATAGTTTCAGATGTAAACCCAGCGATGGTGACGTTCTGATGCTGCTTCCAGATTTCCTTCTCGATATAGTTTCAGATATGACCCAGAGATGGTGACGTTCTGATGCTGCTTCACGGTATCCTTCAGATATAGTTTCGGATATGATCCAGAGATGGTGACGTTCTGATACTGCTTCCAGGTATCCTTCAGATATAGTTTCGGATATGATCCAGATATGGTGACGTTCTGATGCTGCTTCCAGATCTCCTTCCAGATATAGTCCAGATGTAAACCAGATATGGCAACATTCTGTCACTTATTCCAGTTGAAGATATTTCAAGACCTCCTCTAGTCCAGCTAAATCGATGCCCAACAGATTTTTCTGATAAAGACTCAGCAGTCCCCTATGGTTCCCTCTCCAGGAGTGTGTGAGGCAGTAATCCCTTTTTCAGATGTTTCCCTCTCCGACGATGAGTGTGAGGTGATATTCTCCCTATGGTTCCCTCTCCAGCGGTGTGTGAGGTAGTAATCCCTTTTTAGATGGTCCCCTCTCCGACGGTGTGTGAGGTGGTAAATCCTTTTCAGATGTTTCCCTCTCCGACGTTGAGTGAGGTGATCATTCCTTTCAGATTATAATTGCCTATGGTTCTCTTCCCGATATTGCAAAGATGGTAATTCTCGCCAAGATTTTTCTCAACGAGCGTTGTTGAGATTAAAGTCATCCAAGGTTCTCTTATCGTTCATGCTAAGGTAGTAACCATCCCTGGTTCATTCATCAGCATTTGAAGCTCCAGATTCAGCTCCTGTAACCAGTCAGGACACATCTATACCAAGCATCTAAAATCAGCTCCTGCAACGTGTCAGGTACTCATTTTCTCTTTTGCAGGTATGCAGGTTCTCGCTAAGGAATCTCCTACGCGATCAACATCCAGATGGCATCTATAAGCCCCTCACCCTATCCAGCAATCTCTAAATGGCATCTATAAGTCCATTCCCCCATCACTGCTACTATGTGAGCGCAAATTTCTGGGCACTTTAGTGTTCAATCATCTTCTACCCTCGGATTACGAAAGGCACGTCAGCCAATCTACATCCTCAGGTCTAAGAAGATTGAACAGGGGCAACTGTTGTACCCCAAAATTTGCCCTCCCATATTCATCAAGATTTGTCAAGTCAAGGTCACAAAATTCCCCAAGGGTTGTGCAGCTCAACTGTCTCCTATACAGTCAAAACTAGGGTTTGAGTCCTGATCAAGAAAATGAAGATTTCAAAGGCCCAATCAAGTCTCATATGCCTACAAAGATGGTCAAGTATCTTCATATCAAGTTTCAAGGCATTCAGCTCAAAATTGCACAGTCAAAACCCTAAATTGCACTACAGTCAACTGTAGGGGCAAAATGGTCATTTGACAGTCAAAAGTTCAAATTTTTGGTCAATATATCATTTTGAAGCCACAAACATCATTTGATCAAATGCTTGATCATGATTCTCAAAATTTGGCTCAGAAAATCATCAAGATGCAAAAGTTGCTATATTTGGACAGCTGAAAAAGTCAACTGAAATTGACCAGGGCATAACTTTCACATGGATTATCAGAAAAATTCCATCCAAAGCTCATTTTGAAGAGAAAGACATTTCCTACAATTCATCTTCATATTCCAAGTCCAAGAAATGCTCTCACAAAAAGTTATCAATTTCAACATTATAGGTCATTTTCAAAAGTCAACAAAAAGGGACTTTAAGTCAAAGGCCATAACTTGAGATTGGTAAATCAAAATGACATGGGACCAAAGGCATTGGTTAAAGGACTCAAATACCTTTCCAAAATGTCCAAGAACTTGTGAAAAGCTTAAAAATTGACCAAGTTATGCCTTGTGGAAGTTGGGAAATTTTTGGGAATTTTGAAAAGTCAACAATGGTTCAAATGACCTAAAAATGCAAATGGGCCCATTTTTCTTCCAAATTTCTTCATGCCAAGCCTATGCACGACCATTAGGCCCAAAGGGAAGTATTTTCATATTTTTTAATTATTTATTTGAATTTATATTAATATTAATTCATTTAAATTATTTTAATACATGAAAAATATAAACCTAACCTAAAAAAATCTTTTTATGCACATTATAGGCTCAATATCTCGTGCTTAGTCAATTATGGAAGGTTTTGGATTGATTGGAACTAATTGACACCAAATTGCACATGATAAGATTCAAAAAGATCCTTGAGCAAATCAAATCTTCAATCAAAGATTACAAGGGATTTTATGCAGTTTTCTTGACCTAAATCGTTCCATACAAGTACTAGATCAGAACCCTAATGCCTAGAGACTGAAAGCTGCGCCCAAACAAGCCATTGCATATTGAAAATTTCTCTTAAAAACTCAAATCTGAAAAGTGCCTTAAAGGTCGATTCAAGCTCCAATTTTTGTTCCATTAGCATCCTGAAGCACCACTGGACGTTTCTCAATCATTAACAACAACCAAAACGCCTTGAATTGGTACCCCTAAGTCAAACTGTACATCAAAATTTCTGAATTCGCATAGCATGATTCAAGCATATTTGTGCATTTTTATTTATGTATTCATGATCACAATGATGTTTCTAAGCTAACTGACATGTTTGATTGCATTTTCATTAGCCATACGTGAATCCACCATGCGCGTTTTTTAGGGTTACAGGTTTCTTAAAATAGGGCTTTTGCGTAGAGGAAAAATTAGGGTTCATGAGTACCACCATTGCAATCAGCTCATCAAGACGAAGAAGACTAGACCATCGCGCCTAATTTATGTTTGGATATGAGCTATTCGCTATTTTCTTAAATCACCCCTTCAGCAACGCTATAAAAACCGTGGCCATACGTTTATGTTTCAGAAAAAACGAAGAAGACAACCTCGTTGTCACCACGTGATAGGCTGGTTTGAAAATTCGCGCCAGATCGTCCACTAACACCATGTTTTACTTATTATATTTATTTGATATTATATGTTAAGTGACAAGCGCTTGGTCCAGTGGTGCACGTGATGGTTTGTAACATGAATGACCTGGGTTCGATCCCAGGTCTTCTTCCTTTCCAATATTATTTTTCCTTTATTAATCATATGCAGGCACACCTTCGTGGTACACCATATTCCACCCTCATCCAAACGTACACATGCCTAATGGTCCCAGATCAAGGGTTGATGTTGAAGGTACACTATAAGGCAAGTCAATACGCTGGCACCCAAGCTGGAAAAGTCAACAAATCTCTGGTTTAATGGGCCAATGTTCTTGGGCCAACACCTCCATCTGGGGCCTGAACCCCCCCCCCCTGGTTTGCTTTTCTTTTCTTTTTATTATTTTAATTATTGTATTATTTATTTTTATTGCTTTAATTAATTAATTTTCTTTTTTTTACAAAATATAAAAACATCATAAAAATCCAGAAAAAGATAAAAATGTAATAAATATTTTATTTTAATTATTTTATTTGCATGAATAAATTGTGTAATTAAATTTAGTATAATTAGGTTTTTTGATTTTAATTCTTTTCATAACAAAATATAAAAATATAGAATTTAGGTTTAATTGTTGATCTTAATCCTTTTTAATTTTCCTTTTTTTGTAATAATATTGCTTATTTTATTTATTATTTTCCTGAGTAAATTGTACATAAAAATTAATTTAGGTTAAATTAGTCAAATTTCAATATTTTCTCAATAATTAACAAATAATTAGAATTAGGGTTTTACCTCCACCTTTTTAGCTTTAATTAATTCTTTTTCTTTTAAATCTTAAAAAACACAAAAATATCAAAAAACATTTAATCATTTAATTCTAATTTCCTATTAATTTTAATTTTTTGCAAACGGGTCCAACGCCCGTCGTTTTAATTATTTAATTTGCGCATTTATCTTATGTCGTCTAATTATAATTTTGTATCTCTCCCAAAGCATTGTAACTTTACTTTTCGCACTTTATTTTTCCGCATTATTTACTTTTCCGTCAAATCGGGTCCGGTTTAATTTTGGCGATGTGGACCCGCGCCATTTGTAATAGCCTTAGATTTATTTTTCGCAAACTTTATAACTGTTAAATATGCATGCAAGAATGAATGTCCAAATTAAAATCAAGCGTAGAACACGACAAACATGACAAGACAAATAAATGAAACATGACACACAGTTCGCACACACCACCCCTAGGGTACGCCTCACTGTTGCCTTTCGAAAGGTGGTCGTCAAGTAGAGGACGTCTTAGTAAGTCCTCATGATCCGGGAACCTGGCATGAGGGTAGCTTCTAAGGTGTCTTCCCATTGCTCCGGTGATCACCATGTCCCTAAAATCGAATTGACCCGAACACCTCCAACGGTGGTGCTACCTACCTCTCAATGGTGGGATGGCATTACTTTAAAGGACTCTTACACAGACGAATTCCTTAGGGTAGGTAGGTTCTCAAGGATACTTGCTCTAATTAAAAAAACAAACTCAAAAAGACTTTTCACACTGACACTTTTCAAAAGCTTTCCAAGCAAACTTTTCAAACACTCTGACGTATGAGTCGAACTGAAATTTTTCAAAGAAACTTTTTAAACCCACATTGAAAAGCAAACAAACAATTTTGAAAACACATTGAGCAAGTATCTAAGAGCCCATGGATAACCATGGATAGAAAGGGTGCTAACACCTTCCCTTTCTATAACCTACCTCCCGAACCGAGAGCAATCTCTTTAAGGAATTTTTCTGTGCTTTTGTCCTTTCCAATTGGAGAAAATAAAAGACGGTGGCGACTCTTGCTTCCGCGACATTTCGCGAACCAGCTTTAAAACAGTCAGTTCCAGATCCACCGATCACAAAACCCTAAGAAGAGAAGCCAACCAATAGATTAAATAATGGACCAGATAAAGTGCCCATAAACATGTCAATGTTCTCCCTATCAGTCAAAGGTGGTTGAACCCTACTGGCGAGGTCTCTCCACTTTTGTGCATATTATTTAAATCCTTCATTCTTTCCCATGTCATATCTTGCAACTGAACTCTTATCGGCGCCAAGTTGGTATTATACTGGTACTGATGGTAGAATGCGGTAGCTAAGTCTTCCCAGGTATTGATACGGGAACCATCCAACTGTTAGAACCATTCTAACTACATCCCGACCAAGCTTTCTTGGAAAAACTGAACTCAGAGTTTCTTATCAGCAGTGTGCGGCTGTATCTTGCATACATAAGATTTTAGGTGAAGTTTTGGACAAGAAACTCCATCGTACTTTGCAAAGACTGGTATTTTGAATTTGTGGGGAATGACAACCCCAGAGATCAAACCCAAGTCATCAAAATCTAAACCGAGGATGGCTTGGATTTCAACAGCCTTTAATTTGTCTTCTAACTGCTTGTACTTGACATCGGCGGGTGGGTATTGCTTGTCAAAATAATCATCATCAGACGCTTGATCATTAGCACAGTCAGCCTGGGTACTCTTAACCTCACCAATCTGGTTCTCGTCTTCTTTAGATGAGTCTTCCACTACCGAGATCTGACGGACTTTCTCTTTGAACCTTCTGCCCATGTTGACCAGGGCTCTCTTCTTGGGTTTCTTCTTAACTGCCAGTAGTGCCATCATATCTTGTTTCCCCTTTGCTAGGGCCAGTAGAGTCTCTTAGAATTGAGAGTTTTGTGCCTGAAGATCCTTCACAGTTTTCTCTAGATCCATCTTGCTGAAATAAACAGTAGAAAGATAAGGAAACCTGTTATGCGAAAACCTGTCATGTCATGATGCATGAAAGATGTATATGCAAATGATTTCAAGGATTAATGAGATTTAAATTTGTATAGACAAAAGAATGAACAAACATCAATTTTCATTAATTAGTTCAAAAATATTACAACATGCCTCTTGGGCTTACAAAATAACTTTCTAAGATAAAAAGGCTGAACGCATCCTCTTTGGCGCAAGGTAGACGCTCACACTTTGCTCCTCATGTAGATGCTTTGTAAGCTCCAAGACCCTCTTCTCACTAGCATATAATTGAGCTTCGAAAGTATCTTGTTCTTCCTTTAGCTGAATCTAGCCCTTTTGCAAGTCTTCTAGGGAGGTTGGCATGTCGGGATGGAGGACAGTGTACGGTACATCTCCTTCAACCACAGGTTCCATGATGACTGGTAAGATGGAAGGATAAAGCATCACAAGTTTCTGAGCACGGGCTCGTACCCACCTAAGGTAAGGCTCGGGGGGAATGGAATTATTGTGCCCCAGCGTCTTGCTATCCACTTTGTCACCATCCTCCAAGATCGTATAAACCTCTGGCGGTAGCTTTGATCGTTGCTCTCGTAGTCGAATACCATTCCTTGGAAGAGAATATCATGGAGACCATCCCTTCGGGCGTAACCAAACTGGCGTAAGGCTAAGAAAGGGTTGTAAGTGATACCTCCTCTAATTCAAAGCAAAGGGACATTAGGTAATTCCCTACAACAGTCTATGATAGTAACGTTCTCCAAGGATCGATAACACCAATGTGTTAGAACATAGTTTAATTCTACAACCCTTTAGTAAAGTTTTGATGATAACAAAATACAAAGAATAAAATTATTCCTAAGGTATATACAAAGAACAAGTATGCTCCTGAAAATTATGCTATGTATATGCAGAAGCTCTGATAGAATCAGCATCAGAATAGAAGCAGCATTAGAAGATCAGCAACCTATGTTACACGCTGAAACACTAAAGTTTGATGACCAGAATCTGCGCCTAATTAAATACACTGACTCTGATTAAAGACATCTTTTCCAAGTCATCTACACTCTGAAGCGTTATCAGCAGAAACAGCAAAGAAGATTTTGAAGCGTTACTAGCCATTCAAGACTGAATCAAATACTAATGGCTTTCTTCAGACAAAGATCTTCTACAAAAGGAAAGTGCATTATTATCATTAAACCTGCTTTATGGACAACGTATCTTTGCTTGCCTATATAAACAGGACTACTTGTGAAAAGAAGCACACACATACACACTCAATTTGCTAAGCTATTCAAACCATGCTCATTCAAAGCTTTAGCAAAGTCTTTCTATTCCAATCTTAGTTTGTGTAATTATCACAGTTGTGATATACGGTTTTGTAAGAAAACAACATACACACTAGTTCAATTCATTTGTAAAAGATTTCCTTGAGATAAACTGGTATGTGGTTGTACTCAAGAAGACTTTAATAGTTGTTAAAGTAGATATTGTAATCCTTTGAAAATAGTGGATTAAGACCTCGTTGGAGAGAGACGAAATCACCTTGACGGGTGGACTGGAGTAGTTTGAGATCAAACGAACCAGGATAAAAATACTATGTTGTCAAGCCATTTGTTTTAAGTTTTCCAATTCAACCCCCCTTCTTGTGTTTTTCACATCTTCAATTGGCATCAGAGCGCCTGATTCTGAGCTTATAACACTTAACCGTGTCAGTACAAGATCCAACGTCAGAAAAACATAATGGCAGGACCAAGTCAAAACATCAGCAATGACAACAATGAAGAAAGGGACAGATTCAGTGGCAAACCTCTAGTCTTTGATGGAGAGAACTTTGACTACTGGAAAGACATAATTGAGAGTTTCTTTCTGGCCCATGATGCTGATCTGTGGGACATGGTGACTGATGGATACACGCACCCAATGGATGGACGAGGTCAGAAGATTGACAGGAAAATGATGTCTGATCAGCAAAAGCGTGAATTCAGAAATCTTCACAAGGCCAGGAAAATTCTTCTCAGCGCCATCTCTTATTCAGAATATGAGAAGATATCAAACAGAGAAACTGCCAAGAATATGTTTGACTCTCTGAGAATGACGCATGAAGGCAACATTCAAGTCAAAGAAACCAAAGCCCTTGCGCTCATTCAGAAGTATGAGGCATTCAAGATGGAAGAGAGTGAATCAATAGAAACTATGTTTTCAAGATTTCAAATTCTTGTTGCTAGTCTAAAAGTTCTTGACAAAGGGTATTCCACTGCTGATCACGTTAAGAAGATCATTAGAAGCTTGCCAAAACAGTGGAGGCCAATGGTCACAACGCTTAAGCTAGCCAAGGATCTCAACAAAATCTCTCTGGAGGAACTTGTCAGCTCCCTCAGAAGTCACGAGATAAAGCTAGAAGCAGACGAACCTCAAAAACAAGGTAAGCCATTAGCTTTAAAATCTAACAGAAAATATGACTCCAAAGTTTTGTAGGCTGTGGAAGAAACCTCTGATGGGTCCTCATCAGAAGAAGATGAACTGTCTCTCCTCTCCAGAAGGGTGAACCAATTGTGGAAGCAGAGGAAAAGGAAGTTCAGGAATCCCAGAAGATCAGAAAATCAGAATGAATCTTCCTCCAGATACATAAGGTCAGAATCCTCCTCTGGACACAGAAGATCTGAAGGTTCTTCAGGAAACAGAAAGCCAAACAACAAAGACATCATCTGCTATGAATGTAACGAGCAAGGGCACTACAAAAGTGATTGCCCAAAGCTTCAGAAGGAGAAGCCCAAAAAGAAGTTTGGCAAGGAAAAGAAGAAAAGTATCATGGCTACATGGGATGATTCTGAAACATCTGAAGCTGACTCAGAATCAGATGATGAAAGAGCAAACATAGCTCTCATGGCAAATATAACTGAAGACAGTGAAGCTTCTGAGTCATACTCTGAATCAGATACAGAAGAGGTATTCCCTGAATTTACTATAAACTTTACTAAGGCTGAACTAGCTGAAAGCCTTAATGAAATTCTGGAAAGATATCAGCAGATCAGAGTCAAATTCAGAAACCTGAAAAGGAATCTTCCTTCTGACTCTGATAAGACTGGGAGTCTCAAATTGGAGAATTCTGAGTTAAAAGATAAAATTTCAAAATTAGAAAACCAATTGCAAAACTCTCAGAAGGAAACAATCCCTGAAACTCCCAGCAATGCTGATGAGATCATCAAGGAGTATGATCACAACTTTCATAAGTTTCTAGCTAAAAACATAGACAGAAGCAAAATGGCTTCAATGATCTATGGAGTTAGCAGAAATGGCAGAAAAGGGATAGGATATCAAGGTAAGGCACCTACACCAAAAAATGCCATGGATTTAGTTATAAAACATACTCCACTTGATTCACACTTTATATATGCGCACACACATGACATAAAATATACAAGCAGTGATTACTCTGTCAAACCAAAATTCAACCAGAGTTTTGGTAAAACTAACAAATCAGGACCCAAGAAAATGTGGGTACCTAAGGATAAAATAATACATGTGGCAGATATCTTTAGCAGCAAAGCAAAGACACCAATCATGGTACCTGGACTCTGGCTTCTCACGACACATGACGCGAAGAAGGCATATGTTCCAAAGCCTGGAACTTAAGCCTGGAGGCCACGTAGGCTTTGGAGGCAATCAGAGAGGAAAGATCATTGGCTCTGGAACAGTAGGTAATGGAAATCTTCCCTCTATAAGTAATGTTTTATTAGTTGATGGATTAATGCATAACCTGTTATCCATAAGTCAATTAAGTGATAACGGTTATGATATAATCTTCAATCAAAATTCATGCAAAGCTGTTAGTCAGAAAGATGGGACTATCCTATTTAATGGAAAGAGGAAAAACAACATCTATAAAATCAAACTTTCTGAACTGAAAAGTCAGAATGTAAAGTGTCTTCTGTCTGTTAACAACGAGCAATGGATCTGGCACAGAAGATTGGGACATGTTAGTATGAGAAGAATATCTCAGATTAACAAACTCAATCTGGTCAGAGGACTTCCTAACCTGAAGTTCAATTCAGATGCTCTGTGTGAAGCATGTCAGAAAGGCAAGTTTGCAAAACTAGATTTCAAATCCAAAAATGTTGTTTCCACCTCCAAGCCATTAGAACTTCTGCACATTGACTTATTTGGACCAGTTAAAACTGCTTCAGTCAGTGGCAAAAAGTATGGGTTAGTAATCGTAGATGACTATAGCAGATGGACATGGGTAAAGTTCTTAAGGCACAAGGACGAGTCACACTCTGTGTTTGTTACCTTCTGCAACCAAGTTCAAAATGAAAAGGATCTTAGAATTGTCAAAGTCAGAAGTGATCATGGTGGAGAATTTGAAAACAAAGATTTTGAGTTATTCTTTAATGATAAAGGCATTCTGCATGATTTCTCTTGTCCTAGAACTCCCCAGCAAAATGGAGTTGTAGAACGAAAGAACAGAACATTGCAAGAAATGGCCAGAACCATGATCAACGAGACTAACGTTGCTAAGATCTTCTGGGCAGAGGCAATAAACACAGCGTGTTACATTCAGAATAGAATCTCCATAAGACCTATTCTGGAAAAGACTCCATATGAATTGTGGAAGAACAGAAAGCCCAACATTTCCTATTTTCACCCATTTGGATGTACATGTTTTATTTTGAATACAAAAAATTATTTGAACAAGTTTGACTCTAAAGCACAAAAGTGTATTATGTTAGGATATTCTGAACGCTCAAGAGGGTACAGAGTATACAATACAGAAACACAGATTGTGGAGGAGTCAATCAGTGTTCGTTTTGATGATAAACTTGACTCTCAAAAGTCAAAGCAGAATGAAATCCTTGCAGGTATGGAAGTTGAACTCACAGGTACTGAAGACAAATCATCAGAAGCTCTTAACAGAGACACTCCCTCAACATCAGAAAGAGTCACTGCAAGCAATCCAGCACCTTCTGTTGATCAACTCCAGAAAAGACCATCCAGAAGCAGCATGGATCACCCAGAAGAAACAATCTTAGGAAGGAAGGAAGATCCAATCAGAACAAGATCTACCTTCAGAAACTCTGAAGAATCCCTCATGGGACTGGTTTCTCTAATTGAACCAACAACAATTGATGAAGCACTTATGGACAATGATTGGATTCTAGCAATGCAAGAGGAGCTAAATCAATTCACAAGAAATGACGTATGGGATCTAGTTCCCAAACCAAAAGGATTCAACGTCATTGGTACAAAATGGGTGTTCAGAAACAAACTGAACGAACAAGGTGAAGTCATCAGAAACAAAGCACGACTGGTAGCACAAGGTTATAGTCAGCAAGAGGGGATAGACTATACAGAAACCTTTGCTCCAGTCGCCAGGTTAGAATCTATCAGACTCTTAATTTCATTTGCTGTTAATAAAGGCATCACTCTGTATCAGATGGATGTTAAGAGTGCATTCTTAAATGGCTATGTAGAAGAAGAGGTATATGTGCACCAACCCCATGGTTTTGAAAGTTCCAAAAATCCAGAATATGTTTTCAAACTAAAGAAGTCACTCTATGGTCTGAAACAAGCTCCCAGAGCTTGGTATGAAAGACTAAGTAACTTCCTGCTAGAAAAGGAATTCACCAGAGGGAAAGTGGACACAACCTTGTTCTGTAAGACAGTTAAGAATGACATTTTAGTATGTCAGATTTATGTTGATGACATCATATTTGGATCCACTAAACCCTCTCTGGGAAGAAAGTTTGCTAAATGTATGCAGGCAGAATTTGAGATGAGCCTAATGGGGGAACTAAAATTCTTTCTGGGCATTCAGATTAATCAAACCCCAGAAGGAACTTACATTCATCAGAGAAAATATGTCAGAGAACTTCTGAAGAAATTTGATCTCTCAGAATGTAAGCCATCAAAGATTCCAATGCATCCCACGTGCATTCTGGAAAGAGAAGAGGTAAGTAAAAAGGTAGAACAGAAGGTCTACAGAGGTATGATTAGTTCTCTTCTCTATCTGACGGCTTCAAGGCCTGACATTCTATTTAGTGTTTGCATTTGTGCTAGATTCCAATCAGATCCTAGAGAATCTCACTTAACAGCAGTTAAGCGAATTTTCAAGTATCTGAATGGTACTACTAATCTGGGTTTGTTTTATAGAAAATCAAGTGATTACAGCATGATAGGATACTGTGATGCTGATTTTGCTGGAGACAGAGTAGAACGTAAAAGCACTTCTGGAAGCTGCCAGTTTCTGGGAGAAAATCTGATCTCATGGTCCAGCAAAAGACAATCCACAATAGCTCTATCAACAGCAGAAGTTGAATACATAGCAGCAGCTGGATGCAGCACACAAATGCTCTGGATGAAAAGTCAACTTGAGGACTTCAAGATATTTGAGAGTAACATCCCTATCCTCTGTGACAATACTTCTGCTATTTGTCTCAGTAAAAATCCTACTTTGCATTCTAGGGCTAAGCATATAGAAATAAAACATCATTTTATTAGGGACTATATTCAGAAAGGGATTCTAAATTTAAAATTTATTAACACAGACCATCAATGGGCTGATATTTTTACAAAACCTCTTTCTAAAGATAGGTTCAACTTCATTCTGAAACATCTCAGCATGAAGCTCTGCCCAGAATAAAACTGTTTTGATTCCATATCTTAACCTTCAGAACTTTGTTTATTTTTCTGTGAACTACTGATCAATCTTCCTTCAGATCTTTAGAAGTACAGATTGTATCAGAATCTATCCATGAAGATCTGAGTGCTTCATTTCAAGGATAGAAATGTGCTGTTCACTCAAGCAAACAGGTGTCATCCAGTCATCAGCTACTTTCTGAGGCTGAACACGCGTTCACGTTTCTGAAAGGTCAAAAGCGCTGATTGGATGCATTGGGACACATGTCATGGGTAACCGTTCCAATATCTTTCTGAATCCCCCAAAATCATCTGTCATTAAATGCTCATAATCATTATAATTTATTTCTCTCTCTTGTCGTTTATGTTTTCAAAATCTTTTTCAAAATCTATTTAAACACATTTCTCACTCTTTAAACTTTTTCACTTTCACTTTCATTTTCTATACAATCTAATTGATTTCAGTTTGCATCCTTTCTCAAAACCCTTTCAATTTATTCTCAAAACCTTCGGTGTGAACATGGCTTCCTCAAGCAACCCTACTTCCAGTACTCAGAAAATAGATTCCTCCGAACAATATGAAGAACCCTTCAGAACTCTCCTCACACCCATCAAAAATCTAGAAGTACTCTCAGAATTGATTGTGGACTTTAACAGTCTTCAAGAGAACGGGTTTAATCTTTCTGAAGAGGTAAAGGCTCAAGGCTGGGACAGATATTTTGACCGACTGGTAGGTCCAACATTCCCAATCCTTGTGAAGGAATTTTGGATTCATGCTTCATATTCTAACCATCAAGTTACTTCATACATAATGGGGAAGAAGATAGTCATAACTGAGGACCTCATTGCAAGATTAATAGGCTACAATGGTGGTGGTGTACGATGTATTGACATGGATGAAAGATGTGCTGATGTCGCCCTAATTGCTAGAGAAATCTTCACTCTGGGTCTTCCCTCCAGCAAGATAAAGGATCTAAAAGACCATCACAGAATATGGGCCAAGATTATTCTGGGATGCATAAACCACAGGAAGCCTACCAGCTCTCCTGACTACATTAATATTGATCAGCAATTTCTGATCTACTTCATCTCCCAGAAGATTAAGGTGAATCTGGCTCATCTGTTGTTTAACCATCTAAGGACTAGTGTTAAGGAAACCAGAGAAGAGGAGCGCACAAAAAGGGACTGGATACCCCTAGGAAGGCTTATATCAGATATTCTAACAGAGAATAAGCTGATTGATCATCTAACAGAAGCTCGGGAAATCAGCTCTTTAGAAGCTACTCTTGGCAAACAATTGAATGCAGAGAATCTGAAGAAGATGAAGTTAATTGAGAACATCAAGAAGGAACCCAGTGTCACTTATTTTGCAACAATCTCCAGCAGAAGAATCCCTCTTGATAACTTTCCCATGTTCTCAGAGATTGATTCTAAACTTGAGATAATAGTCAGATATCTGGATGCATGCAAGGCGGATGGTACAACACCAGATTTGAACATTCAGGATATGCAGCAGAAGGCTCCAGAAGTTGTGCTAAAGAAAAACAAGAAAAGGAAGGCTGTAGCAGAAGGATCATCCCAGCGGACTCCTAAAAAGAGAGGTAATCCTTCTTCTGTAACTGTTTTAAATTCAATTTCTGTATCAACATATGTACCAATTCCCACTCAATCAGAAAACCCCACACCACAAACACTTGATGACTTTGACATTGAATTTGACCCCTCAGAAACCTTAACTCTTTGAGGATCTCACTCCCTACCTCTAAATCCAAATATTGAAGCAACCCAACAAGAACTTGCAAAAGTTCTATCAGATATAGAAACCTTTGACCAACATATATCTACTCCCATACCAGTAAATCCAAACTCTGAAACCATTTCAGAAGTACCTCAACCAGAAATTCCACTCTCTCCACTACCAGAAACTCATCCACCTTCTCCACAACCTGAAACCTTACAACCAGAAGTACAAACTTCTGAGGTCCAATCCTCTGAATCCTGCGAACCAGAACTTCATCACCATCAATCCAACCAAACACTTGATTCTGATCCCATTCCCATTCCTAGAATCACTGAACCTCTAAACATCAGTATTCCCCAAATTCCCTCTTCACGAGAATCCACTCCACCAAAGACCCCAAATATTCCAATAATCATTCTAGACTCTCCCACTTCCTCACCAAGTATCAATCCAAGTGACCATACCAAAACTATCATTGACTTAACTGCTTTTGAACGCCTGGCTGCCATAACCAACAAAACAGCCATTCCAAAACCAAAACCATCTGAACCCACACCAGATGTTGGTACCAGCTTATTGATATTTGAAACAGAAGTGCAGAAGTGGATCACTTCTCTGAAGTAAGCTAGTCTTGAGTTGATTGATCCTGCTGCATCAGACTACCTTTGGACAAGGTTCAGAAGATGGGTATGTTCTGAAACCCATAAAATGCAAGAACAGAGCTACGGACTAGTTAAACAGAACTTCAGCAACCTGCTAAAAGTTTTTGAAGATCAAGTTCTGAGCAAGCTACTTAAGGAAGAAGCTCTTCCTCTAGACAATGCTCCCTGGTCTGAACATCGTCCAGCAGACAGAGTTCAACCAGAGTCATAAGATCTCAATCTGAATGACTCTTCAGAGCAGATAGTTCCTGCTGAACAACCGGGTCAAAAAGAGGACATTGCAGAATGCTCTGAGAAGCATCCAGTTGCTGAAGATCCTCAAGCTTCCTCATATGAAAGGTAAACTTTAGAAGACCTGAAGAGATCTGATACCTTGATGAAGGAAAGAATGGATAAACAGGATGACAAAATTTCAGAAATCAAGAACATGTTAACCAAGCAGGAGGAAACCAACATCCAAATCAAGGGCTTGTTGGAAGCTTTGTTCACGCGTCTTCCTCCTCCCTCTTAGATTTTCCTGTTTAAAATTTTTTTTGTAATATTCTCTACATAGCTCTGAACTTATCATTAATTATGTTTTAATATAAACTTTTTGGCTCTGATTATGTGTTCTTTTTGATAACTGACAAAAAGGGGGAGAAAGAAAAAGATATTTTTAATAGCGGATTACTAAGACATAAGTCTCAAACATTCTAATCTACATAAATTCTCTTTTCCAAAAAGCTTGAACAGGTACAAAACTCTGCTGAAAGATACAGTAAGAAAGCTTGAACTGGTACAAAACTCTGCTGAAATATACAGTAAGATTTTGATGCTCAAATATTCATGGAGTTAAAAGGAAGTAATCAACTCAGGGGGAGTTTTTCTACTTAACTCTATACTTTTTGTTCCTTACTCTTTATTGAAAAATCTGGTTTTTGTCATCATCAAAAAGGGGGAGATTTTTAGAACATAGTTTGATTCTACAACCCTTGAGTCAAGTTTTGATGATAACAAAATACAAAGAATAAAATTATTCCTAAGGTATATACAAAGAACAATTATGCTCCTGAAAATTATGCTATGTATATGCAGAAGCTCTGATAGAATCAGCATCAGAATAGAAGCAGCATCAGAAGATCAGCAACCTATGTTACACGCTGAAACACTAAAGTTTGATGACCAGAATATGCGCCTAATCAAATACACTCTGACTCTGATTAAAGACATCTTTTCCAAGTCATCTACACTATGAAGCGTTATCAGCAGAAACAGTAAAGAAGATTCTGAAGCGTTACTAGGCATTCAAGACTGAATTAAATACTAACGGATTTCTTCAGACAAAGATCTTCTACAAAAGGAAAGTGCATTATTATCATTAAACCTGCTTTATGGACAATGTATCTTTGCTTTCCTATATAAACATGACTGCTTGTGAAAAGAAGCACACACGTACGCACTCAATTTGCTAAGCTATTCAAACCACGCTCATTCAAAGCTTTAGCAAAGTCTTTCTATTCCAATCTTAGTTTGTGTAATTATCACAGTGGTGATATACGGTTTTGTAAGAAAACAACATACACACTAGTTCAATTCATTTGTAAAAGATTTCCTTGAGATAAACCGGTATGTGGTTGTACTCAAGAAGACTTTAATAGTTGTTAAAGTAGCTATTGTAATCCTTTGAAAATAATGGATTAAGACCTCGTTGGAGAGAGGCGAAATCACCTTGACGGGTGGACTGGAGTAGTTTGAGATCAAACGAACCAGGATAAAAATACTGTGTTGTCAAGCCATTTGTTTTAAGTTTTCCAATTCAACCCCCTCTTCTTGTGTTTTTCACATCTTCACAATGGATAAACCATCTGGCCACCTCAAACCTATGAGACCACCTCAAACCTTGCTCGTTCTTCAACACAGATCAGGGAAGATGCGAAATAAACCATCTGGCCAAGAGAGGAGTGCAACACATGAGGGATCCTCTCTTCCTCATAGTGCGAGTGTGGAGAGAATGTAAGATATCTCCCAACAAAGTAGGCATTGGGTTACGAGACATGAAGATTTTTGACAGCATTGACATCTATGAGTTGATCAGGGTTTGGGAATAAAATAATCCCATAGATGAGAAGGGCCAATATTTCTTCAAAAGCTTGTAAGTCCAAAGAGTTCCAACAATCTTGAGCTTTCTCAAACAAGAACTTGGCTAAGAAACCTTTGACACCACTCCTTGTTTCCCAATTAGTTGTGATATCAGATTGTTGCAAGTGTAGTGCTCGGGAAATCTCTTCAGGTCTTAGATCTATTTCTGTACCATTGAAAGGTAGTTGATTAAGAATAGGAATCCTCAATAGTTGAGAGAATTCTTCTATAGTAGGCACAAGTTGATAGTCGGGGAAGGTGAAGCAATGGTGTATAGGATCAAAGAACTGGAACAGTACCTTCATCATATCTTCATTTATGCTAGAGGTAACCAAGTTTAGGAGGCAACCATGTCTTTCGGTGAATGAAGAATTCTCAGGGACCCTTGATGCTAGCTCTTTGAGTTGAGAAGGAATTCTTACGAGATTGACTTGAATGGTTTTCCTGTGAATATAAGCTATGTCCTACAAAACAGAACAAAGATAAATCCCAAAAATCCTTGAAATGGTTAGTGGGAATGAGTATGATGTTATGATGTTTATGATGTTATGTACAAGTAAACATATACAAACAAGACAAACAAGTCCTTAGGTTTAGGCTTGCATGGAGTCTCATAGGTAAGTACCCTCTTGAAATTTAGTTGGCTCAAAACCTGTTGTGATACGGTGGCAGAACCGATTGTTTTTACTGGTTTGTGTTTTGCGTTTTTTGTTCGCAAAATGTCGCGGTAAGCAAGAGTCGCCATCGACTTTTATTTCATCCAATCATGGAAAAGGAAAAAGAACAGAAAAAACCTTTTTTCGAGATATTCTGAGTACGGGGGGTAGATTATAGAAAGGGAAGGTGTTAACACCCTTTCTATCTATGGTTTTCCATGGGCTCTTAGGTACTTGCTCATTTTAAAATTGCTTGTGTGTGTGTGTGTGTGTGCTTGTTTTGAAAAGTTTTGTTTTACTTCATGATAACCCTTGTATCAGTCCTCAAGGGTGTGACGGAGTTTTTTTTGAAAAGTTGTTTTGAAAGGTGTTTGTGTGAAAAGTTTCGTTGAGCAAGTACTTAAGATTCTACCTACTCGAAAAAATATTGTTCGTTCCCGTTTCCTTTAGACAGCGCTATCCTACTATTAAGGAGTAAGTAGCCCCGTTGTTGGAGTTTGTAAGGGACGTTCAAAAGGGACAAGTACAATCACTAAAGCAACAGTTAGAAAACTTTAGTAATAACCCTAGAGTCTTAAGATCTTTCCGAGACAACATTTCTGAGGCAACATTTTTGAGGCAACATTTTCGAGACACCATTCGAATGGGACATTTTGATCTTTTAGACTGGAGGGCAACCACTAAAATCTCCTATGCTTAATGACTGTTTTACCGAAGGCAACCGAAGTGAGGTAAACCCTAGGGGTGAATATGTGCACGTGAATTTTTTCAGTTAATTAGTATTTGCACATTAGGTGATCTACCGTTTTAATTTCAAGTAATCTTTCCATACAATCCTATTAGCATACATCTAGACAGTTAAAGATTTGCATGAATTTAAAATGCGAGAAAATAAACCTAGCGATTACAAGGCTTTGGTAGTTATATAATTATCTTGGCTAAAAATAAAAATAAAAATGTGGAAGCTTAAAACCCTAATTACTATTACAACCTCGAAACAATTACAATAATAAAACAAATTAAAATGCGCGCGGAAAATTAAATGCGAGAAAAATTGAGAACCCTAAAAATATAATTGAAAAAATATTTAAATTATTTTTGAGAAAAGACTTAATTAGGTTATGTACAATTAAAACCCTTATTCTAATTACGTTTAGTTACATAAAAAATTGAAATTAACCTAATTTAAACTAAATTAAATAATTCAAGAAAATAAAATATTTTATGAAAAAAGATTTTATGTATTTTTTGTGGTTTTTATTTGAGAAGAAAACAATTTAATTACAAAATTTAAATGAATCTAGTTTCTAATTATTTTTAATTATGAAAAAGAAATTAAATTAACCTAACTTACTAATTACATTAAAATAAATATTTTATAAAAAAACGCTCTTTTTTTGTGATTTGTTAATTTTATGATGAATTAAAAATTAATTAATTTTTTAGTGAAAAATAATTAAACAAATCAATGAAAATAAAAGAAATAAAAAAGAATTAAATAATGGGCCTGTAATGAATTGCTGAAGGGGGGGGTGTGATTCTGAATTCTCCAGGCCCAATAGCCCTTCAAGCCCAGTCAGCGTATGATTTCATGTGGCATTGACTTGAGGGTATATTATGGTCTCTCATCTGGAGTGCGTTAGATCTCACGATAAGCTGATCAAGTGGCTGGATGCAAGGGTGTATGGTAGGCGCCTGGGTGGGAGATACACAGGATCTATTGAGAGAAAATAAAATAAAGAGAACGTTGGGACCTGGGATCGAACCCAGGTCCTTATGCTTACCACTGAATGCCCTTGCCAGCTGCGCTATTGTGACTTGTTGTTAGCATAGTGAAAAAAAAATATAATATAAAGAAAACAAATAGCTGAATCCAACGCGCGTTAAATTTCAAATGGACAAATAGCTGACTTCCACATATCTTCTTCTTCCTGGAACCGTCGTGTTAGATATATAACTTATACCTACAGACAAACTTCCATGGCTAGAAACCTGTACAATTCAAAAATTCACAAAACACAATGTAAATGGAATTGAAGACTAGGGTTCAACCGGTCATGATGTCACGGTCATCCCAGTATCCAGTTTGTGATCTAATTTTACCTGTAGTTAAAAACCCCAAAACGAATATGGAAACCCTAACAATGGCAAGTACAAATATAGGCTTCAAAAATGCAATTAAACTATTCAGTCAGCTTGCAAACATCATAAAGATCACAAATATGCCAATCAAATGTGTTAACAATCCAAGAATTGATGTAATCGATTTCAAAAAATAAGGCAAACCGTGAGAGCTGTAGTGCGCGATTTTGGGTGCTTCAGGCCTTGCAAATGCTAGCTACAAGTCCAGTGAGTATCTAAGGATATGACTTGATCTATAGAAACGCTTGAAACGACCTATGGAACAAAATTGGATCTGCACTTTTCTTTGAAAGATTGAAACTTGTATCTTCCTTTTCCACGACTGCAAACCCTCCCTTATGCTTTGTACATGTTCCATATATATGTTAGAATGAATTAGGGTTATAAAATTGGCTTGTATCTTTGCAATTATGTAAGATTTGATTTGATTTCCATGCCATATGTAAACTTTCTATTTTGAGCCTAATCATCCCTTTCTTGTACCAATTATGCTTGATTTGTTTTGGTCTTGATATCTCAGCATATTTTGATTGCAAACCTGTCAAAAAATCAAATCAAAACATATATTTGCCATTATTCACCAATTATTTGATTTAATTCAATTTTTAATTAATAAAAAATCAAAATAAATTGAAAAATGAAGAAAATAATGTTTGGGTGAATATTTGGGCCGTGGAACATATTATAAGTGAGGTGCAAGTATAAAAAGTTAGGCCCATTTGGCAAAAAATGCATTTTTGAGCACATTTGACTTTTGGCAATTTTGCAAGGCATATCTCTTCCAATTTTAATCCTAGAGAGGTGTTCTTGGACTTTTTGGAAAGCTTGGGATGTTACCTAAGCAACCCTTTTGGTCTAATCTCAATTGAGTCTTCCATGTTCATGTAAGAAGCTTTGACCCAAAAGGTGTTTTTGTTGACTTTTCAAAAGGACCCATAATGTAGAAATTCATATCTTTTTATAAGTGCATATTTTGAACTTGTGGGATGAATATGAGTTGTAGGGAATTGCATCCTCTTCAAAATGAGCCTTGTATGGAAAATTTCTGACAAAGTATGTGGAAGTTATGCTTGGTCAAAGTTTGGTTGACTTTTCCTAAGAAACCCTAATTTAGCAACTTTTGGGTTTTGATGAATTTGGGGCATTCCTTGAGGAATAATTATCAACCCTTTATCAAATGATGAAATTCACTTTAAAATGTTGATGTTGACCAAAAATCTTGAAGTTTGACTGTATGTGGACCACAATTGACTTTTGACCTAATATAGTCGATTCTCAAGCATCTGAGGAGTTGACTGAGCAAACTTCTTGTGCAAGTCCTGAAACTTGACATGGAGGGTCTTGAGAACATATTAGGACCATGGAGAGCATATGAGGTATTTGGAGTCCACCTATCTTGATGAAAATGAAAACCCTAATTTGAGACACACTGCCTTGGGAGAGAGTTTGTCTGGTCAACTCTTGGGAAAACATGAGCCAATTGAGGACCTCTAGGAGTATGTATTGAGAAAAATGAGAGGGAAAATTTTGGGGTACAACAACTGCCCATGTTCAACCTTCTTAAACCTGAGGATGTAGATTGGTTGTCTGCCTTTCGTAATATGAAGGTGGAAGATGATTGAACACTAGAATGCCCAAAAATTTGCACTCGCATGAAGTAATGCTTGATTTGTGATATCGGAAATGGGCTTATAGATTCCATTTGGAGGTTTATGATAGAAGATTGTCGGAGATGGGCTTAAATATGCCATCCTGGATGTGACAGAGAATCGTCGGAGATGGGCTTAAAGATGCCATCTAGAGAATGTTGATATCCTGAGATATTCCTTTGATGAGAGTCCCTGCTCCTGTCGTTGAGGAGAAATCTGCTGAGGATTGTTGGTATATGTCTTGGGAGAAATAGAATTTTAGAAGCTTCAGTTGTCTGTTACTCTACTGGGGAAATAACTCCGACTTGAGGAAGCGGAAGTGAACTGCATATGTGGTCGGTGTACAGGCTGTACCACGACTTACTGGGGAAATGCGAAACTAATCGTGTTTGATCAGGTCTAAGTCTTACAGTGTTGTGGACTGCTGTCTGGAGATAAGAGAGAAGGAACCTGGATAGTAAGGTTATAAGAAGGAACCTGGATAGTAGGGTTACTTTGAAATGACAGTCTGGATAGTAGGGCTGTGAGAAGGAACCTGGATCGTAGGGTTACTTCGATATGAAAGCCTGGACATTAGGGTTGTGAGAAGGAACCTGGATAGTATGGTTACTTTGATATGAAAGCCTAGATAGTAGGGTTGTGAGAAGGAACCTGGATAGTAGGGTTACTTTGATATGAAAGCCTGGATAGTAGGGCTGTGAGAAGGAACCTGGATAGTAGGGTTACTTCGATATGAAAGCCTGGATAGTAGGGCTATGAGAAGGAACCTGGATAGTAGGGTTACTTCGATATGAAAGCCTGGATAGTAGGGTTGTGAGAAGGAACCTGGATAGTATGTTTACTTCGATATGAAAGCCTGGATAGTATGGATGTGAGAAGGAACCTGGATATTAGAGTTACTTCGATATGAAAGCTTGGATAGTAGGGCTGTGAGAAGGAACCTGGATAGTAGGGTTACTTCGATATGAAAGCCTGGATAGTAGGGCTGTGAGAAGTGTGATACGGTGGGAGAACTAACTTGGTTATTTTGCGTTTGTGTTTGCAAATGTTGCGGTTTAGCAAGAGTCGTCACCGACTTTTCTTTTATCCAATAAGGAAAGGTGAAAAAGCACAGGAAAGACCTTTAGAGATGTTTTCTTGAGTTCGGGGGGTAGATTATGAAAAGGGAAGGTATTAGCACCCTTTTCATCCATGATTTTCCATGGGATCTTAGTTACTCGCTAGATCACTTACTTTTGTTTGAGTGTGCTTGTGGGTTTTGAAAGTATTTTTAAAATGTGACATTGTAATGATTCTCGTCTCTATAAGAAGGCGTACAAAGTGTTGTTTCGAAAATGTTTCCAAGAAAGTGTTTATGAGATGTGTCTTTGAAAGTTATTTTGGAAAGGGTTTTCTTTGTAATGGCTCTCGTTTCTATAAGAATGCGTACAAAGTGTTTTTCTTTTGAAAATATTTCAAATGAAAGTGTGGATGTATAAAAAAAAATTGTTGTGAGCAAGCGAGCAACTAGGAGAAAATCTACCTACTCAAAAGGTCTTAGATGTTCTTTTCCTCCACCTTTAGATGTTGCTATCTTACCATTGTTTTGGTAAGAAGCCCCATCGTTGGATGTGAAGGGACAGGCGTTGGGACGTTTATATAGTCATAGAAGGCAACCCATGGAACGTTTTAGCAATGTCGTTTTAGGGACTAGATCGTTTATCGAAGGCAACATCGAGGGACTACGATCTTTTATCGAGGGTCTTTTGCTAAAACGCCCATGTTCGAGGGACATGACTATTTTTCCGATAGACAACAAGTGAGATTACCCTAAGGGTGCTAGTGTGCAAAGTGTGTTTGATTGCATGAATTTTGTCTTGATTAGGGTGATCTATTTATCAATTTCATGTCTTTCCATACACACCCTAGTTACTAACAATGTATGAAAGCAATAAAAGTGCGGAAAGTAAGGATTCTACGCTATTACAATCATTAGGGGGATGCGGTGTACAAGTTTACAAATGGGGGTTTGCAAGAAAATAAATCCTAATTATTATTACAACCATATTGAAATAATAATGCAAGAAAGAAAAAGGACCTTACTTTAAAAAAAAGGGGTTTCTTGTGTTAATGAATAAAAAAAGGGAAATGAATTAGCTTTGAAAGAAAGAAAAAATTTATGCCTTTTTTATATTGATGAAAAGAGTTTTAATATTGAAAGTGATAAAAAGGAAAATAAATAAGATATAAGACTAGCGTGCTGCTACAAACCAAACAAACGGAATCAGAAGTTCTGAAGCCAAGAGCGTTGTGACTCAGCAAGAGACGTCAGTGGGTGTCAGAAGTTCTGAGTTGGTAAACTTTAGGGTCCTGCAAGGAATGTTAGAGGGAAAACACATAAATTTTGGGTGGTATTCAGACAGTGAGCCAAAAGTCAGAGGTTATGTATTACACTAAAACAGTGAGTAAACATCAGGAATTCAGTGTATTGTCAGCATGTGAAAATCAGAAACTCTGAGTGTTTAAAACAGTGAGTGAACATCAACAATTCAGTGCATTTAAACAGTGAGAAAATCATAGAAGTTTTATGTGTTAAAACAGTGAAGAGAACTCAGTAGTTCTGTGTGCTTAAACAATGAGAAAACCATAGAAGTTCTATGTGTTAAAATGGTGGGTGAAAAACAGAAGTTTTGTGTTACATTTCAACTCTTTTCTCTTATTAATTAGCACAACGATAACTTATTCAGTTTTTAAAAAACAGAAAATCAGAAGGATAAAAGCACAATAGTTTATAGAAGTTCTGATCCTGATCCTGAGTCTAGCCTTAACCAGGAATTTCTGATCCACCGTCTTTCTACTTACGCAGTAATACGGACAACATCAATACTATGATATCTACATGTTTAATGATGTTCTGAGTGAAAAGATGAAGAGTCAGAAAGACTTACCTTGAACCTGGAAGGTGTATTTAGAACTTGAGTTGCTGCCTTCAGGTATTCTGGAATCAGCAAGAGCAACGGAAGAGAAAGTACCAAATTCTTTTACTTCAAGGGAAGAACAAAGGTTTGGTTTTCTGTTTGGGATTTCTGGATTTTTATAAAGGGGTTCCACATATTTCTTTTCTCTCTTTTGATGATTCCCTCTCTCCAAAAGCCAGACAGCCCCTTGGACGTGTGATGGAGCATCTTATTTATAGGTGGATTTGCTGTGGTTTTAGGGGGGGGAAACAAATGGGATTCAAACCTTTTTGGTATATTGTTCCATTGCTTTTTAATCACAATTTCCGTATGCTAATTTGATGCAAATATGGGGTTTGAGAAAGTGCAGGCGTGGACTGGGTCAGCAGCTGATTACAGGACTGTGATGTAGTAGGGCAGCAGGTTACTTTAAATGAGGTTTTGAGATTTGGTGATTTTCTGATAGCAGAAGATCATAAACGTAACCTCTATGCGCTGAAGAGTCACGTTCTAATGGAAGACTATGTTCGGAACCATGTTTGCAACTTCTGACTGCACTTGCATGGAGGCTGAAGTGTCATGTTCTGATTGAAGACTATGTTCTGAACCATATTTGCAACTTCTGACTGCGCTTGCGTGGAGGCTAACTCAGAAGTTATGGGGTATCACATTCTCTTAACACTTAGAAAATTTTCCCAAATGTTTAGAAATTTGATTTTTTCAAAGTAATTTCTGACTTCTGATTTTGATGAACTAGTTTCATGTCTTGATGAAATATAATTGTTGAAACTTGATTTTTGATTTAAAAGTCAAAGTTTGACTTTTTCAGTGTGCTTTTGACCATTTTGCCCTTGTGAGTGATTTTCTTGAAAAGTTGTAATTCAAGACTTGGAACTTGATGGAAGAAAACCTGAGAGTCCAGGATGATCCTTGAGAAATAAGAGGGCAAATTTTGGGGTACAATAGTTTCCCCTGTTCAATCTTCTTAAGCCTGAGGATGTAGATTGGTTGATCTGCCTTTCGTGATCTAAAGGTGGAAGATGATTGAACACTAGAGTGCCCAGAAATTTGTACTCGCATGAAGTAATACTGATCGGTGATGTTGGGAATGGGCTCACATATGCCATTTGGAAGGCGACGGGAAATCATTGGAGATGGGCTTAAAGATGCCATCCAGAAAAGATTGGTTGCATAAGAGATTACTGGGTGAGAATTCCTGTACCTGCTGTCGAGGAGGACTTCAGCGGGGAATGCTGGTTTATGTCCTGGGAAGTAAAGTCTAGGAGCTTCGGTTGTCCATTAATCTACTGGGGAATTATCTCCTGACTGGGGAAGTGAAAGTGGAACGTATACCTGGTCAGGGTCCAGGCTGTACAGCGACTCGCTAGGGAAATATGAAATCGACCGTATCTGGTCGGGTCCAGGCCTTACAGTATTGTAAGTTGTTGTCTGGAGATAAGGGAGAAGGAACCTTGATAGTAGGGTTACTTCGAAATGAAAGCCTGGGTAGTAGGGCTTGTGGGAAGGAACCTGGGTAGCAAGGTTACTTTGAAAAGAAAGCCTGGATAGTAGGGCTTATGGGAAGGAACCTGGGTAGTAGGGTTACTTCGAAATGAAAGCCTAGATAGTAGGGCTTGAGAAGGAACCTGGATAGTAAGGTTACTTTGAAAAGAACGCATGGATAGTAGGGCTTGTGGGAAGGAACCTGGGTAGTTGGGTTACTTAAAAATGAAAGCCTGGATAGTAGGGCTTGTGGGAAGGAACCTGGGTAGTAGGGTTACTTCGAAATGAAAGCCTGGATAGTAGGGCTTGTGGGAAGGAACATGGGTAGTAGGGTTACTTTGAAATGAAAGCCTGGGTAGTAGGGCTTGTGGGAAGGAACCTGGGTAGTAGGGTTACTTAGAAATGAAATCCTAGATAGTAGGGTTTGTGGGAAGGAACCTGGATAGTAAGGTTACTTTGAGATGAAAGCCTGGGTAGTAGGACTTGTGGGATGGAACCAGGATAGTAAGGTTACTTCGTTTGATCATGTAGATTAGTTGACCCGTTTGATTTCGTGAACTGATTTTCCTTTGGTTGCCTGCAGATATGACATGTATAACTGCTGGAATTGTTTGTGATAACTGTCTTTCCTGAAAAGATAACATGGTTAGTTATATGCGATGCATGAAATGCGTTGTGAGATGACATTCTCAAAATAAGCAAGATTATGCCGTATATGATATGTATGTGCATGTCATGATGTATGAGCATGAGATGTTAGTTGCGACACATCCGAGTCTAGGAAGATAAATCCCCGACTGCTGCTGGAGAAAATAGAATTTCTTGACTGTTGTAGAGAAACATGGCTCTTCTACTTCCACGGGAGATGACGAATGGAAGTGACTGTACTTCATGTCTGTTTGAGAATAACTCGGCGGGGAACAACTTGGAAGGAAGAGATACTCTGTTGGTAGACCTGCTAATCTAGAGGAAATAAACTCAGCTGGGGATGAGATTTACTGACTCGCCCGCGATTATGAACCTCGGTTGGGGATAGTGAATGGAAATGACTGTGCCAGAGATTTATTCCTCTTCTATTTGTGAATATTTTACCAAGGAGAGACCCTGTATGAGAGTAACTCTGCGGGAGGAATGACTTTGTTGGAAGGTGGAATTTTGTAGCTGAAGTAATAAGCTTTGTTGGGGATTGAGCTTATGTACCCAGAGAAATAGACCCTGCTTGGGGAGATGAAAATTTATGATGATCCGCTCACGATTATGAAGTTCGACCGGGGGACAAAGGTGTCAAGTTTCTGGACGACCCTGGCTGGGGAGATTACTTCCCGTTTTGAGAGAAGTGATGTTAATGCTTTGATTACCTCTACTCTGTGGGGAATACAGATGTTACCAAGTCACATGTATTGATGATTGTACTCCAAAGTTGTCTATGCCCTGGTACCTACTCGACAGGGTAACTGTCGGGTTTGACATTTTAGTTTTTTTTTCCGTCCCTATTTCTTAAGTTATGAGCCATTGTCTTTCTTTCCCTATGCAAATATTTGTGAACAGCAATCATATTCAAGTGCATATGTCAGGAATAAACCATTGGACGTTCTTTGAAAAAACAAAACAGAAAAAGAGAAGCAAATAGTTTTGTAAAAATGACTTGTATTAATTTTGATGTTGGCCTATAACAGGCATTTTTGTACAAGGAAGTTGACGTTCTAGTAAGAGAACACCGTCGTGAAAATGAAAGATATACAGTATTGTGTACAACAAAAAGAAAACAGCTATGTGCAACAATCCCATTGGGTTTCAAGTCCGTTGTTGCCATTATGCCTTCGAACGTCTCCTCACTTTACTGCTTCTCTGAAGCTGATTAGATTGATTGATGTCATTTGAGTTTGACAGTTGATACTGAGGTCAGATTGCAGGGTGATCCAATGGGGCACAGTGATATGCTTTTCATCCCTAACTTTTGCCTGGACTGCCCTTTCGGGTTTTCGGTCCACCGGGATACCCCTTTTTTCCCAAGTCACCTTTTTAGGTTTTCGACTTGTCGGGTGTACAGATTTTTTCATTTTCATCCCTTATTTTTGCCCGAACCCTTTTGGTTCGCCGAGAAGCCCTTATTTTTGCCTAAGCCAGTCAACCTAGCCGGTCTTTTATTATGCGTAGTATCTTTTCACTATGTCCGTATTGACAGGGTGAGGAAGGTCGTCACCGTCCATGGTGGTTAGAATCATGGCTCTACCTGAGAAAATATTCTTAACCACAAATGGCCCTTCGTACGTGGGGGTCGATTTTCCCCTGGGATCACCTTGCGTCAGTAGGATGCGTTTGATTACTAGATCCCCGACTTGATATTCTTGGCGTCTAACTTTCTTGTTAAAAGCCCTGATCATTTTCTTTTGATACGTCTGACCATGGCAGATATCAGTGAGTCTCTTTTCATCTATTAGATTTAACTGGTCAAGTCGGGTTCGGATCCAGTCGTCTTCGTTCAAACCCGCATCCTTCATAATCCTGAGAGAAGGTATCTGGACTTCGATGGGTAGCACTGCCTCCATACCATATACCAGAGAGTAGGGTGTTGCCCATGTCGACGTCCGTGCTGAGGTATGATACCCATGAAGAGCAAATGCTAACATCTTATGCCAGTCTTTGTATGTCACTGTCATCTTCTGTATAATCTTCTTGATGTTCTTGTTAGCGGCCTCAACAACGCCATTCATCTTCGGCCGGTAGGGAGAAGAGTTGTGATGCTGTATCTTGAACTATTTACAGAGCTCGGTGATCATTGTGTTGTTGAGATTCATACCATTGTCAGTAATAATTCTCTCTAGCACACCGTATCGACATATCATATTATGTCGGATAAACTGCGCCACAAGGTTCTTGGTTACTGTGGAAAAAGAGGCTGCTTCAACCCACTTCGTGAAGTAATTGATGGCTACTAGGATGAAGCGATGTCCATTAGAAGCGGTGGGCCTGATTTCTCCAATCATGTCGATGCCCCACATTACAAAGGGCCACGGAGCTGTCAAAACATTTAAGGGGACTGGAGGCACATGCACCTTATCAGCGTAAATTTGGCATTTATGACAAGTTCGAGAGTGCTGATAACAATCGGCTTCCATAGTGGACCAGTAGTATCCTGCCCATAGGATCTTCTTAGCCATGGTATGTCCACTAGAATGGGTTCTGAAGGTGCCTTCATGTAGATCTGTCATGATCCTCTCTGCTTCGCTCTTGTCCATACACCGCAGTAAGGTAGAGTCATGATTGCGCTTATAGAGGATTCCATTACTGAGGAAGAACTTTGCAGCGAACCTTCTCAGAAATTTCTTATCATTGACGGATGCCCCTTCGGGATACTTTTGAGCTTCGAGATACCTTTTGATTTCGTGAAACCAAGGTTTGTCTGCCACTTCTTCAGTATCGATTTCACAGCAGTGTGCTGGTTCATTCAACCTTTCAATGGTGATTCAGGGAGCTTCATTGTCCCACCGGATTTTGAACATAGAAGATATGGTGGCTAACGCGTCCGCTAACTGATTCTCCTCTCGTGGGAAATGTTCAAAAGTTACCTCCTCAAAGTGTGGGAGCAATTTCAATACGTGCTCTTTATATGGGATGAGGTTCGGATGTTTCGTATCCTACTCGCCTTTGATTTGACTGATCACCAGAGCGGAATTCCTGAATACACTTAAGAACTTAATCCTCAAGTCAATAGCAGCTCGAAGACCCATGATACATGCTTCATACTCTGCTATATTGTTGGTGCAATTGGGCAGTGAACGAAGTATGACAACCCTCGTGATATATGATTACAGCTCCAATGTCATTACCCAGTGCGTTTGAGGCTCCATCAAAATACATAGACCATCGGGATCCCTCCTCGGGTCCTTCATCCAGTCCAGGTTCTTCGTAGTCAGTTACCAGCATAATATTCTCATCCGGGAACTCGAAATTCATGGACTGGTAGTCATCCACAGCCTGATGAGCCAAATGATCAGCCAATACACTCCTCTTGATTGCTTCCTGGGTTGTATATTGTATATCGTATTCAGTTAAGATCATTTGCCACCTTGCTATCCTTCCGGAGAGAGCGGGCTTCTCGAAAACATACTTGATTGGATCCATCTTTGATATCAACAAGGTAGTGTGAGTCAACATATACTGTCTCAGTCGGCGAGCAGCTCATACCAAAGCACAACAAGTTTTCTCGAGCAGTGAGTATCTTGTCTCACAGTCGGTAAACTTTATGCTAAGGTAGTATATTGCATGCTCTTTTCGACCAGACTCGTCATGCTGTCCCAACACACACCCCATCAAATTGTCTAGCACTGTCAGGTATAATATCAAAGGTCTCCCTTCAACTGGAGGCATCCGAATTGGTGGTTTTTGTAGGTATTCCTTGATTCTTTTGAAAGCAATCTGGCATTCATCATTCCACTTTACCACTTGATCTTTCTTCAGAAGCTTGAAGATCGGCTCACAAGTAGCAGTCAGATGTGAAATGAACCTGGCGATATAATTCAAGCGTCCCAAGAAACCTCTAACTTCCTTCTCTGTACGGGGAGCTGGCATTTCTTGTAGAGCCTTTACCTTTGCGGGGTCTACCTGAATACCTTTGTCACTGACGATGAAACCTAGAAGCTTACTGGACCTTACCCCGAAGGTGCACTTGTTCGGATTCAACCTCAGCTTGTATGTCTTCAACCTGTCGAACAACTTTTGGAGATGATCAAGGTGCTCTTCCTCAGTCCGAGACCTGGCTATTATGTCATCGACATAAACTTCGATCTCATGGTGAATCATATCATGGAACAAAGCAACCATGGCGCGCTGATAAGTTGCCTCAACATTCTTCAACCCAAAAGGCACCACCTTGTAGAAGAAGGTGTCCCACTGTGTAACGAAAGTTGTCTTTTCCATGTCTTCAGGAGCCATCTTGATCTGGTTGTAGCCAGAGAAACCATCCATGAAGGAGAAGATTTTGTGTTGCATGGTGTTGTTAACCAGAACATTAATATGGGGAAGCAGGAAGTCATCCTTGGGGCTTGCCCTGTTCAGATCTCTGTAATCCACACACATTCGTACCTTGTCGCCCTTCTTATGTGTCGGAACGACGTTAGAAACTCACTGCGGATAGGAGGTGACATCTAAGAACCCCGCATCAAACTGCTTCATGACCTCTGCCTTGATATTTTCTGACATTTCAGGGTGCATACGGCGGACCTTTTGTTTAACCGGCGGGCAGTCTTCCTTAGTCGGCATGCGATGTACCACAATATCAGTGTCCAAACCAGGCATGTCTTCATAGGACCAGGCGAACATCTCAACGTAGTCGTTCAACATCTGTATCAACCTCTGTTTGATGCTAAGCTCCAGATTTGCACCTATTTTAACCTCTTTTCTGTCTATCTTTGTGCCCAAGTTTATTGTCTCAATTGGCTCTTCATGAGGCTCTATAGCCCTCTCTTCCTGTTGTAGTAGTCTAGCAAGCTCTCCAGGTACCTCACAATCGTCCTCACCTTTGTCCTCGGCTTGGTTGATCGAACTTTTGAAGTCATAACTGGCAATAGCAGGATTGTTATCAATGGGATCCAGAGTGGGTATGGATCTGCAGTTTGATATGTGAGTGTGTGTAAGAGCATAGCTGTATTAATAAAGCAAAGGCAAAAAAGAAAAAAAATAGAGAGTGCAAAATTTGTATGCAAAGAACGTCCCATGCTTCATTGATGATATATGAGATGACATATAATAACCCTCACAGATAAAAACATTGTGCCTCGGGTAAGACACAAGGCCATAAAGTTTAAATTGTTCATTACAAACTTAGAAAACAATTAAGACAATTACTGCGGAATAAAAGAAACTGGTATGAAATCTCTGATCGTCCAATTACTCGTTCCACCGTTGGTAGTTGGATAAATCCAGCTGTCAATATAAAAATCTTCCTCACTGTCTTCAATAGCATTAACCCCTCAATTGCTGATGCGTAGGGGAGGTCCTCCAACTCGAGCATGCCGAACGGCCCTTTGAGCCCCTGAAGTAAAGCCTAAGCCAA
The DNA here is from genome assembly GCA_948472305.1 of Vicia faba. Taxonomy (NCBI): domain Eukaryota; kingdom Viridiplantae; phylum Streptophyta; class Magnoliopsida; order Fabales; family Fabaceae; genus Vicia; species Vicia faba. Next base: position 1,156,761,424 of record OX451737.1, on the reverse strand, counting down.
ACTTGTCAGTTTTGTGAATAAATTCAGGAAGGTGTCCCCAATTAGTATTCTTGCCTTCTTCAACTACTGCTCTTGCATCCTTGAGAGAAGCCATCTTCAGAGGAGATTTGGTGCTGGTAGTGGTCTCAGTTGACGCCAAAATCTCGGGAACCTCTTCAAAGTTTTGACAGGGAGTCTCTATAAATTCTCCATCCATCTCTACGTACTTGAAGGAGTTCAGGTTGCTTACCATATACTCCTCTTCACCATGCACGGGGACTATCTTCCCCTTCACTGGATACTTCAACATTTGGCGTAGTGTAGAAGTAACAGCCCCATCTTCGTGGATCCAAGGACGACCCAACAAACAAGAGTACGATAGCCTGATGTCCATCACATAGAAGGTATACTCAAAAGTCTGAGAGCCTATCTTGACAGGGATGTTCACTTCCCCATGCACCATTCTTTTCGACCCGTCAAAAGCCCTTACCACAATGTTACTAGGATTTAAAGTCAATCCCTCGCAATCCAACTAGTCCAACGCCTTCTTGGGCAGAACATTCAGCGAAGACCCAGTGTCCACCAACACATGAGCCATAGTGGTGCCCCTACATTCAATCGAGACATGCAGAGCATCATTATGATTTCTTCCCTTTGGTGTTAAGTCTGCATCTGAAAAACCCAGCCCATTGTCATTAGTCAGGCTAGCCACACAATCTTTAAATTGATCAGTTGAAATCTCTTGCGGCACATGTGCAGTTTTGAGGGATGCAATCAAAGCCTTCGCATGGGCCTCGGAGCACAATAGCAGGGATAACATGGATATCTTTTATGGGGTCTGCCCCAGCTGTTCGACCATGTTGTAGTCACTCTTTTTAATTATTTTCAATATTTCCTCTATCTCTTGCTTAGAGGCTTCCACAACAATCTTTCTAGGTTCCTCCGTCCGGGCAGGCTCACCTACAACTTCTTTGCCTCGAGTCTCAGATGACTTATCGGCAGGGGTACCAGCTGGAGTAAGAACAGGAATAGTAACTGAAGTACTAGCGGGTGCGGAAGATGGAATAACGACAGGCTTAGTGACAGTCTCCGGGGAGATCTCGGGAGAGAAAACCCTTCCACTTCTAGTAATCTTGTTGGTCCCGACAATGTTACCGACATCAGGATCGACTTCTTCGGTCTTCAAGTTTTATTTAACGCCATGATAGTAAACATCAACGCCATAATGCCAAGGGATAGTTTTGTCTAAAGCGTACGGGATAGGGCCAGGACATGAGATTATTAGCAGAGCGATTCTCGTAGCGGGTGTAATCCTAACAGGTCTTCTCGAGGAGGCCTTGGAAGGATTGGCGGAAATGGTTATAATAACAATGTCTTCAGATGGAACAACTGGAACTAGAGTTTTCTAGAATAAAATTTATTTGCTGTCCATCAGGCGTTGAACACCCGACTTCAGCAAATGGCAACCAGAAGGTAGAAATGAACACATGTGGCAACCTTCACCACAACCCGGAAATAAACCGGCCAACAACAAATTCTTCTTAACAGTCATAAGAGGAGTAGAAACTTCATCCACTGAGGTTATGAATAGATCACTATCAATGGTGTTAACTCCATGGTTGTTGTTGTACCCCAAAATTTGCCCTCCCATATTTCTTCAAGGTTTGTCAAGGATCATCTTCAAATGGTTCAAGACTACTCAAAGGTTGCACAGTCCAAATGCCTCTTAAGCCAGTCCAAATTAGGGTTTTGATTCTTGCAAGGAATTTGAGGTTTTCAATGGCTCAATCAAGTCTCATGGGGCTATATGCATCCTCAAGCACCTACATGCCAAGTTTCAAGTCTCACAATGTCAAATTGCACAGTCAAAAGCTCCATTTGCTTCACAATCAACTACAGGGGCAAAATGGTCATTGTACAGTCAAAAGTCGGAATTTTCGGTCAACATCTTATTTTGAGCTCACAATCATCATTTGATCAAGCCTTGATCATGATTCCTCAAGCATGGCTCAAAAATCATCAAAGATGCAAAAGTTATTATTTTTGGACAGCAGAAAAGTCAACTGTATCTTGACCAGGGCATAACTTTTTCATGGTTCATCAGAAAAATCTCATACAATTCTTATTTTGAAGGGGATGACATTTCCTACAACTCATCTTCACATTCCAAGTCCAAGAAATGCTCTCACAAAAAGTTATCAATTTCTACATTATAGGTCAATTTCAAAAGTCAACAAAAATGCACTTTAAAGCAAAGACCATAACTTGAGATTGGTAAATCCAAATGACATGGGACCAAAGGCATTGGTTAGAGGACTTCAAGACCTTTCCAAAATGTCCAAGAACATGTTCATATGATCAAAATTGAGCAAGATATGCATTGGAGAAGTTAGGAAATTTTTGTGAATTTGCAAAAGTCAACTTTGCTCAAAACACTTTGTTTTTGCTAATGGGCCTCAAATTTCTTCTTGAAACTTTACCCAAGGCTTATGCACGACCCATTGAGATTGAATTGAATTATTTTCTTATTTTTATTAATTAATTGGATTTTTAATCAATTTTAATTCATTTAATTAATTTAAAATGTAGGGAATTCAAAGATATATTTTTTTCAATCTTTTGTGAAGCAAACAAGCTCAAGACAAGCTGGCAAACTCGTGTGCACATCAAGGGGACAAAAATCTCCAAGTTTGGCAAGTTTTCTCAATCAAAAAGATGCAAAAAGATATGATTGCAAATCAAATATTGAAACATCAATTCCATGGATTTCTTGGCCAAGATTTAACCTAAACCCAGTCTCCTATATATACACAACTCAACCCTAATGCATTGGACGTGAAAATTGCTGCAGAAAAGCCATAGCAACATTGAAAAAAATCAAAGAAACTTGAAAACTCTTTTCTAATTTCCAGACCAATTCAAAGCTTTTAATTGCTTCTAACACATTGCAGGGGTCCCCAGGAACGTGTAGGAATCAAAACCATACGCTAAAGCTCAAAGAATCCAAGGATAACAGTTTCACGGTTTGGAGTTTTTTTCATAATCGCATACTTTGATTCATGCATCATTAACATGATTTTGTGTTTGTGTTGTGTTGTTAGAGACCACAGGAAGCTATTGGCATAGATTAATTGCATTAAAACACACAGAATTGAGAATTGCCATGGATGAATTTTAGGGTTCATGAACTTTGGATTTGGGGCTTTCTAAACCCAGAAAAATTAAGCCTGATGAGATACATGGTTAGACTCGTGAGGACAAGACGAACGCATTGGATGTGTCGCGAAACATTTATGTTAATCACACGCCTATTCGCTATTTTTCGTTGATGCAGGTTGTGGGGGTTAAAACCCCCGCTATCTAACATGTATTTTACAGGTTCAGTGAAGAAGATGAGTACGTGGTGCTATGCCATTGGATGATTCAAAAGGAGCGCGCGTTTTTATGTTTGTGTACAACATATTTACTTGTTTCATATATTATATTTACTCATTATTATAATTACAAACGCAAGCAAGTGGCCTGGTGGTAGATGCGCTGGACGAATCATTGGGACCTGGGTTCGATTCCCAGGTCCACCCAAAAATATTTCTATTGTTTTTCATAACTTGATCACATGCAGGCTTCAGGCTACGTTCTACCATGTACTGCAAACCTCCAAGCACCATGTGTCTCTAAGCCCAGATCTGAAGGCCAACCATGAGTGTTCATGGTACTCCCAGTCAATGAACGTGTAGCTGATCCAGAAAGTCAAACAGGCTTATGTGCTTATTGGGCCAGAATTGCAATTAACACCTCCTAATGGGTCCATCACCCCCCTGGTTTATTATTTCTTTTTATTTTTCCTTTCTTTTATTTTCTTTTATTAATTATTATTATTATTATTTAATTAACTCACATAATTATTTTTCATAATAACTTCAGAAAATTAAAATGTAAATATTTTTATTAATATTATTATTTATTAATTTCACCTTATTTATTTTTTGTAAATAAATGCTAACAAATTAATTTACTTTAATTAGGTAATTTTGACTTTTTCATAATAAATAAAATAAATTAGAATTAGGTTTTACTAACTTTTGACTTAATTTCTTTTTTTATTTTATTTTCATTAAAACATAAAAAACATAAAAAATACTTTTTTTTCTTTTAAATTAATTAATTAACTAGTAAATTAGGTTTAATATTAATTAATTGCAAAAAGACCAAATTCCAATCTTTTCTCAAAAACGGTCAAAACCCTAAGGACGTCCCGATTCAATTCCTTTTCGCGCATATTTATTTTGATCATATTTATGTATCTGCTCAGAGAATGTAATAGATAATTAGGACTTTTATCGCTTTCTTTTATTTTCTCGCATTTACTTTTCCAAGGGTTATGTTTTTGGCGATGTAAATACCCGACGCCTTGTAATAGCGTAGATTCACTTTCCGCAATTTATTTCCCGCAAATTATTAACTGTTAATTATGCATACAAGACTTGCCTGAAAATTAAAATCAACCCGTAGCTCACATTGATACATGTTCAAAGATAAACATAAACTGAATCCTGACACACGTGCACATGCCACTCCTAGGGTACGCCTCACTTGGTTGCCTCGATGTGGTCATTAAGTATAGGGTGTTTTAGAGGTCGCCCTCCTGTCTAAAGATCCAGTTGCCTCGAAACGGTTGCCTCAGATAAAAAGGATCTAAGACATTAGGGTTACCGCTAAGGCATCCTACTATTGCTTTGGTGACCACACATGTCCCTATAATCGAATTGACCCGAATAACTCCAACGACGGTGCTGCCTACTTCTCAATAGTGGGATAGTACTGTCTAAAGGACTTTTACACAGCTTAATTCCTTAGAGTAGGTAGATTTCTCCTGGGTACTTGCTCTTTCAAAAACAAAAACAACTTTTCGCACCTACACTTTCAAAAAGTTTTCAAACAAACACTTCATACACTCTTGAGGACTGATACAAGAGTTACCTAGAAGTTTTCAAAACGAAACTTTTTCAAAACCCACAAACACAAGAAAAGCAAACAATTTTGAAAACATAGTGAGCAAGTACCTAAGAGCCCGTGAATAACCACAGATAGAAAGGGTGATAACACCTTCCCTTTCTATAATCTACCTCCTGAACCGAGAAACATCTCGAAAAGGAATTTTGCTGTGCTTTTGTCCTTTCCTTGTTGGAGAACATAAAAGACGGTGGCGACTCTTGCTTACCGCGACATTTCGCGAACCAGCATTCAAAAATAGTCAGTTCTATTTCCACCGATCACAGAACTGGCGACTCTGCTGAGGATAATTAATAAGTGAGGTGTACCTTAGGATTAGACCACTCTTGTTTTCAATTGCTTGCTTTGTTTGATTTAATATTGTGGGCTTGCCTTGGAGTTTCATAGATCCTAACCCGGATCTGGGGGATACCCTTTAGAAGTAGCAACAAACTGTGAGGGAACTGTGCGGGGTATACCAACACGGTTGAAGCAGTTGCTACGTTGATGTGGCACTTTGGTGAGTACCGGTAACCCTTGAGTCAAGTCAAGGAGAGTACGGGGCCACCACGTGGTGTCGTGAAGCATCAACTGACCTTAGGAACCTTACTTGACCATCCTGGCCTCTTTAGGGGTAGTGAGATGACCGACTTTGGTGCAGTCCGAAATTGGTAGATACTCGATACTACACTCATTGAGGGTTGTTTTCTTGGAATATTTTGATCGCCAGTTCAGTGGCTAAATCAAAACAATGAACATAGAAAACAACTCAATGATATTGAGCTCCTTAGAACCCGGTTACTATTTATAGGATAGGTTTTGAGCCAACTAACTTCAAGAGGGTACTCACCTAAACTCCATGCTAGCCTAAAATCTAAGGGCTCTTTGTGTGACTTGTGTGCTTTCCAACTTGAACTATTTGCACATTCTTGTTATCTGACAACATGAGTTCCTTGCAGGTTCTGCTTACAGTCCTTATCCAATAATTTGGACTCATTGCAGGGCTTACTTACACGCATAGCATACACATCATAACATCATACCATAGCATCTCCTTAACCATTTCAAGGATCTCAAGGGTTTGTGATGCAGGTCATGATGAACCAGATGTCTATCAAGGGGCAAAGGGGATTTATTTTCCTCTAGCCAAGGTTGTAACTTGAGTCAGGGGCTATGACCCACTCGATATGGTGAGCCTTGACTCTTGAAGAAGGACTCTCAACAATATGAAGTTCCTTCAATCAAGCTACCGTATTCAAATTCTAACAAGTTTCTCTGTTTACCCCGCGAGATCCTTGAAAACATTGCATACATATATTATACATATCATTGCATTACAGGTACCCTTGTTACAGGTCATTTACCTTCTTCGCTGTTTATTTCAGCAATGGCTTCCCAACAAGACAACCAGGATCTCTATACTCAAGAGACTCAGTTCAGGGAGATCTTCCTAAGCCTATCCAAGGGGCAGGAAGAGTTGAGAACACTCCTCATGGGGACTTTGGTCAGGAACAGTCCTGAAGACGATAAGGACGAATGGCTGAAACATCTGCAAGCTGAGGTAGATGCAATGAGAACCCAGATGCTGGGGAAGATGGCTCTCATTCAAGACTTATCTCAAAGACAAGAAGAGCTCAAGGTTCTCGTCAACCAACTGCTTCGGGACAACCAAGTGGGGCAAACATCTGAGGTTGAAGAGCAAGTCATCATTCAACCCCCTTTGAGACAAGAAGACAAAGGAAAAGCTCCTTTACTTGCTTCAGGGTCACAAGTCCAGCAACAACCTCGCCAGCATCAACGGGGTAATCGGCGCCAGCGAAATGCACCTGGGAGACATTTCTCTGAGACTGAGATACCATCATCTTTGATACTGAAATGCCTGTTGGAGGTCAACCTGCTTACATTAAAGGATCCTCCCCGGAATCCCAACACCTCTGCTCCTACCTATCATCCCTATGAAAGATGTGCCTATCATTATGACAGTCCTGGACATGACACCGACGACTGTTGGACTCTGAAGAACAAGATCCAGGACCTGATTGATGAAGGAGCAGTGGAATTCACCCAAGGTGGTCAGGCTGAGTTCTTCTACCATCCCTCCAAGGTTCACCATTTGAAGTGACAAGTCCTGAAACGAGAAGACTTTTTGTTCATTAGAATTTTCAATTTGTAATTTTCTTTTGATTGTTCAAACAACTGTTGTCATAGCGAACCTTTTTATTTCATTAATGCATTGCATATGTCTATTTTGAATCAATCCATTTGTATTCACTATATTCAAATTGCTTTCATTTTTGTGATGTTCAACTCTCGATTAAAAATTCTAAACCTTTTGAGGGAGGATGACGAAAATGATACCACGATCTTTACAGTATGCTTTTGGACAAACCCCGCTGATGAGGTACAGGCATTGTTTCAAATCCTAAACAGTGGAGTTATAAGGAAGATAATCCCTAGTCCACCCCTTTGAGCCAAAGAAGTTGGAGTTTTTCTTTTCACAAAAATTAAAACCCTTAATTATAACTCGGGGCAGGGTAGTTTTCTCAGTTGATCCAGGTACACAAAATGGTATCAAAGAAGTCCTTCTGAAACAAGAGACAGTGATGGTTCCGTATAATCATAAGGACAGGAAGTCATTATAAGCCCAATAAGTCAAAACCTATGAAGGAGACTTACAAAACTGGGGCATCCCGCTGGCTGTAATCACAAATGAAATAGTTTAGGCAAAAAACAGGGATAACGAAATCAAAAAAAAGAAAGAGGTCTTACAAACCCTCAACAAAAAGAAATGACTTCCTATTCAAAATAAACTATCAGTATCTGAACCATCACTGGAATATCAGAGCAAAGACTCAAAGAAGATCTAATGCACGATTAACTGAGTTTAGGTTTGAAGAACGTCACGAAGAGCGGGTGGGTACAAATAAAATTTGGGCCTTTATCCTTTGTTTCTTAAACCGTGAACCAGGCCACGTTATAACCCTTAAAAAGTCCTAGCTGAAGCATGGGTTAGTTTGAAAGCATACTGTTACGAAAGGTGTCCTGACTCCTTAGGGCTTGTGGTAAAATCCTGAGTTGACATCACATTTTACAAAAAATTGCTTGTTTTACTGAAAAATGCATTTTCAAAAACATCAAGACAGACATAAGCTTTGCATTTTTAAATAACATTGTTTGCATATGACTATTTGTTCAAACAGCAGAGAAATTCGCACGATGAATATCCAGTGAACAAGAATCTTCTCAACAAAAAGGTCATCTCAAATGGAAGAAACACTTCCAATCAAGGGGCAAGGCATGATCATTGTCCGTCATCTGGGGCAGTTAAGTCAAGATTCAGAGAATCTCTCAAAAGCCAAATAGCAGGGGCAAATCTCCGCCTGAGTCACTTGGGGCATTGGGTATGAATTCCAGCGACAAATCTGGTACGATCAAACATCTTCTGGTAATATGACAACACAACACTACCGACGGTGACAACTCCCTGCACTCTGAGAGCATGGACATAGTCGAAAAAATACTACGCACAGTCAAAGACCCGCTAGGTTGACACACCTAGGCAAAAATAAGGGCTTCCCTGCGAACCAAAAGGGTTCGGGCAAAAATAAGGGATGAAAATGAAAAAATTTGTACACCCGGCAAGTCGAAAACCTGAAAAGGCGGCTTGGGCAAAAATGGGTATCCCGGTGGACTGAAAACCCGAAAGGGCGGTCCAGGCAAAAGTTAGGGATCACAGCGTACGACTATGTCCCGCATCTCGTCACTTGCCTACCAGAAGAAGATTTGTTAATCGGCAGTCATCAAGCACCTCCACAGGTACCTTCTCTCACAGAAGCTGGGGCAATAAGAATTATCCAAACTGTACAAGTTGCTTTGTCCACCAAGGTACCAAGGTAGGTTCAGCTGAAGAATACGACCAAGTTACCTTCACTCCCCGCAGAGTAAAGCAAGATCAGCAATACTCTCCCTCAAGCAGAGTTGGCCTCCCATCAGCCCTAAAAAGGCACAGTATCTCCAGCAAGTCAGCAATACTCTCCCCCGAGCAGAGTTAGTCTACTGTCAGCCTTAAGAAAGTTGGATATCCCCAGAAGATTTTAATATTCTCCAGCCGAGTATACAGATGTTCCTCAGCAAGCATCCCCGACAGTCTTAATATTCCTCGACGGAAATGTAAGATTGTTCCCCGACGGAATACCAGACACCCTAGTGGAGCCATTCCCCAGTGCAGTCCAAAAACATTCCCCGGGAGAGTTGAACCATCTCCCCAGTAGATTCTGGAAGCTTACCTCCCTGCAGATTACAAATATCTCTCCCAGTCATATTCAGAGGTTATTCCCCACCAGAGTCTAACTGGGTTATCCTCAGCAAGTTACAACGGATAGATCGTCCTCAGCAAAGTTCTTCCTATCCCCAGCGGAGTTCATCAAATTCCCCAACAGAGCTTATCAACGGTATCCTCAGCGGAGTTATCGTTAAAATCTCAGCGAAGTATCTCTTCCCACAGAGTAGTTCCCCGCAGAGTAATCTCTTCATCAAGTTTATTCCCCTACGGAGTCATCTTCTCCTACCGGTTTATTCTTGCAATCATCATCCCCAGCGGAAACGAAGAACTCTACTCTTCAACATCAGCCCAGGATTCAACTTCCCGGCATTCGTCAAGGATTTATTTTCCTAGACGAAAATACATTCATAAACATTTCACAGTTCATATCTCCTACTTGCATACATGATAAAGTGCATACGACACAATCTCATTTATTCTTGAGAATATAATGACATTATGCATTTCATACATCATGACATTGCATACAACTAATGTCTTGCCTTTTCAGGAAAAAGTCAAATCAAAAGGTATTACCATCAACTTTTGAATTTCCAGATTCGATACCTGTATCTAGCCAGGGCATATCTGTAGACGACTAATTCCAAATTCGATACCTGTATCTAGCCAGGGCATATCTATGGACGACTAATTCCAGATTCGATACCTGTATCCAGCCAAGGTATATCTGTAGACGACTAATTCCAGATTCGATACTTGTATCTTGCCAGGGCATATCTGTGAGCGACTGATTAGAGGTCTACGCCTGTATCCAGCCAGGAAAGCTATCTCAGTCAACCTTTTGAAATTCCAGATTTGATACATGTATCTAGCCAGGGCATATATGTGGATGACTAATTCCAGATTCGATACCTGTATCTAGCCAGGGCATATCTGTGAGCGACTGATTGGAGGTCTACGCCTGTATCCAGCCAGGAAAGCTATCTCGATCAACCTTTTGAAGTTCCAGATTCGATACCTGTATCTAGCCAGGGCATATCTATGAGCGACTGATTAGAGGTCTACGCCTGTATCCAGAAAGGAAAGCTATCTCGACCAACATTTTGAAGTTCCAGATTCGATACCTATATCTAGCCAGGGCATATCTGTGAGCGACTGATTAGAGGTCTACGCCTGTATCCAGCCAGGAAAGCTATCTCGATCAACCTTTTGAAGTTCCAGATTCGATACCTGTATCTAGCCAGGGCATATCTGTGAGCGACTGATCAGAGGTCTACACCTATATCCAGCCAGGAAAGCTATCTCGATCAACCTTTTGAAGTTCAAGATTCGATACCTGTATCTAGCCAAGGCATATCTGCGAGTGACTGATTAGAGGTCTACGCCTGTATCCAGCCAGGAAAGCTATCTCGATCAACCTTTTGAAGTTCTGGATTCGATACCTGTATCTAGCCAGGGCATATCTGTGAGCGACTGATTAGAGGTCTACGCCTGTATCCAGCCAGGAAAGCTATCTCAACCAACCTTTTGAAGTTCCAGGTTCGATACCTGTATCTAGCCAGGGTATATCTATGAGCGATTGATTGTGGATCTATACCTGTATCTAGCCAGGAAAGTTATCTACATGAAGAGTTTGAAGATCAACACCTGTATCAGGCCAGGAAACTATCTTTCTTTCTCAAGTATACAAGTTCTCGCTAAGGAATCTCTTACGCGATCGACACCCCGGATGGCATCTTTAAGCCCATCTCCACAATTATCCATTACATTTCCAAATGGCATCTATAAGCCCATTCCCGACAAGATTCTGCCACATCTCCAGATGGCATCTATAAGCCCATCCTCCTATCCATCATCTCTCCAAATGGCATCTATAAGCCCATTCCCGACTCACATTGCCGATACTCTACTATGCGAGTGCAAATTTCTGGGCACTCTAGTGTTCAATCATCTTCCACCTTCGGATCACGAAAGGCATGCAAGCCAATCTACATCCTCAGGTCTAAGAAGATTGAACAGGGGCAACTGTTGTACCCCAAAATTTGCCCTCCCATATTTCTTCAAGGTTTGTCAAGGATCATCTTCAAATGGTTCAAGACTACTCAAAGGTTGCACAGTCCAAATGCCTCATAAGCTAGTCCAAATTAGGGTTTTGATTCTTGCAAGGAATTTGAGGTTTTAAATGGCTCAATCAAGTCTCATGGGCCTATATGCATCCTCAAGCACCTACATGCCAAGTTTCAAGTCTCACAATGTCAAATTGCACAGTCAAAAGCTCCATTTGCTTCACAATCAACTACAGGGGCAAAATGGTCATTGTACAGTCAAAAGTCAGAATTTTTGGTCAACATCTTATTTTGAGCTCACAATCATCATTTGATCAAGCCTTGATCATGATTCCTCAAGCATGGCTCAAAAATCATCAAAGATGCAAAAGTTATTATTTTTGGACAGCAGAAAAGTCAACTGTATCTTGACCAGGGCATAACTTTTTCATGGTTCATCAGAAAAATCTCATACAATTATCATTTTGAAGGGGATGACATTTCCTACAACTCATCTTCACATTCCAAGTCCAAGAAATGCTCTCACAAAAAGTTATCAATTTCTACATTATAGGTCAATTTCAAAAGTCAACAAAAATGCACTTTAAAGCAAAGACCATAACTTGAGATTGGTAAATCCAAATGACATGGGACCAAAGGAATTGGTTAGAGGACTTCAAGACCTTTCCAAAATGTCCAAGAATATGTTCATATGATCAAAATTGAGCAAGATATGCATTGGAGAAGTTAGGAAATTTTTGTGAATTTGCAAAAGTCAACTTTGCTCAAAACACTTTGTTTTTGCTAATGGGCCTCAAATTTCTTCTTGAAACTTTACCCAAGGCTTATGCACGACCTATTGAGATTGAATTGAATTATTTTCTTATTTTTATTAATTAATTGGATTTTTAATCAATTTTAATTCATTTAATTAATTTAAAATGTAGGGAATTCAAAGATATATTTTTTTCAATCTTTTGTGAAGCAAACAAGCTCAAGACAAGCTGGCAAACTCGTGTGCACATCAAGGGGACAAAAATCTCCAAGTTTGGCAAGTTTTCTCAATCAAAAAGATGCAAAAAGATATGATTGCAAATCAAATATTGAAACATCAATTCCATGGATTTCTTGGCCAAGATTTAACCTAAACCCAGTCTCCTATATATACACAACTCAACCCTAATGCATTGGACGTGAAAATTGCTGCAGAAAAGCCATAGCAACATTGAAAAAAATCAAAGAAACTTGAAAACTCTTTTCTAATTTCCAGACCAATTCAAAGCTTTTAATTTCTTCTAACACATTGTAGGGGTCCCCAGGAACGTGTAGGAATCAAAACCACACGCTAAAGCTCAAAGAATCCAAGGATAACAGTTTCGCGGTTTGGAGCTTTTTTCATAATCGCATACTTTGATTCATGCATCATTAACATGATTTTGTGTTTGTGTTGTGTTGTTAGAGACCACAGGAAGCTATTGGCATAGATTAATTGCATTAAAACGCACAGAATTGAGAATTGCCATGGATGAATTTTAGGGTTCATGAACTTTGGATTTGGGGCTTTCTAAACCCAGAAAAATTAAGCCTGGTGAGATACATGGTTAGACTCGTGAGGACAAGACGAACGCATTGGATGTGTTGCGAAACATTTATGTTAATCACACGCCTATTCGTTATTTTTCGTTGATGCAGGTTGTGGGGGTTAAAACCCCCGCTATCTAACATGTATTTTACAGGTTCAGCGAAGAAGATGAGTACGTGGTGCTATGCCATTGGACGATTCAAAAGGAGCGCGCGTTTTTATGTTTGTGTACAGCATATTTACTTGTTTCATATATTATATTTACTCATTATTATAATTATAAACGCAAGCAAGTGGCCTGGTGGTAGATGCGCTGGACGTGAATCATTGGGACCTGGGTTCGATTCCCAGGTCCACCCAAAAATATTTCTATTGTTTTTCATAACTTGATCACATGCAGGCTTCAGGCTACGTTCTACCATGTACTGCAAACCTCCAAGCACCATGTGTCTCTAAGCCCAGATCTGAAGGCCAACCATGAGTGTTCATGGTACTCCCAGTCAATGAACGTGTAGCTGATCCATAAAGTCAAACAGGCTTATGTGCTTATTGGGCCAGAATTGCAATTAACACCTCCTAATGGGTCCATCACCCCCCTGGTTTATTATTTCTTTTTATTTTTCCTTTCTTTTATTTTCTTTTATTAATTATTATTATTATTATTTAATTAACTCACATAATTATTTTTCATAATAACTTCAGAAAATTAAAATGTAAATATTTTTATTAATATTATTATTTATTAATTTCACCTTATTTATTTTTTGTAAATAAATGCTAACAAATTAATTTAGTTTAATTAGGTAATTTTGACTTTTTCATAATAAATAAAATAAATTAGAATTAGGTTTTACTAACTTTTGACTTAATTTCTTTTTTTATTTTATTTTCATTAAAACATAAAAAACACTTTTTTTTTCTTTTAAATTAATTAATTAACTAGTAAATTAGGTTTAATATTAATTAATTTCAAAAAGACCAAATTCCAATCTTTTCTCAAAAAGGGTCAAAACCCTAAGGACGTCCCGATTCAATTTCTTTTCGCGCATATTTATTTTGATCATATTTATGTATCTGCTCAGAGAATGTAATAGATAATTAGGACTTTTATCGCTTTCTTTTATTTTCTCGCATTTACTTTTCCAAGGGTTATGTTTTTGGCGATGTAAATACCCGACGCCTTGTAATAGCGTAGATTCACTTTCCGCAAATTATTAACTGTTAATTATGCATACAAGACTTGCCTGAAAATTAAAATCAACCCGTAGCTCACAATGATACATGTTCAAAGATAAACATAAACTGAATCCTGACACACGTGCACATGCCACTCCTAGGGTACGCCTCACTTGGTTGCCTCGACGTGGTCATTAAGTATAGGGTGTTTTAGAGGTCGCCCTCCTGTCTAAAGATCCAGTTGCCTCGAAACGGTTGCCTCGGATAAAAAGGATCTAAGACATTAGGGTTACCGCTAAGGCGTCCTACTATTGCTTTGGTGACCACACATGTCCCTATAATCGAATTGACCCGAATAACTCCAACGACGGTGCTGCCTACTTCTCAATAGTGGGATAGTACTGTCTAAAGGACTTTTACACAGCTTAATTCCTTAGAGTAGGTAGATTTCTCCTGGGTACTTGCTCTTTCAAAAACAAAAACAACTTTTCGCACCTACACTTTCAAAAAGTTTTCAAACAAACACTTCATACATTCTTGAGGACTGATACAAGAGTTACCTAAAAGTTTTCAAAACGAAACTTTTTCAAAACCCACAAACACAAGAAAAGCAAACAATTTTGAAAACATAGTGAGCAAGTACCTAAGAGCCCGTGGATAACCACGGATAGAAAGGGTGCTAACACCTTCCCTTTCTATAATCTACCTCCCGAACCGAGAAACATCTCGAAAAGGAATTTTGCTGTGCTTTTGTCCTTTCCTTGTTGGAGAACATAAAAGACGATGGCGACTCTTGCTTACTGCGACATTTCACGAACCAGCATTCAAAAATAGTCAGTTCTATTTCCACCGATCACAGTTGTGCTTAGGCATGGGAGCAGTTATGACATTGGGCTTCTCTGGACCATCGAACTCAATCTCCTTGGCTTCAATCAAATATTGTACTTTATTTCTTAGTGCCCAACAGTCATTTGTGTCATGACCAGGACCCTTAGAATGATAGGCGCACCGAGCATTTGGATTGTATCGAGGAGAGGAGGTATTAGGATTCTTGGGAGCCTCTTTCAAAGTTTCCAAGTTAGATCTCAGCAGATGGGGTAGAACCTCTGTCAATGTCATGTTGATCCGGGTGAACTGCCTTTATGGTCTTTCCACCCTTTGCTGATTGTTGCATTGTGGGGTAGCCGCAGGCCTAGGTATTATTACAGCACTTACCGTTGGACGGTATCCTGCTCTGCTCTGATCTCTCGGGTTATAAATGGAACTGGCCTCCTTCTTACTAGTGAAGGGTTTCTTCATTGTGCTCAAGGATGCATCTCTTTTAATTTTTGATACTTTTTATACCGGCTTTGACCCACTCACCGGTCATGATTAGTTCAGTAAATCCAGCTGAGGAACTTCCGATCAGGTGGTTGAAGAATGGACCTGATAATGTGCCTAGGAACATGTCCACTAATTCTCTGTCAGATAGAGGGGGTTGGACCCTGCCTGTGAGATCCCTCCATTTTTGAGCATAGGTTTTGAAACCTTCACCTGCACCCATAGACATGCTTTGCAATTGCGTCCGAGTTGGAGCTAAGTCAGCATTATACTAGTATTGTTTGTAGAAGGAGGCAGCCAAATCTTCCCAATTGCGAATATTTTTCCCTTCCAACTGATAGAACCAATCCAACTGCGTCCCTGACAAGCTCTCTTGGAAGAAATGCACCCACAGATTCTTATCAGCCGTATGGGGTTGAATCTTTCTGACGTATGACCTTAAATGCAGCTTTGGGCAAGAGACACCGTCATATTTAGCAAAAGTATGGATCTTAAATTTCTGTGGGATGACAACCCCAGAGACCAGTCCTAACTCTTCAAAATATAGTCCGGGTACCCTCTGGACCTCCATAGTATTCAAACGATCCTCTAGCTCCTTGTACTTATTATCAGCAGAAGGATACTGTTCCTCAGAGTAATCAGGTTCTTCCTCTTCTTCGGATGTTGGGTTGTTGTTCACTTCCTTGGTCATATCTTCTTGATTATCTCCTTCACCCGATGATGTTGCAAAGTCCAAAGTTCGTCTGGCTTGTCCTTTGAACCTTCTTCCCATGATCACAATACCGGTTGGTTTCTTCGCTTTCTTCTTCTTCTCTTTGGCCAGTAGAGTCTTCAACTCTTCTTGTCCTTTTGTCAGAGTCAAGAGCAATTGTTTAAACTGGACATTCTGCGCCTGAAGATCTTTCACTATTTATTCAATGTCCATCTCACTGAAATAAATAGTAGAAGGATAAGGAGACATGTTGTAAGAAACATATATGATGTTATGATGAATGAAGATGCAATATGCAAATGATTTCAAGGAAATTAGATATTTAAATCTGCTCAGACCAAAAGGAACACACGTTATATTAGATCCACGTTTGAATACATCATGCCTCTTTGGGCTTACAATGAAAGAAACAAAATACAACAAAAGCTCCTAAGGCAGAAAGGTTGAACGCATCCTCTTTGGAATGATATAGTCGTTCAGATTCCGCTCTTCATAAAGCAGTTTGGTGAGTTCCAGAACCTTCTTCTCACTGGCGTAAAATTGGGTTTCAAAAGTGTCTCACTCTTCCTTCAACTAAACCCAAGCTTTTTGTAAGTCTTCGAGAGAGGTAGGCATGTCAGGATGATGGGCAGTGCATGGGACGTCTCCTTCAACAACAGGCTATATGATAACAGGGAGGATGAAAGAATAAGGCATTAGGAGACTTTGAGCACGAGCCCGTACCCACCTAAGATAAGGCTCGAGAGGGATAGAGTTCTTGTGTCCCAGAGTCCTATTGTCCACTTTGTTCACCATTCTCCAAGCTCGTGTAAATCTATGGCGGTAACCTTGGTCTTCTTGGTCAAGTCGAACACCAGACCTTGAATGAGCATCTCATGAGGACCGTCTCTTCGGGCATACCCAAACTGTTGAAGATCTAAGCAGGGATTGTAGGTGATACCTCCCCTAATACCAAGCAAAGGGACGTTAGGGAATTCCCCACAACGGTCAATGATAGAGACGTCTTCCAAGGATCTTGAACACCAACAGATGTCAGTATGGGTGAGGGACATCATCCTTTGAGACCATGTCAGTGTTTGATCGCTCTTCAATGCCGATTGAGGTAGGTGTGAAGTGAACCACTTAGCGAGTAGGGGAATACAACACAAAAGAGTACCTCTCTTCTTCATGGTGCGGGTATGAAGACAATGCAAGATGTCTCCCAGTAAGGTAGGTATAGGATTGAGAGAGAGAAAGACTTTGATGGCATTAACATCTATGAATTGGTCTGAATTGGGGAACATAACCAAACCATAAATGAGAAGAGCCAGGATGTCTTCGAAATATTGGAAATCCATGTCATCCCAGAATGAACGAGCCTTCTCCAATAGAAACTTGGCTAGGAAACCTTTAACCCCGCTTCTTGTCTCCCAATTGGCTATGATATCAGCTCTCTTCATATGCAAAGCTTTGGCGATGACTTCAGGCTTTGGAATCCCTTCTAGACCGGTGAACGGTATCTAATCAAGCATGGGCACCCCTAAGAGTAGAGAAAACTCTTCCAGTGTAGGTACTAACTGATAGTCCAGGAAAGTGAAACAATGATGTACGGGATCAAAGAATTGGAACAGAACACACATCATCTCTTCTTGGAAACCAGATATAGCCAAACTGAGGAGTCAACCGTATTTCTTAGTAAAAGGAGAATCCCCGGGAACTCTTGAGGCTAACTCTTGAAGTTGAGGGCGTGCCTTTACAAAGTTGATTCAGATGGTGTTTCTTCGGACGAAATCCATGACCTATAAAACAAAAACAAAGATAAATTTCTAAATCCTTGAAATGGTTAGTGACCATGCTCATGATGCTTATGATGTTTATGATGTTATGTACAAGTAAATATATACACACAAAGCAAACAAATCCCTATGTTTTAGGCTTGCATGAGGTCTTACAGGTAAATACCCTCTTGAAGTTTAGTCGGCTCAACCTGTCCTAGTAATAGTGATCGGGTTCTAAAGGATCTCAATAACACCGACCTTTCTCTTAGGCATTATCTCAGCACAATCAATCTTTTCTTGCGGCCGAGATATCCCAAAAGTCCAGCCTCAATGAGTGTAGTATCGAGTATCAACCAATTTTCAGCTCTACACCGAAACCGGTTATCTCACTACGTCCTAATGGCCAAGTTTGTTCAATTAGGGTTCTAAAGTCAATTAGTGATTTATGACGCCACTCAGCGTCCCCGTGTTCTCCTTGATTCACCATGATGGATATCGGTACCCACAAATGCGTCACACTAACATAGCCATTGTTTCAACCACATCGGTCTACGCCGTACAGTTTCCACAATCTATTGCTATTTACCTAAAGAGGTGTCCCATATCCGGGTAGAGGATCAAAGCAAACCCAAACAATGAACCAATAATGTAAATCAAGCAATTCAAACAAATGAAGGAAATTAAATGTGATTTAACCCTAAGGTAACCCCACTTTTAAGTATGATTCCCCAGCAGAGTCGCCAGTTTTGTGATACGATGAGAGAACTGACTTGGTTGTTTTGCGTTTGTATTTGCAAATGTTGTGGTTTAGCAAGAGTCACCACCGACTTTTCTTTTATCCAATAAGGAAAGGTGAAAAATCACAGGAAATACCTTTAGAGATGTTTTCTTGAGTTCGGGGGGTAGATTATGAAAAGGGAAGGTATTAGCACCCTTTTCATCCATGGTTTTCCATGGGCTCTTAGTTACTCGCTAGAGCACTTGCTTTTGTTTGAATGTGCTTGTGGGTTTTGAAAGTATTTTGAAAATGTGACTTTGTAATGATTCTCGTCTCTATAAGAATGCATACAAAGTGTTGTTTTGAAAATGTTTCCAAGAAAGTGTTTGTGAGATGTGTCTTTAAAAGTTATTTTGAAAAGGGTTTTCTTTGTAATGGCTCTCGTTTCTATAAGAACGTGTACAAAGTGTTTTTCTTTTGAAAATATTTCAAATGAAAGTGTGGATGTATAAAGTGTTTTTGTTGTGAGCAAGCGAGCAACTAGGAGCAAATCTACCTACTCAAAAGGTCTTAGATGTTCTTTTCCTCCTCCTTTAGATGTTGTTATCTTACCATTGTTTTGGTAAGAAGCCCCGTTGTTGGATGTGAAGGGACAGGCGTTGGGATGTTTATATAGTCATAGAAGGCAACCCATGGAATATTTTAGCAATGTTGTTTTAGGGACTAGATCATTTATCAAAGGCAACATCGAGGGTCATCGAGGGGCTACGATCTTTTATCGAGGGTCTTTTGCTAAAACACCCATGTTCGAGGGACATGACTATTTTTCCGATAGGAAAAAAGTGAGATTACCCTAAGGGTGTTAGTGTGCAAAGTGTGTCTGATTGCATGCATTTTGTCATGATTAGGGTGATCTATTTGTCAATTTCATGTCTTTCCATACACATCCTAGTTACGAACAATGTATGAAAGCAATAAAAATGCGGAAAGTAAGGATTCTACGCTATTACAATCATTAAGGGGATGGGGTGTAAAAGTTTACGAATGGGGGTTTGCAAGAAAATAAATCCTAATTATTATTACAACCATATTGAAATAATAATGCAAGAAAGAAAAGGGACCTTATTTTTTTAAAAAAAGGGTTTCTTGTGTTAATGAATAAAAAAAGGGAAATGAATTAGCTTAGAAAGAAAGAATATATATATATATATATATATATATATATATATATATATATATATATATATATATATATATATATATATATATATATATATATATATATATATATATATATATATATATATATATATATATATATATATATATATATATTATGTCTTTTTTATATTGATGAAAAGAGTTTTAATGTTGAAAGTGATAAAAAGGAAAATAAATGAGATATAAGACCAGTGTGCTGCTACAAGCCAAACAAACCGAATCAGAAGTTCTGAAGCTAAGAGCGATGTGACTCAGCAGGAGACGTTAATGGGTGTCAGAAATTCTGAGTTGGTAAACTCTGGGGTCCTGCAAGGAACGTTAGAGGGAAAACACAGAAATTTAGGGTGGTATTCAGACAGTGAGCCAAAAGTCAGAGGTTTTGTATTACACTAAAACAATGAGTAAACATCGGGAATTCAGTGTATTGTCAGCATGTGAAAATCAGAAACTCTGAGTGTTTAAAATAGTGAGTGAACATCAGCAATTTAGTGCGTTTGAACAGTGAGAAAATCATAGAAGTTTTGTGTGTTAAAATAGTGAAGAGAACTCGGAAGTTTTGTGTGCTTAAACGATGAGAAAACCGTAGAAGTTCTGTGTGTTAAAATGGTGGGTGAAAAACAGAAGTTTTGTGTTACATTTCAACTTTTTTCTCTTATTAATCAGCACAACGATAAGTTATTCAGTTTTCAACAAATAGAAAATCCGAAGGATAAAAGCACAACAGTTTATAGAAGTTCTGATCTTGATCCTGAGTCTAGCCTTAACCAGGAAGTTCTGATCCATAGTCTTTCTACTTACGCAGTAATACGGACAACATCAATACTATGATATCTACATGTTTAATGATGTTCTGAGTGAAAAGATGTAGAGTCAGAAAGACTTACCTTGAACCTGTAGGGTGTATTTGGAACTTGAGCTGCTGCCTTCAGGTATTCTGGAATCAGCAAGAGCAACGGAAGAGAAAGTACCAAATTCTTTTACTTCAAGGGAAGAACAAAGGTTTGGTTTTCTGTTTGGGATTTCTGGATTTTTATAAAGGGGTTCCACAAATTTCTTTTCTCTCTTTTGATGATTCCCTCTCTCCAAAAGCCAGCCAGCCCCTTGAACGTGTGATGGAGCATCTTATTAATAGGTGGGTTTGTTGTGGTTTTGGGGGGGAAAAGTAAATGGGATTCAAACCTTTTTGGTTTACTGTTCCATTGCTTTTTAATCACAATTTTCGTATGCTAATTTGATGCAAATATGGGGTTTGAGAAAGTGCAGGCGTGGACTGGGTCAGCAACTGATTGCGGGACTATGATGTAGCAGGGCAGCAGGTTACTTTAAACGAGGTTTTGGGATTTGGTGATGTTTTGATCGCAGAAGATC
This sequence comes from Vicia faba, assembly GCA_948472305.1. Taxonomy (NCBI): domain Eukaryota; kingdom Viridiplantae; phylum Streptophyta; class Magnoliopsida; order Fabales; family Fabaceae; genus Vicia; species Vicia faba. The sequence goes on along the minus strand of OX451737.1, from coordinate 1,156,740,272 downwards.
AGAAACATAACCTCCATGCGCTGAAGAGTCACATTCTGATGGAAGACTATGTTCTGAACCATTTTTGCAACTTCTGACTGCACTTGTATGGAGGCTGAAGTGTCATGTTCTGATTGAAGACTATGTTCTGAACCATATTTACAACTTCTGACTGCGCTTACGTGGAGGCTGACTCAGAAGTTATGGGGTATCACATTCTCTTAACACTTAGAAAAATTTCCCAAATGTTTAGAAATTTGATTTTTTCAAAGTAATTTCTGACTTCTGATTTTGATGAACTAGTTTCATGTCTTGATGAAATATAATTGTTGAAACTTGATTTTTTATTTAAAAGTCAAAGTTTGACTTTTTCAGTGTGCTTTTGACCATTTTTCCCTTGTGAGTGATTTTCTTGAAAAGTTGTAATTCAAGACTTGGAACTTGATGGAAGCAAACCTGAGAGTCTAGGATGATCCTTGAGAAATGAGAGAGCAAATTTTGGGGTACAACAAGAAGGAACCTGGATAGTAGGGTTACTTCGATATGAAAGTCTGGATAGTAGTGCTGTGAGAAGGAACCTGGATAGTAGGGTTACTTTGATATGAAATCCTGGATAGTAGGGCTATGAGAAGGAACCTGGATAGTAGGGTTACTTCGATATGAAAGCCTGGATAGTAGGGCTGTGAGGAGGAACCTGGATAGTATGGTTACTTCGATATGAAAGCCTGGATAGTAGGGCTGTGAGAAGGAACCTGGATAGTAGGGTTACTTCGATATGAAAGCCTGGATAGTAGGGCTATGAGAAGGAACCTGGATAGTAGGGTTACTTCGATATGAAAGCTGATGTGTCTGCGATCGACCTAATGTCTAACGGTATCTTAACTGCAAGCGCACAGCCTATCGCGGTAGTAATAAAAGATTGTCGAATCCACAGGGACTTTGTAATCACTCTAGTGCGGGAAAGTAATGCTAGTTTAGCTAAGGCGGAAATTGTCACGTTTGGTTTTGGGAAGGTTAAGGAAGGTAAACTAATTGATTTTAAAGTAATTATAAAATGAAATGGTCGGTATGCAATAGAGTCGACCTAAAGGATCTAATCGGACCTAGGCATATAAGGATGGTCAAATTGGTTTATCTGTAGAATTAATTAGTTTGAAAACCCTCAACTCACACTTTCATGGTCTTATCTCGGATTATACGTCTAAAGCCCTATACCTGCTTTCGCTAGCCTATAAGTGTTTAGAAGTATTTTTTGGAAACTTAATTAATTCTAATTTGGTTTAAAGCGCTTTCACTGTATTTAAATCAAATGCCTAACTTTAGCTATCCGGTTAAAAACCTCACACTTTCGTGGTCTCGATATAACCTATTTACTCTTCTTACTTTCGTAACAAAGGTTTTATTTTTAAGCATAAAAAGTTATAACCAGAGTTAAGTTGATTAAAGTTTTAGCCTAAGTTTGATCAGATGCCTAATGTCTCTTACTATCCCATACCGACGCTAAAGGTTTAGCTAGCCATGGAAATTATAATGAACGTACGGGAAATAAAAACAAACAAGTATAGATTGGACATTATAAATAATAAATTAAACATGCATTAATTGATTAAAAGGTATGTAATACAATTGCAAAATAAAAACCTGAAAATAAAGCCGATACTTCAATCACTCTTCCACAAATCAGAAACTCGGACTTGGTATCGGTAATATGACAAATTCTGAGGCTTGAATAATAAATCCTAAACTATAATAATAATTCCCTGATGTTGGAAATTATTATTTGGGCAATGAAATTAAAAGAACGGAAATAAACGAATGCAGAAAAATAACAACTGAAGGAATAATGGTTTTGATTTCGGCAGAGCTTCCGCACAAGTAAACTGTAATATGCTCTGCACCTCTAACGTTGAATGTTGAGGTATTTATAGAGGAATGAATTTGGCAGTTGGCTTGAAGACTTGTAATGAAGCTTTCCTTAAAAATATCCACAAATGTAGGAACGTGGGTAGTTGAGGAAGAAGTGGTGAACGTGGGGTTTGACTGGAGAGAAATAAGGAGTTTGAAAACTCCTTCTGTTTTGCTTTGCCACGATCTGCACTTTCAAATAACTGGTATGCGTATTACGGTCGTCACTGAGGCGTTACGAGCAGGTTTGGTGTTTCTCCATGTTACGGTCGTGGCAGATGTGTTACGGTCATAACACGCTTCATGATGGCTTACGGTCGTGGCAGATGTGTTACGACCGTCACAGCTACAAAATCTGTAATTCTTGACAGATTTATCTTTTTCTTCAATTCTTTTGATGCTTTCTTGCATTGTTTCATGTTTTCTTCTGTTTTGAGCTGAGTTATGAATACCTGCAAAAAGTAATGACAAACTCGAAATATTCCGGAGTTAATCGGGTCAAAATAATACAGAACGGGTAAATTTCATGGAAAATAAACGATACAGTTTCGTGTTATCAAATTCCCCCATACTTAAACCTTTGCTTGTCCTCAAGCAAAATAATCAATTAAAAATATCGGACAAGTTTTTATAAACGCACATAACTAGTATACTTTTCGTTTTCAAATAATTACAAGAAATCCTAAGTTAGTGCGGCCGAGAAAATCGAATGAAACAACAACGATACGTAAATGACACAAGCAACAAGCTAGTCGAAGATTATCCGTTTTAAACGAAACGTCCAATTATACCTGTTGTACCCCAAAATTTGCCCTCCCATTTCCTCAACATTTTCTCATCACAAGACCCTTGGAGCTCAAGATCCAATTAGGGTTTCCTCTGCTCAAGACTTCTCCTTGCACTGTTGACCCAAATTAGGGTTTGTGTTTGCACCAAGATATTTTGACCTAAAATGCCTAAGATGACTTTCATGCTTCATGTTGGACTCCCAAGTTTATCCATACCAAGTTTCAAGCCTTGATTCCAAATTTTACCCAGTCAATTGGACAGTTGACCTAGAAATCAGCTGTATTGGGGAAAAAGTCAACTGTGGCCAATTGACAGTCAAATCTCATGAAAATTGACCCACATCAATATTATAAACTCACATGGACCATTTGATCAAGTTTGGATCACAATTCCACAAGAAATTTGATCAGATCACCAAAAGGGCAAAATGGTCATTTTTAGGGTTTTGACTGCACAAAGGCAATTATTTACTGTTTAACCTAGCCAATGGCAAATCAAGCTCACATATGGACTCAAGGACCCCATGGAATTATCTTTACATGCTCAACAAGTTCAAAAGATCCCAAATGCACAAGATTGACAGTTGAATTTCCCAGTCAATTGATCAATTTTGATTGTATACTGAAAAGTCAAACTTTGACTTTTTGGTCAAAATCAAGTGTCAAGATTCTTTTTTCATCAAAACATGCCAAATCATGAAACTTGTTCATCAATAAATTAAGAATTGCAAATTAGGGTTTGAAATGAAGATTTTTCATAACTTAGAATTTTTCTAAGTTATGAAAAACCCTAATTTTTTTCCTAACTTTGCCCCACTTTCTCACCAAGATTCATTTGGATTCAAGCAAAAGTCAAAACATGAAAGTTGTAGCCTATTGCAAAATCTACAAATTTTATTCACAAAGTTTTCCCAAAAGAAGCTTGTAGCTCAAGTTACAATTTTTGGAACAAGGGTACCAAACCATTCTTAACTTAGAGAAAATTTGACCTATTTTAGGCAAGGTTTTTACCTAACTTCAAGACCATTTTTCACATACTTCCAATTGGAATTTCAATTTGCATTTCAAATATGGATTGTAGTACACATTCCAAGCTTTCCAAAATGTCCAAGAACTCATCAAACAACCTCATGGTTAGGGAGAATCGAATTTGGCAATATGGGAAAAACTCACTTTTGATTTGGCCAAGTTACATGTTCATACATTTGTGCCATTTTGAATTCAGAATGCTTTCCTTGATTACAGGTCTTTTATCTCAATTACACTCCTTAATTTAATGCCAATCCTTTGTGCTAAGACCATATTCTATGTGTTCAAGCATTGCATAAAGGTTTAGTCCCAAATTAGAAAAAGCATTATATCCATTTTGGAAAAGTTGCACTTTATGTCTAAAGCAAATCCAAGCAAGTACAGTTAAGATCTCTTTGGCACAAGTTTATGGACTAATTTCACTGATCAAGACTAAGTTGTGCAGCATAGATTGGGGGCCTCTACCTGTCTAGAACACCAACTTGCCATCTCTTGCTTAAAGTGTAAGAAACTTGTCATAACACATAACAACTCTCATATCAGCTAACACATGCTTAAGCAAACTTGTCAAACATATTCTAAACATCCATTCTGAGCTAGAACACGACCCTAACATCTCCATTGCCTCCCCATTCACAGAATCACCCTCAAACTGCCCAAACAGAGCATTTGCTGCAGTTCGAGTTCCATAGCTCAAACCTTCCATGCATTCTTGCTAAAAACACTTCAAACACATCCCACAACATCCCTTGAAGCTATTCCAAACCTGAAACACGACCTGTAACACTCCCAGGCAACATCACCATTTTCATTTTCTTGTTTTGCAGTTGAAGTTCCATAGCACGATTCAAAAGGTTTCAAGACAAAGTAAAGCTTGGAATAGCATCCCTGGACATCAAGGAAGTTGTACCAATCATCACCTTGCACTGAAAGTACCTCAATCACCAGATACAACTTCAACTGAACAGGTAAGTTCATGAACTCGAATCTCTCTATCCAGGCATTGTTAGCTTTAGGTTTGTGAAGAAAACATGTCACATTCATAGCCCTGAACATGCCCATGTAATTAGATTTCATTTATATTATGTATGCTTAGAGAATTTTAAGTCTGAACATGGAACAAAAACTAGGTCAGGAATTGGGGGAGAAGAAATTCTCTCTCATCTTAGAGAGTTAAGTCAAGTTCTTTATATCCCTGAATTCGTCTCTTAATGCTCTACATTTTTCATGTTGTGAGTTTTGCTTGAAAGTCCAGGAATTGAGAGATGAAAAACGCGCGTGGATTGTGTTCAAACATGTTCTGAGGTTGAAGATGACAGGGTTCTGGGCTGGGCCTATTTCCCTTTTCTTTTTGCACCATGTTTTCACTTTTACACCCCCTAGGCCCATTTTGCTTATTTTTATGACTTTTTGACTTTTTCTTTTTTGTTCTGACTTATTTATTTTTTCTTATCATATTAAAAATATAAAAAATATTTTTTACACCATTTTCATATTTATTAGGTATTTATTTGTTTAGATTAATATTTGTACATAAATAAATATATAAACATACTTTTATTTGAAAAATACTAAAATAATGCAAACACATTTTATTTTCCATTTTTATTTTATTTTATCTTCTGAAAATATTTTATATAAAATATATTTTTTTATAAATATTAAATAGTATTATTTTGTATATATAATATATATTTAGTAAATAATACAAATATTTATATATATATTAGTATATTTAGGTTAAAAATACAAAATATATACATTTTATTTTTTAATATTTAACATTAAAAAAATAATTTTTTTTGACAAACATACTTTTTTTATTTATTTTTGTATATAATAATTAAGTATTGTATATATAAAATAATTAATACATTTTACTTAATAAATTAGGGTTTTGCCCTAAATGCATAAAAACTCCAAAAAATTAATACTTTTTATTTTGTTTATTTGACATATAAAAATACTTTTTTTCATACATATAAAAAGCCTTTTTGCATCTTGCATATTTATTTTATTTCTATTTAATTTGTGCAATTAAATATCTTGTAAATAATTCAATATTGATGTAATAGTCTAGGTTTAAATTCCTTGTCAAAATGCCCCCATTTGAACATTTGTACCCCCCTTCCCATATATTGTGTTGTAATAGTTTAGGACTTTAAATTTCGCACTTTAATGCTTTCTAAATACACCATGTTAGAATTAGGGTTTGTATGCGAATCAAAAACAACAAAAATAGTTTGACCTAATTTCAAGATAAACAAGCATGAAAATGGACAACACCAATCACACTTGCACCCCCTAGGGTACTCCACTTGTTGCCTTCAAATATGGGCCATATTGCATGTTAGGTCTCTTTGGGCAAAACAAACACAATCAAATGATCATAGTCCCTCGATGACGCTTTCGAAAGTTGCCTAAAAATGATCAAGTCCCTTAAAAGAAAAATTGCCCAAAGATACTTGGCACCATTGCAATTATGGTCTAAACGATGACACGCGTCCGTCCCTTTCACATCCTAACACAAGATTGTCCACCAAATGCAATGGTGGAACAAAATTGTTAAAAGGGTTAAAACATAGCAATAATCTTTGAGAAATTTAGGAGTAGACAACCTCTTAGTTACTTGAATCAAACTTGCAAAACAAAACACTTGCCTATTTTCTAAACCACACATCACTACACTTTCAAAACAACTTTCAAAAACAAGTGAAAACCCTTTTCAAAAGACATACACCTTTGTATACATCCCAACATGGATCATTACAAAGGTTGCCACCACATTGGCTTCTTTTCAAAACATTTTCAAACCCACACACACACAAAGCACCATTTCAAACAATTGAAAATTAAGGCAAGTTGATCTAAGCAAGTAACTAAGAGCCCATGGATAACCATGGATAGAAAGGGTGCTAATACCTTCCCTTTCTATAATCTACTCCCCGAACCCAAGAAAACATATCAAAGGTTTTTACTGTGCTTTTTAACCTTTCCTTAGGATAAAATAAAAAGTCAGTGGCGACTCTTGCTCAACTGAAACATTTGCAAAAACAAACGCAAAACCATAGTCAGTTCTCCCACCGTATCACAGAACTGGCGACTCTGCTGGGGATAAATTTAAAAGTGGAGTAACCTTAGGGCTTAGATCACCCTCTTGCATGACTAATTGTTTGAATTGATTGCTTTATATCTTGGCTCTCTTATTTGGGTTTGCAATCCTACACCCGGATTTTGGGAAACATTCATAGATAGCAATACGTTGTGGAAACTGTGCGGGGTATAACGACATGGTCGAAGCAATAGCTATATTAGTGCGACATATTTGTGAGTACCGGTAACCCTTGAGTTCAATCAAGGAGAGTACGAGGCCGCTGAGTGATGTCACTAAGCACTAATGACCTAGAACCTTACTTGACCATCTTGGCCTTTCATTAGGGGTAGTGAGATGATTGGCTTTGGTGCAGTCCGAAGTTGGTAGATACTCGATACTACACTCATTGAGGGTTGTTTTCTTGGAATATTTTGGTCGCTAGTTAAGTGGCTAAACCAAAACAATGAACGATGAAAACAATCCAATGATATTGAGCTCCTTAGAACCCGGTTACTATTTATAGGACAGGTTTTTAAGCCAACTACACTCAAGAGGGTACTTACCTATGAAACCCCATGCAAGCCTGAAACTAGGGTTTGGTGTGAATTGCTTGTACATATGTTTGTGCATACATCATAAACATCATAAAGCATCATATGCATTCACTAACCATTTCAAGGGTTTAGATCTTCATCTTTGTTCTTGTTTTGTAGGTCATGGAAATTCCTCGCAGAAAAACCATCCAAGTCAACCTTGTGAGAATCTCTCCTCAACTCAAGGAGCTCACCTCAAGAATTCCGGAAAGCTCATCCTTCAGTGAAAGACATGGTAGACTGCTCAGCTTAGTCAACACCAACATTGAAGAAGACATGATGAAAGTTCTATTCCAGTTCTTTGACCCTCTTCACCACTGTTTCACTTTCCCTGACTACCAGTTGGTGCCCACTTTGGAGGAATTTTCTCAACTCCTGAGAATTCCTATCCTTAATCAACTACCTTTCAACGGTACGGAAAAGGAACCAAAGCCGGAAGATGTTGCTCGAGCGTTACATCTACAGCCTTCTGACATCAAGGGACATTGGGAAACTAGAAGCGGTGTCAAAGGCTTCTTAGCAAAATTCTTGTTTGAGAAGGCACAAGAATGTTGGAATTCATTGGACCTACAAGCCTTTGAAGAGATTGTGGCACTCCTTATCTATGGGTTGGTCTTATTCCCAAATTCGGACCAATTGGTAGATGTCAACGCTGTCAAAATCTTCTTGTCCAGAAATCCAATACCAACATTGCTTGGGGACATTCTTCACTCATTTTACACATGAACAATGAGAAAGAGGGGTGTTCTCATGTGCTGTACTCCTCTCCTTGCAAGGTGGTTTATTTCGCACCTTCCACAATCTGTCTTGAAAAATGACCAAAGCTCAAGGTGGTCCCAACGGTTGATGACTCTTACTCACTCTGATGTACATTGGTGTTCTCGGTCCAGAGAAAATGCCATCATCGTCGACCGTTGTGGAGAGTTTCCTAATGTTCCTTTACTTGGAATCAGAGGAGGTATCACCTACAACCCTTGCCTAGCTTTGAGGCAATTTGGATATGCACGAAGAGATGGCCCTCACGACATGTTGATTCCTGACCTAGTTTTTGACTTCGACAACGATGCGCAAGGACTTCGCCAAAGATTCATCAGAGCTTGGAGGATGCCCAACAAGGTTGATAGCAAGACTCTGGGACACAAGAACTCCATCCCTCTTGAACCTTATCTCAAGTGGGTACGAGCCCGAGCCCAGAGTTTAATGATGCCTTATCCTCATGTTCTCCCTGTGATTAAAGAGCCCGTCAAGGAAGGAGAGGTTCCCTACACCATCCTACATCCTGACATGCCTACATCGTGGGAGGAGATGCAGAAGAGTTGGATCCAACTCAAGGAGGAACGGAACACTTTTGAAGCCAGCTTCTACGCCAGCGAGAAGAAGGTTCTAGAGCTCACCCGCCGACTCCATGAGCAAGAGGCCCTCAACACCTACATTGCGCCAAAGAGGATGCGCAACGTCTTTTTACCTTGAGAAGTTGTTTTTGTAATATTTGGCCCATGGGGCATTTATGTACTAACAAATCTTTTCTTATTAATATGACGTGCATTCTTTTTGTCTGCAACAATTGTGAATTTCTAAAACCCTTGAATGCATTGCATAAATAACATCTCATGCATCATGTGCATAACAGGTACCCTTTTTCTACAGGTTGCTTAATCTTCTTCGCTGTTTATTTTGGAACAGTCATCATGAATCCAGATTCCTCCAGTGAGCAAGCAATCAAGGCCCTTCAGGCCCAAAGTGCCCAGTTTCAAGAGATGGTCCTAAGCCTGGCCCAAGGTCAGCAAGAGTTCAAAGCTCTGCTCCTAAAGAAGAAGAAGAAGAAGAGGACTGCGTTATTCAATACTGGACGCAGGTTTGGGAACACACTCCATAATGAGGCTGATCCAACTACTTCCTCTGCAGAGAAAGACAGTCCCCAAGGGGGAGGAGCTCCTAGTCCTGCAGTCTCTGACAACGAGACGGACTACAATGACGAACAATACCCACCTGCTGCTGACAGATACAAGCAATTAGAGGACCGCTTGAGCGCCATGGAGATTCAGAATGTGCCGGGGCTGGATTTCGGAGATTTGGGCTTATCTTTTGGGGTAGTAATCCCACACAAGTTTAAGGCTCCTGCCTTTTCCAAATATGACGGGGCCTCCTGTCCAAAGCTGCATCTAAGGTCGTACGTAAGGAAGATCCAACCTTACACGGCAGATAAAAATCTTTGGATTCACTTCTTCCAAGATAGCCTTTCGGGGTCGCAGCTAGAGTGGTTTTATCAGCTAGATGGAACCAGTATCCGACATTGGGAAGATTTGGCGACCGCATTTTACAGACAATATCAATACAATTCTGACCTTGCTCCTACGCGTACCCAACTTCAGGGTATGTCTCTAGGAACGGGCGAAGGGTTCAAAGAATATGCACAAAAATGGAGAGATTTGGCTGGCAGGGTACAACCTCCATTGACTGATCGTGAGCTGGTTGATATGTTTCTAGGGACCTTGTCTGGTACATTCTTCAATCATTTGGTTGGTAATTCCTCCGCTGGGTTTACGGATTTGATCCTGACAGGTGAAAGAATTGAAGCTGGCATCAGATCAGGAAAGATACAAAAAGGTGCCTCCGCAAGTACTGAGAAGAGGCCTTTCAAGAAAGAAGCAAGTGCAGTCTATGGTCCTAGAAGACAATTCAAGCCAGAAAGCCGCCAAGCCGTCAATGCCTTGGTCATCTCAAAGCCTGTTGCTGCTCCTCAGCAGTACAATAAACAAAGGGGTGAAAGGCCCAAGAGGCAGTATACTCGGCTGAGTATGACCTTGTCACAAATCTTATCGCAACTGTTATCAACCAACTTGGTGACCATCAAAGAGGCTCCAAAGGCCGTGAACACTGCATCTCCTAAATATAACCCAAATGCCCGTTGTGCTTATCATTCTGATAGCCCCGGGCATACTACTGATGATTGCTGGGCCCTGAGAAATAAAGTGCAAGACCTTATTGATGCGAAGGAAATTCAGTTTAAGGCGCCTGAGAGGCCAAATGTTGTAACTGCTCCTATGCCCCAGCATAGAGTAAATGCCATTGAGGAAGATTTGTATGCTGTTTCGGTGAATGATGTTGCTACCCCTCTTTTGACTGTTAAGAGGAACTTACTACTAGCCGGTTTATTTTCGGGTTGTAGCAAGGGTTGCCTCCTGTGTGCTGTTATTCCTACCGGTTGTCCGTTGCTGAAATCAGGCATCCAAAGCCTGATGGACAGCAAAGAAATTCTGTTCAAGAAAACCGCTGTTCCGTTTGTTTCCGCTGAAGAACTATCTGTCGTCACAATTTTCAACAATCCTACCAAGGCTCCCCCGAGAAAGCCAGTCCAAATTCTGTCTGTTGCACCCATTACTATTACTGTTCCGGGGCCTCTCCCCTATGAATCTAACAAGGCTGTCCCATGGCACTATGGGGCAGACGTGTATGTGCTTGGAGTGAAGCAGGAGTTCAACACCGGTACTAGTATCAGTAATATCACTGGTCCCGCCAAGATTACTCGCAGTGGCAGGCTCTTCTCACCTGACATTGCACCACCAGTTATCCGAAAACCTCTCATCATCACACCCGCAAGTGTGCATGTTTCAAATCAAGTTCCTGTGTCTACTACTGCCGCCGAGTCCTCTGATGCTCGGGGCAAAGAAGTTGCTACCGATTTGCCTGCCCGGACGGAGGCACCAAAAAAGACTGTTGTTGAAGCCTCCCAACAAGAGATGGAGGAAATCCTTAAAATCATTAAAAAGAGTGACTTCAATGTCGTTGAACAGCTGGGGCATACCCCCTCCAAGATCTCTATGCTATCATTGCTGCTATGCTCAGAGGCCCACGCCAAGGCCCTGATTTCATTTCTGAAAACGACCCATGTGCCGCAAGAGACCTATGCAGATCAGTTTACTGACTGTGTGGCTAATTTGACAGCTGACAATGGTTTGGGGTTCTCAGATGCTGACCTTACCGCCAAAGGGGAAAATCACAATGATGCCCTGCACGTCTCTATAGAGTGCAGGGGCACTACTCTCGCACACGTGTTGGTGGATACCGGTTCTTCCCTGAATGTTTTGCCCAAGAAGGCATTGGATCGCTTGGATTGTGAGGGCCTGGAATTGAAACCTAGTAACATCATTGTTAGAGCCTTCGACGGTTCTAAGAGGATGGTGCACGGTGAGGTAGACATTCCTATTCGTGTGGGTTCCCAAGTTTTCGACTCAACGTTCTACGTAATGGACATTCGTCCATCTTATTCCTGCTTGTTGGGTCGACCCTGGATTCACAAGGCTGGGGCAGTAACATCCACTCTACACCAAAAACTCAAATACCCTGTCAAAGAGAAGATTGTTACTGTGCAGGGTGAGGAGGAATACATGGTTAGTCACTTGAATTCATTCCGGTATATCGAGATGGACGGGGAGTTTATTGAAACCCCCTTTCAGCATTTTGAGGAGGTTCCTCCAACGCTGGCGTCAGCTGAAATAGTGGTTGAAGAAGACTTTCCGTTGAAGATGGCTTCCCTGAAGGATGCTCGGGCTGTAATCGAGAAAGGCAAATGTGCAAACTGGGGTCAGCTTCCTGACTTCACTCAAAAGACCGACAAGTTTGGGCTGGGCTTCACGGCAGAGGCTCAGAGGGCTGTTCGCAAAGAAAGGATCAGAAAGGCTCCGGTGTTCATAACCAACCCAAGGGTGAATGCTATCGAGGAGGACGTAGAGGAAGCATAATTTGACAGTTGGATCTATCCAACCACCAACAACGGGCCAAGCAACTGGACGGCAAAGGATTTTACACCTATCACATTTGTCACGCAGTAATTAACTCTTTTGATTTTCAATTTGTAACAAACAATATGTTGAAACTTTTATTGGCTCGGTGTCCTACCCGGGGCACCGTAGCTCCATTTGTGAGGGCTTTTTGTATGACATTTCCATATATCATTAATCAAAACATTGGACGTTTGTTGCATTTCAAGTCTTGTGCTCTTTTTCTTTCTGTGTTATATATTGCAAAACAGCTATATTTACACACACTCACTTATACAGGTTTCAATCCACTCTGGATCTCACTGGTAACAGCTCTGCTACTGCCAGTTATGACTTCTAAAATCCGATCAACTTGGCCGAAGACGAAGGTGAAGATGATTGCGAAGTCCCTGGTGAACTCGCAAGACTGCTACTCCAGGAAGAGAGGGCCATTCAGCCGCATGAAGAGCCGGTGGAAACAATAAACCTGGGTACTCAGACAGATAGGAAAGAAGTCAAGATTGGTGCCAATCTAGAGCTCAGCGTGAAGCAACGATTAATCCAGATTCTACATGATTACATGGAGATATTTGCTTGGTCATACGAAGACATGCCCGGTTTAGATGCCGACATTGTAGTCCATCACCTGCCTACCAAGGAAGACTGCCCTCCAGTAAAGCAAAAGGTCCGCCGCATGCGTCCAGAGATGTCCGAAAAAATCAAAGCTGAGGTTATGAAGCAATTCGATGCCGGGTTTCTAGCAGTGACCTCTTACCCTCAGTGGGTTGCCAACATGGTGCCAGTACCGAAGAAGGACGGTAAAGTCAGAATGTGTGTCGACTACAGGGATTTGAACAGGGCCAGCCCCAAGGATGACTTCCCCCTACCTCACATCGACGTTCTTGTTGATAATACTGCTCAACACAAGGTGTTCTCCTTCATGGATGGTTTTTCAGGGTATAATCAGATCAAGATGGCTCCGGAAGATATGGAAAAGACTACCTTTGTGACTCAGTGGGGCACCTTCTGCTACAAGGTCATGCCATTCGGGTTGAAAAATGTTGGGGCAACCTACCAACGTGCCATGGTTGCTTTATTTCATGATATGATCCATCATGAGATTGAGGTATATGTTGATGACATGATTGCAAGGTCCCAAACTAAGGAGGAACACCTTGACCATCTGCGGAAGCTATTTGACCGATTGAAGTTATACAAGCTGAGGTTGAATCCCAACAAATGCACCTTTGGGGTGAGGTCCGGAAAATTGCTAGGTTTCATTGTAAGCGATAAAGGTATTCAGGTGGACCCTGCCAAGGTAAAAGCCATACAAGATATGCCGACTCCCAAGACAGAGAAAGAAGTCAGAGGCTTTCTGGGACGACTGAATTACATTGCCCGTTTCATCTCACATCTAACTGCTAATTGTGAGTCAATCTTCAAATTACTGAAGAAAGATCAAGTAGTACGCTGGAACGATGAATGTCAGGCTGCTTTTGAAAAGATAAAAGAGTATCTCCAAGAACCACCCATTCTGATGCCACCGGTTGAAGGGAGACCTCTAATACTATACTTGACAGTACTTGACAATTCAATGGGGTGTGTGCTGGGGCAACATGATGAGTCTGGCCGAAAAGAGCACGCTATTTATTACCTGAGCAAAAAGTTTACCGACTGTGAGTCTCGGTACTCACTGCTCGAGAAAACTTGCTGCGCTCTGGTATGGGCTGCTCGCCGGCTGAGACAGTATATGCTGACTCACACCACTCTGTTGATTTCAAAGATGGATCCCATCAAATACATATTCGAAAAGCCTGCTCTGTCTGGAAGAATAGCGAGATGGCAAATGATCTTGACAGAATATGATATCCAGTACACAACTCAGAAAGCAATCAAGGGAAGTGTATTGGCAGATCATTTGGCACACCAACCTGTGGACGATTACCAATCATTGAACTTTGAATTTCCGGACGAAGATATCATGGTAGTAACAGACTGTGAAGTACCTGGACCGGATGAAGGGCCTGAGGAAGGATCCCGATGGTCTATGAATTTTGACGGAGCCTCCAACGCTTTGGGTAATGGTATCGGCACTGTAATCATATCCCCCAAAGGAACTCATACTCCACTCACCGCCCGATTGTGTTTCAACTGCACCAACAACATGGCAGAATATGAGGCATGTATCATGGGTCTTCAAGCTGCAATCGACTTAAGGATCAAGTTTCTGAGTGTCTTCGGAGATTCCGCTCTTGTGATCAATCAGATCAGAGGCGAGTGGGATACGAAACACCCAAACCTTATTCCTTACAAGGAGTATGTGCTGACCTTGCTTCCCCACTTTGAAGAGATAACTTTTGAACACTTCCCAAGAGAGGAGAATCAGCTAGCGGACGCACTAGCTACGATGTCTTCAATGTTCAAAGTCAAATGGGACAATGAGGCTCCCCGGATCATTATCTGGAAGTTGGACGAACCTGCATACTGCTGCGATCTTGAGGCCGAAAAGGTGACTGAAAAACCCTGGTATCATGAGGTGAAGAGATACTTGGAAGCTCAGGAATACCTTGAAGGTGCATCTGTCAATGACAAGAAGTTCATGAGGAGGTTTGCTGCAAAATTCTTCCTCATCAACGGCATTCTCTACAAAAGAAATCATGATTCAACTCTACTGCGTTGTGTGGATAAGGCTGAAGCAGAGAAGATCATGGTAGAACTGCATGAAGGTACATTCGGAACACATTCCAGTGGACATACCATGGCAAAGAAAATCCTTAGGGCGGGATATTTCTGGTCCACAATGGAAGCCGACTGTTACCAACATTCCCGAACTTGTCATAAATGCCAGATCTATGCTGATAAGGTGCACATCCCTCCGGTTCCTCTGAACGTCCTGACGGCACCTTGGCCTTTTGCAATTTGGGGCATCGATATGATCGGTGAGATCCGACCAAAGGCAACCAATGGGCATCGCTTCATCTTGGTAGCAATTGATTACTTCATGAAGTGGGTTGAGGCAGCTTCCTACACCACGGTAACCAAGAGCGTTGTGGCACGTTTCATCCGGCATAACCTGATCTGTCGGTATGGCGTCCCAGAAAGGATCATTATGGACAATGGTACCAATCTTAATAACAAGATGATCACTGAGCTCTGCGAGCAATTTAAGATACAGCACCACAACTCTTCTCCTTACCGGCCGAAGATGAACGGGGATGTAGAAGCAGCAAATAAGAATATCAAGAAGATTGTGCAGAAGATGACAGTGACCTATAAAGATTGGCACAAAATGTTACCGTTTGCTCTTCATGGGTACCGTACCTCAGCAAGGACGTCAACCGGGGCAACACCCTTTTCCTTGGTCTATGGCATGGAGGCAGTCTTGCCGATTGAAGTCCAGATACCCTCTCTCCGGATAATGAAGGATGCAGACTTGAGTGAAGATGACTGGATCCAGACTCGACTTGATCAGTTGAACCTAATTGATGAAAAGAGACTCACCGCTATCTGTCATGGTCATACGTACCAAAAACGGATGATCAGGGCATTTAACAAGAAAGTCAGGCCACAAGAGTATCAAGTTGGGGACCTGGTAATCAAACGCATCATCCTTCCTCAAAGTGATCCCCGGGGCAAATGGACCCCTACATACGAAGGGCCATTTGTGGTTAAACATGTGTTCTCAGGAGGAGCCATGATTCTAACCACCATGGATGGTGACGACCTTCCTCACCCCGCCAATGCAGACATAGTAAAAAGATACTACACATGAATAAAAGACCCGCTAGGTTGACATACCTAGGCAAAAATAAGGGCTTCCCGGCAAACCAAAAGGGTTCGGGCAAAAATAAGGGATGAAATGAAAAAAATCTGTACACCCGGCAAGTCGAAAACCTGAAAAGGCGGCTTGGGCAAAAATGGGTATCCCGGTGGACTGAAAACCCGAAAGGGCGGTCCAGGCAAAAGTTAGGGATAAAGCGTAACACTATGTCTCATTGGGTCACCTTGCATCCAGAATTCGGCATTAACTATCTGGCTCAGACTTCGGCATCGATCAATCAGCTTCATCTTCAACCAAGCAGCAAAGTGATGAGACGCTTGAAGACATAAAGGCGATAGCAGAGTTGGAACCCAGTGGGAATATTGTGCACATAGCTGTTTTGTTTCCTTTTCAAAATTGTAAAAACTTTATGTTATTCGGCGGCGTTCTCTTACTAGGACGTCAGCCTCTTGTACAAAAAACGCCTATTTACAGGCAAAATTCAAAATCAATACAGATTCAGTTTTCCAAACAAATTGCCAATTGTTTTTCCCTTTTTTCTGTTTTGTCTTGCGAAGAACGTCCAATGTTCATTTTTGATATATGCATTTGACATTAAATTGCTGATTCATAAATACTTGCATATGAAACAAAAGACTAATTATAGGTGACATCAGAAATAGGGGCAATGTAAAGTTGTCTGATGCAGTCTAGTTGCTTTATCCGCCGAAGTACCAAGGTAGGTTCAACTGAAGAATGTGACCAAGTTATTTCAACTCCCTACAGAGTAAGACAAGATAGCAACATTCCCCAGCGGAGTATAAGCATTCATCAGCAAGTATCCCCGGCAGTCTTGATCTAAGATTGTTCCCTGGTGGAATATAGACACCCCAGTGGAACCATTTACCAGTACAGTCTGAAAGTTTCCCCAGGAAAGTGGAAATCCATATCCCCAGCAAGTCTGGAAGCTTATCCCCTGCAGAGTACGGACGTCTCTCCCGAGCTTTATTCAAAGTTATTCCTCACAAGGGCTTATAACTGGGTTATCCTCAGCCAATTACCACGGAAGATCGTCCTCGGCGAAATTCTTTCAATCAGCGGAGTTCATCAAAATTCCCCAACATAACTTATCAACACAATCCCCAGCGGAGTTTATCATTGTCATCCCCAGCGGAGTCCATCATTGAAATCCTCAGTGGAGCTCTCGTCAAACTTCAGCGAAGTATCTCTTCCCATAGAGTAATTCTCCTCAGAATAATATCTTCAACAAGTTTATTCCCCAATGGAGTCATCTTCTCCTACTGGTG
Source organism: Vicia faba (assembly GCA_948472305.1). Taxonomy (NCBI): domain Eukaryota; kingdom Viridiplantae; phylum Streptophyta; class Magnoliopsida; order Fabales; family Fabaceae; genus Vicia; species Vicia faba. The sequence continues at coordinate 1,156,723,057 of OX451737.1, read as the reverse complement.
TATTCTCGCAACCGTAATCCCCAGCGGAAACGAAGAGCTATACTCTTCAACGTCAACCCAGGATTTAATTCCGCGGCCGATCGTCGAGGATTTATTTTCCCAGACAAAAATACATTCATAGACATTTCGCATTTCATACATCTTGTTTACATACATGATAAAGTGCATACGACACTATCTCATGTTGAACATCATGACATCATGCATCATGACATTGCATACAATTGATGTTTTGCCTTTTCAGAAAAAAAAGACAACCCAAAAGATAACTACTTTCAACTATCACAATTCCAGATTCGATTCCTGTATCTAGCCAGGGCACATCTGTGAGTGATCAGTTTCCAGACTCAATTCCTGTATCTAGCCAGGGCACGTCTGAAGAATTTGAAGACTCGATTCCTATATCTAGCCAGGGCACGTCTGAAGAATTTCCATATTTGATTCTTGCATCCAGCCAGGGCATATCTGTTGACAACAATTCCAGATTCGATTCCTGTATCCAGCCAGGGCATATCTGTTGACAACAATTCCGGACTCGATTCCTGTATCTAGCCAGGGCACGTCTGAAGAATTTAAAGACTCGATTCCTGTATCTAGCCAGGGCACGTCTGAAGAATTTCCAGATTCGATTCCTGCATCCAGCCAGGGCATATCTGTTGACAACAATTCCAGATTCGATTCCTGTATCCAGCCAGGGCATATTTGTTGACAACAATTCCGGACTCGATTCCTGTATCTAGCCAGGGCACGTCTGAAGAATTTGAAGACTCGATTCCTGTATCTAGCCAGGGCACGTCTGAAGAATTTCCAGATTCGATTCCTGCATCCAGCCAGGGCATATCTGTTGACAACAATTCCAGATTCGATTCCTGTATCCAGCCAGGGCATATCTGTTGACAACGATTCCAGATTCGATACATGTACCCAGCCAGGGCATATCTGTGAGCAACCGATTGTAGATTCGACACCTGTATCTAGCCAGGGCATATCTGCATGAAGAGATTGAAGATCAAACACCTGTAACAAGCCAGGAAAACATCTGTCTTTCTTAAAATACACAAGTTCTCGCTAAGGAATCTCTTATGTGATCAACACTTCCAAATGGCATCTATAAGCCCATTCCCGACAAGGTTCTGTCAACACTTCCAAATGGCATCTATAAGCCCATCTCCCTATCCACCATCTCTCCAAATGGCATCTATAAGCCCATTCCCGACATCACATTGCTGATACTCCAACATGCGAGTGCAAATTTCCGGGCACTCTAGTGTCCAATCTCCTTTTACCCTCGAGTCACGAAAGGCAAACTTGCCAATCTAACTCTTCAGGTTCAAGAAGATTGAACAGGTGCAACTGTTGTACCCCAAAATTTGCCCTCCCATTTCCTCAACATTTTCTCATCACAAGACCCTTGGAGCTCAAGATCCAATTAGGGTTTCCTCTGCTCAAGACTTCTCCTTGCACTGTTGACCCAAATTAGGGTTTGTGTTTGCACCAAGATATTTTGACCTAAAATGCCTAAGATGACTTTCATGCTTCATGTTGGACTCCCAAGTTTATCCATACCAAGTTTCAAGCCTTGATTCCAAATTTTGCCCAGTCAATTGGACAGTTGACCTAGAAATCAGCTGTATTGGGGAAAGAGTCAACTGTGGCCAATTGACAGTCAAATCTCATGAAAATTGACCCACATAAACATTATGAACTCACATGGACCATTTGATCAAGTTTGGATCACAATTCCACAAGAAATTTGATCAGATCACCAAAAGGGCAAAATGGTCATTTTTAGGGTTTTGACTGCACAAAGGCAATTTTTGACTGTTTAACCTAGCCAATGGAAAATCAAGCTCACATATGGACTCAAGGACCCCATGGAATTATCTTGACATGCTCAACAAGTTCAAAAGATCCCAAATGCACAAGATTGACAGTTGAATTTCCCAGTCAATTGATCAATTTTGACTGTATACTGAAAAGTCAAACTTTGACTTTTTGGTCAAAATCAAGTGTCAAGATTCTTTTTTCATCAAAACATGCCAAATCATGAAACTTGTTCATCAAGAAATCAAGAATTTCAAATTAGGGTTTGAAATGAAGATTTTTCATAACTTAGAATTTTTCTAAGTTATGAAAAACCCTAATTTTTTCCTAACTTTGCCCCACTTTCTCACCAAGATTCATTTGGATTCAAGCAAAAGTCAAAACATGAAAGTTGTAGCCTATTGCAAAATATACAACTTTTATTCACAAAGTTTTCCCAAAAGAAGCTTGTAGCTCAAGTTACAATTTTTGGAACAAGGGTACCAAACCATTCTTAACTTAGAGAAAATTTGACCTATTTTAGGCAAGGTTTTTACCTAACTTCAAGACCATTTTTCACATACTTCCAATTGGAATTTCAATTTTCATTTCAAAGATGGATTGTAGTACACATTCCAAGCTTTCCAAAATGTCCAAGAACTCATCAAACAACCTCATGGTTAGGGAGAATCGAATTTGGCAATATGGGAAAAACTCACTTTTGATTTGGCAAAGTTACATGTTCATACATTTGTGCCATTTTGAATTCAGCATGCTTTCCTTGATTACAGGTCTTTTATCTCAATTACACTCCTTAATTTAATGCCAATCCTTTGTGCCAAGACCATATTCTATGTGTTCAAGCATTGCATAAAGGTTTAGTCTCAAATTAGAAAAAGCATTATATCTATTTTGGAAAAGTTGCACTTTATGTCTAAAGCAAATCCAAGCAAGTACAGTTAAGATCTCTTTGGCACAAGTTTATGGACTAATTGCACTGATCAATAATAAGTTGTGCAGCATAGATTGGGGGCCTCTACCTGTCTAGAACACCAACTTGCCATCTCTTGCTTAAAGTGTAAGAAACTTGTCATAACACATAACAACTCTCATATCAGCTAACACATGCTTAAGCAAACTTGTCAAACATATTCTAAACATCCATTCTGAGCTAGAACACGACCCTAACATCTCCATTGCCTCCCCATTCACAGAATCACCCTCAAACTGCCCAAATAGAGCATCTGCTGCAGTTCGAGTTCCATAGCTCAAACCTTCCATGCATTCTTGCTAAAAACACTTCAAACACATCCCACAACATCCCTTGAAGCTATTCCAAACCTGAAACACGACCTGTAACACTCCCAGGCAACATCACCATTTTCATTTTCTTGTTTTGCAGTTGAAGTTCCATAGCACGATTCAAAAGGTTTCAAGACAAAGTAAAGCTTGGAATAGCATCCCTGGACATCAAGGAAGCTGTACCAATCATCACCTTGCACTGAAAGTACCTCAATCACCAGATACAACTTCAACTGAACAGGTAAGTTCATGAACTCGAATCTCTCTATCCAGGCATTGTTAGCTTTAGGTTTGTGAAGAAAACATGTCACATTCATAGCCCTGAACATGCCCATGTAATTAGATTTCATTTATATTATGTATGCTTAGAGAATTTTAAGTCTGAACATGGAACAAAAACTAGGTCAGGAATTGGGGGAGAATAAATTCTCTCTCATCTTAGAGAGTTAAGTCAAGTTCTTTATATCCCTGAATTCGTCTCTTAATGCTCTACATTTTTCATGTTGTGAGTTTTGCTTGAAAGTCCAGGAATTGAGAGATGAAAAACGCGCGTGGATTGTGTTCAAACATGTTCTGAGGTTGAAGATGACAGGGTTCTGGGCTGGGCCTGTTTCCCTTTTCTTTTTGCACCATGTTTTCACTTTTACACCCCCTAGGCCCATTTTGCTTATTTTTATGACTTTTTGACTTTTTCTTTTTTGTTCTGACTTATTTATTTTTTCTTATCATATTAAAAATATAAAAAATATTTTTTACACCATTTTCATATTTATTAGGTATTTATTTGTTTAGATTAATATTTGTACATAAATAAATATATAAACATACTTTTATTTGAAAAATACTAAAATAATGCAAACACATTTTATTTTCCATTTTTATTTTATTTTATCTTCTGAAAATATTTTATATAAAATATATATTTTTTTATAAATATTAAATAGTATTATTTTGTATATATAATATATATTTAGTAAATAATACAAATATTTATATATATATATTAGTATATTTAGGTTAAAAATACAAAATATATACATTTTATTTTTTAATATTTAACATTAAAAAAATAATTTTTTTTGACAAACATACTTTTTTTATTTATTATTGTATATAATAATTAAGTATTGTATATATTAAATAATTAATACCTTTTACTTAATAAATTAGGGTTTTGCCCTAAATGCATAAAAACTCCAAAAAATTAATACTTTTTATTTTGTTTATTTGACATCTAAAAATACTTTTTTTCATACATATAAAAAGCCTTTTTGCATCTTGCATATTTATTTTATTTCTATTTAATTTGTGCAATTAAATATCTTGTAAATAATTCAATATTGATGTAATAGTCTAGGTTTAAATTCCTTGTCAAAATGCCCCCATTTGAACATTTGTACCCCCCTTCCCATATATTGTGTTGTAATAGTTTAGGACTTTAAATTTCGCACTTTAATGCTTTCTAAATATACCATGTTAGAATTAGGGTTTGTATGCGAATCAAAAACAACAAAAATAGTTTGACCTAATTTCAAGATAAACAAGCATGAAAATGGACAACACCAATCACACTTGCACCCCCTAGGGTACTCCACTTGTTGCCTTCAAATATGGGCCATATTGCATGTTAGGTCTCTTTGGGCAAAACAAACACAATCAAATGATCATAGTCCCTCGATGACGCTTTCGAAAGTTGCCTAAAAATGATCAAGTCCCTTAAAAGAAAAATTGCCCAAAGATACTTGGCACCATTGCAATTATGGTCTAAACGATGACCCGCGCCCGTCCCTTTCACATCCTAACACAAGATTGTCCACCAAATGCAATGGTGGAACAAAATTGTTAAAAAGGTTAAAACATAGCAATAATCTTTGAGAAATTTAGGAGTAGACAACCTCTTAGTTACTTGAATCAAACTTGCAAAACAAAACACTTGCCTATTTTCTAAACCACACATCACTACACTTTCAAAACAACTTTCAAAAACAAGTGAAAACCCTTTTCAAAAGACATACACCTTTGTATACATCCCAACATGGATCATTACAAAGGTTTCCACCACATTGGCTTCTTTTCAAAACATTTTCAAACCCACACACACATAAAGCACCATTTCAAACAATTGAAAATTAAGGCAAGTTGATCTAAGCAAGTAACTAAGAGCCCATGGATAACCATGGATAGAAAGGGTGCTAATAACTTCCCTTTCTATAATCTACTCCCCGAACCCAAGAAAACATCTCAAAGGTTTTTGCTGTGCTTTTTAACCTTTCCTTAGGATAAAATAAAAAGTCGATGGTGACTCTTGCTCAACCGAAACATTTGCGAAAACAAACGCAAAACCATAGTCAGTTCTCCCACTGTATCACAATACCGTTATAATTCAACTCAAGGTTTCTCGTTCATATTTCACCCGGTTTCGTTCTTGCGCAATCACATTAAGCCCATTATCCTTGCACGCACGTAGTGGAATAGCCGGTTAGTAGTTCTGATCAAAACACGACGGTTTCTGGCACAATTATGTGGCAACCTCTTTTATCCAATTGCAAGATGCGGGGGATCAAACCGTAGTCTGCCCTACCGAGTTCAGTACCAGATGCTTCTGAACCACCTAGACAATGGATTCTCATGTTACTTAGTAGAAGCTTTTGCGTCCGTTGGATTAAACGATCGGGTGAGGATCGCCCAATTTAATTGGTGCAATACCTATTTCCTTAAAGCATGTAACATTCTTTTTAAATCAATTTGCAAGATCATCCACTTATTTTCATCGACTTTCCACGTGGTTTGTGTTAAGACTGGTGTCGACTGCTAATATAAACTACTAGGGGCGAATTTAAGACTTAAAACTCAAAGTATCGGTATAACGAAAATGGAGACGATTCGCGTAAGCAGGGAGTCGAAGGTGTCATAATCGTATAGTTCTCGTTGGATCGCTCTCGGCCTTCTAACTAAGATTTCAGTTAAAGTAAGTAACTAACGGTTATGCGAATATAAAAGGCGAAAAATTTTGGTATGGCTAAATAAAACGGGGAGAAAATTAAATAACAAAATATAACTGAAATAGAAATGAAATTACTCGTTCTGAAATTAAGAATGCAGTGCTCCTCCCACACTATATCAAACATTGTCTCAATGTTTTGATATAATGGCGAGGATAAATGAAAAATACATCGGAAAAACAAGGAAAACAACAAGAAAAGGAAAAACTACTGGCGACAGCGGCGGCTTCGGGTTCGTGACCGTCTGGAAGGAGTGGCTTCAGAGTCAGTGCCCTGGGGTCCAAGAGATGTAACATCCATCCTTAAAGCATTAAGCTCGCATAGCACTTCATCAAGCCTTTCATTCGTCGAGCGTTGACCACTCAAGATTTGGGCATTTTGCGCGAGTAAGGCGTCGAAACGCTCCTGATGCTTTCTTTCAAGAGCTACAGTCATCTGATTTTGCTGATGGAGGGCTCTGAGGACGTCCTCCATAGTAAAAGGAGGTGGTGCAGAAGAGGACGACTTAGGAATGTCAGGCACGGGAACAGCTCGATCCAGTTCTTCCTGCATCTCATCAGCGGGGCCGACATGAGGTTCTTCTTGAGCAGCAGCAGGGCCTTCAGGGTCTTCAAGGTTAAATAGCCAGTTGGCTCGGTTTTGAGGGTCGATTCGGTCCCTGCAAGGCAAAACAATGTTAGTGTAAACTCGGTTCTGTATCACTGGATGGAATTTTCCGTCGTCCCGCTCGTGGATGAGGTGGGCTGATTTGCAATGATCCAAAGTAAGCAGGACCGGTGGTCGGGATGGCAGATGAGCAAGGGTGTCACCATGGTTTAGTGCTAAAGCAAGAGAAGTGACAAGCCCTCCGATATAGAAAGGTTTGCCGCCTCTGGTGCAGATGGAGTGAATATGGGCCAGGAGGAAAGGTGCGGCATTAATTTTCTGACCCGAGAATGCACAATGCATGAAAAATAGCTCCTTGGAGTTGAGCTTGTGGTTACTATCCCTTGCAAAGATGGTGTTGGATAAGATGCGGTGGAAGTAGCGAATGGCGGGGTTGTGGATTTAGGTAGCATTGAGGTGATCGTATGAATTAGCCCGATTATTGGTCAAGCTATGCCAAAGGTTGAAGGATTCCTCATGAAAGGTGTCAGGCACACGTAAGTGAGCGCCTTCATCAGTACAAAAGTCTAGTAGGCGACCGAATGCATTCTGAGAGAAATCGTATTTGGTGCTGAAAATGCGGAACCTTACCACACCAGTAAGTTGATTTCTTGGGCCATTTGGAGTGACGTAGCAAAATGAACTGAGGAACTCAAGGGTGAGATTCTCGTACGTTGGTTGGGGCTGGCTACATAGGGTCCAAAGGTTGACATTCTGTAGGAGGTGTTGGACACTTTCAAGTAACCCGAGGTCTCGGAGGCAGTCAATGTCGACGAACCTCGTGGGATGGATGCCTCGGCGTTGGAACTTCAGGAACCGCGTGCGCTGAGTTTCACCTGCTTCGCCAACGCGTAGCGTAATGCCAGGAATGGGTTGGAGATTGTTCGCCATTTGCATGCAAGAGTGTTTGAGTGAGAATGGTTTTGGTTGGTGAATGAGAGAATGAAAAGATGATGCGGGTAATGGATGTATATATATTGGAAGGAGATAGTGGAAGTTTGAAAATTGATAGGGATTAGTGGTGGGTTGAATGGGGTTAATGGGTAGTTAATGGAGGAAGAAGAGAGAAAGGTTGAGGGAAGAGGAAAAGGGAACATTCTGCTAACAGGGTTACTGATGTAGCCCGTGTTACGGTCGTAACACCAAGCTGACGAGCGTAACGCTCTGAAAGGCGCGTGACGGTCGTGGGGGATGGATTACGATCGTGGCAGCTACAAATTTTTCAAATTTTTACAGAACAGAACACAATTACACAGAGTATATATTTTTATAGCAGGCAGAACATCTCAGGCATTCGAACATAAACACAACATTAATTTATTCAACATATAATCCAATATATATAATTCGCAATAGAGTAGAAAACCATAAAACATTGTAAGCAGCATAATGATTGTAAGTTTAAAATTGAAAACAAACAATTGCATTAATTCAAATTGAGTAACTTGTTCTTTTTGACAGAAAATAAATGACTTGTAAATTGAATTGCAGTAATTTAACAAAAAATTGAAACTACCTAGAAACAAAGAAGAATGGAAAAAATCTAAAAACTAAGAATTGAAAAACTGAAAACTGAAAAACTAAGAAACTAAAAACTGCTTCATCCAATCTTTTCTTTTAATATCTCTAAAGCTTGGGTGATGTTATAGAATTGCTCCACCGAGATGTCAGTTAAACCAATAAGATCTAAACGCATAGTCTTCAACTCATTCTTTATTCCATCAATGTCAGTTTTATAAGCATCCAAAGTGGTCAGAATGGTGTTTAATTGTGTAGTATATTCTCCTTGGTTTATATCAGGGGCTACTTGTGCTTCAGCCATATTTGTAAATTCATGGTAACCAGGAGGAGTTTCAGGATCAGTTTCGTTTTCAGACATGAAATTATTAGCAACAAAATATGATTGTGGTGTTTCTGGTGTCGAAGGATGGTCGGGTGGATTCAATTCGTACAACCAATTTTCACGGTTATGGACACTTACTCGGGCATGGTTCGGAAGGGTAAAAAGAGTAACAACTTCGTTTCTGATCAGGTAATCATAAGGTGCATGGCCTAAATTTCCTATTATCGTGTTGTTGAAACAGAAATCAATATTCATAGGCCTAATTGATCCAAATGGTGCACAGTTATTAAGTTGGTAACGAGGTCCAAGAGCATGTGCAATCATTGTAACTAATCCTCCCACACTGACAGGAACATTAGGGTCCTCACTAATGCGGGTAAAGGTCTTCATCAGGAGTGGGACAGCATTGACAGGGCGTCCTAGATTCATACAATAAAGCAGAGATAATTCATCCTTGGATACAGCATTTTGATTTTGTTCTTTTCCAAACAGAGTGTGGGCAAGAATCATATGGAAATAACGGATGGTTGGGTTATGTATTTCATTGTTATCCATACTTTCTGGGTCAGGGTGATAGTTTCCGGTTAAAGTACCCCAGAAGTAATCCAGCTCAAAATCCAATAAATCGGCCTCAGGGGTAGTAAAAGCTAAGGGTCCGCTGGGGAATCCTAATAAAGCAGCTAAGTCCCTATGGTTATAGGTGAACTCAATACCAAAAAGTCTGAAGGTAATGATTCCTTTTCGGGCTCCGACACCGTGTTCAGGGATGTAAACTAGAGAACTCAAGAACTCAAGGGTAAGCTCTCGGTAAGTGATAAACCTATTTTTCAGATGGGCTTTCTCCCATCCCAACTGGTTAAACATGTAGTAAACACTGTCAGTAATTCCTAAAGAGTCCATAGTGGGTTCATCATGATACATGGTTAAACTGATGTCTCACTGAGACAAAGCCTCAAATCTTCTTCGTTGGTTTCTACCTCTAAAGGTGGTTTCCATAAAGTTCTGTGGAGGAGCCATAGCAAAAACAAAGCGGGGAAACAGAGTAGAGGAGAAAGTAAAGAGAAAAAGACTATTCAGAAATCCTGTGGCAAGTAAAATTGTTTTGAAATCAGCAGCAGTTTCATAAAAGTTTTAAAAAAAATGAAAAATACTTATATAGCAAGCAAAAACAAATAATACAAACAAAATAGCAGGTAAAAACAAATAAAATGGGTTGCCTCCCATGAAGCGCTGTTTTTAACGTCATAAGCCTGACGAAATACCTAGTGAAAGATTAGTTGGGAGAAATAGGTGGCAGTTCTACGAGTGTAAGCTTATTCGTGTAATCTCTATTATCTATACGATGATATTGTTTTAACCGTTGTCCGTTTACAATAAACGGGGCGCTATTTCTATCCTTAATTTCTACCGCTCCGCTAGGAAAAACTCTTGTAATTTCGAAAGGACCGGACCATCTAGATTTAAGTTTTCCAGGGAAGAGTCTAAGTCTAGAATTAAATAAAAGTACGGCATCTCCCACACTAAATTCTTTCCGAGATAAACGCTGATCGTGCCATTTTTTAGTTTGTTCTTTGTATATTTTAGCGTTTTCGTAAGTGTCTAGTCTTAATTCTTCCAGTTCATGTAAATCGAGGATTCGTATCTCACCAGCAGCAGTGTAATTAATATTGAGTGTCTTTATCGCCCAATAAGCTTTATGCTCTAATTCTACCGGGAGATGACATGATTTTCCGTAAACAAGTTTGAAAGGTGTAGTTCCGATAGGAGTCTTGTAAGCCGTCCTATAAGCCCATAAAGCTTCGTTAAGCTTGGATGACCAATCTTTTCGAGATATCGCGACAGTTTTTTCTAATATTTGTTTAATCTCTCTGTTCGAAACTTCGACTTGTCCGCTAGTTTGCGGATGGTAAGGTGTTGCTACGCGGTGTTTCACTCCATATTTAGATAGTAATTTATCAAATATCTTCGAAATAAAATGAGATCCACCGTCACTGATAACAAGTCGGGGAACACCAAAACGCGGGAAAATTATATTCTTGAAAAGCTTTATCACTACTCGTGTGTCATTTGTAGGAGAAGCTATTGCCTCGATCCATTTTGAAACGTAATCGACAGCGACGAGTATAAACTTGTTTCCAAAAGAAGATGGGAAAGGTCCCATAAAATATATTCCCCAAACATCAAAGACTTCGACTTCAAGTATTCCTTTCTGAGGCATTTCATCGCGTCTTGAAATATTACCGGTGCGTTGGCATCGATCACAGTTTTTAAGGGCGACGTGGACATCCTTCCATAGGTTAGGCCAGAAAAGGCCGGCTTGGAGAATTTTGGCACACGTTTTAGAGGTGCTAGTATGTCCGCCATAAGGAGATGAATGACAATGGGAAATGACGTTTTCTATTTCTTCGTCGGGTATACACCGGCGGAAAATTCCATCAGGTCCTCGTTTAAATAAAAGTGGTTCGTCCCAATAGTAACTCTTGAGATCATGGAAGAATTTCTTTTTCTGTTGGTAAGTTAAGTCAGGTGGAAGCGCTCCGGCAGCTAAATAATTAACGATGTCAGCATACCAAGGCAATCCTATGGTCATGTCGATGGCTTCCACGACTTCTTTAGCTTCTGGTTTATTTAAATCCAATTGAGCTAGGTCGCTTATCATATGTGCTATCAGATGTTCATACGGAAAATCATCGTTAATTGGCACTTGTTCGGGTTTTATACCTTCTAAACGGGATAAATGATCCGCTACGATGTTTTCGGTTCCTTTCTTATCTTTAATTTCCAAGTCGAATTCTTGTAAAAGTAAGATCCATCGGAGGAGTCTGGGTTTTGCATCTTTCTTGGCAAGTAAATATCTGATAGCAGCGTGGTCCGTGTAAATGATGATTTTTGCTCCTACAAGGTAAGAACGAAATTTGTCAAGCGCGAAGACCACGGCTAAGAGTTCTTTTTCAATGGTGGCGTAGTTCGTCTGAGCTGAGTCTAGCGTTCTGCTGGCGTAGTAAATTGCGTGAAGTTTCTTATCTTTCCTTTGTCCAAGAACTGCGCCTACAGCGTAATCACTTGCATCGCACATGATTTCGAAAGGTACCCTCCAATCGGGCGGTTGCATGATTGGTGCAGAAATAAGTGCGGCTTTAAGGGTTTCAAAAGCTTTAAGACAATCTTCATCGAATATGAACTCAGCATCCTTCATTAATAGACCGGTAAGTGGTTTTGTAATTTTCGAGAAATCTTTAATAAAGCGTCGGTAAAAACCGGCGTGTCCTAGAAAACTTCGTATCTCTCGAACGGTCTTTGGTGGTTGGAGTTCTTTAATCACTTCTATCTTAGCTTTATCAACTTCAATTCCTTTATTAGAAATAACATGTCCAAGTACGATTCCTTCTCTGACCATGAAATGGCATTTTTCCCAGTTGAGCACAAGGTTTACTTTCACACATCGTTCTAAAACACTTTCTAAATTAGATAGACATCCTTCAAAGCTTTGTCCACACACAGAGAAGTCGTCCATAAACACTTCCATGATGGTGTCAATGAAATCTGCGAAGATGGACATCATACATCGTTGGAAAGTTGCGGGAGCATTACATAATCCAAATGGCATTCGTCTGTACGCGAACGTTCCATAGGGACACATGAATGTAGTCTTCTCTTGATCATCAGGGTGAATCGGAATTTGGAAAAATCCGGAATAACCGTCTAAATAGCAGAAATAGGAGTGTTTGGCTAATCGTTCTAACATTTGATCAATAAAGGGTAAAGGAAAATGGTCTTTCCGAGTAGCTTTGTTCAGTTTTCGATAATCAATGCACACTCTGTGTCCACTAACTACTCTTTGTGTTATCGATTCGCCTTGTGCGTTTTTCACGACAGTGACACCTCCTTTCTTAGGTACGACATGCACTGGGCTAACCCATTTACTGTCGGAGATCGGGTATATAATTCCAGCTTCCATTAGCTTTTTGATTTCAACTCTGACTACAGTGCTTAGAATCAGATTGATTCTTCTTTGAGGTTCTCGAGAGGTTTTGCAATCCTCTTCTAATAGAATACGGTGCATACAAATTGAAGGACAAATTCCTTTTAAGTCTGATATGTTGTAACCTAACGCAGTAGGGTATTTCCTTAGAACGTCTAAAAGTTTCTGAGTTTCGAGCGTTCCTAAACTGGAATTCACTATTACAGGTCGAGTTTATTCAGTATCAAGGAATTCGTATCGTAGATTTTTAGGTAGAACTTTCAATTCTAGTTTTGGTTTCTTGGAACATGGCATATGATCGGGTGTAAGTGCTAGACTTTCGCTTAGACTGTCATCTTTATATGGTTCTCGCCAATTGTCGTCTTCGAATATCAGAGGGGTTTCAATTTTCATTATTTCGGAATATGTGGTTTGTTCAACTTCCATCTCTCTCACGCACTCGTCTATAATATCGAGTAAATAACATGTGTCATTCATGGCGGGTGCTTGTAGAAATTGAGTGAGGATGAATTCCACTTTTTCCTCTCCGACTTCGAATGTTAATCTGCCCTTCTTTACATCAATTATAGCTCCGGCGGTGGCTAGGAATGGTCTTCCTAGTATGATAGGGGTAACTGAGTCCTCAGTTATGTCCATGATGATGAAATCGGTAGGGATATAGAATTGACCTATTCTAACTGGAACGTTTTCCAGTATACCTACAGGGTATTTAATCGATCGGTCGGCTAATTGGACGGACATTTTCGTGGGTCTGAGTTCTCCCATCTCTAGCTTTTTGCAGATAGATAAGGGCATGACACTAATGCTTTCTCCTAAGTCACATAGAGCTTTGTCTATGACAAATTTTCCAATATTACAAGGTATAGAGAAACTACCTGGGTATTTTAGCTTAGGAGGCATATTGTTTTGAATGATCGCGCTACACTCGGCAGTGAGTGTAACTGTTTCGTTATCCTCTATCTTCTTCTTGTTGGATAGGATTTCCTTAAGAAATTTAGCGTACGAGGGCATCTGAGTGATGGCTTCTGTAAAAGGTATTGTTATATTGAGTTGTTTCAGAAGTTCAACGAATTTCTTGAACTGGCCCATCGTTTTGGAATTTGTAAGTCTCTGAGGATACGGTATTGGTGGTTTATAAGGTGGTGGAGGTACATAAGGCTTCCCTTGCTCCACTGCCTCTTGCGTTTCGCTTTCCTTTTCTTTTTCTCTAGGTTCATTGGCTTGTTCAGGCGGCTCGCTCTGCTTTTGGTACATGGCTGGATTTTCTAGTCTCGGGTCAACAGGTCCGTCGAGTTCTTTTCCACTTCTCAGTATCACAGCATTAGCATGTCCTTTCGGGTTGGGCTGTGGTTGACCAGGAAAAATTCCAGCCGGTGCCGCAGTAGGTGCTTGTTGTTGAGCTACCTGTGAAATTTGCGTCTCAAGCATCTTGTTATGGGTGGCTAAAGCATCAACCTTGCTAGCTAATTGTTTTATCTGCTCATTAGTATGTAAATTTTGATTCATAACGTCTTTATTAGTCTGAGCTTGGGAAGCAACAAAGTGTTCAATCATGATTTCTAGGTTAGATTTCCTAGGAGCATTAGGTCCATTACCAGGATGATTTGGGATAGCTTTTGGATAACCGGGTAGTGTGGCAGGAGCTTGTACAGGCGCGTATAACGCGTTGTTACTTTTGTATGAAAAGTTCGGATGATTTTTCCAGCCTGGGTTATAGGTATTGTTATAAGGGTTCCCTTGTACATAGTTTGCTTGTTCAGCTGGAACTCCTGTTAGAAGTGGGCATTCTGGAGCAAGATGTGATTGAAGACCACATAGATCGCAAGTTTGGACAACTGCAGCTACGGTAGCTGCAGGAGCAGTGGTAAGGTTTTCTAGCTTTTGGGTAAGAGCTTCCACTTTAGCATTGACTTGGTCCAGGATATTCACTTCAGACATTCCACCTTTGGTTTGGGATTTCTCCACATTAGCTCTTTCGCTTCCCCATTGATAGTGGTTCTGAGCCATACTTTCGATAAGTTGATTTGCTTCGGCATATGGTTTATCCATCAGTGCGCCACTAGCAGCGGCGTCTATGGTCATTCTTGTGTTATACAACAGACCGTTATAAAACGTATGAATGATTAGCCATTCTTCTAAACCATGATGAGGACAGAGTCTAATCATATCCTTGTAACGTTCCCATGCTTCGAAAAGTGATTCGTTATCTTTTTGTCTAAAACCGTTGATGTTAGCTCTAAGCATAGCAGTTTTGCTTGGTGGGAAATATCTAGCCAAGAAGACTTTTTTCAATTCATCCCATGTGGTGATTGAATTTGAAGGAAGGGATTGGAGCCAGGCTCGGGCTCTGTCTTTTAAAGAAAAAGGAAATAGGCGCAATCGTATCGCCTCGGGGTTTACACTGTTCGCTTTTACAGTGTCTGCATACTGCACAAACACTGACAGATGTAGGTTAGGGTCGTCAGTAGGAGATCCAGAAAATTGGTTCTGCTGAACGGCGGATAGAAGCGAAGGTTTCAGCTCGAAATCGTTTCGAGCGATAGCAGGGGCGGCAATGCTGTTGTGAGGCTCCGCTTGCGAAGGAACTGCGTAGTCCTTAAGAGCGCGAGGCGGATTTGGTGTGTCAGCCATTGTCGATTCTTCGGTAGGTTCCGATAACGGGATATCAGGAATTTTAGTCGGAGGAAGATTATTGAGAGATCGGTATTCTTGAATTCAGCGTCTTAATCTTAAGTAACGCTCGATATCGTTAATTTGTAAATGCAAAGGCTCGTTTTGAGAACGAGTGTTTGGCATACAACAGAGGGAAATATAAAAAGTTGCCTTAGTCTAGACAGCGTTGTTTTCAGATTACACTAGTGACTAAACTAAAGTCCCCGGCAACGGCGCCAAAAACTTGATGTGTCTGTGATCGACCTAATGTCTAACGGTATCTTAACTGCAAGCGCACAGCCTATCGCGGTAGTAATAAAAGATTGTCGAATCCACAGGGACTTTGTAATCACTCTAGTGCGGGAAAGTAATGCTAGTTTAGCTAAGGCGGAAATTGTCACGTTTGGTTTTGGGAAGGTTAAGGAAGGTAAACTAATTGATTTTAAAGTAATTATAAAATGAAATGGTCGGTATGCAATAGAGTCGACCTAAAGGATCTAATCGGACCTAGGCATATAAGGATGGTCAACTTGGTTTATCTGTAGAATTAATTAGTTTAAAAACCCTCAACTCACACTTTCATGGTCTTATCTCGGATTATACGTCTAAAGCCCTATACCTGCTTTCGCTAGCCTATAAGTGTTTAGAAGTATTTTTTGGAAACTTAATTAATTCTAATTTGGTTTAAAGCGCTTTCACTGTATTTAAATCAAATGCCTAACTTTAGCTATCCGGTTAAAAACCTCACACTTTCGTGGTCTCGATCTAACCTATTTACTCTTCTTACTTTCGTAACAAAGGTTTTATTTTTAAGCATAAAAAGTTATAACCAGAGTTAAGTTGATTAAAGTTTTAGCCTAAGTTTGATCAGATGCCTAATGTCTCTTACTATCCCATACCGACGCTAAAGGTTTAGCTAGCCATGGAAATTATAATGAACGTACGGGAAATAAAAACAAACAAATATAGATTAGACATTATAAATAATAAATTAAACATGCATTAATTGATTAAAAGGTATGTAATACAATTGCAAAATAGAAACCTGAAAATAAAGCCGATACTTCAATCACTCTTCCACAAATCGGAAACTCGGACTTGGTATCGGTAATATGACAAATTCTGAGGCTTGAATAATAAATCCTAAACTATAATAATAATTCCCTGATGTTGGAAATTATTATTTGGGCAATGAAATTAAAAGAACGGAAATAAACGAATGCAGAAAAATAACAACTGAAGGAATAATGGTTTTGATTTCGGTAGAGCTTCCGCACAAGTAAACTGTAATATGCTATGCACCTCTAACGTTGAATGTTGAGGTATTTATAGAGGAATGAATTTGGCAGTTGGCTTGAAGACTTGTAACGAAGCTTTCCTTAAAAATCTCCACAAATGTAGGAACGTGGGTAGTTGAGGAAGAAGTGGTGAACGTGGGGTTTGACTGGAGAGAAATAAGGAGTTTGAAAACTCCTTCTGTTTTGCTTTGCCACGATCTGCACTTTCAAATAACTGGTATGCGCATTATGGTCGTCACTGAGGCGTTACGAGCAGGTTTGGTGTTTCTCCGTGTTACGGTCGTGGCAGATGTGTTACGGTCGTAACACGCTTCATGATGGCTTACGGTCGTGGCAGATGTGTTACGACCGTCACAGCTACAAAATCTGTAATTCTTGACAGATTTATCTTTTTCTTCTATTCTTTTGATGCTTTCTTGCATTGTTTCATGTTTTCTTCTGTTTTGAGCTGAGTTATGAATACCTGCAAAAAGTAATGACAAACTCGAAATATTCGGGAGTTAATCGAGTCAAAATAATACAGAACGGGTAAATTTCATGGAAAATAAACGATACAATTTCGTGTTATCAAAATCCTGGATAGTAGGGCAGTGAGAAGGAACATGGATAGTAGGGTTACTTCGATATGAAAGTCTAGATAGTAGGGCTGTGAGAATGAACCTGGATAGTAGGGTTACTTAAATATGAAAGCCTGGATAGTAGGGCTGTGAGAAGGAACCTAGGTCGTAGCGTTACTTCAAAGCGATAGCGTAGATTAGTTAACCCGTTTGGTTTCGGTAACTGAGTCTCCATTAGTTGTCTGTAGATGTGATCTGTATAACTGCTGGATTAATTGAAGCTAATCATCTTTTCCTGCAAATGATATCAGGATTAAATATATGCAATGCATGAAATGTCAGGTGAGATGATGTTCTCAAAATAAATGAGATTATGCTGTATATGATATGTATGCGTCTATCATGATGTATGTTCATGAAATGCTATCGGGGTATGCTCGCGTCTTGGGAAAATAAATCCCTGACAGTTGTTGGAGATTTGTAAATATTCTGTCGGGAGGAGATGCTGCTTGAGAATAAACTCTGCGGGGAATGAACTTTAGAAAATGTATTCTTGTAGGTGAAGTGATGAACTTTGTCGAGGATCGAGCCTCTGTATTTGGAGAAATAACCTCTGCTCGGGGGATGAAATTTACTGACTCGCTTGCGATTATGAACCTCAGCTGGGGTGGTTACGTCCTGTTTCGAGAAAGCTGACGTCAATGCCTTTGGATACTTTTACTCTGTGGGGAGCGCATGTATTAATAATCATGTTCCCAAGCAGGCTTTATCCCGATACCTGCTGGGCAGAGTAATTGTAGGGTTTGGTACTTCTTGTTTTTGCCCCTGTTTCTAGAATTACGAGTAATTGTCTTTTGTTTCTTACGTAAATATTTATGAGCAGCAATCATTTTCAAATGCATATATCAAAAATAAATAATTGGATGTTCTTTCAAAACAAAACAGAAAAAGAAAAAACAGATTGAAGTTTCTTGTGAAAATGATTTGTTTTGATTTTTGAAGTTGGCCTATAATAGGCGTTTTCATACAAAGAGGCTGGCGCTCTAGTAATAAAATGCCGCCGAAAAAATAGAATTTATACAATTTGTGTAAGAGCAAGAAAAATAGTTATATGAAACAACCCCATTGGGTTCCAACTCCCGCCATTGCCTTAATATCTTCAAGCATCTCATCACTTTGCTACTTGGCCGAAGGTTGATTAGATTGGTTGGAGTCATTCGAGCTTGATAGTCGATGCTGAAGTCTGGTCGCAAGATGATCCAATGAGACATAGTGGTACACTTTATATCCCTAACTTTTGCATGGACTGCCCATTCGAGTTTTCAGTCCACCGGGATACCCTTTTTTGCCTAAGCCTCCCTTTCGGGTTTTCGACTTGCTGGGTGTACAGATTTTTCATTTTCATCCCTTAATTTTGCCCGAATCCTTTTGATTCTCCGTGAAGCCCTTATTTTTGCCTAGGCCAGTCAACCTAGAGGGTCTTTGATTAGGCGTAGTATCTTTTCACTATGTTTGCATTGACATGATGAGGAAGTTCGTCATCATCCATGGTGGTTAGAATCATGGCTCCTCCCGAGAAAATGTTCTTAACCACAAATGGCCCTTCAACGTGGGGGTCCATTTACCCCTGGGATCACTTTGCGGCAATATGATGCGTTTGATTACTAGATCCCCGACTTGATATTCTTGACGCCTGACTTTCTTGTTAAAAGCCTTGATCATTCACTTTTGATATGTCTGACCATGGCAGATAGCAGTAAGTCTCTTTTCATTGATCAGATTTAGTTGATCAAGTCAAGTCTGGATCCAGTCGTCTTCGCTCAAACCCGTATCTTTCATAATCCTTAAAGAAGGAATCTGGACTTCGATGGGTAAGACTGCCTCCATGCCATATACCAGAGAGTAGGGTGTTGCCCATGTCGACGTCCGTGCTGAGGTACGGTACCCATGAAGAGCAAATGATAATATCTCATGCCAGTCTTTGTATGTCACCGTCATCTTCTGTACAATCTTTTTGATATTCTTGTTAGCTGCTTCAACAACGTCATTCATCTTCGGCCGGTAGGGGAAGAATTATGATGTTGTATCTTGAACTGTTTACAGAGCTCGGTGATTATCATGTTGTTGAGATTCATACCATTGTCAGTGATAATTCTCTCTGGTACACCATATCGACAGATCAGGTTATGTCGGATAAACCATGCCATGACATTCTTGGTTATCGTAGCAAAGGAAGCTGCCTCAACCCATTTCGTGAAGTAATCAATGGCTACTAGGATGAAGCGTTGTCCATTAGAAGCGATGGGCCTGATTTCTCCGATCATGTCGATGCCCCACATTGCAAAGGGCCACTGAGTTGTCAAGACGTTCAAGGGGACTGGAGGCACATGCACCTTATCAGTGTAGATTTGGCATTTATGACATGTTCGAGAGTGCTGATAACAATTGGCTTCCATAGTGGACCAGTAGTATCCTGCCCATAGGATCTTCTTATCCATGGTATGTCCACTAGAATGGGTTCCGAAGGTGCCTTCATGTAGGTATGTCATGATCCTCTCTGCTTCGCTCTTATCTACACACCGTAGTAGTGTGGAGTCATGGTTGCGTTTATAGAGGATTCCATTACTGAGGAAGAACTTTGCAGCGAACCTTCTCAGAAACTTCTTATCGTTAATAGATGCCCCTTCAGGATACTCCCGAGCCTCGAGATACATTTTGACTTCGTGAAACCAGGGTTTATTTGCCACTTCTTCGGTATCGATTTCACAGCAGTGTGTTGGTTCATCCAACCTCTCAATGTTGATTTGGGGAGCTTCATTGTCCCACCTAACCTTGAACAAAGAAGACATGGTATCTAGCGTGTCCGCTAACTGGCTCTCCTCTCGTGGGAAATGTTCAAAAGTTACCTCCTCAAAGTGTGGGAGCAATGTCAGTACATACTCTTTGTAAGGAATAAGATTTGGGTGCTTCATATCCCAATCGCCTTTGATATGACTTATCACCAAAGCGGAATCCCCGAATACCTTCGAGAACTTGATCCTTAGGTCTATAGCACCCCTAAGACCCATGGTGCACGCTTCATACTCCGCCATGTTGTTGGTGCAATTGAAACATAATCGGGCAGTGAACGGAGTATGACAGCCCTCGGGAGATATGATTACATCGCCAATGCTGTTACCTAGTGCGTTTGAGGCTCCATCAAAGTACATAGACCATCAGGATCCCTCCTCAGGTCCTTCATCCGGTCCAGGTTCTTCGTAGTCAGTCACCAATATAATATTCTCATCCGGGAACTCAAAATTCATGGACTGGTAGTCGTCCACGGCCTGATGAGCCAAATGATCAGCCAATACACTCCCCTTTATTGCTTTTTGGGTTGTATATTGTATGTCGTACTCAGTTAAGATCATTTGGCACCTTGCTATCATCCCGGAGAGAGCGAGCTTCTCGAAAATGTACTTGATCGGATCCATCTTTGATATCAATAAGGTAGTGTGAGTCAACATATACTGTCTCAGTCGGAGAGCAGCCCATGCCAAAGCGCAGCAAATTTTCTCAAGTAATGAGTATCGTGTCTCACAGTCGGTAAAATTTTTGCTAAGGTAGTATATTGCGTGCTCTTTTCGACCAGACTCGTTATGCTGCCCCAGCACACACCCCATTGAATTGTCTAGCACTGTCAAGTATAATATTAAAGGTCTTCCTTCAACTGGAGGCATCAGAATTGGTGGTTCTTGAAGGTATTCCTTGATTCTTTCAAAAGCGGTCTGGCATTCATCGTTCCACTTTACCACTTGATCATTCTTCAGAAGCTTGAAGATTGGCTCACAAGTAGCAGTCAGATGTGAAATGAACCTGGCGATGCAATTCAGACGTCCCAAGAAACCTCTAACCTCTTTATCTGTGTATGGAGTCGGCATCTCTTGTATGGCATTTACCTTTGCAGGGTCTACCTGAATACCCTTGTCACTGACAATGAAACCAAGAAGCTTACCAGACCTTACCCCGAAGGTGCACTTGTTCGGGTTCAACCTCAGCTTATATATCTTCAACCTATCGAACAACTTTTGAAGATGATCAAGGTGATATTCCTCAGTCTGAGACCTGGATATCATGTTATCAACATAAACTTCGATCTCATTGTGAATCATATCATGGAATAAAGCAAACATGGCGCGCTGATAGGTTGCCCCAGCATTCTTCAACCCAAAAGGCATCACCTTGTAGCAGAAGGTGCCCCACTATGTTATGAAGGTTGTCTTCTCCATGTCTTCAGGAGCCATCTTGATCTGGTTGTAGCCAGAGAAACCATCCTTGAAGGAGAAGATTTTGTGTTGCACGGTGTTGTCAACCAGAACATCAATGTGAGGAAGTGAGAAGTCAACCTTGGGGCTTGCCCGGTTCAGATCTTTGTAATCAACATACATCTGTACCTTACCGTCCTTCTTAGGTACTAGAACAACGTTGGTAACCCACTATGGATAGGAAGTGACAGCTAAGAATCCTGCGTCGAACTGTTTCATGACCTCTGCCTTGATCTTCTCTGTCATTTCAGGGCGCATACGCCGGACCTTCTGTTTAATCGGAGGATAATCTTTTTTAGTCGACAGGAGATGTACCACAATATCAGTGTCCAAACCAGGCATGTCTTCATATGACCAGGCAAAGATCTCAACATAGTCGTGCAACATCTGTATCAACCTCTATTTGACGCTAAGCTCCAGATTTGCACCTATTTTAACCTCTTTTCTGTCTTCCTCAGTACCCAAGTTCACTATCTCAACCGGCTCTTCATGGGGTTGTATGGTCCTTTCTTCCTGCTGTAATAGTCTAGCAAGTTCTCCAGGCACCTCACAATCATCCTCACCTTCGTCCTCGGCTTGGTTGATCAGATTTTTG
Organism: Vicia faba; assembly: GCA_948472305.1. Classification (NCBI taxonomy): domain Eukaryota; kingdom Viridiplantae; phylum Streptophyta; class Magnoliopsida; order Fabales; family Fabaceae; genus Vicia; species Vicia faba. The sequence goes on along the minus strand of OX451737.1, from coordinate 1,156,701,074 downwards.
AAGTCATAACTGGCAATAGCAGAGCTGTTATCAATGGGATTCAGAGTGGATATGGATCTGCATTATGATACGTGAGTGTGTGTAAGAGAATAGTTGTTTTGATAAAGTGAAAGCAGGAAAGAAAAACAGAGAGTGCAAAATTTGTATGCAAGAAACGTCCAATGCTTTATTAATGATCTATGAAATGACAAATAATAGCCCTCACAAGCAAAGCCAAGGTGCCTCGGGTAAAGTTTCAAATTGTTTATTACAAATCTTAAAACAAATAAGTCAATTACTGTAGAATAAAATAAACTGGTATAAAGTCCCTAGTCGTCCAGTTAATCAGTCCACCGTTGGTAGTTAGGTGGATCCAGCTGTCCATGTCTGAGTCTTCCTCACTGTCTTTAATGGCATTAACCCCACGATTACTGATGTGTAAGGGAGGTCTTCAAGCCTGAGCGCATCTAACAACCCTTTGAGCCACTTCTTCAACCACGACCCTAGCATCCTTGAGGGAAGCCATCTTCATAGGAGGTTCGCTGTTGGTAGTAGTTTCAGTCTATACTAAGATCTGAGGGACCTCTTCGAAGTTATGACAAGGAGTTTCTATGAATTCCCCGTCCATCTCTATGTACCGAAAGGAATTGAGGTGGCTCACCATATACTCCTCTTCACCCCACACAATGACATTCTTCCCTTTCACCGAATACTTCAGCATTTGGTGTAGTGTGGAAGTAACTGCCCCAACCTCGTGGATCCAAGGACGACCCAGCAAACAAGAATACGACGGCCTGATATTTATCACATAGAAGGTGGACCCAAAAGTCTGAGAACCCACTTTGATAGGGATGTCCACCTCCCCGTACATCATTCTCTTCGATCCGTGAAAAGCCCTTACCACAATGTTACTAAGCTTTAGAGTTAAACCCTCGCAATCCAACTGGTCCAGTGCCTTCTTCGGCAGAACATTCAGCGAAGACCCAATATCTACCAGCACATGAGCCATAGTGGTGCCCCTGCATTCAATCGAGACATGCAGAGCATCATTATGCTTCCTTCCCTTTGGTGTCAAATCCGCATCTGAAAAACCCAGCCCATTATCAGCAGTCAGGCTGGCCACATAATCTTTGAACTGATCAGCTGAAGTCTCTTGCGGCACATGCGCAGTTTTGAGGAATGCAATCAAAGCCTTCACATGGGCCTCGGAGCACAACAGAAGGGATAACATGGATATCTTTGATGGGGTCTTCCCTAACTGCTCGACCACATTGTAGTCTCTCTTCTTAATGATTTTCAATATTTCCTCCATTTTTTGCTTAGAGGCTTCCACAACAATTTTCCTAGGCGCCTCCGTCCGGGCAGGCTCACCTATAATTTCCTTGTCGCTGGTATTAGACGATTCGCTGACAGGGGTAATAACTAGAGTAAGAACAGGAACTGTAGTTGATGTACTAGTAGGAACAACAGATGGAATGACAATAGGTTTGTTGACAGTCTTAGAGGAAATCTCGGGAGAGAAGACCCTTCCACTTCGGGTAACTTTGTTGGTTCCAACAATGTTACCAATATCAGGATCAGCTTCTTCATCTTTCAACTCTTGTTTGATGTTATGATAGTACACATCGGCACCATAATTCCATGGGACAACTTTGTCCGAGACATACGGGACAGGACCAGGAACAGTGATTATCAGTAGAGCAATTCTTGGAGAAGATGTAATCCTAACAGGTCTTCTCGAGGAAATATTGGAAGTATTGGCGGAAATGGTTATAATGGCAATGTCTTCAGATGGAACAACGGGAACCAATGTTTTCTCAAACAAAATTTCTTTTTATCTATCAGGCGTTGAACACCAAATTTCAGCAAACGGCAACCAGAAGGTAGAAATGAACACACGTGGCAACCTTCACCACAACCCAGAAATAAACCGGCCAACAGCAAATTCTTCTTGATAGTCATGAGAGGAGTAGAAATTTTAACAACAGAGGTAACGAACAAATCAGTGTCAACAGCATTAACTCCATGACCGTGTGTGATCGGTGGAAATAGAACTGACTGTTTTGAAACGCTGGTTCGCGAAATGTCGCGGTAAGCAAGAGTCGCCACCGTCTTTTATTTTCTCCAACAAGGAAAGGACAAAAGCACAGCAAAATTCCTTTTCGAGAATGTTTCTCGGTTCGGGAGGTAGATTTATAGAAAGGGAAGGTGTTAGCACCCTTTCTATCAGTGGTTATCCACGGGCTCTTAGGTACTTGCTCACTATGTTTTCAAAATTTGTTTGCTTTTCAAGTGTGTGTGGGTTTTGAAAAAGTTTAGTTTGAAAAACTTCTAGGTAACTCTTGTATCAGTCCTCAAGAGTGTATGAAGTGTTTGTTTGAAAACTTTTTGAAAGCGTAGGTGCGAAAAGTTATTTTTGTTTTTTGAAAGAGCAAGTACCCAGGAGAAATCTACCTACTCTAAAGGAATTAGGCTGTGTAAGAGTCCTTTAGACAGTGCTATCCCACTATTGAGAAGTAGGTAGCACCGTCGTTGGAGTTATTCGGGTCAATTCGATTATAGGGACAGTGTGGTCGCCAAAGCAATAGTAGGACGCCTTAGCGGTAACCCTAATGTCCTAGATCCTTTTTATCCTAGGCAACCGTTTCGAGGCAACTAGATCTTTAGACAGGAGGGCAACCTCTAAAACACCTTATACTTGACGACCACGTCGAGGCAACCAAGTGAGGCGTACCCTAGGAGTGGCATGTGCATGTGTGTTGTTTCAGTTTAATTTATCTTTGAACATGCATCATTGTGAGCTACAGGTTGGTTTTATTTTTCATACAAGTCTTGCAGGCATAATTAACAGTTAATAGTTTGTGCGGGAAATAAAGTGCGGAAAGGTAAATCTACGCTATTACAAGGCGCGAGTCTATACATCGCCAAAAACATAACCTGTTTGGAAAATAAATACGAGAAAGTAAAAGAAAGCGATAAAAGCCTAATTAACTATTACATCCTCGAAAACAGTTACATCAAAAATAATGAATTAAAAATATGCGCGCGAAAGAATAAAATCAGAACGTCCTTAGGGTTTTGACCCTTTTTGAGAAAAGAATTGAATTTGTCCTCTTTTTGCAATTAATGAAATATTAAACCTAATAACTAATTAATTAATTAAAAGAAAAAGTATTTTTGTGGTTTTATGTTTTTAATAAAATAAAAATAAAAAAAGAAATTAAAAGTGTCAAAAGAAAAACCCTAAATCTAATTCATTTTTATTTATTGTAAAAGAAAATTAAAATTAAACCTAATTAAACTAAATTAATTTAAGTTAGTGTTTATTTACAAAATAATTAAACTAAAGTGAAATTAATAATAATAAATAAAATATTTACATTTTTTAGTTTTCTGAATTTTTATTGTGAAAAATTAATTATGTTAATTTTAGTGATAATAATAATAATTAGAAAAAATAATTAATAAATAAACTAGAAAATATAAAATAAAAAAGAAAAAGGAATGAACCAAGGGGGTTCTGGGCCCAGAAGGAGGTGGATTAGAAATTCTCAAGCCCACTAAGAGCTCAGTCCATTGACTTTTCCTGATTGGCTGCGTGTTTATTGACCAGGAGTATGATGGTCACTCATCTCAGGGCCATCAGATCTTGTGAGGGTGGCCACTTGGCGCCTGGGATTGGAAAGAACATGATAGACATCATTTGAAAACCTGCACAGGATTAGGTGAAGAAAAACAACAAATAATAGTTTTGGGGGGACCTGGGGTTCGAACCCAGGTCCGAATGATCAATACCCAAGCGCCTTGGCCATCTGAGCTGCATGCATCATTTGTTATTAAGACAACACGTAGTTATTATATTGGTAAATCAAAACAATGCCTGGAAAAAAAAATATAAACGCGCGTTATTTTAAAAGAGCGAATGAGAGGGAGACGCGTCAGCGTCTTCTTCCTTGGTCACTGGTTTTTTACCTGCGGATTTCTATCCGCAGGAAGTTTCGCAGGCCTTTCCTAAAATGGTCCCTAGGCTTCAAAAATGCCATCCAAGCCCATGGTCAGGATCGTCCATGTCCCCTGAGTCCATCCATACTCATGCTTTGTCCTAATTTCACCTGGAACCAAAATACCTAAAACGCAAAAAGATGAACCCTAGAATCGGGCATCACGATTCAGGGCCTAAAAACGCAATTGGATATTACAGTTATGTTAGAAATCAAATAAGGAACACAAATATGCCAATGCTTTTGAGAAAAAGTGCAAAAATAGAGAGCTTAGGTTTCGTGTTCGGAAGTGACTTTGTGATGACTTACAGTGTTGTATGGGTGGTCTTTGGACGTGGTAATGATCTTTTTAGGTTCAGTGGACAGCAAGGAAGAAGGTCACGTTCTTATTTTTGTCTGAAAACGCCTCCTACCTTGTTCTTGATCTCACACTTTTTTAACAATTTTCCACTTTTGCTCTGGCCGTTTTAGCAATGTCTAGGTCGTGAATGTTGTTGGTACTGCTTGCTTATGTATATGAGAACAAAATTAGGTCAAAAGCTGGGCCTTAATCTTGGTGTATTGAAGTTTGGAGATTTGGTTGACCACCATTGAAGAACTTTCCATATTTTGTTCAAATCTAGGATTTTATGCACAAAAAAGGCTTAGCACGAGTTGGTTAGCTGGCATATGACATATAAAAGCTATTCAAATCACAAAGATGCTATTCCATTAATTTTTAGATTTTATTTGAATTATTATGGATTTAAAATGAATTAAATCAATAAAAATTAAATAAAATGGAAAAATAAATGTTTGATCTTGAAATTAATCATGGGACACGTGTGTGGCATGACAAGGCTGAATCAAGTGGAAGAAAGTGGGCCCTTTTGTCAAAAATTGAAGTTTTAAGGATAGTTGACTTTTGCAAATTCATGAAAATTTCCCAACTTCTCCAATGCATATCTTGATCAATTTTGATCATGTTAACATGTTCTTGGACATTTTGGAAAGGTCTTGAAGTCTTCTAACCAATGCCTTTGGTCCCATGTCATTTGGATTTACCAATCTCAAGTTATGGTCTTTGACTTAAAATGCCTTTTTGTTGACTTTTGAAATTGACCTATAATGTAGAAATTGATAACTTTTTGTGAGAGCATTTATTGGACTTGGAATGTGAAGATGAGTTGTAGGAAATGTCATCCCCTTCAAAATGAGAATTGGATGGGATTTTTCTGATGAACCATGAAAAAGTTATGCCCTGGTCAATTTATAGTTGACTTTTCTGCTGTCCAAAAATAGTAACCTTTGGCATCTTGATGATTTTTGAGCCATCCTTGTGGAATCATGATCAAGATTTGATCAAATGATGATTGTGGACTCAAAATAAGATGTTGACCAAAAATCTTGACTTTTGACTGTAAAATAACCATTTTGCCCATGCAGTTGATTGTGAAGCAAATGAAGCTTTTGACTGTGCAATTGGACATTATGAGTCTTGAGACTTGACATGTAGATGCTTGACAATGTATATAGGCACATGAGACTTGTTTGAGCCATAGAAAACCTCAAATTCCTTGCAAGAAACAAAACCCTAATTTCAGCTGGCTTAGGAGGCATTTGGACTGTGCAATCCTTGAGCAAATCTTGAACCATTTTAGAGATTGATCTTGACAAATCTTGAAGAATATGGGAGGGCAAATTTTGGGGTACAACAGTTGCCCCTGTTCAATCTTCTTAAACCCGAGGATGTAGATTGGCTTGCGTGCCTTTCGTGATCCAAAGGTGGAAGATGATTGAACACTAGAGTGCCCAGAAATTTGCACTCGCATAGTGGAGTATCAGCAACGTGATGTCGGGAATGGGCTTACAGATGCCATTTGGAAAGATGGTGGATAGGAGGATGGGCTTATAGATGCCATCTGGAGATGTGACAGAACCTTGTCGGGAATGGGCTTATAGATGCCATTTGGAAGTGTAACGGATAGTTGTGGAGATGGGCTTAAAAATGCCATCCGGGGGTGTCGATCGCGTAAGAGATTCCTTAGCGAGAACTTGTATATTTGAGAAAGAAAGATAATTTCCTGGCCTGTTACAGGGGTTGATCTTCAAACTCTTCATGCAGATATGCCCTGGCTGGATACAGGTATCGAATCTACATCCAAACGCTCACAGATATGCCCTAGCTAGATACAGGTATCGAATCCGGAACTTCAAACTCTTCATGCAGATATGCCCTGGCTGGATACAGGTATCGAATCCACACTCAATCGCTCACAGATATGCCCTGGCTAGATACAGGTATCGAATCCGGAGTTAGTCATCCACAGATATGCCCTGGCTAGATACAGGTATCGAATCTACAATCAATTGCTCACAGATATGCCCTGGCTGGATACAGGTATCGAATCTACAATCAATTACTCACAGATATGCCATGGCTAGATACAGGTATCGAATCTGGAATTAGTCGTCTACAGATATGCCCTGGCTGGATACAGGTATTGAATCTCTAAACTCTTCATGCAGACATGCCCTGGCTGGATACAGGTATCGAATCTACAATCAATTACTCATAGATATGCCCTGGCTAGATACAGGTATCGAATCTGGAATTAGTCGTCTACAGATGTGCCCTGGCTGGATACAAGTATCGAATCTCTAAACTCTTCATGCAGATATGCCCTGGATGGATACAGGTATCGAATCTACAATCAATTACTCACAGATATGCCCTGGGTAGATACAGGTATCGAATCTGGAATTAGTCGTCTACAGATGTACCCTGGCTGGATACAGGTATCGAATCTCTAAACTCTTCATGCAGATATGCCCTGGCTGGATACAGGTATCGAATCTACAATCAATTACTCACAGATATGCCCTGGCTAGATACAGGTATCGAATCTGGAATTAGTCGTCTACAGATATGCCCTGGCTGGATACAGGTATCGAATCTCTAAACTCTTCATGCAGACATACCCTGGCTAGATACAGGTATCGAATCCACAATTAATCGCTCACAGATATGCCCTGGCTAGATACAGGTATCGAATCTGGAACTGTGAAAGTTGATGATAATTGTCTTTTGATTGATCTTTTCCTGAAAAGGCAAGACGTTAGTTGTATGCAATGTCATGATGTATGAAATGCATGATGTCATGATGTTCTCAAAAATCAGATCGTGTCGTATGCACTTTATCATGTATGTAAGCAGGATGTATGAAATGTGAAATGTCTATGAATGTACTTTCGTCTAGGAAAATAAATCCTTGACGAATGTCGGGAGCTTGTTGAATCCTGGGCTGATGTTTTAAGAGTGGAGTTCTTCATTTCCGCTGGGGATGATGATTGCAAGAGTAAACCGGTAGGAGAAGATGACTCCGTTGGGGAATAAACTTGATGGAGAGATTACTCTGCGGGGAATTACTCTGTGGGGAGAGATACTTCGCTGAGGTTTTGATGATAACTTTGCTGGGGATTCCGTTGATAAGCTCTGTTGGAAGATTTGATGAACTCCGCTGGGGGATAGGACGAACTTCACCGAGGACGATCTTTCTGTGGTAATTAGCTGAGGATAACCCAGTTAGACCCTGATGGGGAATAACCTTTGAACATGGTCGGGGAGAGATATTTGCATTCTGCAGGTGATAAACTTCCAGACTCTACTGGGGATAAGCTTCCAGAATCTACTGGGAATAAGCTTCCAGAATCTATTGGGGAGATTGATTCAACTCTCCTGGGGAAACTTTAGAACTGTACTGGGGAAGTGGATCCACTGGGGTGTCTGGTATTTCGCCGGGGAACAATCTTATATTAAGACTATCGGGGATGCTTATAGGGGAATGTCTGTATACTCCGCTGGGGAATGTTGAGATCTTCTGGGGATATCCAACTTCTTTGGGGCTGACAGTAGCCTAACTCTGCTTGGGGAGAGTGTCGCTGACTTACTGGAGATATTGTGCCTTGTTAGGGCTGACGGGAGACCAACTCTGCTCGGGGGAGAGTATTGCTGAGTCTTATCCTACTCTGCGGGGAGTGGAGATATCTTGGTTACGTTCTTCAGCTGAACCTACCTTGGTACCTTGGTGGACAGAGCAACTAGATTGCTTAGACAACTCATTATTGCCCCTGTTTCTAATGTCACCTGTAATTAGTCCTTTGTTTCGCATGCAAATATTTATGATTAGCAATTAATGTCAAATGCATATATCAAAAATGAACATTGGACGTTCTTTGCAAAACAAAACAGATAAAGAAAAAAAACAATTGGCACTTTGTCTGAAAAAGTGGATTTGTATTGATTTTTGGAATTTGCCTGTAAATAGGCGTTTTGTGTACAAGAGGCTGACGTCCTAGTAAGAGAATGCCGCCAAACAGAATAGAGTTTATACAATTTTGTGAAAATAAAACAAAACAACTATGTGAAAAATCCCACTGGGTTCCAACTCTGCTATCGCCTTTATGTCTTCAAGCGTCTCATCACTTTGCTACTTAGTTGACGATGAAGCTGATTGATTGGTGTCGTATAAGCCTGATGGTTGATACCGAAGTCTGGATGCAGGGTGATCCAATGAGACATAGTATTACGCTTATCCCTAATTTTTGCCTGGACCGCCCTTTCGGGTTTTCAGTCCACCGGGATACCCATTTTTGCCCAAGCCGACTTTTCAGGTTTTCGACTTGCCGGGTGTACATATTTTTTCATTTCATCCCTTATTTTTGCTCGAACCCTTTTGGTTCGCCGGGAAGCCCTTATTTTTGCCTAGGTATGTCAACCTAGCGGGTCTTTTATCATGCGTAGTATCTTTTTACTATGTCTGCATTGGCGGGGTGAGGAAGGTCGTCACCATCCATGGTGGTTAGAATCATAGCTCCTCCTGAGAAGATATTCTTAACCACAAATGGCCCTTCGTACGTAGGGGTCCATTTCCCTTGGGATCACCTTGAGGTAGAATGATGCGCTTGATTACCAGGTCTCCGACTTGATACTCTTGTCATCTAACTTTCTTGTTAAATGCCTTGATCATCCGTTTCTGGTACGTCTGACCATGACAAATAGCAGTGAGTCTCTTTTCGTCAATCAGGTTTAATTGATCAAGTTGGGTCTGGATCCAGTCATCTTCGTTCAAGCCTGCATCCTTCATTATCCGGAGAGAGGGTATCTGAACTTCGATGGGCAAGACTGCCTCCATGCCATAGACCAAGGAAAAGGGTGTTGCCCCTGTTGACGTTCGTGCTGAGGTACGGTACCCATGAAGAGCAAACGGTAGCATTTCGTGCCAATCTTTATAGGTCACTGTCATCTTCTTCACAATCTTCTTGATATTCTTATTCGCTGCTTCTACAGCCCCATTCATCTTCGGTCGGTAAGGAGAAGAGTTGTGGTGCTGTATCTTGAATTGCTCGCAGAGCTCAGTGATCATCTTGTTGTTAAGATTGGTACCATTATCCGTAATGATCCTCTCGGGTACACCGTATCGACAGACCAGGTTATGCCGAATGAACCGTGCCACGACGTTCTTGGTTACGGTAGCATAGGAAGCTGCTTCGACCCACTTCGTGAAGTAATCAATCGCTACCAGGATGAAGCGATGCTCGTTGGATGCCGTAGGTCTGATCTCGCTGATCATATCAATGCCCCACATTGCAAAAGGCCAAGGTGCTGTCAAAATGTTCAAAGGAACTGGAGGAACTTGCACCTTATCAGCATAGATCTGGCACTTATGACACGTCCGAGAATGTTGGTAACAGTCAGCTTCTATTGTGGACCAGAAATATCCTGCCCGAAGGATTTTCTTTGCCATGGTATGTCCGCTGGAATGTGTTCCGAAGGTACCCTCATGCAGCTCTGCCATGATCCTTTCTGCTTCAGTCTTATCCACACAACGCAGTAAAGTTGAATCATGGTTTCGCTTGTATAGAATGCCATTGCTGAGGAAGAACTTTGCAGCGAACCTTCTTAGGAACTTCTTGTCATTGACAGATGCACCCTCGGGGTATTCTTGAGCTTCCAAGTACCTCTTCACTTCATGATACCAAGGTTTTTCAGTTACCTCTTCAGCCTCAAGATCACAGCAATGTGCAGGTTCATCCAACTTCCAGATAACGATCCGGGGAGCCTCGTTGTCCCATTTTACTTTGAACATAGAAGACATCGTAGCTAACGCGTCCGCCAACTGATTCTCCTCTCTTGGGAAGTGTTCAAAAGTTATCTCCTCGAAGTGGGGAATCAACGTCAACACATACTCTTTGTAGGGAATAAGATTCGGGTGTTTCGTATCCCACTCGCCTTTGATCTGATTTATCACGAGAGCGAAATCTCCGAAGACACTCAGAAACTTGATCCTTAGGTCAATTGCAGCTTGAAGACCCATAATGCACGCTTCATACTCCGCCATGTTGTTAGTGCAATTGAAACATAGCCGGGCGGTAAGTGGAGTATGAGTGCCTTTTGGAGAGATGATCACAGCGCCGATGCCGTTACCCAAAGCGTTTGAGGCTCCGTCAAAGTGCATAGACCATCGGGATCCTTCCTCGGGTCCTTCATCCGGTCCAGGTACTTCACAATCAGTCACTACCATGATATCCTCGTCTGGAAATTCAAAGTTCATAGATTGGTAGTCATCCACTGCCTGGTGTGCCAAATGATCCGCCAATACACTTCCCTTGATTGCTTTCTGAGTCGTGTACTGAATGTCGTATTCATTCAAGATCATTTGCCATCTTGCTATTCTTCCGGACAAGGCGGGCTTTTCGAAGATGTACTTTATTGGATCCATTTTTGAAATCAAGAGGGTAGTGTGAGTCAACATATACTGTCTCAGCCGGCGAGCAGCCCATACCAAAGCGCAACAAGTTTTCTCAAGCAGTGAGTATCGGGTCTCACAGTCGATAAACTTTTTGCTAAGGTAATAAATGGCGTGCTCTTTTCGGCCAGACTCGTCATGCTGCCCCAGCACACACCCCATTGAGCTGTCAAGTACTGTCAAGTATAAGATTAGAGGTCTCCCTTCAACCGGTGGCATAAGAATGGGTGGCTCTTGGAGATACTCTTTGATTCTTTCGAAAGCGGCCTGACATTCATCGTTCCAACGTACTACTTGATCTTTCTTCAGCAACTTGAAGATTGGCTCACAAGTAGCAGTTAGATGTGAGATGAATCGGGCAATGTAATTCAGCCGTCCTAGAAAGCCTCTGACTTCTTTCTCTGTCTTGGGAACTGGCATCTCTTGTATGGCTTTCACCTTGGCAGGGTCCACTTGGATACCTTTGTCGCTCACGACGAAGCCTAGCAATTTTCCATATCTCACCCCGAAGGTGCACTTGTTCGGGTCCAACCTCAGCTTGTACAATTTCAAACGGTCAAAGAGCTTCTGTAGATGGTCAAGGTGTTCCTCCTTAGTTTGGGACCTTGCAATCATATCGTCGACATACACTTCAATCTCATGATGGATCATGTCATGAAACAAAGCAACCATGGCACGTTGGTAGGTTGCCCCAGCATTTTTCAACCCAAAAGGCATGACCTTGTAGCAAAAGGTGCCCCACTGAGTAACAAAGGTGGTCTTCTCCATGTCTTCAGGAGCCATCTTGATTTGATTATAACCGGAGAAACCATCCATGAAGGAGAATACCTTATGCTGAGCAATATTATCAACCAGAACGTCAATGTGAGGCAGAGGGAAGTCATCCTTGGGGCTCGCCCTGTTCAAATTCCTGTAATCAACACACATTTGGACCTTACCATCTTTCTTCGGCACTGGAACCACGTTGGCAACCCATTGAGGGTAAGAAGTCACCGCTAGAAAACCGGCGTCGAATTGTTTCATAACCTCAGCCTTGATTTTCTCGGACATCTCTGGACGCATACGGCGAACCTTTTGTTTTACCGGAGGGCATTCTTCCTTGGTAGGCAGGTGATGAACCATAATGTCGGTATCCAACCCAGGCATATCTTCGTAAGACCAGGCAAAGATTTCCACGTAGTCATGCAGCATCTGAATTAACCGTTGTTTCACACTAGACTCCAGATTGGAACCAATCTTGACTTCCTTTCTGTCTGTCTCAGTACCCAGATTTACCGTTTCTACTGGCTCTTCATGCGGCTGAATGGCCCTCTCTTCCTGGAGTAACAGTCTTGCAAGTTCACCAGGCACTTCCCAATCATCTTCACCTTCGTCTTCGGCTAAGTTGATCGGACTTTCGAAGTCATAACTGGCAGTAGCAGAGTCGTTACCAGTGGGATCCGGAGTGGATTGGAACCTGTATAGGTGAGTGTGTGTAAATATAGTTGTTTTGCAATATATAATAAAGAAAGACAAGGAGCACAAGATTTGAAATGTAGAAACGTCCAATGCTTTTATTAATGATATATAAAAGTGACACACAAAAGCCCTCACAAATGAAGCCACGGTGCCCCGGGTAAGACACCGGGCCATAAAGTTTCAAATTATTGTTCATTACAAGTTCAAAACAAAGGAGTTCATTACTGAGTGACAAAAGTAATAGGTACGAAGTCTTTCGCAGTCCAGTTGCTTGGTCCACCGTTGGTCGTTGGGTAGATCCAGCTGTCGAATTCAAATTCCTCCACGTCGTCTTCAATAACATTCACTCTCTGGTTGGTGATGAACACAGGAGGTCTTCCAATCCTTGCTTTACGAACAGCCCTCTGAGCTTCTGCAGTGAAACCCAAACCAAACTTGTCAGTCTTCGGAGTGAAATCAGGAAGTCGGCCCCAGTTTACACACTCACCCTTCTCAATCACAGCCCGGGCATCCTTTAAGGAAGCCATCCTCAACGGAGAATCTTCTTCAGTCACAGTCTCTGCTGACGCCAGTGTCTGAGGCACCTCTTCAAAGTGTTGAAAGGGGGTCTCAATGAACTCCCCATCCATCTCTACGTACCGGAACGAGTTGAGGTGGTTGACCATATATTCCTCTTCCCCTTGAACTGTTACGATCTTCCCTCTGACCGGGTACTTAAGCTTCTGATGTAATATGGAGGTCACAGCTCCAGCCTTGTGGATCCATGGACGACCCAGCAAACAAGAATAGGATGGTCGGATGTCCATCACATAGAAAGTAGAATCAAAAACTTGAGAACCAACCCTGATTGGAATGTCAACTTCCCCATGTACCATCCTTTTTGACCCGTCAAAGGCCCGGACAACAATGTTACTAGGCTTGAGCTCTAAACCCTCACAATCTAACCTGTCTAGGGCCTTCTTGGGTAATACGTTCAACGAAGAACCGGTGTCTACCAACACATGGGCAAGAGTAGTGCCCCTGCATTCAATGGAGACATGCAGGGCGTCGTTATGGTTCTTTCCTTTGGCAGTCAGATCGGCGTCAGAGAAACCCAACCCATTATCAGCAGTCAAGTTGGCCACACAATCGGTAAATTGATCAGCAGACGTTTCTTGTGGCACATGGGCCGTCTTCAGGAAGGAAATCAGGGCCTTGGCATGGGCCTCTGAACACAACAACAGTGATAGCATGGGAATTTTAGAGGGGGTGTGCCCCAGCTGCTCAACTACATTGAAATCACTCTTCTTGATAATTTTAAGAATCTCTTCCATCTCTTGCTTGGAAGCTTCAACATTGACGGTCTTTGGTGCCTCCATCTGGGCAGGCATATCAGTAGCAATCCCTTTGCCCCGAGCGTCAGATGACTCGGCAGCAGGGGTAGAAATAGGAACTTGGTCAGGCATGGAAGCAGGCGCACTTGCAGGTGTGATGACAAGAGGTCTCTGAATAGCTGGTGGCGCAATATCTGGTGAGAAGAGCCTACCACTACGAGTGACTTTGGCAGGCCCGGTGATGTTACTGACGCCGGTACTAGTATCGAACTCTTGTTTAATTCCAAGAACATAAACATCTGCCCCATAGTGCCAAGGGACAACTTTGTCAGATGTATAGGGGAGGGGCCCCAGAACAGTGATGATGATAGGAGCAATCTTCTGAGCAGACATGATTTTGACAGGCTTCTTTGAGGGAGCCTTAGGAGAGTTGTTGAAAATAGTAACAATGGACACTTCTTCAGTGGGGACAACAGGAACAGCAATCTTCTCGACCAAGATCTCTTTGTTATCCATCAGGTTTTGGACGCCTGACTTCAACAAAGGACAACCAGCATGTGAAACAGAACATAGATGGCAACCTTTACTACATCCCGGAAATAAACCGGCTAGCAACAGGTTCCTTTTGACAGTCAACAACGGAGTAACAATACCATCCACAGAGGCTACATACAGGTCTTCCTCAACAGCATTCACTCCATGCTGGGGCATGGGAGCAGTCACAACATTGGGCCTTTCGGGCACCTCGAACTGTATTTCTTTAGCATCAATAAGGTCCTGAACCTTATTCCTCAGAGCCCAACAATCATCCGTAGTATGCCCCGGGCTGTCAGAGTGATAAGCGCAGCGGGCGTTGGGGTTGTACTTTGGAGAGGTTGTGTTCACAACCTTCAGAGCTTCCTTTATAGTTACCAGATTGGTTGACAGCAGTTGCGGTAATATCTGTGACAAAGTCATACTGAGCCGAGTGTATTGTCTTTTGGGCCTCTCACCTCTTGGCTGGTTGTATTGCTGAGGAGCAGCAGCAGGCTTTGAGATTACCACCGCGTTGACAGTTTGGCGGCGTTCTAGTTTATTTTGTCTCCTTGGACCATAAACAGCACTAGATTCCTTCTTGAATGGTTTCTTTTCAGTACTCGAGGAGGCACCTTTTTGTATCTTCCCCGACTTGATACCAACTTCTATCCTCTCGCCAGTCAGGATCAGATCTGTAAACCCAGCAGAAGAATTCCCAATCAGATGGTTGAAGAAAGGACCAGACAGGGTCCCCAGGAACATATCAACGAGCTCACGGTCAGTCAAAGGTGGTTGCACCCTTCCAGCCAGGTCTCTCCACTTTTGCGCATACTCCTTAAAACCTTCGCCCGTCCCTAGCAACATACCCTGGAGTTGGGTACGCGTAGGAGCGAGGTCAGAATTGTACTGATACTGCTTATAAAATGCAGTAGCCAAGTCCTCCCAGTTTCGAATACCAGCTGATAGAACCATTCGAGTTGAGCCCCTGAAAGGCTATCCTGGAAGAAATGGATCCACAGGTTCTTGTCTGCAGTGTAAGGTTGGATCTTCCTTACATATGATCTGAGATGCAGCTTAGGGCAGGAAGCCCCGTCGTACTTTGCAAAGGCAGGCACCTTGAACTTATGTGGGATCACCACCCCAGAAGATAAGCCTAGGTGTCCAAAGTCCAACCCGGGCACATGTTGGATCTCCATAGCACTTAAACGATCCTCCAGCTGTTTGTACCTGTCATCAGCAGGAGGGTACTGTTCATCATTGTAATCTGTCTCGTTGTCGGAGACCGTAGGACTAGGAACCCTTCCCCCTTGGGGACTATCCTTCCCTACAGAGGAAGTAGCCTGATCAGCCTCATTCTGTAGTGTATTCCCAAACCTCCGTCCAGTGTTAAACAGCACAGTCCTCTTCTTCTTCTTCTTCTTCTTCTCCTTCAAGAGCAGAGTCTTCAACTCCTGTTGACCCTGGGCTAAGCTCATGACCAGCTCTTGAAACTGGGCGTTCTGGGCCTGGAGGGCCTTGATAGCTTGTTATGTAGTAGGCTCGGAAGACATGATGATTGAGTGCTGAAATAAATAGCGAAGAAGATTAAGCAACCTGTAGAAAAAGGGTACCTGTTATGCATATGATGCAATGAGATGCGTATGATTTATGTTTTCAAAGACAATCGGGATTCAACTTTGTAGACAAAAAGGAAACACACTTTATTAGATTCAAACTTTAAATTGTTCAACAATTTGCCCTTAGGCATTACAAGAATGAAAATACTGAAAAGGAAATAAAAGCTGTAAAAGAAACATCCAAAGCCCATCAGTGCTCCCATGGCCTCCTCTTCTCAGTACGGATATAGTCATTCAGGATCCACTCATTCTCCAATTGCTTAGTCAGCTTATGGATCTTTTGTTCCTGTTCGTTGAACCTTTCCCGATAAGAATCCCGTTCTTCCTGTAGCTGCGCCCAAGACCTCTTTAGTGTATCAACATCAGTGGGTATCTGAGGAGGGAGGACAATTGGAGGAACCCCGTCTTTATCAGGAAATTCAAGAATGATAGGCCTGACAGCTTCGTATGGCATACCTAACTTCTGAGCACGGATGCGGACCCATCTGTAGTAGGGTTCCATTGGTAGAGAAGTCTTCGATCCCAACTCATGTGGGTCAGCTTTATGAATTATTTCCCAAGCCTTGATGAATCTACGACGCAGCTCGTCACTGTCTACCTGAAACTCAAAACTGATGTGAGGTACCAACATCTCATGAGGCCCTGCTCTTCTGGCTCTTCCAAACTGACGGAGAGCTAAACATGGATTATAAGAGATTCCTCCCTGGGTACCAATCAATGGAACATTAGGATATTCTCCACAACGATCAATAACAGCCACTTCATCTAAACCTCTGAGAGTCCAAATGATGTCATTATCAGTGAGAGACATTATCCTATGAGCCCAGCCTCTTCCTTCTTTGTTCTTCAGCACGAACTTAGGGAGGTGCAAAATAAACCACCTCACTAACAAAGGAGCACAACACCACAAAGTTCCCCGTCTTCGGGCAGTACGAGCATAGAGTTGTTGTAGGATATCACCCAAGAGAGCGGGCACAGGATTCCGAGACATGAAGATCCTTATGGCATTGACATTGACAAAGGTATAAGGATTTGGGAACAATACCAGACCATAGATTAAGAGAACCAGAATGTCTTCGTACGCCCTGAAGTCTAAGTCATTCCAGAAACTGTTAGCTTTACCAATCAGAAACTTAGCCAAAAAGCCCTTAACTCTGCTTCTAGTCACCCAGTTATCCATTACCTCTTTATTGGTCAAAGGAAGGGCTGCAGCAATCTCCTCAAGCCTAAGAGTCTTTTCCCAACCAGTGAATCGAGTTTGTTCCAAAACATGGATACCAAGCAAATCAGAGAATTCTTCCAGGGTAGGGACCAGCTGGAAGTCTTGAAAGGTGAAGCAATGGTACAGGGGATCATAGAACTGAGTCAGGACACTTATCAGCTGTTGGTCCCACTTTGAAGTGACTAAACCGAGAAGAGAACCATGCCTCTGGATGAAGGAAGTCGTGTTTGGAATTCTGTCAACCAATTCTTTAAGCAAATCAGGTGGGTGAACAAAGTTGAGTCGGATAGTATTTCTTCGCATAGGCATCATGATGTCCTACAAAACAGAGCAAAGATGAAACCCTCTTGTCTTTGAAATGGGTCAGTCCTTATGCAGGATGCATGCAATGTTATGATGGTATGATGTTATGATAAAGCACACCATAAGTATTCAGAGGCAAACATGATAAGGCACACAAGTCACACAAGACAGCCCTTAGAGTTTAGGCCAGCATGAAGTTCAGGTACTACCCTCTTTCAGTTTCATTGGTTAAGACCTGTCCTAGAAAATAGTAACCGGGTTCTAGAGGATCTCAATATCACTGAATACCCTCAATCGGTCATAACTCCAGCATCGCAATCTTTTCTTGCAGCCAGAACCATCGCGAGAGTTTAGCCTCAATGAGTGTAGCATACTGCTACTGTTCTATGGCCAAGTCGGGTCAATTTAGGGTTCTAAGGTCGGTTGGTGCTTAATGACTCCTCAGAAGACCCATATTCTCCTCGTTGCAACACAAGGGATATCGGTACAGACCAAGGTGTCACACCAACGTAGCCACTGCTTCACCCGTGTCGGTCTACGCCGGACAGGTCCCTCACAGCTTATGCTACCTAAAGGGTATTCCCCAGATCCGGGTTAGGATCTATGAAACTCCGATGCAAGGCCCACAAATATAAAAGCAAGCAATTGAAAACAAGAGTGGTCTAATCCTAAGGTACACCTCACTTATATATCATCCCCAGCTGAGTCGCCAGTTCTGTGATCGGTGGAAATAGAACTGACTGTTTTGAAACACTGGTTCGCGAAATGTCGCGGTAAGCAAGAGTCGCCACCGTCTTTTATTTTCTCCAACAAGGAAAGGACAAAAGCACAGCAAAATTCCTTTTCGAGAATGTTTCTCGGTTCGGGAGGTAGATTTATAGAAAGGGAAGGTGTTAGCACCCTTTCTATCTGTGGTTATCCACAGGCTCTTAGGTACTTAATCACTATGTTTTCAAATTTTGTTTGCTTTTCAAGTGTGTGTGGGTTTTGAAAAAGTTTAGTTTGAAAAACTTCTAGGTAACTCTTGTATCAGTCCTCAAGAGTGTATGAAGTGTTTGTTTGAAAACTTTTTGAAAGCGTAGGTGCGAAAAGTTATTTTTGTTTTTTGAAAGAGCAAGTACCCAGGAGAAATCTACCTACTCTAAAGGAATTAGGCTGTGTAAGAGTCCTTTAGACAGTGCTATCCCACTATTGAGAAGTAGGTAGCACCGTCGTTGGAGTTATTCGGGTCAATTCGATTATAGGGACAGTGTGGTCGCCAAAGCAATAGTAGGACGCCTTAGCGGTAACCCTAATGTCCTAGATCCTTTTTATCCTAGGCAACCGTTTCGAGGCAACTAGATCTTTAGACAGGAGGGCGACCTCTAAAACACCTTATACTTGACGACCACGTCGAGGCAACCAAGTGAGGCGTACCCTAGGAGTGGCATGTGCATGTGTGTTGTTTCAGTTTAATTTATCTTTGAACATGCATCATTGTGAGCTACAGGTTGGTTTTATTTTTCATACAAGTCTTGCAGGCATAATTAACAGTTAATAGTTTGTGCGGGAAATAAAGTGCGGAAAGGTAAATCTACGCTATTACAAGGCGCGGGTCTATACATCGCCAAAAACATAACCCGTTTGGAAAATAAATACGAGAAAGTAAAAGAAAGCGATAAAAGCCTAATTAACTATTACATCCTCGGAAACAGTTACATCAAAAATAATGAATTAAAAATATGCGCGCGAAAGAATTAAATCGGAACGTCCTTAGGGTTTTGACCCTTTTTGAGAAAAGAATTGAATTTGTCCTCTTTTTGCAATTAATGAAATATTAAACCTAATAACTAATTAATTAATTAATTAAAAGAAAAAGTATTTTTGTGGTTTTATGTTTTTAATAAAATAAAAATAAAAAAAGAAATTAAAAGTGTCAAAAGAAAAACCCTAAATCTAATTCATTTTTATTTATTGTAAAAGAAAATTAAAATTAAACCTAATTAAACTAAATTAATTTAAGTTAGTGTTTATTTACAAAATAATTAAACTAAAGTGAAATTAATAATAATAAATAAAATATTTACATTTTTTAGTTTTCTGAATTTTTATTGTGAAAAATTAATTATGTTAATTTTAGTGATAATAATAATAATTAAAAAAAATAATTAATAAATAAACTAGAAAATATAAAATAAAAAGAAAAAGGAATGAACCAAGGGGGTTTTGGTCCCAGAAGGAGGTGGATTAGCAATTCTCAAGCCCACTAAGAGCTCAGTCCATTGACTTTTCCTGATTGGCTGCGTGTTCTTTGACCAGGAGTATGATGGTCACTCATCTCAGGGCCATCAGATCTTGTGAGGGTGGCCACTTGGCGCCTGGGATTGGAAAGAACATGATAGACATCATTTGAAAACCTGCACAGGATTAGGTGAAGAAAAACAACAAATAATAGTTTTGGGGGGACCTGGGGTTCGAACCCAGGTCCGAATGATCAATACCCAAACGCCTTGGCCATCTGAGCTGCATGCATCATTTGTTATTAAGACAACACGTAGTTATTATATTGGTAAATCAAAACAATGCCTGGAAAAAAAATATAAACGCGCGTTATTTTAAAAGAGCGAATGAGAGGGAGACGCGGCAGCGTCTTCTTCCTTGGTCACTGGTTTTTTACCTGCGGATTTCTATCCGCAGGAAGTTTCGCAGGCCTTTCCTAAAATGGTCCCTAGGCTTCAAAAATGCCATCCAAGCCCATGGTCAGGATCGTCCATGTCCCCTGAGTCCATCCATACTCATGCTTTGTCCTAATTTCACCTGGAACCAAAATACCTAAAACGCAAAAATATGAACCCTAGAATCGGGCATCACGATTCAGGGCCTAAAAATGCAATTGGATATTACAATTATGTTAGAAATCAAATAAGGAACACAAATATGCCAATGCTTTTGAGAAAAAGTGCAAAAATAGAGAGCTTAGGTTTCGTGTTCGGAAGTGACTTTGTGAGGACTTACAGTGTTGTATGGGTGGTCTTTGGACGTGGTAATGATCTTTTTAGGTTCAGTGGACAGCAAGGAAGAAGGTCACATTCTTATTTTTGTCTGAAAACGCCTCCTACCTTGTTCTTGATCTCACACTTTTTTAACAATTTTCCACTTTTGCTCTGGCCGTTTTAGCAATGTCTAGGTCGTGAATGTTGTTGGTACTGCTTGCTTATGTATATGAGAACAAAATTAGGTCAAAAGCTGGGCCTTAATCTTGGTGTATTGAAGTTTGGAGATTTGGTTGACCACCATTGAAGAACTTTCCATATTTTGTTCAAATCTAGGATTTTATGCACAAAAAAGGCTTAGCACGAGTTGGTTAGTTGGCATATGACATATAAAAGCTATTCAAATCACAAAGATGTTATTCCATTAATTTTTAGATTTTATTTGAATTATTATGGATTTAAAATGAATTAAATCAATAAAAATTAAATAAAATGTAAAAATAAATGTTTGATCTTGAAATTAATCATGGGACACGTGTGTGGCATGACAAGGCTGAATCAAGTGGAAGAAAGTGGGCCCTTTTGTCAAAAATTGAAGTTTTAAGGATAGTTGACTTTTGCAAATTCATGAAAATTTCCCAACTTCTCCAATGCATATCTTGCTCAATTTTGATCATGTGAACATGTTCTTGGACATTTTGGAAGTCTTGAAGTCCTCTAACCAATTCCTTTGGTCCCATGTCATTTGGATTTACCAATCTCAAGTTATGGTCTTTGACTTAAAATGCCTTTTTGTTGACTTTTGAAATTGACCTATAATGTAGATATTGATAACTTTTTGTGAGAGCATTTCTTGGACTTGGAATGTGAAGATGAGTTGTAGGAAATGTCATCCCCTTCAAAATGAGCATTGGATGGGATTTTTCTGATGAACCATGAAAAAGTTATGCCCTGGTCAATTTACAGTTGACTTTTCTGCTGTCCAAAAATAGTAACCTTTGGCATCTTGATGATTTTTGAGCTATCCTTGTGGAATCATGATCAAGATTTGATCAAATGATGATTGTGGACTCAAAATAAGATGTTGACCAAAAATCTTGACTTTTGACTGTAAAATGACCATTTTGCCCCTGCAGTTGATTGTGAAGCAAATGAAGCTTTTGACTGTGCAATTGGACATTATGAGTCTTGAGACTTGACATGTAGATGCTTGACAATGTATATAGGCACATGAGACTTGTTTGAGCCATAGAAAACCTCAAATTCCTTGCAAGAAACAAAACCCTAATTTCAGCTGGCTTAGGAGGCATTTGGACTGTGCAATCCTTGAGCAAATCTTGAACCATTTTAGAGATTGATCTTGACAAATCTTGAAGAATATGGGAGGGCAAATTTTAGGGTACAACACCGTGTTTAGGCATGGGAGCGGTTATGACATTTGGCTTTTCTGGAGCATCAAACTCTATTTCCTTGGCTTCAATCAAGTCTTGTACTTTGTTCCTCATAGCCCAACAATCATTTGTATCGTGGCTAGGACTCTCAGAATGATAGGCACACCGGGCATTTTGATTATATCGAGGAGATGTAGTATTTGGATTCTTGGGAGCCTCTTTCAAGGTTGCCAAGTTGGATCTCAACAGATGAGGTAGCACTTCAGCCAATGTCATGTTGATGCGAGTAAACTACCGTTGTGGTCTTTCCACCCTTTGTTGATTGTTGCGTTATGGAGCAACTATAGGTCTAGGCATCATCACGACATTTACTGTTTGACGATGTTTAGTCCTGTTTTGGCCCCTCGGCTATAGATGGCATTGACTCCCTTCTTACCAGCAAAAGGCTTCTTTACTAAACTCGAAGAGGCATCCTTCTATATTTTACCGCTTCGAATCCCAACTTCTACTCTTTCTCCAGTTAGAATCAGCTCGGTGAAACCAGTTGATGAGCTGCCGATCAAATGATTGAAAAATGGACCAAATAGCATCCCCAGAAACATATCAACTAGCTCCCTATCAGACAGCGGGGGTTGAACTCTCCCAGCCAAGTCTCTCCATTTTTGTGCATAATATTTAAAGCCTTCACTTGCACCCATGGACATACTCTGGAGTTGAGTACGAGTAGGAGCAAGGTCGGCGTTATATTGATACTACTTGTAGAAAGCAGCAGCCAAATCTTCCCAGTTTCGGACATTTGCTCCCTCCAGCTGGTAGAGTCATTCAACCTGAGTCCCTGACAGACTATCTTGAAAGAAATGAACCCACATATTTCTATCAGAGGTGTGGGGCTGGATCTTTCTGACATAAGAACGGAGATGGATTTTTGGGCAGGACACTCCATCATACTTAGCAAAAACTAGAGCTTTGAACTTCTGCGGGATGACCACTCCCGACACCAATCCCAATTCTTTGAAATCCAGTCCAGGTATCTTCTAAACTTCCATGGCACTCAGACGATCTTCCAATTGCTTGTATTTATCCTCAGCAAGAGGATATTGCTCATCATTATAATCGGTATCGTTATCAGAAACTGCAGGACTGTGATCCTTCTCTTCTTCCTGATTCTCCCCTTCCTTGGATGAAGAGGTCAGATCGACTTGTCGCTTCAACCGCTCTCTAAACCTTCTGCTCATATTCAGGATACCAGCAGCCTTCTTCTTTTTCTTCTTCTCTTTCAGGATGAGGGCTTTCAGATCCTCCTGCCCTTTTGCCAGACTTATGAACATTTGTTGGAACTGGGCGTTCTGCGCCTGAAGGTCCTTGATGGTTTGTTCGGAAGACATTTCTGCTGAAATAAACAGAGAAGAAGATGAGAAACCTGTAATGGTACTTGTACATGCGATGTTATGAATGGGATGCGCATGAATTGATTTCAAAGACTTCGGGAAATTTAAATTTGCAAACCAAAATAAACAAAGATTTTATTAGCTGAATTTGAAGGTTCAAAATGCCTTTTAGGCGTTACAATTAAAAACAAATCTAAAACTAGATAAGAAATCAAAATTCCCATGGATGCTTCCTCTTTGTGCCAAGATAAGCATTAAGTCCTCTTTCTTCATGGAGTTGCTTTGTGAGCTCTAAAGCCTTCCTCTCCTGAGCATGGAATTGATCCTTGTAAGTATCCCGCTCCTTCATCAACTGAATCCAAGACCTCTGTAATTCCCCAAAATCAGTGGGCATATAAGGATAGAGAACCGTGTAAGGAATACCCTCTTCAGTAGTGGGTTCCACAATCACTGGTAAAACGGCCACATATGGCATCATAAGCTTCTGGGCACGAGCTCGTACCCATTGGAGGTAAGGTTGCATAGGAATGGAAGTTTTTGGCCCCAGATCTGTTTACCATGCCCCAAGCTCGTATGAACCTCCGGCGATACTCGTGAGTGTCATCTTCATAGTTGAATATAATGCCCTCGATAAGTAACTCATGGGGACCATCCCTTCGAGTGTAACCAAATTGTCGCAGAGCTAAATAAGGATTGTAGGTTATACCTCCTCTAATACCAAGCAACGGGACATCAGGGTACTCCCCACAGCGGTCAATAATAGTAGTGTTTTCCATAGCTCGAGAACACCAAAGAATATCCATATGAGTGAGTGACATTATCCTTTGTGACCAACCCAAACCTTCTCTGTTCTTCAGTATAGACTTAGGGAGGTGAGAAATAAACCACCTCGACAGAAATGGCATGCAACACATAAGAACCCCTCTTCTCTTCATGGTACGAGTGTGGAGAGTGTGCAAAATATCTCCAAGCAAGGTAGGCATAGGGTTGCGGGAGAGGAAGATCTTGATAGAATTCACATCTATGAATGAGTCCGAATTAGGGAATAGGACTAACCCATAGATTAGAAGAGCCAAAACCTCCTCAAAAGCCTGAAAATCCATAACATCCCAAAACAGTTGGGCCTTGTCTATCAGAAACTTAGCTAGAAAACCCTTGACTCCGCTTCTTGTTTCCCAATTGGATACCACGTCGGCCCGTTTCAGATGCAAAGCTGAGGCAATGACTTCTGGCTTAAGAACTTCTTCTAGACCTGTGAAGGGTAACTGTTTAAGGATGGGTATATCCAACAACTGAGATAATTCTTCCAAGGTAGGCACCAACTGATAGTCTGGAAAGCTGAAGCAGTGGTGCTTGGGATCAAAGAACTGAAAGAGTACATTTATCATATTTTCATCAAAGTTTGAAGTAACCAGGTTGAGAAGTCGACCATGTCTCTTAGTGAATGCAGAAGTTTCATAAACCCTTGATGCTAGCTCTTTGAGTTGGGAAGGTATCTTCACAAAGCTGATTCAGATAGTGTGTCTACGGACGGAAGCCATGATCTACAAAACAGAACAAAAATAAATTCCCTTGGTATTTGAAATGGTTAGTGCAATAAGAATGAATGCCATGTTATGATGCATGATGTCATGAGAAACCACAGGTATAACAAACACAGGTATAGCAAACACAGTCGAATCACACAAAGTCCTTAGGTTTAAGGCCTGCATGAGGTTAAAGGTAGTACCCTCTTGAAGTTTAGTTGGTTTCAAACCTGTCTTAAAAAGTAACTGGGTTCTAAGGGATCTCAATATCACTGACCATCCTTTATCGGGCATTGTCTCAGCTCAAGCAATCTTTTCTTGCGGCCGAAATATCCCGAAAGTCTAATCTCAATGAGTGTAGCATCGAGTATCAACCAATCCTCAGCTCTACACCGAGGTTGGCTATCTCACTACTTTCTAATGGCCAAGTTTGTTCAACTAAGGTTCTAAGGTTCGTTAGTGCTTCACGACATCATACGGCGGCCCCGTATTCTCCTCGTTTCCCCATGAAGGATACCGGTACCAACCAAAGTGTCACACCAATACAGCCATAGCTTAAACCATATCGGTATACACTGTACAGTCTCCACGATTTATTTTTGTTTACCTAATAAGTGTCCCCAGATCCGGGTGTAGGATCTACAGTAACCCAAGCAAGACCCTTTAAGAATAAAGCAAGCAATAAAGAAATCAATTTTGTAACATGACCTAGATCCTAAGGTTTACCCCACTTATTTTTCCCCAGCAGAGTCACCATTTCTGTGATACGGTGGCAGAACCGACTATTTTTACTAGTTTACGTTTTGCGTTTTTTGTTTGCAAAATGTAGCGGTAAGCAAGAGTCGCCACCGACTTTTATTTCATCCAATCATGGAAAAGGAAAAAGAACAGAAAAAACCTTTTTTTGAGATATTCGGAGTACGGGGGGTAGATTATAGAAAGGGAAGGTTTTAACACCCTTTCTATCCATGGTTTTCCATGGGCTCTTAGGTACTTGCTCATTTTAAAATTTCTTGTGTGTGTGTGTGCTTGTTTTGAAACATTTTTTTTACTTCGTGATAACCCTTGTATCAGTCCTCAAGGGTGTGACGAAGTTTGTTTTGAAAAGTTGTTTTGAAAGGTGTTTGTGTGAAAAGTTTCGTTGAGCAAGTACTTAAGATTCTACCTACTCGAAAAAAGATTGTTCGTTCTCATTTCCTTTAGACAATGTTATCCTACTATTAAGGAGTAAGTAGCCTCGTCGTTGGAGTTTGTAAGGGACGTTTGAAAGGGACAAGTACAATCACTAAAGCAACAGTTAGAAAACTTTAGTAATAACCCTAGAGTCTTAAGATCTTTTCGAGGCAACATTTCCGAGGCAACATTTCCGAGACACCATTCGAATGGAACATTTTGATCTTTTAGACTAGAGGGCAACCATTAAAATCTCCTATGCTTAATGACTGTTTTACCGAAGGCAACCGAAGTGAGGTAAACCCTAGGGGTGAATATGTGCACGTGAATTTTTCCAGTTAATTAGTCTTTGCACATTAGGTGATCTACCATTTTAATTTCAAGTAATCTTTCCATACAATCCTATTAGCATACATCTAGACAGTTAAAGATTTGCAGGAATTTATAATGCGAGAAAATAAACTTAGCGATTACAAGGCTTTGGCAGTTACATAATTATCTTGGCTAAAAATAAAAATAAAAATGCGGAAGCTTAAAAGCCTAATTACTATTACAACCTCGAAACAATTACAATAATAAAACAAATTAAAATGTGCACGGTAAATTAAATGCGAGAAAAATTGAGAACCCTAAAAATCTAATAGGAAAAATATTTAAATTATTATTGAGAAAAGATTTAATTAGGTTATGTACAATTAAAACCCTTATTCTAATTATTTTTAGTTACATAATTTTTTTTTTGAAATTAACCTAATTTAAACTAAATTAAATAATTCAAGAAAATAAAATATTTTATGAAAAAAGATTTTATGTATTTTTTGTGGTTTTTATTTGAGAAGAAAACAATTTAATTACAAAATTTAAATGAATCTAGTTTCTAATTATTTTTAATTATGAAAAAGAAATTAAATTAACCTAACTTACTAATTACATTAAAATAAATATTTTATAAAAAAAAAGCTCTTTTTTTGTGATTTGTTAATTTTATGATGAATTAAAAAATAATTAATTTTTTAGTGAAAAATAATTAAACAAATCAATGAAAATAAAAGAAATAAAAAAGAATTAAATAATGGGCCTGTAATGAATTGCTGAAGGAGGGGGGTGTGATTCTGAATTCTCCAGACCCAATAGCCCTTCAAGCCCAGTCAACACATGATTTCCTGTGGCATTGACTTGAGAGTATACTATGGTCTCTCATCTGGAGTGCGTTAGATCTCACGCTAGGCTGATCAAGTGGCTGGATGTAAGGGTGTATGGTAGGCGTCTGAGTGGGAGATACACATGATCTGTTGAGAGAAAATAAAATAAAGAGAACGATGGGACCTGGGATCGAACTCAGGTCCTTATGCTTACCACTGAATGCCCTTGCCAGCTGCGCTATTGTGACTTGTTGTTAGCATAGTGAAAACAAAATATAATATAAAGAAAACAAATAGCTGAATCCAACGCGCGCGAAATTTCAAATGGACAAATAGCTGACTGCCACATATCTTCTTATTCTTGGAACCGTCGTGTTAGGTATATAACCTATACCTACAGACAAACTTCCATGGCTAGAAATATGTACAATTCAAAAATTCACAAAACGCAATGTAAATGGAATTGAAGACTAGGGTTTAACCGGTCATGATGTCACGGTCATCCCAGTATCTAGTTTGTGATCTAATTTTACCTGTAGCCAAAAACCCCAAAATGCATATGGAAACCTAAACAATGGCAAGTACGTATATAGGCTTCAAAAATGCAATTAAACTATTCAGTCAGCTTACAAACATGATAAAGATCACAAATATGCCAATCAAATGTGTTAATAATGCAGGAATTGATTTCAAAAAATAAGGCAAACCGTGAGAGCTGTAGTGCGCGATTCTGGGTGCTTCAGGCCTTGCAAATGTTTGCTACAGGTTCAGTGAGTACCTAAGGATATGACTTGATCTTTAGAAACGCTTGAAACGGCCTATGGAGAAAAATTGGATCTGCACTTTTCTTTGAAATATTGAAACTTTGTTCTTACTTTTCCACGACTGCAAACCCTCCCTTATGCTTTGTACATGTTTCATATATATGTTAGAATGAATTAGGGTTATAAAATTGGCTTGTATCTTTGCAATTATGGAAGATTTGATTTGATTTCCATGCCATATGTAAACTTGCTATTTTGAGCCTAATCACCCCTTTCTTGTACCAAATAATGTGTGGGTGAATATTTGGGTCTTGGACCATATTATAAGTGAGGTGTAAGCATAAAAAGTTAGGCCCATTTGGCAAAAAAAATAAATTTTTGAGCACATTTGACTTTTGGCAATTTTGCAAAAAGGGTCAACTTTGACAAGGCATATATATTCCAATTTTAATCCTAGAGAGGTGTTCTTGGACTTTTTAGAAATATTAGGATGTCCCCTAAGCAACTCTTTTGGTTTCATCTCAATTGAGTCTTCCATGTTCATGTAAGAAGCTTTGACCCAAAAGGTGTTTTTGTTGACTTTTCAAAAGGACCCATAATGTAGAAATTCATATCTTTTTATGAGTGAATATTTTGAACTTGTGCAATGAAGATGAGTTATAGGTAATTGCATCCTCTTAAAAATGAGACTTGGATGGAAAATTTCTGACAGAGTATGTGGAAGTTATGCTTGGTCAAATTTTGGTTGACTTTTCCTAAGAAACTCTAACTTAGAAACTTTTATGTTTTGATGAATTTGGGGCATTCCTTGAGGAATCATGATCAAACCTTGATCAAATGACGAATGTCACTTCAAAATGTTGATGTTGATCAAAAATCTTGAAGTTTGACTGTATGTGGGTCACAGTTGACTTTTGACCTATTACAGTCGATTCTCAAGCATCTGAGCAGATGACTGAGCAATTGACTGAGCAAACTTCTTGTGCAACGCCTGAAACTTGACACGGAGGGTCTTGAGAACATATTAGTACCATGGAGAGAATATGAGGTCTTTGGAGTCCACCTATCTTGATGAAAATGGAAACCCTAATTTGAGACACACTGCCTTAGGAGAGAGTTTGTCTGGTCAACTCTTGGGCAAACATGAGCTAATTAAGGACCTCTAGAAGTATGTATTGAGAAAAATGAGAGGGAAAATTTTGGGTACAACACCTGTCCTAGAAATAGTAACCGGGTTCTAAGGGACCTCAATATCACTGATCTTTCTTGTTGGGCATGGTTTCAGCACAAGCCTCTTTCACGACGACCGAAATATCCCAAGAAGTCTTATCTCAATGAGTGTAGTATCGAGTATCAACCAACTTCAGACTACACCAAATCCGGTTATCTCACTACTTTCTAATGGCCAAAGTTGGTCAAGTAAAGGTTCTAAAGTCAGTTAGTGTTTCATGACACCACACAACGGCCCCGAATTCTCCTTGATTATTCAAGGGCTACCGGTACCCACAAATGTGTCACACTAACGTAGCTATTACTTAGACCATATCGGTATACTCCACACAGTTTCCACAATGTATTTCTACTTACCTATAAGGTATCCCAAATTCGGGTAGAGGATTAGAACAAGCCCAACAAGGGACTAAAATGTAAAGCAAACAAATTAAACAATGAAAGCAAATAAAGGTGATCTATCCCTAAGGTAACCCCACTTTTAAGTTTATCCCTAGCAGAGTCGCCAATTCCGTGATACGGTGGGAGAACTTACTTAAGTGTTTTGCATTTTATCACAAATGTTTCGGTTAGCAAGAGTCACCATCGACTTTTCTTTTATCCAAAAGGAAAGGCTGAAAAGAAAATGAAAGACCTTTGAGATTGTTTCTTGAGTTCAGGGGTAGATTATGAAAAGGGAAGGTGTTAGCACCCTTTTCATCCATAGTTATCTATGGTCTCTTAGTTGCTTGCTAGATCACTTGATTTTGTTTGAAAATGTGCTTTGTGTGGTTTTTGAAAGTATTTTGAAAGGGCGCCTTCGTTTAGGCAAACTTTGTAATAGTTCTCGTTCGTAAGAACGTATACAAAGTGTTGAGCTTTTGAAAATATTTCATGTTTGGAAAATGTTTTGAAAGTGTTTTTGAAAGTGTTGGTGTTTGTTTTTAAAATGAGCAAGGATATTTGATTTGAAAATGAGCAAGCAACTAAGAACAATCTACCTACTCAAAAGTCTTAATTCATTTATTCCTTTCCTTTGATATTGCTATCTTACCATTGATTGGTAGGAAACCTTATTTTTGGATGTAAAGAGACGGGCGGGGGTCATCGCATAACCATGATAGCAATGTTGTGAGATATCTTAGCATTTTTCTTTGAGGGACTAAGATCATTTTGAAAGGCAACATTTGATAGCATCATCGAGGGACTATGAGCTTGTATTTTTTATTGCTTTTTACTAAGATACCCCACATGCATAACATGACCATTTTTGTAAGGCAACAAAGTGGGATTAACCTAAGGGTGTAAGTGTGTAAATGTGTTTGATTTACATGCTTGTTTATCTTGGATTAGGGTTTGCTAACTTATTGATTTTAATCTTTCCATACAAACCCTAATTACTAGCATTTATATAAAGCGATAAATTACGGAAAGTAAAGTTACTAAGCTATTATATCATTAGGGGAGGGGGTATACAAATTTACAAATGGGGATTTGCAAGAAAATTAAACCTAATTAACTATTACAACCATATTGAAATTGTACAAAATTGAAAATAAAATGCAAGAATATAAATGGAAAAAGAAATGATTTTTGTTTGGTTTTTTTATGAAAGGATTTTGTCTTGACCTAATTAAGAAAATGATTAATTAAAAATAAACAAAACAAGTTAAACCTAAATTAAATAAGAAAGAAATTATGTTAAAAAGTATTTTTAAGGTTTTTTATGAAAATGTTTTAAATTAATAATAATACTAATGAAAATTAATTAATTAAAAGAAAACCTAAGCTCTAAATTAATTTTAATTTACAAGAGAATAATATAATAATTAAACCTAATTATCTAAACATTAATTAAAAAATAAATTAATTTATTAAAAGAAAATATTTTTATATTTTTTAATAATAATAAAAATAGTAATGATAATAATAATAATAGTAGTAAAAAAAATAATAAAGAAAAGTAAAATATAATAAGAAAATGAAAAATAAATAATAAAAAAATGAAATAATAAAAGTTGGGCCAGGCTGCATAAGTAAACAGGGGGTTAGAAGCTAGCAAAAACAATAAAGCCCAAAGGGGGGAGGCCCAACGTCTCTGTTTGTAAACAAAAAAGGAATGAAGATGTAAAAAAGAGCAAAAAAAGGTGCCACTGAGGCTCGAACTCAGGTCCCAAAGGTTAACAGGCGCGCGTTCATATAAACAAAATAATAAATATGTAACATAAGTTATGCCCTGAATACAACTTCATCTTCAACCTCCAGCCATGGATCATGTAACTTCACCATTTCTCAATAAAATTAAATATACAAACATGAAAGTTGCTCCATTTTTCCATACAAATCCAACCATATAAATAACTAAAGCTATAAATCAAAGATGAATGTGAATTTCTAAAAGTACCAAATTCTGACCTAAATATTTCAGAAAGTTCAAACTCAAAATTCTCACTACTCAAGCAATATAAATGAAATCTATGGACATGTATGGTTTTAGGGCAATGATGTCTACATTTTATCTTCATAAATGCAAGTCTAACAATGCCTAAATGAGAAGATAGAAGTTCAAAAAATATACCTCAAAACTGGAAATTGTGAAATAAGTTTGAGCTTGATTCAAGGTGCTGCAATGATCAGGTTAGCTTCCCTGAGTCTCTAGGAAGCTAATGTAATGCTTAGCTTGAGTTGAGAGTGGCTAAAATGGCTTGGAGAAGTCAATGTGCAATACTCTGTTTTTGGTTATGGAAGTTGATGATGATGATATTACAGTCGTGTAACAGGGTGTGGGATGGTTTGTATTTGATGTAAGGCAGCTTTAGGAACTAAAAGGCCAAAGAACGCACGAGGGAAATATTGTTAGAACGTAGTTTGATTCTACAACCCTTAGTTAGAGTTTTGATGATAAAAAATACAAAGAACAAATATGCACCTTAAAAATCATGTTATTTTGTATGCAGAAGTTCTGACCAAAGCAGCATCAGAAGATAAGCTATAGAAGCTACACGCTGAAGCAATCAGAATTTGCGCTGAAGATTGATGACCAGAACCTGCGCTTAAGTGAAGTAAACTCTGATTCTAAATAAGAACATAATAATCCAAGTCATCAATATGCTGAAGCATCAGCAGCAAGCAAGGATGAAAGATTCTGAAGCATTATTATTCATTCAAGACTGCATCAATTACAACGGCTTCTTTCAGACAGGATCTTCTCCAAATGGAAACTGAGTTAATGACATTTATCATGCTTAATGGTCAACGGGAATCCATTTCCTATATAAACAAACTCAATGATCAAATCGGTAATGGTTTTTGATATACTACTCACGCGAATTCAAAAAGCTGCAAGCATACTCATCATACTTTCACGCTCTTATTTTGTGTAAATTATCACAGTTGTGATAACCATTTTTGTAACGAAAAACAACAACACACAGTACTCTTGTTTATTTGATTAAAACAGTGATCCTTTAGATTAACCGGACTGTGGTTGTACTCAAGAAGACTTTAACAGTTGTTAAAGTAGTTATTGTAATCCTTTTGAGATTAGTGGATTAAGACCTCGTTCGAGAGAGGCGAAATCACCTTGACGGGTGGACTGGAGTAGTTTGAGATCAAACGAACCAGGATAAAAATACTGTGTCATTGCGCATTCGATTTCAAGTTTTCAATTCAACCCCCCCCCCCCCCCCCCCCCCCCCCTTCTTGTTTCTTTCTGGCCCATGATGCTGATTTATGGGACATGGTAACTGATGGATACACACATCCAGTGGATGGAAGAGGTCAGAAGATAGACATAAAAATGATGTCTGACTAGTAGAAACGTGACTTCAGAAATCACCATAAGGCCAAAACAATACTTCTCAGCGCTATCTCATACTCAGAATATGAGAAAATATCAAACAGAGAGATTGCCAAGAACATGTTTGACTCTCTGAGAATGAAGCATGAAGGCAACATTCAAGTCAAAGAAACCAAGGCCCTTGCGCTCATTCAAAAGTATGAGGCATTCAAGATGGAAGATAGTGAATCCATAGAAGCTATGTTTTCAAGATTCCAAATCCTTGTTGCTGGACTGAAGGTTATTGACAAAGGGTATTCTACTGCTGATCACGTTAAGAAGATCATCAGAAGCTTACCCAAGCAATGGAGGCCAATGGTCACAACACTTAAGCTAGCCAAAGATCTCAACAAAATATCTCTGGAGGAACTTGTCAGCTCCCTCAGAAGTCACGAGATAGAGCTAGAAGAAGATGAACCTCAAAAGCAAGGTAATCCACTAGCTTTAAAATCTAACAGAATATTTTACTCTAAGGTTTTACAGGTTGTGGAAGAAACTTCTGATGGATCCTCATCAGAAGAAGATGAACCGTCTCTCCTTTCCAGAAGGGTGAACCAACTGTGGAAGCAGAGACAAAGGAAATTCAGAAATCCTAGAAAAGCAGAGAATCAAAATGAATCCTCCTCCAGATACAAAAAGTTTGAGTCTTCCTCTGGACACAGAAGATCTGAAGGTTCTTCAGGATACAGAAAGCCAAATAACAAGGACATCATCTGCTATGAGTGTAATGAGCAAGGGCACTACAAAAGTGATTGCCCAAGGCTTCAGAAGGAGAAGCCCAAAAAGAAGTTCTTCAAGGAAAATAAGAAAAGCCTCATGGCAACTTGGGTTATTCGGACACCTCTGAAGCTGACTCAGAGTCAGATGATGAAAGAGCAAACATAGCTCTCATGGCAAACATGTCAGAAGAAAGTGAAGCTTCTGGTTCAGACTCAGAATCAGACACTGAAGAGGTATTTCCTGACTTTACCATTAATTTTACTAAGGCTGAACTTGCAGAAAGTCTAAATGAAATTCTGGAAAGGTATCAGCAAATCAAAGTCAAATTCAAGAACCTGAAAAGGGATCTTGCCTCTGACTCTGAAAAGTCTGAGAGTCTCAGATTAGAGAATTCTAAGTTAAAAGAAAAAATTTCAAAATTAGAAAATGATTTGCGAAATTCTCAAAAGGAAACAATCTTAGAGACTCCCAGTAATGCTGATGAGATCATCAAAGAGTATGATCACAACTTTCAGAAGTTTCTAGCTAAAAACATAGATAGAAGCAAGATAGCTTCAATGATCTATGGAGTTAGCAAAAATGGCAGAAAAGGGGTAGGATATCAAGGTAAGGTATCCACACCTAAACAGGCCATGGACTTAGTCATAAAACGCACACCACTCAAATCACATTTTATATATGGGCACACACATGACATAAAATATACAAGTAGTGATTATTCTGTCAAACCAAAATTCAATCAGAATTTTGGTAAAACTAACAAACTAGGACCCAAGAAGATATGGGTACCTAAGGATAAAATTATTTATGTAGCAGACATCTTTAGCAACAAGGCTAAAACACCAGTCATGGTACCTGGACTCTGGCTGCTCTCGACACATGATGGGAAGAAGGCATATATTCCAAAGCCTGGAACTTAATCCTAGAGGCTACATGGGATTTGGAGGCAACCAAAGAGGAAATATCATTGGCTCTGGAACAGTAGGTAATGGAAATCTTCCCTCTATAAATAATGTATTATTAGTTGATGGATTAATGCATAACCTGTTATCCATAAGTCAATTAAGTGATAACGGTTATGATATAATCTTTAATCAAAATTCATGCAAAGTTGTTAGTCAGAAAGATGGGACTATCATATTTAATGGAAAGAGGAAAAACAACATTTATAAAATAAAACTTTTTGAACTAAAGAGTCAGAATGTAAAATGCCTACTTTCTATTAACAACGAGCAATAGGTCTGGCACAGAAGATTGGGGCATGTTAGTATGAGAAGAATATCTCAGATTAATAAACTCAATCTGGTCAGAGGACTTCCAAACTTGAAGTTCAGCTCAGATGCTGTGTGAAGCATGTCAGAAAGGCAAATTTGCAAAACTTGATTTTAAATCCAAAAATGTTGTTTCCACCTCTAAGCCATTAGAACTTCTGCACATTGACCTATTTGGACCAGTAAAAACTGCATCTGTCAATGGAAAGAAGTATGGGTTAGTAAACATAGATGACTATAGCAGATGGACATGGGTAAAGTTCTTAAGACACAAGGACGAGTCACACTCTATGTTTGTTACCTTCTGCAACCAAGTTTAGAATGAAAAGGATCTTAGAATTGTCAAAGTCAGAAGTGATCATGGTGGGGAATTTGAAAATAAATTTTTTGAATTATTCTTTAATGAAAAAGGAATCTTGCATGACTTCTCTTATCCTATAACTCCCCAACAAAATGGAGTTGTAGAACGAAAGAACAGAACATTGCAAGAAATGGCCAGAACCATGATCAATGAGACTAACATTGCTAAGATCTTCTGGGCAGAGGCAATCAACACAGCATGTTATATTTAGAATAGAATCTCCATAAGACCTATTCTAGAAAAGACTCCATATGAATTGTGGAAGAACAGAAAGCCCAACATTTCTTATTTTCATCCATTTGGATGCACTTGCTTTATTCTGAATACAAAAATTTATTTAAACAAGTTTGACTCTAAAGCACAAAAGTGTATTATGTTAGGATACTCTGAACGCTCAAGAGGGTACAGAGTATACAATACAGAAACACAGATTGTTGAAGAGTCAATCAGTGTTAGGTTTGATGATAAGCTTGACTCTCAAAAGTCAAAGCAGAATGAATTCCTTGCAGGTATGGAAGTTGAACTCATACTGAAGACAACTCGTCAGAAGTTCTCAACAGAGACACTCTCACTACATCAGAAAGAGTCACTACAAGTAATCCAGCACCTTCAGTTGATCAACTTCAGAAAAGGCTATCCAGAAGCAGCATAGCTCACCCAGAAGATAAAATACTAGGAAAGAAGGATGATCCAATCAGAACAAGATCAACATTCAGAAACTTTGAAGAATCCCTCATGGGACTGGTCTATCTGATTGAACCAACAACAATTAATGAAGCGCTTCTGGATAATGACTAGATTCTGGCAATGCAGGAGGAATTGAATCAATTCACCAGAAATGACATATGGGATTTGGTTCCCAAAACAAAAGGATTCAACGTCATTGGAACAAAGTGGTGTTCAGAAACAAACTGAACAAGCAAGGAGAAGTCATTAGAAACAAAGCACGACTAGTAGCACAAGGTTATAGTCAACAAGAGAGTATATACTATATAGAAACCTTTGCTCCAGTCGCCAGGTTAGAATCTATCAGACTTTTAATATCATTTGCTGTAAACAATGGCATCACTCTGTATCAGATGGATATCAAAAGTGCATTCTTAAATGGCTATATAGAAGAAGAGGTATATATGCACCAACCCCCTGGGTTTGAGAATTCCAAACACCCATAGTATGTTTTCAAACTAAAGAAGTTACTCTATGGTCTGAAACAAGCTCCCAGAGCTTGGTATGAAAGACTAAGTAACTTCCTGTTAGAAAAGGAATTCACCAGAGGGAAAGTGGACACAACCTTATTCTGTAAGACAATTAAGAATGACATTTTAGTATGTCTGATTTATGTTGATGACATCATCTTTGGGTCTACTAAACCCTCTATAGGAAGAGAGATTGCTAAATGTATGCAGGCAGAGTTTGAGATGAGCTTGATGGGGGAACTCAAATTCTTTCTGGGAATTCAGATAAATCAAACTCCAGAAGGAACTTACATTTATCAAAGCAAATATGTCAGAGAACTTCTGAAGAAATTTGATCTCTCAGAATGTAAGCCCTCAAAGATTCCAATGCATCCCACGTGCATTCTGGAAAAGGAAGAGGTAATTAAAAAGGTAGAACAGAAGGTCTACAGAGGTATGATTGGTTCTCTCCTTTATCTGACGGCTTCAAGGCCTGAAATTTTATTTAGTGTTTGCTTATGTGCTAGATTCCAATCAGATCCTAGAGAATCTCACTTAATAGCAATTAAGCGAATTTTCAAGTATCTGAAAGGTACTACTAATTTGGGCTTGTTTTTATACAAAATCAAATGATTACAGCTTAGTAGGATATTGTGATGCTGACTTCGCTGGAGACAAAGTAGAACGTAAAAGCACTTCTGGAAGCTGTCAGTTTTTGGGAGAAAATCTGATCTCATGGACCAGCAAGAGACAGTCCACAATAACACTATCAACAGCAGAAGCTGAGTACATAGCAGTTGTTGGATGCAGCATGCAAATGCTCTTGATGAAAAGTCAACTTGAAGACTTCAACATATTTGAGAGCAATATTCCCATCCTCTGTGACAACACTTCTGCTATATGTCTCAGTAAGAATCCTATTTTACATTCTAGGGCTAAGCATATAGAAATAAAACATCATTTTATTAAGGACTATATTCAGAAAGGAATTTTAACCTTAAAATTTATTGACACAGACCATCAATGGGTTGATGTTTTTATAAAACCTCTTTTTGAAGATAGGTTCAACTTCATTCTGAAACATCTCAGCATGAAGCTATGCCCAAAATAAAATGTTTTATCTATATCTTAACCCTCAGAACTTTATTATTTTATTATTTTCTGTGAACAACTGATCAACCTGTCTTCAGAGTTTAGAAGTACCGATTGCATCAGAATCTATCCAGGAAGAACTGAACGCTTCATTTCAAGGATAGAGGCGTGAAATTCACATCATCAAACATTTGTCATCCTCTCATCAGCTACCTTCTGAAGCTGAACACGCGTTCAATTTCTGAAGGGATCAAGGCGCTGATTAGATGCATTGAGACACTTGTAAGCGGTAACCGTTCAGTATCTTTCTAAATCCCCTAAAATCAGGTGTCATTAATGCATATAATCATGACTAATTTTTCTTTTTCTTACTGCTTACATTTTCAAGAAACCTATTTAAACTCAAAATTACTTTTTACATTCATTCACTTTTACTCTCATCAATATTTTCTCTCGTTTCAAGTTCTTGCTTTCAAAAACCCACTTCATCTTCTTCAAAATCCCGTGTGAACAATGGCTTCATCAAGTCTCTCAAATGTCAGTGCTCATGAATATGCTTCAATAGAATAGTATGAAGAACCCCATAGAACGCTCCTCACACCTATTGATAATCTGGAAGTTCTCTCTAAATTG
The DNA here is from genome assembly GCA_948472305.1 of Vicia faba. NCBI lineage: Eukaryota > Viridiplantae > Streptophyta > Magnoliopsida > Fabales > Fabaceae > Vicia > Vicia faba. The sequence goes on along the minus strand of OX451737.1, from coordinate 1,156,663,223 downwards.
ATTGTTGATTTTAGGAGTCTTCAAGAAAATGGGTTCAATCTCTATGAAGACGTGACTGCTCAAGGTTGGAACAAGTACTTTGACCGTCTGGTTGGTCTAACATTTCCCATTCTTGTCAAAGAATTCTGGATACATGCTTCTTCATCAAATCATCAAGTTACTTCTTATGTCATGGGGAAGAAAATTGTGATTACTGAAGACCTTATTGCAAAGCTTCTTGGATACAACGGTGGTGGTGTTAGATGCATTGACATGGCTGAAAGATGCTCTGACCTAAGATCAATTACAAAAGAAATTTTTACTTCTGGACATCCCTCTAGTAAAATCAGAGATTTGAAGGATCACCATAGAATTTAGGCCAGAATCATTCTAGGGTGTATCTACCACATGAAGCCCACAAGCTCTCCTGATTAGATCAACCTTGATCAGCAATTTCTGATCTATTTCATTGCTAAGAGGACAAAGGTAAATCTTCCACACTTGTTGTTTAACCATCTCAGAACAAGTGTGAAGGAAACAATAGAAGACGAAAGGACCAAGAGGGATTGTATTCCCTTAGGAAGGCTGATATCAGATATTCTAACAGAGAATAGGCTGATAGAACATCTGACGGAGGCTCAGGAAATCAGCACTTTGGAAGCAACTGTTGGGAAGCCCCTGAACGCCAAGAATTTGAAGAAAATGAAGATCATTGAGAATATCAAGAAGGAACCAACTGTTACCGCTCATGAGACCATTACTTCAAGAAGGATACCTCTGGAGGATTTTCCTTTATTTTCTGATATAGATTTCAAACCATAAATAATAGTCAGATATCTTGAAGCGTGCAAAGCTGATGGAACTGCCCCAGAAATCAACATTCAGGATTTGCACAAGGCTGCTCCAGAGGTTGTTCTGAAGAAATCAAAGAAGAGGAAAGCAGCAGGAGAAGGACCCTCTCAGAGGACACCTAAAGCTACCAAAAAGAAAGGCAATCCATCTTCTGTTTCTGTTATAGAATAAATAACTGTTTCAACATCTGGATCCATGCCTTCTCAACCAGAAAATTCATCACCCCACACCTTTGAAGATTTTGACATAGATTTTGATCCATCCATAACTCTATGTAATTTTATGAATGAACCTAACTCCCCTACTCAAAATCCTAATCCAGAACATCATCAACCAGAACTTGCCAAAGTTCTGTCTGACATTGAATTATTTAACCAAGATTTTTATTCTCCCATACCAAAAAACTATCAACAACCACCAGAAATTCCTCAACCAGAACTTCCACATCCACAATCACCTCAACAACCATAATCTCCACAATCAGAAATTCCTCAACCAAAAATACCATAACCAGAAGATCTGAACTCCAACTCACCACAACCAGAAACTAAACCCTCTGATATTCCATCTTCTGATATTCCTGAATCAGAAACCCAACACACCTCCATAAACCAATCAGAAGACTCTTATTCAGACTCTGATACCACGATCCCAATACCTGGAATTGCAGAACCTCTTGCGGTTCGCATGCCTCTCACCATTCATGACATTTCAGAAATCCCTTCATCCCTTGAATCCACACCTCCAAACACCCCTACCAGACCAATTATCATTCCTGACTCTCCCACTTCTTCACCCACTAACAGTCCAGCTGACAACTTAAGACTTATCATTGATCCAATTGTGCTAGAAAGACTAGCTTCCATCTCACACAAAACTGCCATTCCCAAACCTAAACCAACTGAAACCACATCAGATGTTGGTACAAGTTTGTTGATTTTTGAAACAGGAATACAAGAATGGATAAATTCTTTGAAGCATGCAAGTCAGGAGATGTCTAATCTTGCTGCTTCTGATTATATGTGGGCAAGATTCAGAAATTGGCTTAACGCTGAAACGTTGAAGCTGAAGGAATTGTGTTTTGAAAAGGCTCAGCAAAACTTTAGTGATAAGCTGAAGGCTTTTCAAGTCCAATTTCTGAGCAAATTGTTCAAGAAATATATCCTCTCGCTGGATAATGCTCCCTAGAAAGAGCATCATTCTTCAGATGAAGCTGTACCAGAATCAGAAAGGCTCTCTCTGACTACTGCTCCAGAAAATTTGATTACAGCAAAAGAAATGGTTCACTCAGAAGAAGCTGTAGAATGTTCTGAGCAACATCCAACTCCTGAAGAGACACCAGCTTCCTCCTTAGTCATGCAAACTCTGGAAGAATTGAAGAAAGAAAATGCTTTAATCCATGCAAGGCTGGATAAGCAGGAGGATACAAACAAGGAGATTAAAAGTATTTTGGGCAAACAAGAAGACGCCACAAAGGAAATCAGAGGAATTTTGGGCAAGCAAGAAGAGTCGAATACTCATATCAAGAGCTTGCTAGAAGTGTTGTTCACACGTCTTCCCCCTCCTTCTTAGATTTTCTCTTAAAAATTGTTTATCTGTAACTTTTAATTTTACCTCTTTGTTTCTGGAACTTGTCATTGCATTATGTTTTAAATATAATTCATCTCTTTTGGCTCTGATTATATTTCCTTTTTGATACATGACAAAAAGGGGGAGAAAGTGAGATTTTTCAATAATGGTTTACCGAGACAAAAGTCTCAAACATTCTGAATTACTTAACCTCTACCTTCTGAAAAGTTTGAACAGGTACAAATTCTGATAAGAGATACAGCTAGACTCTGATGAGAAGGAACTTAAGGGAAGTAATCAACTCATGGGGAGTTTCTCTTAAACCTTTTGTTCTTTATTTTTCATTGAAAATTCTAGTTTTTGTCATCATCAAAAAGGGGGAGATTGTTAGAACATAGTTTGATTCTACAACCCTTAGTTAGAGTTTTGATGATAAAAAATACAAAGAACAGATATGCACCTTAAAAATTATGTTATTTTGTATGCATAAGTTCTGACCAAAGCAACATCAGAAGATAAGCTATAGAAGCTACACGTTGAAGCAATCAGAATTTGCGTTGAAGATTGATGACCAGAACTTGCGCTTAAGTGAAGTAAACTCTAATTCTGGACAAGAACATAATAATCCACGTCATCAATGTGCTGAAGCATCAGCAGCAAGCAAGGATGAAAGATTCTGAAGTGTTATTATTCATTCAAGACTACATCAATTACAACGGCTTCTTTCAGACAAGATCTTCTCCAAATGGAAACTGAGTTAATGACATTTATCATGCTTAATGGTCAACGGGAATCCATTGCCTATATAAACAAACTCAGTGATCAAATCGATAACGATTTTTGATATACTACTCGCGCAAATTCAAAAAGCTGCAAGCATACTCATCATACTTTCACGCTCTTATTTTGTGTAAATTATCACAGTTGTGATAACCATTTTTGTAACGAAAAACAACAACACACAATACTCTTATTTATTTGATTAAAATAGTGATCCTTGAGATTAACCGGATTGTGGTTGTACTCAAGAAGACTTTAACAGTTGTTAAAGTAGTGATTGCAATCCTTTTGAGATTAGTGGATTAAGACCTCGTTGGAGAGAGGCGAAATCACCTTGACGGGTGGACTGGAGTAGTTTGAGATCAAACGAACCAGGATAAAAATACAGTGTCATTGCGCATTTGATTTCAAGTTTTCAAGTCAACCCCCTCCCCCCCCCCCCCTTCTTGTGTTTTTCACTTCTTCAAATATGAGTTTGGAGTTCAAGGTCAGAAACTGTGCAACAATGGAGTTTTTGGGCAATTTTTTATTTGAGGGAGTTTGTGAGTGTTTCAGGGTCTTAATGCTCGTATCTTATCTCACAAATAGTGCCTCTATTTATAAGCAACAAGTTTAGAGACTTGTTGTTGATCAGAATTCAAAATCACAAGTTTAAGCATAACATGTGATTTTTGAGAAATCCAAGTTTCAAAGTCTTGTGTACTTGATAAGATAGAGTGGTTATGCTTTAAACACACTTGCTTTTGACTTTGTAGATGGAGTGTGATCAGAGGGAACAAGTTAGAAGCTCAAGAATTGACTTTGTGCATAAAGCTTGCTTTTCAAGAATGACATTATTCACTTTCTTCCCAAAATGGCAATGTGAATTGGATAAAGCTTAAACCACTTGGATTATAGCTCAAAAGTTTGTGTAATCCATTAATGAAGGATAGATACACAAGTTAGAAGGCTTGCAAAGCAAGATTATGCAGCCTAACATTGAAATTGCATTATGTGTTCATCAAGAAATGATTTGTAATTTAAGAATGAAACCCTAACTTCTTGCCTTCGATTCTCCTTGCTCAAATATGATCTCAACGAGTTCTTGGACATCTTGGAAAGCTTGTAACATCCTATAAAACATTTGTGTTGGACATTTTTGAAAATTCATCTTGGAACTATGTGAAATTTTTCCATGAAGTTAGGTTAAAATCCTGCCTAAACTAGGGCAAAATTTCACTAAGTTTCCAAGTTTCATGAACATGTATTCACAAAATCATAACTTGAAATCCATGAATTTATAGGAGAAGTTGTATTCTACAATGTTTTAGATCTCATTGAGATATACAACTTTCATGTTGGAAGTTTCCTTTCAATCATCTTGCATCATGATAGAAATTTGGCTCAAAGTTATGAAAAAATAGGAATTTTCCAACACTTAGAAAAATTTCTAAGTTTAGAAATTTTGACTTTTCAAAATGAAATCTTGACTTTTTGATTTCTTGATGAACAAGTTTCATATTTTGACATGTCTTGATGAATTGTGACCTTTGATACTTGATTTTGATCAAAAAGTCAAAGTTTGACTTTTCAGTGTATAATTGACTTTTCATCAATTGATTGAAAATCAAATGTCAATCAATTGAACTTGAGAGATGTTTTGAGACATTACATTAGGTAAAAATGAAGCATTTGAATCCTTGAGATCATGCCTCAAACCATCAAGTCATTTGCTAGGTCAAAAATCAGAAATTGCACCTTCCTAGTCAAAACCCTAATTTTGACCATTTTGCCCTTTTGATAATCTGATCAAATTTCTTGTGGAATTATGGTCCAAACTTGATCAAATGACATATATGAGTTCATGATTTTTACATGTATAAAAAATTATGAAGTTTGACTGTAAATTGATCATAGTTGGCTTTTTCCCCAATATAGTTGATTTTAGGTCAACTGATCAATTGACTGAGCAAAAATGTGATCCAAGACTTGAAACTTGACATGAGAAATATTGAGGGTCCAAAATGATCCATGAAAGTAATATGGGGCATTAAAATTCCATTTGTCCTTGTGAAATCTCAAACCCTAATTTTCAGTCATCAGTGCTTAAGGAGGTGTCTTGAGCTGATCAACCCTTGTGCAGTCTTGAACCCAAGGAGATCTTGTGAGAGATTACTTGAGAAATGAGAGGGAAAATTTTGGGGTACAACAATGTGTATGCATGAAGGTAACATCCTGAATATTGAAATGTTTTAATTTCCTTTGAATTTTATTTAATAATTATGCAGGGGTTTTAGTGTGTTAGTGTGTTACATTAGTGGTATCAGAGCAGGTTGGTCCGTCCGTCCAGGTTGTTGAGTCAATAGTGTAGTGTGACAGTTGAATATTGTCGATGTGTTTTTTCTAACCATTATTTGATGTTGTGATGTTCAGCATAGTATTGGCTGGAAGGAACGATGTTGCACTTGTTGCTATTTTGTAGGCTTTGGCTCAGGCTGTACAACATCAGTCTAATGCTGGTGGGAATGATGGATCTCGCATCTTGGAAACATTCCAGAGGAACCATCCACCTACGTTCAAGGGTAAGCATGATCCCGATGAAGCATAGAGTTGGCTCAAGGAGATCGAGAGGATATTTCGGGTTATGAACTGTACGAATGCACAGAAGGTACACTTCGGTACGCATCAATTGGCAGGGGAGGATGATGACTAGTGGGTGAGTATTCGCCAAAGACTGTATGGTGAAGAAGAAGAGATCATGTGGGATGTGTTCAAAGAGAATTTCTAAGAAAATACTTTTCGAAAGATGTTCGCAGGAAGAAAGAAATAGAATTTCTGGAATTGAAACATGGAGATTTACCGGTAACTGATTATGCTGCTAAGTTCGTGGAGCTGGAAAAGTTCTACCCTCATTACACTGAGGCAACTGCTGAATTTTCAAAGTGCATAAAGTTTGAAAATGGATTGCATTCAAAAATCAAGAAGGTAATTGGGTATCAGCGGATCCATGAGTTTCCAGATGAATAGTTGCATAATTTATGAAGAGGACAAATAGGCTCACTACAGGATCATGAATGATAGGAGAGGCAAGCAACAACAGAACCGTGGAAGCCTTACAATGCTCTGAATGACAAAGGAAAATAGAAAGATGATGATGGTAATAGGACAAGTGGGGGAGGTGCTCTCACTAACCTTAGATGTTTCAGGTATGGTAAGCCAGGTCATCACAGTAATGAATGTATTACTAAATTGAAGAGGTGTTTCCATTGTGTCAAAATCGGGCATAAGGTAACTGAACGTAGACATAAAGAAGTAACATGTTTCAAATGTAATGAAGAGGGAAATATCGGTGCTCAGTTCCAAAAACTGAAGCAAGTTTGATCTAGTGGGAAGTTGTTTGCTTTAGCTAGGACTCAGACATCCAGTGGAGCCCGCTTGATCAGAGGTATATGTTTCATTAATAGTACTAATTTAATTACTATTAATGATATTGGTGCTACACATTGTTTTATTACTATTGACTGTGTGAAAAGGTTAGGTCTTATGTTATCTTCTATGAATGGAGATATGGTTATCAATACTTAAGCTAAGGGATCAGTGACTACTTCTATAGTATGTTTGAAGTGTCCTTTATTAATCTATAACAGAGATTTTGTTGTGGATCTAGTTTGTTTACCATTGAGTGTTTTGGATGTGATTTTGGGTATGAACTGGTTGGAATAGAATTATGTTCATATTAATTACTTCAACAAATTCGTCCAGTTTTTTGCTCCTGATAAGGAGGAGGAAGATGAGTTATTGTCTGCTAGGTAGCTCAATGAGTTGATGCAGGATGAAGCTCACATATTTTCGTTAACGACGTATTTATCTATTAAGAATTAGGCTGCGATTGATGAGTTGCAAGTAGCATGTAATTTTCCTAAAGTTTTCCCAAATGATATTTCGGATGTGCCACCAAAAAGAGACGTGGAATTTACTATTGATCTTGTCCCTGGTACCAAACCTATTTCTATGGCACCGTACAGGATGTCAGTGTCTGAACTGGCAGAGTTAAAGAAGCAAATAGAGGACTTACTTGAAAATAAATTTGTGATACCAAGCATATCACCTTGGGGAGCTCCAGTGTTACTAGTGAAAAAGAAAGATGGTAGTGTAAGGCTTTGTGTTGATTACCGACAACTGAATAAAGTGATGATCAAAAATAAGTATCCGCTTTCGAGGATAAATGACTTGTTGGATCAATTGGTGGTGCACGCATGTTTAGCAAGATTGACTTGAGATTTGGTTATCACCAAATTCGAGTCAAGAATAAAGATATTCAGAAGATAACTTTCAGAACTCGTTATGGACATTATGAGTAGTCGGTGATGCCTTTCAATGTTACTAACGCGCCAGGAGTGTTTATGGAGTATATGAATCATATCTTTCACACTTACTTAGATCGGTTCGTAGTAGTATTCATTGACGATATTTTGATATATTCAAAATCGGAAGATGAACATGGTGAGCATCTGCAAATTGTATTGCATGTGTTGAAGGAGAGAAAGCTGTATGCAAAGCTATCAAAATGTGAATTCTGGTTAACATAAGTCAGTTTTCTTGGTCATGTTATTTCAGGTGATGGTATTGTTGTAGGTCCATCCAAAGTAGATGCAGTGTTGTAGTGGAAAGCTCCAAAATCAGTTACAGAGATTAGAAACTTTTTGGGCTTGGATGACTATTATAGAAGATTTATTAAAGGTTTTTCTAAGTTAGCACTTTCGCTAACTCAACTGACTTGTAAATGCAGAGTGTTTGCGTGGGACATCCAATGTGAAGAAAGTTTTGTTGAACTAAATAAGAAACTGATGACGACTTCGAATTTAACATTACCTAATCTTGAAAAACTATTTGTGGTGTATTGTGATGCTTCTAAATTGGGTTTAGGTGGTGTGCTTATGTAGAACAATAAAGTAGTAGCTTATGCATCGAGACAATTGAGGATTCATGAAAGGAATTATCCTACTCAAGATCTAGAATTAGCTGCATTAGTGTTTGTACTAAAGATTTGGAGGCATTACCTTTATGGTTCCAGATTTGAAGTGTTTAGTGATCACAAGAGCTTAAAGTATTTGTTTGATCAGATGGAATTGAGTATGAGGCAAAAAAGGTGGTTATAATTATTGAAGGACTATGACTTTGGTTTGAATTACCGCCCTGGTAAAGCTAATGTTGTGGAGGATGCCTTAAGTAGGAAATCATTACATATGTCTGCTATGATGGTTAAAGAATTAGAATTGATAGAATAATTCAGAGACATGAGTTTAGTCTGTGAAGTGACACCACAAAGTGTGATTTTGGGGATGTTGAAGATTAACAACAATTTCTTGGATGATATTAAAGAGGCTCAGAAGTTAGATGTGAAGCTGATAAACTTGATGTTTGGGAGACCATGTATTTTTGAGAGTATCTCTGGTGACTGATGTAGGTCGTGCTTTGAAGTCAAGGAAGCTAACTCCTCGGTTTATTGGTCTGTATCAAATTTCATAAAAAGTGGGGAATGTTGCATATAGAATGGCCTTGCCACATAATATGTCAAATTTGCATGATGTGTTCCATGTGTCGCAACTCCGAAAGTATATTGAAAATATATTGTATATGATCCTGACGGATGATGTACAAGTGCGAGATAATCTTACTGTTGAAACCATACCAGTGAGGATCGAGAATCGTGAAATAAAGAAGTTAAGGGGAAAGGAGATTACACTTGTGAAAGTGGTTTGGGGAAGAGCTTCCAGAGAAAATGCAACGGGGGAATTAGAGAGCAAGATGCGAGAGGCTTATCCAGAGTTATTCACATCAAGTAATTTTCGAGAACGGAAATATTCTAAGTGGGGGAGAGTTGTAACACCCCGATTTTGTTGAATTATTTTATTTAAATTAATTGGGTGATGTGATGTATTTGTGCCCTTGGTGAATCTTTTATTGTGTTATGATGCATTTGTTGATAATTAGATTCCTTGGAAATTATTAGAGTTAAGATAATAGGGGTGTATAACCAAAAGTATATAAACATGAGGTGTGGAGAGATAAGTAGTTTATTAGCATTACTTGGACTAAAATATTAGATTTAATACTATAGTATAATAATTAAATAAATTATTAAGTAAAATAATAGAATTTTTATTGTTTTGTGAATAATAGAATAATTATTTAATTGGGGAATGGCAAGGTTAGAATTATGATTTAAGGGTCCTAAGGTCAGTGTTGGAATAAAATAGAGTTGAGAATAGAGAAGAGAAAAACACAACATAGAAAACATAAAAGGTTCGTAAAAGAGAGAAGAAGAGAAAGATGTTAGGGCAGAAAGTTTCACCGTAAGAGTCAAGAACCGGCAAAATCCAAGGTAAGAGTGAGGTTCTTATGCTATAACGGGTTGCATACTGATGGGGCATGGTAGCGATTAGGTTCCATGATTGTGTGTTCTTGATTCACACTATTTTGCTTTATGGGGTTTGGCTCATTGATGAATTCTTTTGATGTATTTTTGTGTGTAATTGGTGAAATTGATGATGTAAATTGAGTTGGATTGATGAACGATGTTTGTGAATAATTGGTAGTATTGAAAGACACTAGTTTGATTAAAAAATTTGAAGTTTGGGTTTTGAAACAATGAAATTCATATTTTTGAAAAGTTGCAGATTTTTGGTTCTGCATTAGGTGTAATCGATTACTATCCTGGGAGTAATCGATTATCCCGTGCAATTTTGGGCAAAACACACAAAATTGTGAAGGTGCAATCGGTTACTGATTGAGAGGTAATCAGTAACCAGTTACTGCCAGTAGGGTAACCGGTCACCACTGAAGCTGACAGGTTTTTCAAAAATTATAAAATTCATAACTTTCGGTTCGGGTGTTCTTTTGACACGCCATTTGGACCAATGAAAAGCTAAAATCATTTTCTATCTTATAAAAATAAATTGGAACACAGTAGATGATTATTTGAATGAAATCGATATCTATCTGTGTGTATTTTCGAGTGTGATACGGTGGGATAGAGAACTGACTATTTTTGGAATGCTGGTTTGCGTTTTGCGTTTGTTTTTGCAAAATGTCGCGGTAAGCAAGAGTCGCCACCGTCTTTTATTTTATCCAACAAGGAAAGGAAAAAAGCACAGAAAAATTCCTTTTTCGAGATGTTTCTCGGGTCCGGGAGGTAGATTATAGAAAGGGAAAGTGTTAGCACCCTTTCTATCCATGGTTATCCATGGGATCTTAGGTACTTGCTCAAAGTGTTTTCAAAATTTTCTTTTCTTTGTGATTGTGGGTTTGAAAGTAGTTTTTGTTTGAAAGGTGTAAGTGCGAAAAGTTTTTGTTTTGTTTTAAAAGGAGCAAGTACTTAAGAACCATCTACCTACTCAAAAAAGGAATTAATCTGTACAAATGTCCTTTAGACAATGCTATCCCACTATTGAGGAGTAGGTAGCATTGTCGTTGGAGTTTTTGGGTCAATTCGATTAAGGGACGTGTGGTCACTAAAGCAATGTCAAGACGCCTTAGCGGTAACCCTAATGTCTTAGATCATTTTATCTGAGGCAACCGTTTCGAGGCGACTATGATCTTTGGACAAGAGGACGACCTCTAAAACTTCCTATACTCAATGACCACGTTCGAAGATAACCAAGTAAGGTGTACCCTAAGAGTGGCATGTGCAAGTGTGTTATTTCGGTTAAATTATCTTTGTACATGTTATGGGTGAGCTATGTTGATTTTAAATTCATACATTGGATCTTGTCATGCATTCCCTATTATCAAACATCTAACAGTTTATAGTTGCGGAATTTTAAATTTGCGAAAATTAAATCTAAGCTATTACAAGGCGTCAGGTGTTTACATCGCCAAAAACAAACCCTTTAATTTAAATTGCGGAAAGTAAAAATAAAGCGATAAATAATTAAAGTCCTAATTAAAAGTTATTACATATCGGAAGCAATTATAATATTGGATAAAACGATACGCGGGCAAGAAATTAAATCGGCACATTTTTAGGGTTTTGACCCTCTTTTATTTAAAGAAAAGATTTTTGCTTATTTTTGAACTAAAAAATTAAATCTAAGTTAATAACTAAATTAATTAATTAATGAAAATATTTTTGATTTTTTTGAATATTTATGGAAATAAAATAAAAATGGTTAAAAGTTAGTAAAACCTAATATTCTAAATTGATTTTAATTTATTGCAAAAATATTAATGTTAAACCTATTTAAAACTAAGTTAATTAATTAATATTTATTTACAAAAATAAAATAATGAAATTAATAAAAATAACATTTTTTTGTTTTCTGATTTTTTTATGAAAAAAATAAATTATTTGGTTGATTAAATAATAATAATAATAATTAAATAAAGCAAATAAATAAAAGAGAAAATATAAAGAAATAACCCATGGGGAGGGTGTTGGGCCCAATTCTGAATGTGAGAATAGCAATTCCAAGCCTATTTACTGCAAGCCTGCTTTGACTTTTCCAATTCTCCATGGCGCGTTGACTGATGAACATGATACACGTTCAATCTTGGCCCTTTGATTTGGCCTAGAGGCCATCTGGCATGTTGAGACCTGAGGCATATGGTAGACCACACTCTGGACGCTGTATGAGAATACCTATGGAAAAAATATAACAAGCAATTTGGGGGACCTGGGATTCGAACCCAGGTCCCATTAGACAATACATTAACCTGCTTGCCAACTCAACCAACGCGTTTTATTGTTAGTGGAACACACAATGAATATTATATTGGAAATTCAATTATTATGCTGGAAAAATAAAAAAAATGGCGTGCTGTTTGAATCAACCAATCAGGAGAAGACACATAATCGTCTTCTTCGTTGAAAAGCCTGGATATTTACCTGCGGATTTTATCCGCAACTAAATTCCCAGGTTCATCCTAAAATGAGCTACAGGTCATGCAAACGCAAACGGAGGCCATCACTGTGTTCGTTTCTCCTCCCTGAACACAACTATGGCCATGGTTCGTCCTAATTGTTCCTGCAAAACAAAAACCCAAATGCAAACCTCCAAAACCCTAGGTTCGGGTAGGGAGATATAGGCTACAAAAATCCAATTGAATAATGCAGAATGATTGGAAATTGAATTGTAAACATGATTGTACAAACGATTTGTCCAAAAGGTGCCAGAATATGGAGTCACGATTTCATGTTCAAAGTGACTTTTAGGACGACTTACAATGAGTTTGGTGACGTTCCAAGGCTTGGTTTTGATTCCTTTGGCTCCAGTGGACGTCAGGCAAGGAAGCTACGTTGAGATTTTGCCTTGAATTAACCTCTAAACAAGATTTCGATCTCCACTTTTTCCAAGCTTTTTTCAGTTTTGGTTTGGCCGTTTTTTTGCCACTTTCAGGTCGTGTCCTGTATGCCTTTAGCTTGTACATGTATAATGGAATCAATTAGGTTAAACTTTGGGCTTCCAATCCTTGTGCATTGATGATTCAAGATATGATTTGATCACCATTAACAAAGCTTCCATATTTGTCTCAAATCAAATATTTTGTACATAACACGGCATGATTCGAATTTGATTTGGTCCATGATGATACTTGAAGCCTATATCAATCAAAAAGATTCTATTCCATCAATTTTTGGATTTTATTTGAATTAATATTGATTTAAAATGAATTAATTCAATAAAAATAAAATAAAATAGAAAAATTAATGAATGGACATGACACTGAAGATAGGACACGTGTGTGGTGTGACAAGATCAAATTAAGTGGAAAAAAGTGGGCCCTTTTGTCAAAAATTGGAGTTTTGGGGATAATTGACTTTTGGCACTTTTGGAAAAATGCCCAACTTCAACAATGCATGACTTCTTCAATTTTGAACTTTTGGAAGTTTTCTTGGACTTTTTAGAAACCTTGAGATGTCCTATAATCAACCCTTTTGGTCTCATCTCATTTTGATATTCCATGCTCAAGTTATAAGCTTTGGCAAAAAAGGTGTTTTTGTTGACTTTCAAAAATGACCTATAATGTCCGAATTTGTAACTTTTTGTGAGAGCATTTCTTGATCTTGGGGTGTGAAGATGGATTGTAGGAAATTGAATCCTCTTTAAAATGATCTTTGGATGTGTCATTTCTCATAAAGTATGAGAAAGTTATGCTTAGTCAAAGTTGAGTTGACTTTTCCTATAAAACCCTAATTTAGCAACTTTTGAATCTTGATGAATCTTGAGCAATCCTTGATGAATCATGATCAACCCTTGATAAAATGATGAATTATCCTTCAAAATGAGAATGTTGACAAAAAATCTCGAGGTTTGACTGTTTGTAGGTCACAGTTGACTTTTGCCCTAGCACAATCGATTTTTGGGCCTCTTGAGCAACTGACTGACCAAAATTTCTCTGCAAGGCTTGAAATTTGACATGGATGAACTTGAGAACTTATTAGGACATTGGGGAGTATTTGAGGTCATTTGGATGTAAGGACCTTGATGCAACACAAAACCCTAATTTTGAATTGACTGCCTTAGGAGGATGATTTGACTGTCCAACTCTTGAGTAATTTGAGCCACTTGGAGATTATTCTTGACATGTCTTGAGAAATATGGGAGGGTAAA